>JARFMN010000001.1:1201709-2403418 GCA_029372045.1 Scleroderma citrinum
CTGGCATTCGCTGGTGCACCAAATGCCGCAAAATCAGTGACGACCTTTCGTGGAGGAGATGTCGAGGCTGGCGCAGCTGGTGCTGAACTCTTTAAGGGGGGTGAACGAGGTGGAAGATGTGGTGTATAGGAGTAAGAGTAATATGGGCGATTAGCCTGCTGCCGTGCCTGGAGGTATTTGTCTGTGAATCGTGTACCGAATACCTGGATTTAATGAATACCATCAGAATATAACCATACTGCAGTAGTTTTAAAACCAAGCGTACCCGCTTTAACTGGGGTCTCGCCTCCGCCAGAGACGACGCTCTCATAAAAACAGCCACATTATGCGCAGCTTCAGCCGAGTCTTTGTAAATACTCTCGATGACCACCTTCTTGGTGCTCTCATTGCGCAGGAGGAGTTTCTCGTGGAGTTCCCGAGCAACATCATCAACACTTTCGTTGTTGCCGAGTATCCGTTGTGCCACAGCGTGCCCGACTTCGCGGATGAGGCGTTCCATATCAAGGTTCTCTAACACGCTGCCCACGATGGCGTGCGAGAGAAGGTCTGCAGTTGTCAGAGGAAGCATGAGCCCTGATGTAATATTTGTGATTGCTTGATAAAAATCGGTCGCATACTGAACATTAAATTATCAGAGGGGGTTGGAGCCAAGGCTGGGTAGAAATACGTACTGAATATCCACTCAGAGCCGGCTCGCAAGCCACAAAGAACTACAAAATCATGAGAGTGAATAATATCCAAAATGAGTCCACGTACCAGAGTTATTCCTCGGCTGGCCATCTGACGGGCTAATTGTAATGGATCGTTGCCATCGGGTGAACCCTCGTCAAACCCTTTATCGCGAAATGTCAAACCAACGACACGACAAGAACAACAAATGTAGATACCCACCATCGCCGTACTCGCCGATACCGTGTGGTGGTGCATCAGCAATCAGCACGATCATTTTGCTAGCTTGTTCTCTCCACTCCATGTTCAGTGCTTCTGCCAAGGCAGCAGTCACGGCTTCGGGGCCATCACCGCCCCCGGATGCATATAAGCCAGAGAGGTCCCTCTGGACCTTGCCAATATCTGAAGAGAACCCGAAATTCTTGACCACGTATGTGTGATCTTGTGGAGGATGATCACGGAATGCCACCAAGCCCACTCGCAGGTCTTCTGGGGAGTGCAGCTTTCCCGATTCAAATATGTTTGCACAGATCTCTTGGATATTTCTCGTCGCAGAAGAGATATAGCTACCTTGACTGCCTGTACAGTCTTGCACGAACACGAGGTCCCTGCGGACGTGCCACTGAATATCAGTGCGTACAAGGATGAAAACGAGGAAAACCCACAGCATTTTCTGTCGATTATCACCGGGTTGGTGTGGGTGTTGGGGCGGTGCCTGTGCGGTGGAGTTGGCATCGAAGTCCATATCTTCGTCCATGTTGGTAGTGAGTATCGGGCAGCTAGAGGAGTAAGAAAGTGTCAGTTTCAGAGTAGGATACGCCAAGGTTTCTGGTGGATGAGAAACTGAGGCAGCTTTTGTGTCAATTAACAACCTGGTCTGGCAGGTTATAATACAGGCGGCGACCGCAAGGCCAGTCTCGGATCCGACTAATCGGTCTTCGGATCTTTCAACCCCTCAAGTCTATGATGCAAATGATGTAGAGTACGACAATAGTCATGGTTCTCTTCTACCAAAAAACCAACTTGCCCAGTGTGTCGTCCAGCCAGGAAACACTGGTCCACCCGGTCGGAGGAGGCTGCGGTAAAGCATCACCAGCCCAGCGCTAACGCCACCCACTAGTGCAGTCATAGTCACGTACATGCGAAGGCGCTCTGCGGCCGTCAACGCGTGTTCTGCGCCTCCCGGTATTGCCGCGTGGCTGGGAACGAGTCAGCCCAACTTGGCAACGTGGCAATCAACAGGCTTACGGGTTCATCGCGATTCGACACATTTCATGGAAGACATCCGCAGTTTGCCTCGTTTTCACACTCACGGCTACTGGAACTTGGAGACCTAGCCGCCTGCAATATACGTCAGGTTGCACCTCGTGTCTCTGTGGTGCATGGTCAACAACCACGTTAAGCTGGCAAAAATAATGTATCGTACCTGCTGGGCAAGGTCAAGATCCGATTTCGTCGCTACGAACAAAGTCGGTATATGGTCCAAGTTGTATTGTTGCTTCATTGGCTTCCGATTAGCATGATTGGCCATCTTGCATCACCGTACGCACCCGTAAATTGCTGATGTACGAAAATGAGTTGGTATCGCTGGAGTCATAGACGTGCACGATGAGGTCCGCGAGGTCTAGTTTTTTGTTTGCGCGCAGAACCTCTGCCTCATATTTTGAGCCGAACTCTTGTAGCTGTTTTGTGTGAGAACTCGATCTTGAATGATAAGGAAACAGCTACGAACCACAAGGTACTTCTCTGATCCATCAATGTCCACAGCATTGACAACGCTGAGGATCTTGCTGGTCGGTTCATATGCTTCCCGGAAGGGCTTTCCAGCAAAAGATCGTAGTAGAGATGTCTTACCCGAACCGGCCGCACCACACACATAGCATAAAAAGACATTCCTCGTCGCCTTTCCCTTCCGTCGATCGACTCTGCGAGGTCGTGTGGTGAGGAGCGCGCTTGTCCGTTGTTCATCCGGATATCCAAGATATGCTAGGTACGCGAGAGTTGTTTTGTGGTCTAGTAGGGTAGTCATGCTGAAACAGGTTTGAATGCAGATCATCCTGAATGAAAGATAGATTTACCTCCATTGAGCAAGCCAACCTTGTAAAGTGACTGCCCCCGAGTCGTCTGCCAACGTTGTGTCTGGGAACTTCTGGTTCGCCCATGGGTCACCTGGTGAAGTACTGAACAACTCTTCAAGTTCCGTAGTCTTTAGGGCACCATCTTGATCCTGATAGACATAAGTATCAACCTCAATTCACCCAGTTCCAATGCGCTACCTTGTCAAATGTCTCGAAGATGTCGGTGAAAAACTGGTATCCCTTGGGACTTAGTTCAACAGAACAGTCATGGGGTACATCAAACCTAGTAGATTTATGAGAAATGCGTCCTCGCTTCACGATAGCACTGACTTTGGAAGAAGGAAGGACTCGGTCAGCTTCAGATCCTCTCCGTAACCGAACATGCGTAGAACAGTCCACGTGGTTTCTAGGCGCCCTCGCTGTATGAAGATGGTATGGAGGTAGAGGAAACCAGCCTCAGTCAGACCGTTATCCCTGACCCCCCCGTCTGCATGTTCTCTGACCATTTCTTTAATACCTTCAAGTTCCTGAAGTTGCAAGGGAGCGTCAAAGCACTTGCTCTAAAGACACTGTCAAAATGAGACACATTGCAACTACTACGGGGAGGTGTACTTCACCTGAAACTCGTTAAGCTCTGCCGCGTCAAGTACACCGTCCTTGTTTGCATCGCAGAGTTTGAATATCCGTTTAAGAGCGCTGATACACGCAGGTTTAAGGACCTAGTATCATCAGTTAGTGGCCTTGGCAATGGACCAATGGATTCCAACCTACATGGTCTCTTGAGTCATACAAGGGAGCGGTAGGATGCAAGACGGCTTTCTGGGCGAAATAAAAGACTTCTGAGACGTTCAGAGGGAGTTTTGCCGAACATTCGACGCAAGTTTCGACTTCCTATGAAGAATAAGTCCATGTTAAGAAATACCATGCTGTGAAACGCCACCTTGAACTCGTTCATTATGGGTATTATTTCATCCTCGAGCGCCTCATTGGTTACTTCGCCCCCTCGCAAATCGATCTTGTTGCCCACCAATATGACAGGTACCTAGGTCGAGTTAAGTACTTTCGTATCACGTGGACCGTCCAAGCGCACATTAACACCCAGTTGCCGGAAATGGGGCAACCAGAAGGTCGGTATTCGGTCGAAGGAATTAGGGTTGTCGATAGAGTAGACCACGCATATTACATGGGCCTTGCGTATTTCAGATTCTAAATGTTGCCTATCTTGCGGCCCGGCTGGAAAATATATAGAACATGTGGAGCCACCGGATGCATCACGTACCACCTGAATCGACGATATATGTTGTCACATTTTCCGGAGTGACCTCTGGAGGAATTGTGACCTCCGGGACGACGTGTTGCACCTGGAGAATAGGTCAAGGGAATAGTGGATATTTGGATCTGGTCCATACGTGAGGAACGAAGGACTCCTTAATGAGCGAGGTGATGATTGTGCTCTTCCCTACACCGTCTGGGAAGACACTCGAAGTGAGCAGAGAGACGCGACCCGAACGAACATACACACCATCACCGACGAGCAAAATGCGTACATCCCTCCTCATGGGCCCAGGACTCAGGTGTCTTGGTTTGTTGAAACTGTTCGGACGCAAGTCTTGGATTATGTCAGCAACCTCACTTTATCAGTGACCGCCATGTCTTCGATGCCAGTACTACTTCCAATAGAAATCATCATTATGGTCATGGAGGACCTCGACTTGCACGACCTCGTCAATCTCAGTCGCACCTGCAAGCTCATGCATGCTGTCGTATGTCCTCCCATTCATCACTCTAGTCCGACGAATACTCGCTCATGACGGTAGGTGAACGAGTTTGGATGGTCGATATACTTGAGAATGCACCAGAGACAGTCATTCACACTACACTCTGCCCGACGCCGCTGGTCCTCATTGGCTCAAGTTCGCTACAACACACTCGCCGATCACTCCTGGTCGCGTGCACAGTTCATTGCACGCCCATTGTGTAGGTCCTGGCCGGGCAACTTGCAGCCTGTCATTGCCGTGTCGTTCTCGAGACTGCTGGTTGCTGCTGGGGTCGTTGTTTATTCGTACGGAATCCGCGCGTCTTTCACGGAAGGACATGGGACTAGATTGGTATACGAGGGTTCATACTCATTCACTCTTGGCCCTGGATTGCCTGAACGCGATGTCACGAGCATCGCCTTTCTCTCAGACGGTACAGGAGACCGGACTGTGAGCATTGGGTTCGAAGATGGTTGTGTCGAGCAATTCTATCTCCCACCACATCGTGCGTCGACCTGGCGCCAGCGCATCATCGTCGGACGTGTCCCTTCTAAGGCACTCCATTACCATGACAAAGATGTCGTCAGTCTGTCCTCCTCACTCAACAGTCTCCTTTCCTTCTCTTCATGGGGCTCTGTAGCCTTCAGCGACCTATCCTCGCCCTCTGCCTCCCTGTCAACCCTCCAACTCGGCGTCAGGAGCTGGTCAAGCCATCTGTGTATGATGGCGTCATCTCCTTACGCTGTGTTTGGCATAACTTGCACAACCCACCCTACACCCCTTCTTCTGCACCATATCATTCCGTCGGGAATATTGTCTACCGCATCCCTGTTATTGGATTCCCCTCGACATCGGCCATCCGCTGTATATGGCATAGCAAAGACCCCTCCCTCCTCACCACTTGGCTCCCCAGACCAGATTATTGTGTCAGGCTGGTACGATGGTGCAGTTCGTGTGCACGACTTACGTGCAGGCGAAGGAGCCGCATCCTCTGGCCAAGGGACCACACTCAACCCCGTACTTACCTTACAGGACCCTTGGTCTCCTGAACCCGTCTATTGTGTCTCATGCGGGGGTGGATCAGCCAGCTTTGTTGCTGCGGGGACTGCACGGTATAGTGTTGTTGCATTTTGGGACGTGCGACGGCCGACCAAAGGGTGGAGTGTCCATGCGCCCGGAAATGACTCTTCGCCGGTGTATTCCCTCGTCTTGGAATCGTCCAGGTTGTTCGCCGCTACCCAAAGTCGCTCGTTTGTCTATGACTTTGGTCCTGGAGTTACGAAGGACACATACCCCTCCATCCCGGCTACAGACAATCGACCCATCGACCGCCAGCTTAGACCTAGGGACGATGGCATCGATTTCTATGTCTTAAAATATAATCATAATCGTACCGAGATATAACTCACGTTGCACACCCTATGCATTTTCTCTTGTTCATTGGGCACAAAGACGTTACCTACACAACGACGCTACGTATTATAGAAGATTAACCCTTGGGTCTTTGCATACAAGCTGAGAGTAGAACAGTTAAACAGATCGGCGCATCCGATTGGATGAATGGTGTGAAGGTCGCAGGATCGAAATTATACCAAACAACACGAGAATGGAACAGCAGTAGACCAGCAAACTTGACAAACCGAGTCCGTAAAAGACAATATTGATGAGAATGAATTAGGCGGATGTGGGCTGTTGCGCCTGCGAACGTGTCGCCCAATTAAAGATGTGCCGCATATCGCTGGTGGGAGGGGTATCGGCCGGCTGCTTAGGTTCAACAAGTAAACTATTCCACCAAGACGTCAGTCATCGTTAAGTCGTAACATATTTACTGACCTCCTCCTATAGAGATCTTGGAGGTCGCCGTGGTGTTTTGAGTTTTCAAAAGCGACATTAAGGTACTCCTGAACTTCAGGAATCTTTTTGAGATTATAAGGGACTTGGAAGCGTTGCATGTCTGAGTTATTTTATTTCATTCAGTATATAGAAGCAGATGGATGAACTGCAACAAACCTTGAACGATCCTCGCCAACTTGTGATATTTGTTGAAGTTCAAAAGTTTCTTCGAAGGGACCAAAGGTGAATCTCGATACGAGGGATTGCCCTCTCTACAGAACGTAACATCTGTGAGATACAGACCTATGAATGGTGATCAACTATGGCATGATAAGATCATCCAGTCAACTACTCGCCCAAGAACGGCACGGCTGGAGGTGCCGTATTTCGTAGTTTGCTTCGGTACTCGTGATAATTGCGTCCATGGTCAGCCAATCGTCGCAAGGATTCCAACTGGAGTTTATTCTTTTGTGGAACACTCTACAAACACATACTTTGAGTGATTGTCCGATGTCAGCTGTCAGACGACATACCAGCCACGTCTGATGAAGGCGTGAAATTGTCGAAGAATCCAACGCCGCGAGAATCGATCGAGGGGTACTAAAGTTGTGTAGCATTGTACACCGCTGCGTTGTGGGGTTAGTATGAGCAATGTATCTGATCTATGCACGCAAGCCCCTTACATCAGCAACCTTGATGAAGAACTTCACTAGCGCCGTGCGCTTCTTCAAATCGCGTTCGCTGAGAACGCTCTCAGCCACCCATCCAGTGATGACTGTGCTCAGCGATGACACTGCCTTTACATGCACCGGGGGCTTCGCACCCTCTTGTCCAGTCTCCAAAATTTCCTCGGGTTGGATAGCACAGTACAACTCACATTCCATGATCGTCAGCTGTCTTGCCAGTTCGAGAGCATCAAAGTCCGTGATGATGACGGATTCAAAGTGCTTGCTACGCAGGGCCGCCAACAGGGTCTTGGTCATGGTAGGGCGGGGAATTTCCGAAGGAGAGTACGTCGGCGGGTTGATGGACATGCCCGGATCACGAGCTCGCTCGCTCTTTGGGCTGATGAGGTTGGCATTCGTATCCTGGCGGATGGCAATGAGATCGAGGATTCGCTGTGATGGCCCAGGGAAATAACGTTGAAGTGCCTCTCGAGTGAATGAAGTAAGATGAGGGAGAGCGACGTCGTCTACGCCAGATCGCCAGTACAACTCCAACCAGGACTTCACAAAGTTCGACACCCGTAGACGGATAGGAAATCCCTTGTGCTTCTGCCATGCACCCATTTCTGCATCAGACAAGTCTGGGGGTGGTACGATGTTGTAGCGATTGATAATGGCCTGCACAAGCTCCAAAGGAGAACAGAACAAGCGAAACGTGAGGAAGAAGACTGCAGAGAAAGCAGCATCTACGATGCTGTCATGCGGTATCATTTTCTCTATCAGTGCATCGAGAGACGCTGCCACGAGGTGACCATCATTGTTGTAAATGACATCCTCGACTGCGTAGTCATGACCCATTGGATCGCGTTTCACGTCGAGGGTGACGGAAGATACGTCATCACGCCCACCGTGGTCCACGAAAGCCTCTGGCGTCCGTCGTTGAAGAACATCATGGGTGACGGCGTCTTCCACGGATTGTGCGCTTATTCGACCAGAGAGCGTACCGGACTCG
The DNA here is from genome assembly GCA_029372045.1 of Scleroderma citrinum. Classification (NCBI taxonomy): domain Eukaryota; kingdom Fungi; phylum Basidiomycota; class Agaricomycetes; order Boletales; family Sclerodermataceae; genus Scleroderma; species Scleroderma citrinum. The sequence continues at coordinate 1,209,724 of JARFMN010000001.1, forward strand.
ATCCCTGAATCTGCCTCTGAGCATTGTTCATCCGGCGATGTAAGCCCGGTGTCTTGTGTGCTGACCGAGGACTTCGAGAGGGCAGTGATATCAGATGAATCAGAGGAAATCTCTTGAATTTGCGTCAGGTACTGAAGAGTGTGGACCGACGGTGCTTGCGCTTGAATGGTAACATCCTCATCATTTGCTAGAGCTAGATGTGAAGCCAAACCAGAAATACTTCTCGCAAACTTGCTCGGGGTGAATGGTGTAGGGTCTGATTCCGACGTTGTTGGAACCTCGATGATGAACGGCTGCTCACTAGATGCGCGGCTGAGACACTTCTTGACCACCATGACGAAGTCTGCACCAGCTTTACATGCAGCTGTCGCAGACCGTATTAGGGACGCCCTCTCCGAGTCCTCTGTGACACCAGGGGGTAGTGGCATAGTGAGCAGTCGCACTGACTCCGCGAGGGAAGTTGTCACATTGTACAAACCCTCTTTGGCCGACTTCAGATGATCTGCTTTGTGAGGCGGGATACTCGGATGTCGTATGACGGCCTCGACGAGGGTCAGCAACTTGCAGACTATCTCTACAATTTCCCGTACGAGGTCGTACATGTGACCTGTGCTGGAAGCATGCGAAGAGCGTGAATGAGAGTGTGCATGCCCAATAAAGGCGGCGATGGTCGACAGGTATTCATCGTGGGTGTGCTTCAATGCTTCCATGATCTCTGCTGAAGAGGTTGGTCCAGAGGGGAAACAAAGCAACGAAGTTGGCTTCGTAGACCCGGCTGATGAGAATGATGACGAGGATGAAGTACTGCTGATAGATATCATTCCGGGCTTGTGACGGCTGCCGCCGACACGATCGTGCAGCAAATATTGCTCCCTTTTTGCACGAGCCGCGAGTGACCTATGGGAAAGTAAAGGGGCGATAGACGAGTCAGACTCGCGGTATGTCGCAGGTCGACATTGGAATCGGATATCACCCAGGCTTTTGGTGCGCATAGATGCCTTCAGGCCATCATGGTCCTCCTGTAACGAAGGTTTCGGCGGGGTAGCGAATTTTGGTGGGGAAGACGGCGATTCTGTAACTTCAACTGGCCTGGCATCCTCGTGCAGTTGTCCAGAAAGGTTCGATATCCCGTCAACGTTGGGTGGGACCTGTACCTTCTCCGGTAGCTCGACGCCACACTGTACTGCAACAGCTAAAAACCTTCGCACTTGGGAAAACGCCTGGCCACCGAGCTTGAGCATGCCTTCAATCTCCGTATCCCGAACGTCCTCGTTATAAGCTTCGTCGGAAGCTCTCTTGGACTGGGAGACTAATGCTGCGAGGCACGACAGTATCTGCTTGCGTTCTGCAGCAAGGAGAGGAAAACGCTTGAGCAGGGGCGCTTCGCGTTGTAAACACTCCATGGAGGACAGAATAAAGCGAACACATGATATGATGCACGCGGTCGCAGGCTGAAAATGCGTGATGCGATTGGACCTGACAGCACTCTGCAAGAGGGAGAGACTGTGAAGTAAGTTCACCATTAGGGGCGGACAATATGACGTGATGTCGGAACCGAGTGCCTCGGTCACTAGGGGTCGATGGTCTTTCCGTGATAAGCCGCGGGAAGGGGTTGTAGCCCATGACGCAGCTGATACTGACGACATCGTGTGACCATGTCGTGGCTTTTGCCACTGTTTAAAAGGTTGTTCAGGGTGTTGTGTCAAAAGTTTGAATTTGGCTTACACTTGGGCGGGGTATATCTTCGGTGAGAGAAATGACCGCCTCATCTGCACTGACATAGTTGCTGGGAAACCATCCTCTCTGCCCCTCTATTTCGCCGTCCCACCACCCACTTGGGTCTCGATTGAGGACGTGGATCACCTGACCAACACGAAAGGATAAGCATGTTGCATTTTGCTGTTGGGGAACGAAGTCGTGGAGAGCCAAGACGAACTCGGGTGCTGACGGCTGTACGCGCACGGTCTCATCTGCGGAGGGACTTGTAGGGCTAGTCACAGGACCAGAAGCGAGCTGAGAAGGGTCCCGAGCAGTACCTGGTAAATCCACGGAGGACGAGGAAGCAGAAGAAGATGGCGCTGGAGACTCGACAGATAGCGAGGAAGCAGTTGACGCCACTGAGCTGCTGCGCGACCGGGCTGCGAATTGTGATTTCGTTGCTGGGCCGGCTGAAGTTTGTCGGGAAGAAACGCGTCGATGGACATTTGTATTGATATGAAGGCGCGACATGGACATTGTCGGGGATGCTGTGCGGTGTATTTAGGTGGACAAAAAGAGGGCTTTGGAGACGGAGGGATTCCAGGACTAGGAGTAAGTGTACCAGGTATGTTGGAGTGCCAGCACCAGACCGGCGACAAGAGAGACGCCCGCCAGAAATAAAAGCCACGAACCTGGGGTGAGAGGGAGTATATGATATCGAGTACAGGAAGTCGTTAGCGTCGTAAGCACGGTAGGTGGATGGGTCTGACAGTCAACATATATCCATCACTGCTACCGCACTTGTCAGTTGCAAAGATCGACAACACCAACAATCCCAAACAACGGTTAGCAGCTGTCATTTCCCACTCTGAACCTGAGATACAGAGGCATCGGAAGCAAAGGCTGAGGCGGGTGTCAATGGCTTGTCTTCGGGTGTCAGTGTGTCAGTGTGGTAGCAACCGTAAAGGAATAAAATTTGACATTCAAGTATTGTGCCCCTCCCATATATTGTCATGACATCACCTATCGATCAATAATGAAACCAAGTGTCCTTCCTCCGAACCGAGTCATATGTGCTCGGTGGATTTATTGCTCTTGCCTACCTTGTGTTGTACATGTTTAAGCTCTTATTTCTGCTTCGCCGTCTCACTTCTCTTCCGCCGAGTCCTGATAATCCATTGACACCCATACCACCCTGCTACCACAATCACGAACACTCCAACAACCGCCGCTCCAATATATCCAGAATTGTCATTCGCCTGTACACAGTTTCAGTCGGTCTTTAGTGAGTGCATAAAGCATACCCCTAACCACGCTCGCCACCACTTCCCAGCGAGCCCTCCGCCATCTGGAGCCGATGCAGCCTTTTGACAGGTCGTACACTCCTGTCCAATCAAGCCCATGATCTCAATCAGAGCAATGCTACAAAATTAAATACAATTCAACATGCAGGTCATAGGCACACTACTCACCTGAATGCAAGCAAAATGCTCATCGTCGTCAAGAGGATGCTAAGGTTTGACATGGTGTGTCGCTTGGCCCGTGATATACCGTCATCTTCGTGGTGGCCGTTGCCTTTGGCTTCCGTTGATCCGTCGGTCGTCAAAGGGTCGGAGGAACCCTGCTGGGATGAGCGAATGACCACGCAATCTTCTGGTCGTGTCTGCTATATATGGTGGATTAAACGTCATGTGAACATTTGGCTTGGGCGGTACTCGCCACTTCACTTCCTGATTGTGTGTGCTTAATAATCTTCCATGACCGCTCAGTAAATCCAGAGTATGAATAGATCATCAAGATCGAGTCCAAAGAGTCCACTAGTGTCATCCCGGTGGTAAAGAGCAGCTTGAGAAATGTCAAAGTCGGATTATTGGACAGCGCATTCAGCCTCACAGGTAATACAATGACTGCAGATGGCTGTACCCTGGTACGCGGATCACTCTGCTGTGCAAGAGCAGAAAGTGCGAGCAAAGCGATGGAAGATGCCGTATCGAATCCTGAAAAAATGTGAGCACTGCCCCCAAGACTCTCCAGGGAGCCCGGCTTCTGACCTAACCCAAACAAAAAGCCAACGGGGTACATCTAGGAAGGGTGGTCATTGCCCCGAGTTTGACGAATGGCAGTGTGAACGTACTTTCCATGGACGATTAACGAAATTCACAAGGGGACCAAGTAATCGCATCATTAGCATGTTTTGATTTGGTGGGTCCCCGTCCTGTGCATCGGTTTCACGTCTCGCCTACACGGAAATACGTTGGTTTAACACAAAGCGACGTACAAGACGACGACGACGACGGATGATTCTCCACAAGATAACAGAATTTGCAAGGCCAACGATGAACAAGAATGAACCGCTGATCGCCGGGCCTGTACAGTGTGATCATGATCAGTGAGGATAGCCGGTGGGTACCCTTACCAATAACTGAGGCGATGTTACTGAAGCCACTGAACTTGTTATAAACACTTGTGCTGACGACTATGGCACAGTTCTAGTGTTGCGCGCAGGTAAGCATTCCAAGCCCACGAAAGGCGAGAGAGAGATGTACCACCACGATCACAATGGTGCTGTGTCCAAGAGAAAAGAACAATCCACATGTCACTGGAAGTTGCCCATGATTGATTAGCGTACGAGTGGCATTGTCGATGGCGCTGTGAGTAGTCTGAGATGGACAGAAGCTACGAATGGTTGAGGGCTACATTTCAAAGCTACGGAGCTGAATTGCATCCGACATACGAAACATGTGTAGTACCAACTCCTCCGGTACCTGATGTGATCTGCGTCCAGCGCTGCGTTGTATATTTCCCCCATCATGCACCGAGGTCAGTGAGAACCTGCTTTACACTAGTTAGACCATTCTCACCGTGTCTCAATCCAATCGTCTAATGAGTGGTCAATGCCTGCGTGTTCAAGAGCAAATTACTTACCCATGCCAGTAGGGCAAGACCCAGGAGAGCATGCAATTGTACCGCTACGGCCCAGCACACTGCATTCGCCAACAGTAAGACAGAGACCAACAAAAGGGAACGCCCAAAGAGGGTGAGCGAGGGTAGTTTGAGTACATTCACTGTCATCGAACAAAGTGAAGCAACCCCTAGTCCTGATGCTGAGTCAGTCGGTATTACGAAGCATGGCTGTGGAACGCGCACTGAGTTGTCTGCTGTCACATCCCCGACTCCATTCAAAATGGCATGGTCGGCCGTCCTTAGCTTGTAAGTCTCCCCAAGCAACGTAACCATCCATTTATTAAACAGCTTCTGGCTTAGCGCTCATGATGGATACCGCACAATCATACCGTATCCAGAAGATCGTATACCCCTCACGGCATATAACCACTGGTCGCTCGCAATCGCACTCCTCCCTACCCACTACATGGCATACCTTGCACGACGCCCGGATACGTACTTGCTCCGTCTCATGTTACTTCCGGTCGCAGTGCTGGCCATACTCGGAACGTTTTTCCGCCTCAAGGTCGGTGGAGTTGATAGCGGTCCACAGAACTGGGGTCTAGGTATACTATCAGCTGTCCATCATGAACGTGCGGCAACTTACTGACAGGTGCAAGGATCCCTTGCTCTTGTTAATATTGCTAAGGCTATCGATTATGGTTGGAGACGCGAAGGGATGCTCAAGGTCGGCGAGGAAAAGCCAGGTATACCCATGAAGACTGCACACCATTCCAATGGGAATGCGACACCCAATGGCGAACGTTCCCCGCCACCGCCAATATGGAAGAAGCGCTTACCCTCCTGGTTATATGACATCCTAGAACTTCACCTCCCATGCAGAGGAATCGGTTGGAAAGTTGGTGCTGGTCTGTATATTCCAAAAGAACACAGACCTCTTGAAAGATCTGCATTCCTTAGTGCGACGATGACCTCCGCTCTTGAAAATTTCCTTGTCTTCGATGCCTGCGAGTCATTCATCAAGCTCGTACCGGGTGTCGGTTCTCCCCAAGGGGGCACCATTTTCAGACCCGAGCTCCCATTCTTACAGCGCTACATCCTATCTACTGTCATTCATGTCGCTACTGGATCTTGCATTCTCGCTGGTTTCGAGTTATGCTACCATATTCTCACGCTGATCGGGGTGGGATTACTCTCTCATGAACCATCGTCTTGGCCACCTATCATGGACAACCCTTGGCAGTCCGACTCACTTCACGTATTTTGGGCCAAGCGCTGGCATCAGCTTCTCCGAGAGACCTTTTTCATTTACGGTGGCTTCGTCGGAGGGGCTTTAGCTGGAAACTTGGGTGCTCTATTCGGAACGTTCTTTGGTTCTGGTCTATACCACGAAGTCGCTGCCTATTGTCTCGGACACGGATTCGATTACGGTGTTATATTTTTCTTTGCATTGCAGGCACCACTAATGATCTTGGAGAAATTGTGGGCTCGTACCACCGGATGTCGTATCAAAGGCATTTACGGACGCCTATGGGTGTATTTTTGCATTATCATTCTGGGCCAACCATTAGGTACGTCGTCTTTCGTCAAATACTGGACAAAAGGCCTGATGGATCTCCTAGTGGACTCGTGGCACAAAAGAGGCCTTGGAGGGGGATATATCATCGATCCGAATATAAGTCCAATTCGGCTTTTGCTCATACCATTTTTACGACAAGTGGCGGGATTTCTGGGACTCCGCAGTTTGTCGGTTTTACTTGGCTGAGATAGATGGGTATTAGATGTCCCAGTTCATCACAGCCTGTTCTTATCAAGGATAACGACTATATGCTCATTCTCGGGATCTTATGACGGCTGGTCACGATATTCCTTCATCCACGATGTCAGACTTGTGTTTTACATACTGATGTGTATGTAGATCACTTTGCAGGGCGCTTGCGTAACACTGCAAACAAGGGATTTATTCTAGATCATCGTGCGGATTCCCCTGCCATCCTGTGCCATCCCAGCTCGTGTGCCCAGTTTTTCCACATGCGGTCCAACACTCGTAGTTTCTCCCAACGTCCCAGACTAGGATCTTCCAGATCTTGCACATCCTCCAAAAATCCTTCCCGCAGCCGCGATCGTGGAGGCAGAGAGGTTAGTGCATAGTTACGTAAATGCGTCAAAGATAAGACAAGTAATCCCGAAGTAAGTGGTGGGATAGCATCCGAAGATGGCTGCGCTTCTTCGTCACGGTTGCCCTGTGATATAGGTTGGAAAAGTAGAAGACGCTCAATTCTCCTGTGCCACTGCATGAGGTGTGTGCCACGGCTAGAAGAGAAGAACAGTACCTCATAGCCAGCCAGACACTCCGCCTCTTGCGTCTACTACCGTATCTTCCTCTTCCGCTAGAAAACAGTCCACCAAGAATCCCCCCCGCCGTGTACACGATAGCGAATGCCGGCGCCACGCCAACGAAAGCAAATGTTAGCTCTTGGGACTTGAGCAGTTTATCAATGCCAGCCAGAGCTTGGTCTATATCAACCTGTTGTTCTTGGTTGTTCTCTCGATCATGATAAGATGGTGCACAGGCAAACCTTGGCTTTCTGCACTTGTACGAACAAGGTCCTCAGTAAATTTCCCGTCAGAACCGACTTGACAGGGGACTTGATGTCTTCTTCATACAGTCGAAGGACAGGGGTAAAATCACCGAGTCGTATCTGTCGGGAAAGAGAAGAAAGCTGCTCCTGATCGTAACCTAGCTTATCACGCGCTAGCGCAAGACTCATTCTCTCAAGAGACTAGGAAGGACGTGTTCAGACAAGTAGTATTCGGCACATGTTCAACTTACATCAAGGTCTGCAGCGACCGACTCTGGTCGAACAAGTACCGCCCCATCTCCGCCCGTTCTGATGGTTCTGTAGACACCATGGAGAGGTTCCAAAAGCCAGTCCCTGAGGAAGTTTCTCGAGGCCTCAAATGCGTCTTTTGCCATGTAAATTATCGTCTCTCGAGAAGCATAGAAGGTCTTGACACAATATAGAATCAGTGGGGGGAGGAACAGTAACTTAGGCCATAAGATTGTCAACCTCGACGGGCGCCGGAGGCCATGCTTGCTGAGATATGAAGAATGCACTTCTTTATGTTCGATGAATACAGTACGGAACAACCCCTCCAGAAGAGAGAGCATATCATTTTCTGAACTTGCCAGTGATATGGTTGGATCGACGGAGCTGGCAAACTCGACGAGCAACCCATGACAGGCCAAGACGTCTTCCTCTCGACCTCTTGTTCCGACCACCCGAGACAATCTTGGTCGCATCCCCAAGAGTTTACCAAGGACTTCAGCTCGTTCGTTGCAAATCCTTTCGTTTTCGCGACGCTTCATGTGGCACTCTTCACGTGCTAAACGAATGGGATAATACAGGGTCGCGGTGACCTTTGCTATATACCAAGAGAGGGTATCGCGCAGAAACACTAGGTGTGCCAGTGCAGAGCGTGGAGAATCGACGTGAAGTATTCCGTCAAACTGGAAGTGCGCCAAACTCGATGACGGTGTCACTCCGAGGTGAGGGAAGACAGTAGTCATGAACATGCTGGGCTGCCATGGATGTTTCGTGGAGAAGATGCTACCCAAGGATGGGAGATAAGGCACTGATACCTGACGAGCACCTTGACGGAACTCCAGCAGCTGAAAGACCTTAAAAAGCCGATGAGGAAGTGCTTTCAGAAGTTAGCTTGTCAAGACGTCATTTTGCAGGAAGGAGGGGAAAGACGTACTCTGCAACAAGTACAACGCAGCCGACCAAACGGATTGCTCGACCACTGCCCACCATTCCGCGTAGTCCTGTGTCGAGCTTGCCTCGCAAAGGTACAAGTCCAGGGCACCAGCATAGAGACCAAGAACAACTTTCTTCACGAGAACATGTTGAATCTCTTCGTAGGTTTTATCCTCCTGGGTGTGGATCATGGGACACTGGGCGCGTAGTGCGTCCAAGGCACTCTGAATCGCGTGCGCAGAGAAGGGTGGGGTAAGAATTGCATCGATCTCCCTCAAGGCATTCTCGAAGCGTGGGCCCCCCTCTTCTGATAGTGGTGCAGAACAGATTTGGGAGAAAAGAGGGCCAACATAGTGGGCGGAGAACCTAAACGACATGCAGGAGCTCTTTGAGAAAGAAGTTATTATTGACCACTCGATCAGACTACTCGCTGTGGCGGAGGTGGAGCGTAGTTCTTCATAAGTACAGTCATTTGGCGGGTTTTGAGACACCAAAATTAAAAATGCTCGTTTTACACAACAACACAAATTCAAATAGATCAGTATAGACCATGATGATATTAAAGTAATAGAGAATGTCTGAATAAAATTCCTTTAGGATCGTAGCTAAAGTTATACAACGGTGAAGCTCGAAAAATATGGCAATTTGGATGACTTCCCGTGGGCTAAATCTGAATAGAATAGAATATTTCGGAGTTGCAAAAAGTGCGAACTCTAATATAATCCACACATTTATACAGACGAATAAACCGTGGGCTGAAATGCACCTATGATTCCCACAGTACAGGTAGTATTAGTATAGTGGTTGACAGGTGTCAACCGGTCTAAGACGACCTTTTTGAGGCAATACTATCACTTGGCCGGAGTTGCAAAATGACACAGAGTTGCAAAATGCTAACTACAGCACACCACACTCCAATTCAAGCCACGTAGTTGTACATAGGATATGTTATACTATAAACCTAGGGGGCTATATACTTTTTAAATTTTAAATGCAACTGTGAGTGAGGGGAAATCAATATACTGCTTAAAAGGGGTCCTTTTCAGAATAACTTGCCAGGGCTGAAATCAAATCACACCAGAAAATCACGCAAAACTATCTGGGGACTCTTAAGACACTTCCCTACTTCCTGAAAAAATTTTGGGGCCACCAAAAGGACCCTTTGATTGTGATTGTTGTTGCAATAATGTGATGCAAGAGTGTGACAATACAAGCGGAGCAGTGGCGGAGTGACATTTTCAGCCTCGTCGACGAAAGTTCTGTGGATTATCAGCGCATCAGAGTTACAATGTAAGGTGTGACATTGTGTGACAGCCCTCAGTTTCGCAGATGGGAACATTTGCAACTCTGTGTCATTTTGTGTCCAAAACCAGCATCTCTCTGGCATCTTCTACATCACATATATCATCTTTATTTCTATCAGAAGTTTTTCTGTATGTGTTCCTCTATGTGCACATGTATTTTTTATGGTATCTACTGATGTGGTTGTGTAGTTCTGAAGCAGTATTTTTTGCAACTCCGGTCAAGTGATAGTAACCACCTACATGAATAATTCAGAATAATCCATGTCACTTAGAGTAGAATAAATTCTATTAGACCCACAGAATAATTAAGGCTGACATAGATTAGGTATCCCTTGCCATATATGGTACCAGTGGCAGTGTATTATGGTGTCAGCAACCACCACTGCCCTTGTGCTCACTGTTCCCCACAGTGAGCTCATGTATCTCCCCCATTTCTTAAGCTACAAACATGGGACTTTCATGTCCATGCTCCTTGGAAGCTCTGCAATCCATCTATAGTGTACAACACCTAGATTACATAGAAAGTATAACTACAGTACTAACTCAGCCTCAATGTATGAATAAATGTGAATAATTAAGTGACATGACCACTGATCAACATTATGGTACTTCAACATACAAATAAATCTGAATAATTAAGTGACATGGGACTACCAACACACAGTACAGCACATACCACTCTGTCCTGTTTGTACTTGCTACTGTGCACAGTGAGCATGAGACAGTAAGAAATAGCAAGTATAACTATGCAGTAATAGACAGTACATCCTCCAAAGTGCAGGTACATTCCACTAAGGCTTCCTCTTCCTCTTCCTCTTCATCAAGGTTGTTGGGTGTGTCCTCTTCTAACAGAACCTCCAGTGATGGATATGTAGTAATGAATGGTGGTGGCACAATGGTAATGGGTCCTGCTGTCAGAATATTTAGTTACTATGTGTCAAACTCACAAGACACTTTTGATTGACAGTAATTATCTTCTGATATATTAGATTTCTACCTATAGATAAATAGCTTGTAGTTTTACCTGTACTGGTATTGCATTTGGACCTGGTTCACACCCATCCATCCATCATGGTCACTCAATCACCCCAACCCACAAATTCTAACACCTGCAGGGGCACCAGCATCCACATTCATGCTCTTCCCAGGTTCCAAAGTTCCTGAGAAACCAGGCAATGTGGTAATTTCCACTAGGTGTTTGATGTGGGAGCTGGATCTATAGAGATTCAAATAGCTCAGTCATGTGCATACAGCAACAAACATCTTTATATATTACCTATAGAGATTCAAATAGCTAAGGTAATATGATCAGCATGAAGGTATAGTATGAATGGTAAAGTTGTGCCCACCTCAGTTGTGCACATACAGCAACAAATGTCTGAGGTGAAGGCCTTACAGTGCAAGACTAAATATGAATTGACAAAATAAAAAGTGAGACATATTACAAGGCACAGATGTTGAATCTGATTGTATCATATGTCAGAATGCTGTGTTGCAACAGTTCAAGACATATCCTAAAGACATTGTAAGGGAAAAATTGAGACAAGGAAATGACAGCAGCCCAGGCTGTCATGTATTCATACTTGTTATCTATCATCCTGTGAATAGTAAGCATCTCTCATGGTCAAGGTGAGTGCATCAATTAGCAAGTTCTACTACCAATGACTTGCTAATTCTAACACTCCCCCTCAAGTCATGCATAGGCCAAGTTTGACAGCAAAATGCCTCACTTTGGGTGACAGGAGGGCCTTTGTCAGGGTATCAGCAATCATCTCAGTGGTAGGACAATAGATCAAGCAAATCTTCCCATTCTCCATGACCCAGTGGATGAAATGGAAATGGATGTCAATGTGTTTGGTGCATGCATGGTACTGATGGTCTTTAGTGAGTGCAATGGCAGACTGATTGTCTGAAAACAACATTGTAGGTTCCTCAAATGGTATGAAGAGCTCTCCAATGAGTGATTGGAGCCATAAGGCTTCCTTTGCTGCATACATAGCTGCCATGTACTTGCTCTCCATCATTGACAGTGAGATGATTTCTTGCCTTTTAGATGACCATGACACAGCTCCACCATCAATCAGGAAGGCATATCCAGAGACTGCCTTGTGGTCTTCAGCCATGCTGCTGTCCACATCAGCATACCCTACCCTCCCCCATATGTAAGTCTCAAGTCTTTTGTTCCAAGAAGATAGTGGTAAATTCTTCTGATGGCTTCCCAGTGGGGCATTCCAGGGTTGCCAGAGAAACACAAGACAGTAGCCATGGCATATGAAATGTCAGGACAAGTTGTGAGAGATGTGTACATGAGTGAACCAATGGCTTCATGATAAGGTACATGGCACATAGCAGTGAATTTGGTGCCAGTTGATGGTGACTGACCTGAATGTAGCTTGGTGCTAGGTTCCATTGGGTTTGACACAGGCTTGAGCTTGTCAAAACTGAATCAGCAGACAATTGACTTGATATAGAGGTGCTGACACAGAGAAATGGTGCATTCATCTCTATTTCTCATCACTTCTATCCCAAGCAGCCAGTGGAGTTCACCAAGATTGGTGATCTCCACATATTTTCTGATGTCTCACTTGAACTCATCTATTTTGCTCAAGGATGTGGTAGTGATGGTGCAATCATCAATGTGAACAACAACAATGATAAGCTCACTGCAGTTGTGATGCCTGAAGTACATGGCCTGGTCAACAGAGCACTGGGTGAAGCCCAATTCATTAACAAGGATCCCTACCAGCTGTTGGTACCAGTGGTGGCCACTCTGTTTCAGGCCATACAGGGTCTTTTGGAGATGACAGACCTTGTGAGGGTAATTGGTGGATTTGAAGCCAGGGGGCTGCTGCATGTAGATCACTTCATCATCAGTGAGTGAGCCATTTAGGTATGCTCCCTTGATATCAATCTGATGAAGCTCCAGATTGGATCATGCTGCCATCACAAGAACAGTTTGAATGGATGTGAGCATGGCAACTGGGGCAAAGGTGTCAAAATAATCAACACCTTTGACTTGTGAGAAGCCTTGAGCTACAAGGTGGGCTTTGTGGTGGACCATGTTGCCTGCAGTGTCCTTTTTGGCACAGAATACCCACTTGGATCTGACTACATTGGCACTGTGAGGTATGTCTATGAGTTCCCACATGCTGGCTGCCTGTAATGTTGCTAACTCCTCCCTTATGCCAGCTTCAGCCAAGGAGCTAGGCTCAAGTGCCTTGGACTTGGCAGTGACCTTGCCTATGGCCATTGCAAGATTGCTTTCCCCTAGAACATTGTCTGGGTCTTCAATGATTGCTGTGAGGTAGGCTGCAGCTAGGTTGTCCTCATCAAGTGGATTGGTAAGTTCAGGGAGTGGGATAGTCAGTAGCTGTACACTGTGGGGTACAGTGGGTTGGCTGTGCCATCCTATGTTGCCATGACCTGTGATGATGTCAGCAATGCATTGGCTGAGTTTTCAGATTTGCTTTGCAGCAGGTGGGTCAACCTGGGATGATTGACTCTTAGGAGGAGCTGGGAGGATGGGTATGGGTGGTGCTGTGCTTGTTGCTGGTGCAGGAGCTGTTAGTATTGCATTAGGTAAGTGGTTGTCCTCTCCCTCCCCCTTGTGAGAGAATGGCTCAGCAGAGGAGGGGGCCCAATAAACATTCTGTTTGACAGTAACAGTCCATTTTTCAGGCCAATAGACATGACAACCATTCGTGCTGTTGTTGTCAACACCCACCTAGCAACCTTCTGCAACACAGCCACCCAACTTTGTTCCTCCTAGGCAAATACAGACATGTGAACCCCAGACATGTGCCCAACTGAGATCAGGCTTCTGCCCAGTAGCTGCTTCAAGGGGTGTCCCACCAGCAAGAGCTTTTGTTGGCATCCAATTTTTCAGCCAAACTGTGTGGCATACAGCCTCACCCCACAATGCATGAGGTAAGCCACTCTCATGTAGCATGGCTCTGACCTTCTCCAGTAGGGTCTGATTGAGTTGCTCTGTAATGCCATTGTGCTGCAGAGTTTCATGAACAGTGAGTTTCTGTTTTGTTCCAGCTGCCCTAAGATGCATGACAAATTCCTTGCCTAGATACTCATCACCACAATCAGAGTGCAGCACCTTTATGGTGGCCTTGTGCTGAGTGCAACACCAAGCTTTGAAATCCTGGTATGTGGAGAAGGACTCACTCTTCTGACAAAGCAGATGGAGGTACATGAGGTGAGTCTTGTCATCTGTGAAGGTGATGTAGTAACAACACCCCCCAAGTGTTCAACTGGAGCTGGTCCCCAGATGTCCATATGCACTTCCTCAGCAAACTCTTTGGCATGCTCTCCAGCATGTTCCCTTGTGATAGGCTTCCTAGTAGCCTTTGCATAGACACAGGCCTCACAGAAGGTAGGCTCATCTTTTGATAAGTCAAACTTCAAGCCTGACACAAGTCCATATTTGGCTAGATGGCAGGTGACAGATGGGGTAATATGGCCCATGCTATGGTGAAGCTCCATGACTGTGACAGTTTCAACTGTGGATTTGGCACTGTCATGTTTGTCAGTGTGGATGATGCAATAGAGTCTGGCCTTGGACTTGGGGATGCAACCAATGACATCATCTGTGGGGTTTCAGATGACACAGGTCCCTTCAGCAAATATGACAGAATATCTGAGCTGATCAAGGTGACCAACAGACATGAGAGTGTACCTGACCTCAGGGGAATACAGCACCTCAGTAAGTCTAAGCTTTGTCACATCATACCCATTTGATACATCAATGACTAGGTCACCAATTGTGGTAGCACTGAAGGACTGCTTATTGGCAGCTGAAAAAGGCTTAGGTGGAATATTGGTGAGGGACTCAAACTCCTCCTTGTAAGGGGAGATGTGTCATGTGGATCCAGAGTCATAGAGTTTGACAGTGTGCATGTTTGTAGGGTTGATGTCCATGAGGAAAGCAAAGTCTGAGGAGGCATTAGCAGGCTTGTCAGGGCTCATGCCATTATAAGATGAGTCCTTGTCATCTGCATCCTCTATTCCACTAAACCAATCCTCATCAAGAGTGGCAAAGTTTTGCCTCTCCTCATCATCATCTTCAGAGGACATGCTTAACAAGTCAGGCAGTGGGTCTTCATCATTGAGTTCATCTAGGGCATGCACTGAGAAGGCACCCTCTTCCTTGGAATCAAAGGTAACAGCATGAGCAGATCCTTCCACACCAGCTGACTTTTCCTCCCTGGATTTTTTAGGTTCAGGGCAATGCTTTTTGTAGTGCTCCCTCAATCCACAGTTCCAGCAAGGTCCCTGCTGACAAGTGTGCCCTCTGAAGCTCCCTCCACAATGGTTTCCACCCCTACCATTCCCTCACCCCCATCCAGAAGAATTCCCAGGGGTCACAGCCAAGGCCTCATCACCATCACAGACCTTCTGTTTCAAACATAAGTTCTGAGTCTCCTTGTGGCAGTACTGTTCTGACTCTTCAGTGATTAGGGAAATGAGGATGTCTGGGTCAATTGTCTGCATTGGGCTGTACAGGCAAGTGGTTGTAAGTTGCCCAGATGCAAAGCTGGCAAGGTATTTCAGGAGGGACTGTATGATGGTAGAACAGTAGTCCTGATCTTCAATCTGTACACCAACAGCAGCTAACTCATCTCTCTTTGTATGCAGATCATCCAAGAACTGGTGAACATCACCATTGACAGGGCACTGTGAGCCCAAGAATTTGGTATGGAGGTCTGTCTGAGCATAGGCCCTCTTCTCAGTGTATGAATGATTTCATTCCACATAGCCACAACATTGTCCAGACTCTGTGTTCACAGGGCAGTGGAGTCAGAAATCCATTGGGTGAGTAGATGCTTCACCATATTTTTGCTCTTTTGCCATTTTGCAAGCTCATCAGCATCCAGAGGTAATGTGGTTACAGTTCCATCAGCAGCAGTAGTGGTGGTACTGACAGGGCATATGGAGGTACCATCAAAATGTGACCACAACTCCTTGGCTTCAACAGCAGTTTGGAAGCAGAGGGAGAAGATAGCCCAATTTGTGCCCTTAATGTTGAGCTTAGAGACATTGCCCAGGAGGGTATCAGTGATGATGGGAATGGCAGTGGACATAGGTGAGTTCTGTGCAGCAAAAATATTGAAGGGTAGTTGAGATGTTGATTTAAGGCTATTAGAGTGCAGGGCTCATAACCTTTTAGGATCTATAGAGATTCAAATAGCTAAGGTAATATGATCAGCATGAAAGTATAGTACAAATGGTAAAGTTGTGCCCACTTCAGTCGCACACATACAGTGACAAATGTCTGAGGTGAAGGCCTTACAGTGCAAGACTAAATATGAATTGACAAAATAAAAAGTAAGACATATTACAAGGCACAGATGTTGAATCTGATTGTATCATATGTCAGAATGCTGTGTTGCAACAGTTCAAGATGTATCCTAAAGACATTGTAAGGGGAAAATTGAGACAAGGAAATGACAGTGGCCTGGGCTGTCATGTATTCATACTTGTTATCTATCACCCTGCAAATAGTAAGCATTTCTCACAGTCAAGGTGAGCATGTCAATTAGCAAGTTCTACTACCAACAACTTGCCAATTCTAACATACTTGACCACCTCCTCAAGAGTAAGTGTATGGTGTGGGGGAGAAAGGGCTTGAGCAGCAGTGTTACAGTGAGCAACAAAAATGTTGCAATGTTTGCAACATTTTCATTGTGTGTCTTATAGCATGGGATGGAGTGTGATGGTGCACTTGTGCTATGGGGGACATATGGGGGGTGTGGTCCTGGCTTTCTATTGAGCCCTGGGGCAAGTTCTGAGATGCAGTGGTTCCCATTCTATGAGCCAAATACTAAGGCCTACTCATTGCAACATTTTTGTTGTTGATGGTCTGTGAGATCAAATCCAGGCATGGAGCATGTCTTTGTGGTGGGAATGCTGATGTAATATGTCACATGATCTGCTAAATGGTTCACCAGATCACAAACAACACCAAACAGTAAAATTTTCACCCACCATCATGCCCAAAGCTATCCTCTCCTCTGCAACTGATACTATCATTTCTCTACTTCAGCAGGGACATTCTCTCAGGGAAATCTCCACTACTACTGGTGTCCACTATAGCACCATCAGTCAAATATGTTCCCAGCATTGTTCTACTCTTGAAAAATGCTCTCCTGGTCATCCTTCCATCATTACCCCCACTAATGTTCAGCATGCCATGTGATTAATTGGATCTGGGAAGGCTGAAAATGCTGTGGAGGTCACTTAATCACTTCAGGACATGAAGAACATACTTATCTCCTCACAAACAGTCCATTGTCACCTGAGGAAAGCTGGCATGAAAGCTGTGGTGAAGCAAAAATGACCTCTACTTTCAAAGCATCATAGGCAGAATAGGCTAGACTTTGCTCTGAGCCATCAAGACTGGACTGTGGAGGACTGGAAGAGGGTTATCTGGTCAGATGAGACCAAGATCAATAGGCTAGGGTCAGATGGCAGGAAGTGGGTGTGGAAGAAGCCTGGGGAGGGCCTCAGTGATAGGCTAGTGCAGGGGACTGTCAAGTTTGGTGGAGGTTCCTTGATGATGTGGGGCTGTATGACTTGGGAGGGTGTTGGAATGGCCTGCAAGATTGATGGTAGGATGGATGCTAATCTCTACACACAGATTTTAGAAGATGAACTTCAAGGTTTTCTTCAATATTTTGACAAATCTCCTGAAGATGACATTTTTCAGCAAGACAATGACCCCAAGCACACCAGTAGGAAGGCCAAGCAGTGGTTTGAGGACCATGGATTTGATGTCATGAGTTGGCCTGCACAATCTCCTGACCTTAACCCTATTGAACATCTATAAATTGTACTGAAAAGAAAGGTGGCATCCTACCCAACCCCCCCAAAGGAATTCTTGAGCTATGGGAGAGAGTTGAGAAGGAATGGGAGGAAATAGATGTTTCCACATGTCAAGGTCTTATTGAAAGCATGCCTAGAAGGGTACAGGAGGTGATAAAAGCTAAGGGAGGGTACACTACTTACTAATAATTGTCACTTTTACCATATAATAATGTCAGCAACAAAAACATTGCAATGAGTGGGCCTTAGTATTTGGCTCATAGAATTGGGACCACTGCATCTCAGGTCTTGACCCAGGGCTCAATAGAAAGCCAGGACCACACCCCACAAATGTCTTCCCTAGCGCAAGTGCACAGCCACACTCCATCCCATGTTATAAGGCACACAATGAAAATGTTGCAAACATTGCAACATTTTTGTTGCTCACTGTATATTGTTCCAGTGCAGTCTTGATTGCTGACAATCATGCCTGCAGTGCCTTGCTGATGTGCTTGTGTAGCTTGTATCCTAATAGAATGTCAAATGTTATTACAAAACACATTAGTGATTAGCAGCTTACCAGTGCCTGCTCAGTTCATTTTTCTGAGTTCAAATATGCAGGCCATGACTAGGCTCTCCAAGTTATTGAGGGTGCATTGGTATTTGTGTTGAGCCACCAAACTGTCCACATTCTGCCACTCCATGTCTCCAGGCTTCCAATGGGAAGTGATCTCCAACTTCAGCTCAGACTTCTGTACAGCAGCAAGATCTTTGTTGTAGTTTTCTTGAGTGTGACACTGCAGTCTCTAGCCTCATAGTGGATATTACATCACATCCAAGATTATGCATAGCAGTTTTTGATGTAATGACTGACCATGATTCAGTGGCTGCAAGGCATTCCCTGAAGAATTGTTAGTTACAACAAGGTATCTGCATGGTGACTTACCTGCTAGCAGTGAGGTTGACAAGTCTTTGCCAATATGTCATCTGTGCTGTCTCTTCTTTGGGCTCCTTCTTCTGAGACAAGAGATAGGCCTGCTCTTCAGCAAGCCATGCATGGAAAACTGAGTTATCAGTAATACTCAGCTCATGTTTGAGCTGTGGCAGACACTCCTGGGTCTCTCTGAGGATAGTCAAAGCTTGTTTGTAATTGTTATGCAGAAACATGGCTGCAGAAGTGAGTCATGAGACACAATGTGAAGGGAAAACATATGCACAGAGATTAGCATAGACATCATGCTCATCATTGTGTTTGAAGTAATTAGTGATAGCCTGCCTGTGGTGGAACATCCCAGAATAATGAATAGTGGATGCAAGCATGTTTGACTTTGAGAATGCATGCTCACAACCCTCTAGGTCTTCAAGGCTGAGTCCTTCAACATATGTCATGAGATGGTCAAGTTGGCACAGGCAACCATGGGCATGCCCATGGAAGGATCTGATGAGGGGTGTGTGTGCAAGAAGCCATGCATGTTCACCAAGTGAGCTCCTAGATAATGTGGTTTTGAACTTACACCCAATATTGTACCCACCTCCAAGTCCCTTGCCAAATGCATCCAGGAGTCTTGATACCACAGCAAGTGGATACTTAGCTCTGTATAATGTGAGAAATGAAAAGAAATGAAAGCATTACACTCACCTCTCACTGCTCTGAACCATATCCACAATCCCTAGTGAGAAGCCATGGTGGCAAACCACCATAAAGATTCCCATCTCATCAAATACACTCCACATCCTAGCAGTGTATTGATCTTTCATATTTTTCCAGCAGCCAGCACATGGATTGTCCTCATTACCCTGCATTAAGCCATGAGCATTGCCTTTATCACAGAAGGGCAAATCCATACCTCAGTAAGTATATCAATGTCAACCTGGTGATCCTTGGCAAACACATCCACTTCTTCCTGTGTAAGGTACTGGTCACATGTGAGAACTTGCCCCAGGAGGAGTTCTTCACATTTGCTAGGACACTGCATACTGGTTTTGTCACCTTTGTCAGCTTCATTGGGATCTTCTGCTTGTTGCATGGCATGCTTCAAAGAGTCATTGCCATCCATTGTGTAGAATAAAGAAAACTTTAGTTCTGGCTTGCCTTGTAGAGTATATGTGCACACAGGGCATGCATTCTTCAAATGCCAAAGGGGGCCTGTGCAATGAATTGTAGTTAGCATCATGTGCTGCACATACTGCAAGATCTGTAGGTATTGGTCAAGTGTGATGGTGAATTGACAAGAAATATATGGCTGAAAGGCCACCTATGTTGGAACTGAAGATAAGATGGTGTTTATTAAATTTACTACATACCCCTTGTAAGTCACATAGCATCTTAATAAAAGACTGTATCAAGAAATGCAGGTTGCAGTTGCATGCAACTTGGAATAATTCCAGTGCATCAATGGAAAATGCATGCATTGGCTTCACAGGAGAACAAGGGACTGCACCCTGTCAGACAACTGCTGGCAGAATGTAAGGGTCTGTCAAGAGAATCAAGAAGTCAAATTGATCTGTCCCTGCTTGTCATTAACGTCAGTGATGGTTATGGAGGAATGCTGCACTTATGAAATACATCTATGACATTAAGTGTGACCTGGCCAGTGCAACTGTCTGTGCTACTGGTATAGACACCAGAGGATTCCTTGAAGAATCCTCTGTGCCCTTGCTATGAACAGTTGAAGCTCCAGGTGAGATAGGCTTTAGCCACTGCTGGTATTTGCTGTTTGAAAGCAATAGCATGCAACCATGTGCAGTCCCTGTGGCTCCAATAATCCATGCATGACTGGTGAGAGATGAAAGGCCTGTGATCAAGTATTAGACTCATAGCAAAATGTAAGAGGAGAAACATACTTAGTGTGCATTGCATTCAAGACTTGCCTTGCTAATTCTTGGAATTCCCCACTGGCATGACTGATTTTGAGTGGGTGTGTACCACTGAGGATATTGTCAAATGCTCTGAAGTCATTGCCAAAGTCTGGAGTATCATCACCCAATGATTCAGACTGCAAGAGGCTGTCAGTTTGCCTCTCACAGAGGGCCATGAGCACCTGCTTCTCTTCAAGGGTCATGGCTTCAATCATATTAAACCCTTGTGTTGTCAGAAATGAGACTGGCATAATAGAACTCACCATTCAAACATGCATTGCAGTGTTCCCTTGCAGCTGCTGCATGCTCTGCAATCTTTTTTGGACCTAGGACTTGTTGAACAGGGCAAATGCTGCAAGCATTTAGGTGGTGAGACAAAGTAACCTGCTGTACCTTGGAGCTTGCTAGACCTGTATGGTTAGCTTTCTGATGCCCAGTATGACCCATTACAAAATGTAAGTCTGACTCTACACAAAGTTAACATTGACATGTGACTCAAGCCACTACATCAAAGATCTTCCCCTGTTCCTTTATTAGTGATTCAAATTTCCAAACCTTGTTCAATATGATGCCATCCTCACTGTCCTCTGATCCCTTTGATCTTGAGACCACAGGGCAACCAGTCAAAGGTACATTATACATTCATTTGCATCACAACTTAGACTAAATGGATTTAGGCTATACTACTACATGAGCAATCATTGAGACTGAGACCATTATTGAAATGACCTGTAGTCAGTCCAACCCTAACAGTTTGGAGACCACTTACATTGAAAGAAAAATAACAAGACAGAAGGAAATCATCAAGCAAGTTTCTAAGACCCCCTGACCTCACATACCTTTGAGACCCATGGATCATGCTCCTTGCACTCCCATCAATAATCTTTGCAACAATCTCTCTCCAACTTCTATGGTCCCTATGTGTGATGTGCCAAGATATCCCCCTGAGATCTCTCACCTGAAGCAAATTACTCTCCCTGAGAGCATTCCCATACCCAACAAGTTCTATGTTGTCACAGCTGGTCAAGAAGTCAGAATATTCTTTGATTGGTATGTCCTAGTTCATTAGAAATAACCCTGAAAGACCTAATACATTTATGTACTTAGGAATGATGCTGCTCTATGGGTTACTCATGTCAGTGGTGCAATTTACAAAGGCTACATGATGTTCCAAGATGCTCTGATGCACTACCACAAGGCTTACTATGCTGGTGAGCTTTGTGTGATGCCCAAGCCTGGTAGTCCATTCTGGAAGAAGCCACAGGGCTCCTTGAGAGGAATGGATGTAGGTTCTGAGTTGGATCTTTCAGACTGGTTCTTTAGCCAGGTAAATATCCACTCTCAGTAGCATAGCTAGATTGTGTGTACTACTCTAGCACTACATGACATAGAAATATGATTGTTCAATCCCTGGCTAAGAGATAATGTGTGTGCATGTAACAGCAGCAGATATAATCTGTACCAGCATATGAATTGTAGTGCATTATGGCAAGGTCAGGCAGGAGTGTACATAGGAGGACCAGGACATGAGTTATGACACATTTCAACTTAGTGTGATATGAATTCTCCAGAAATACTCAACACACCACATCAACAACATTCCAGGCTTCTGGATTACTTTCATTTGGTTAGAATACATAGTAGGGAACCACTGTACACTAGACTAATTTAATTTGATTATATTCAATGATGCCAAATGAGAACTATGCAATGATACTGAACTGTTTGCTATGGTGTTTGCTATCAAAGTGCCTGAACTCCAGCATACTGACTTTTATAACTTGAGGGATTCACAAGGGATTCATGAATGGATCACTCATTAATAGTCCAGAAAAGCAGATTATAGTGTGCAGGTAGTAATAGACTAGCTAAACTGCTGTATACATACATACATCTGAGCATGTGCTAAGTGGATTCAAGGGTGCATACTCATGAAGTTTCACCTTGAAGAATTTCACCTCAGATACAATGGCAATGAGAAGATCAAAAATCTGTAAGAACATGTCACATAGTTTGTCCCAGGAGCCTCTGCTATGACACAACTCCTGGACCAATTGCCTAAGTCCATGGATAAGGTGACAGCCAATGCATGCATGGGTTTCACATTCCTTGAAGAATTGATCTGCTGAACCCCATCTTTTCTCCCTAGCCTGGTGCAATGCAAGGTTGAAATTGAGGTCCCAGTCAGCCTCAGGTTCCCACTCTGTGTGCCAATCATGAATTGCAATACAAAGTTCTGGCAGAGTCAAGGGAATAGGATCCATCTTGTCATTGTGGTGGGTGGACTGCCAATGGTGGCCAGCAGAGGCTGGATTGCAATCTGAGTCAGATTTGTCAGGTATTTCTGTATGTGTTTGACAATTATTTCAATGGTCTTGGTTGGCATATATGCTGATTTCACAGGTGGGCACTTGTGCATCTGTAATAGCCTTCCTCCTGCATTTGTTAATGTCAGTAGCACCAATAATACATATATCATATACCTTTTCTGAAGTCTACAAAATCAAATCAATCCACAGGAGTACATGGGTGTAATAAGTACTTACTGTTGCATTTGGATGCATGATTTCTTGTTCTGCACATCTCTAACACTGGTCAAGGTGAGAGGAGGTATGTTGTTTGTCATAATAGGACTTACCCAGGCTTAGAAAGCCAGCATTTCATGGCCACAGCTTGCCAGCTGGGCTTTGAGGTAGGTTCAGCAGGCATATATATACAAAAATGGTGGGTACTGAAGTTTGGTGAGGTGAGACTGGGAACTTTTTGACACCTTATGTAATCTATCAAGCTGCAACAGCCACATTGCTTCAGTGCTTTAGTGCTTGGAGCAGAGCTTTGACACAGAGCTGGCACATCACCTTCAGACAACCCCATGTTTTGGTAGGTGGGAATAAATTGTTTTTGTATAATGAGATACTGACATGTTTGCATACATACAGGAAGATCTGCAGTCTCTTGCCATAATTGATCACTGCTCATGTCTCCTGTAACTTGCTGTTTGTTGTCTGGCTCCACATCACCCACTGGACCCATGTTAGGTATGCTTTTCTCCTGTTTTATGTTGTAAATTTAACTCACATGAGAGTTCCTGTTGGTCATGCCAAGTTGAACAAACCAACTTATTGTTTTCCATTAGATCCCCCTCTCGGATTAGATGACCAGGGACACCCTTTGGCACACAAGATGTATGCAGGCTGTAAATACTTTGATGAAACCATGGAACCACCTATCCCTAATGACATAACATGCTAGATCAGTGTGGGGTCATTGCAGTGGTTTGCATGTAAGTTGACCATTCCTAGTTTTCATTCCAACTGACTCAAACCTCTATTCACTAGTGCACACACATAGTTTACAAATGTGACCATTGCAGTATGTTCAAGTCCTTTGTACAGTGGTACTGATTTATCCACAGTTTCACATGATTCCAACATGAACCTCAGAGCATCATGTCAAATGAGCTACCTGAGCTAACTGTCCATATATCAAACATTTGATATATGTCAAATTCAGGGTCAAAAGGACTGGCAGTAGTGCACTATTCATTTTCAAACTTGTCCACCTGTCCATCTGTGTACAGCCTGTTTATAACTCTCACATTATTTTTTTACATGCATCTTCAGTTGTTCAAGCCCTTCCAGGCATTATATGCTGACAGCACACAATGGTAGATACCAGGTACTCTTTTACTGACCCCTTCCTGAATCATTCTACAGATAATTTTTCATTTGGTCAGCCAAGTAGCAGTGTCAACATACAGGATGATGCAATGACAGCCTCCAAGTTTGATCCACTGTACATTGTCCCTTGTCACCACTCTGCCTCCCAGCACATATTTCCTCCCCAGAATTCCTGGGAAGAGCCACTGGAGCTCTCAGGTGGAACAATGTGCAATGCTGACCCTTTTGAAGATATTGATTGGAATGATGCCAATATACAAGCCTTCCTCAAGGAAGCCCTTGATATGACTCTGTCCACTCCAGGTGGAGACATGACACCATACCATAGGTTTACATCTTTACCACATGGTGTGGATAAGCCCAAGATCTCATATCTTCATAACAGCTTCTGTTATTCTTCCCCCAGTGTCAGCTGTCCTCATGCCACCAGCCAACCAGTTACCATGCCCTGAGCCACATTTCTTGCCACCATCATCCCCCCTACCAGTTCCTATGTTGACATCCAACATGTCACCATCGTCTGAGACCCAGTTTCAGCTGTTACCATCCAAATTGAAAAACCCATCACTGCCTACAAGTTGCACCACTGATGTCAGCAGTTCTCATGGTACCATGGATACTCTCACTGCTGGTCTCTCACTGCATCTCCTATCAGTTGCTCAGGATATTACTGGAATATCCCAGGCAGCTGACAACTCATCCTGGCATACACATAACCCTGGATGCCTGGCACTCCCAATTTGTCATAGTGAACCACTCACAGATGCACAGAAGGCCACATGCTGAATCACTAATGAGGAATGGAAGCATAAGGAGGCTGCCCTCTTGGAATCAGTGAAAAAACTAGCACAAGAACTCAGTCAAAAGATTGCTGACATCACACAGGAGCATAGTGTCACTGTCTTGAAAATTTTGAAACTTCTCACTGGTCATATCAACTGCAAGAAGTCATGTGAAGTCTCATTCTCCAATGCTTTAATTCAGGCCAAAGCACTCAAAGTAAATGCAGGTAAGTAATACAATGGGCATACTTATTCACTAAGTTAACTAACAAATACCTATTGGTAGCCTGCCAACAAGGCTCCAAGTACTCACTTATACAGCTTTGCCAGATGGTCACTGAAGATCCTTTCCTACAAAATCTTGACAATGAAGCAAAGGCACAACTTAAAGATGAGTTACAGCAGCATTGAGCTGAGAAAGGGACAAGTGTCTGCACTATCAATGCTGCTGCCACACATGATGTCCATGCTACTATGGATAGGATTATTCGAGATGTATGTGACTAGCCTATGTTAATATGGATGCTCACACCTGCTGCAGCTTGATGACCTTGCCATGTGAACAGGTATATATGCTACCCTGTTTGTCACCAGGGGCCATTCCTACAACATGCACAGTGCAATGTGGTACAGCACAGATAATGCTATGGGTTTCTGGGAGGATGTCTTGAAGCTGGAACCAAATCAAGTCATGAAGCAATTTGAGTTGTGGGGTTGTAGTCAGAATAAAAGTAAGTTGTGCTTGTTCAGCATTTTTCATGAGTGACAATGCTATCTAGACATCACCCAAGAGGAATCACTTGAGAATATGCAGAGAGAATGCATGCAGTTGATTGAAACAAGCTTCTGTATGTCTACATTCACCTGTTTTCTCTTTCTGCTAACAATTTGTACTAGGTCAGCTTGTAGGCAATCAAACACAGCTTAACTACAATAACTTTGACGGTGCAATCAAGCTCAAGCATGGTATCAACAAAAAAGGGTGGCCCAAGGCTGTTCCCTTCATGAGTCCATGCAGCATCCCCAACATCAAGCTAATCTGCCAGCTTCAAGATGCACTCAGAGCAAATCAATGCTACTTTGTCAAGATGTCCTCTCAGGAACACCAAGGCTTCATGAAAGACCTCAAGGTGTGCCAAGAATCTGGGGAGATAGTGAAGCCAAGTTGCAAGAAGTGTTCTGATGCTGGGGTCCCTTGCAAGTGCAAGCTTACCAAGCAAAGTGGACACCAATTGAAGTAGACAAAGAATGGGAGGGCCACAAAGAATCATGAGTACATATCATCTATGGAGGAGGAGACAGAGGGCAGTAATGAGGAGGGTATGGACAAGTAGTTTATTGTTCTGAATTGTTTCCTGTCTATTCAGGCCACCTATTACAATTTATCCAAAGTACTGAAAGTGCATGATTGCTATGCATGACAGTGAGCACAACTTGCAAGATTATTCACATTTATTCATATGTTGAAGCATCATGTCAGTAATCCCAGATCACTTAGATATTCATATTTATTCATATGTTAAAGTATTGTAATGTTGATCAGTAGTCATTTCTATGTAATCTAGGTATTGTACACTATAGATGGATTGTGGAGCTTCCAAGGAGCATGGATGTGAAAGTCCCATGTTTGTAGCTTAAAAATGGGGGAGATACATGAGCTCACTGTGGGGAACAGCAAGCATGAGGGCAGTGGTGGTTGCTGATGCCATAATACACTGCTGCCAGTACCATACATATATGGCAAGGGATACCTAATCTATGCTGGCCTTAATTATTCCATGGGTCTAATAGAATTTATTCTACTCTAAGTGACATGGATTATTCTGAATTATTCATGTAGGTGGTTATTGCCTCAAAAAAGTCATCTTAGACTGGTTGACACCTGTCAACCACTATACTAATACTACCTGTGCTGTGGGAACCATAGGTGCTGAAATGAATAGAATAATCAGAATATTATATCTTATCTACATCACCCCTTACTTGTTCAAATGTCTAGTCCTACACACCTTGAGGATATCCACCACCTGCTTGTTGCCACTGAAGATAAAGAATATAGCAATGCACTATGTGCAGCAGCAATCCTTGCAATGGCTAAAGTAGGGCAACAAATACAGATTGAAGACTGCAACCAAACCTGACTCTATCTTTGTTGACCACAATTATTACCTAATCCACACCTGAATACACCCTGGCAGGTCCTGTTTGAAAGCCAGGATGATCAAGCATTTGTCACAACCATGGGATTTGATGTGAAAACCTTTGGTCATATCCTGTAGTCTGGATTTGCTGTAGCCTGGTACCAGACACCCATTCCTCAAGAGGACACATCTGCCCATGGTGATCCTTGTCCATGGACCTGATCTTTGGATGCAGCTGGGGCCCTTGGTCTTGTCCTCCACTATCTCAACTCAACTATGTCAGAGATTAGTCTACAACAAATCTTTGCCATCATTCCTACCACTGCATCTCAATATATCACATTTGGACTCACCATCCTACTTTCAACACTTTGAAAGATGCCTTCAGCTCAGATCTGTTGGCCACACCCTGGAGAGTTTGAGGAGTTGTCAGTACTTGTCACATAGTGGCACCCAAGACTCCATGGAGCCTTTGGAAGCATTGATGGGCTGAAGCTTCCTGTGAAGACATCAGATGATCTTGATATTGAGAATGCCACATTTAATGGTTGGTTGTCAGAACACTTTGTGAGCTCAGTGATAGTTTTTTCATCCAAAGGTAATGTACATTAAATTTTACATAGACCAGAAACTAATTTGTGACAGGGATGATCATTGGAGCCAATATCAATGCACCAGGTAGCTGGCATGACTCTTGAGTTTCCCAGCCTATCTATGGAACACTATGGAATAAAACCCCTAATGGATTCTACCTCATAGCTGATACTGCATTTCTCCAAGGGACAGCAGGCATCACAGAACAGATTCACACTCCTTTCAAAGAGGGACAACAGGTCATGGGAACAGCTGATCAGATTCTGGAGGCTACAGCCTTCAATTGAGAATTGCTCTCATATTGACAAACTGCAGAGTGGGGAATGCAAGCTATTCAAGGCTCATTTGGACAGCTCTGAGTGCCACTGAATATTGATGATGAAGCAAAATGGGGAAACTTGCTTGTGACTTCACAATGTCCAAACAGAGAAGGTTGGAATTAATCAAATCTGCACAGTATACTTGAAGCATTGGCAGGAGACTGAAGACAATGTAGAAGTATGGACAGGATTCAGGGACATGCTATTTTCTGATCAGGTGAAGAAGAATTGGGTGTCTTGCTTCCACATTACATTGCAATATGAGTAAGTGCAAGAACTACTCTATTTTGAGGGTATGTCTGAAGAGGGGCTTTTCCACCTTTTCTTCACCTGTACTTTGTTCAGTCCATGATATCAAAGACTTACTGGGGCCAGCCTGGTCTTCCTGGAATCCCTGTTTGTACCAACTATCATTAGAGTCTTCTTCATCTGTTGATATCCAATCAATTGTGGCACCACCATCCACAAATCATCTGTAGCTCTGACATTTGTGCTTGGGCTGGTTATGGTACCTCCATATTGGTTGTTGGTGTCCACCAGCATGTGACATCTGAAGCATTTCACACTGCATTTGAGCATGATCATATTTGTGTTGCATTTCATACAGCTCATTGTGAAGATCAAAGATCTTGCCATGTAATTGGTCATTTGTTGCTTGTGCACCATGATACTGCTGTGAATGTGTTAAGTATTGTGTAGTAGCAATAGCACAATTGGCACATTCTTCATCATGTGCCTTCTGAACTTCAGGATCAAAGGCAGTTGAAAGGTGGTTCATCAGTTCTGCAGCAGCTGCACCTCAAGCATTGCAACAAGTTGGTGGAGCATCCTGACAAGCTGAGCATGCAACAGCTTTGTGGTGGTGGGTGGGGTTTTCACCAGATTTCATGACCTTGTCATTGTTGTCACCAGAACTATCAGATTTATCAGTGATGTCAATGACATCATCAAATTCAGAATCATTAAGTTCATGAGTTCCCACCTGCTCATTGATGAGGCTGTCAATATGATGCACTCACAAGACTTCTGGAGGACAGACACCAGTACCAGTTGGCTTTGGTGTTTTGACAAGCTGAAGGGCTATGTGAGATAAACAACAAGTTCAACAATGGTTATTTCACACCTGTTTATACTTCATTTCAAGGGATGCTAGCTTTTGATCAGGCCAACCATGCTTTGTAGCCCACTTGTTGAAGTTAGTGGTGACCACCTGCCAGCCCCATTGTCCAAGGGGAAGTTCCTCCTCAACATAATCAAGAAGTGCATTTACATCACTGGCAGAGTAATTTCCTGAACCTGGTGGGCATCCATGTTTCATCTTCATTTCATCTTCATTGTCCAAGTCAATAACATCAGCAAGTGGCCACTTCTGTGTCTTTGTTATGCCTACATTCTCTTTCTCCTTTCCCTTAGATAATTGACTTTTATTTACACCAGAATTACCTTTACCAGTGCAATGTGCACCAGGAATTTTTGGAGAAGCCATTTGCCCCTGTGACTATGCAATCACAGAAGGGACAACAAGATCATCATCATGATTGGAGGGGAGTGGCATGAGAGTGAGATCTATGACAGGTTCATGTGGGGGGTTCCCACTGATGTTGAAAGGACATTGGAATGTCACAGGTGACATTGATGGCACCCACAGACCATTTGAACATGTTCCTTGATGCTGGCATAATCTGATCAGACTTTGGAAGTATATTGCACAATAAACATACCAGAAATGTGTATTCAATGGGTTCACTGGGTGCTTGTGTTGCACTGGCAGTTGGACAATGATCTTGTGCAGCAGGGCAGAGCAGGTTAGATGACTGTAATCAAACATGACTACATGAATGTGCAAAGATCAAAAGACATATCTTCAAATAGTCAGGATGTGGAATCCATGCACCACTTGAATCATGAACAAATGGATTGCCACATCCATCATAGTGGATGCCATCAGAGGGATTTGAAGTAGCTGCCATTGAAATAGTGAGACAGACAGTAGTAACAATGCTGCAATGAGGACCAACTCACTGGTCTCAAGCTCAGATGGCTTTTAAGCACTTCTTGCTGCTGTGCACCATGTGGTCTTCATTCTTTGGTAGTAAAATTACATGCTAGGTTATGAGGGCTTGCAGGCAT
Source organism: Scleroderma citrinum (assembly GCA_029372045.1). Taxonomy (NCBI): domain Eukaryota; kingdom Fungi; phylum Basidiomycota; class Agaricomycetes; order Boletales; family Sclerodermataceae; genus Scleroderma; species Scleroderma citrinum. The sequence goes on from JARFMN010000001.1 coordinate 1,239,709, forward strand.
AAGATGAAAGGTACATACCAATAGGCCCACTGTGATCCCTGGTTGCCATATTGACCTTGTGGCATGCGTTCTCTAGCCATAAGTCAGCTATTGCTTGTGATCATAGGTGTCACAGTGCTGTCAAAAACAAGGATAAGCATTAGAAAATTGCTGGACATGGAGCAGAAGTCATTGCATGGACCTACTTTGTAACATTTGAGTGGGCAGGGTTGCTTTCATTCCTGTTGTGCACCATGTGCTCTGGCACTCAGTTTGGGCCTTGAAATGCAGTCAGAAACACTTTGAGGTTAATTAAATTGAATTACTGCATACCTTGGATGGTTTCTAGTCATTGATGGGCATGGGTGATGACTCAGAGCCAGGATGTGCATGGAGTGTAGTTGCTGACATAAGCATTGCATCATAGGAGTAGTGGCCCAAATATGGTAATTTGGATTTTATTCCTTGTTATAAAATCTATTCAAGGGGTCAGCCCCCCCCTTATAGATCAAGGTTTATTTGAGGGTGCTCTGCTTTAATCTGCTGTAAAATGCAGTCAGCATTGTGGCACACATGCCTTATGGAGAAAAATCTATTTGAATTTATTATATTCTGGAGTATTTTAGCCCATGGGAAGTCATCCTTTATCTATGGCCAGACCAAGTCTTGAGACACCCCAAATGCAGTATAGTGGGAATCTGTGCTTATTGGAAATATTATCAATCATGATCAGACTGCATGTCCTTGTTGTCACCATCCTCCTCATTGACAACATTGTCACCCTCCCCTTCTGTATCTCCACCATTGGTGATGGGCTTTGGAACTGGCCACTCAAGCCTACCACACTTTGGTTTTGCCCAATGGGGTTGACAGTTTTCTGCCTTTGCCTGATCCCTCTCCACCTCCCAGAGCTGCAATTCTTCTCAATATGTCTTCCAGCAGGTCTCATTATGCTCATGCTGCACTACTTCACCCTCTTTCCATGCTGACAACAGTCCATTCCATTCATCCTTTTGTTTTTGCTGTGCTTTGTGAGCAACATCTTGCTCTGCAATGGACTTGTGATGGTCCACAACCTGGTTGTAAAACTCTTCACTGGTAAGTAACTTTGGAAGACCATCTCCATTAAGCTGACCTATCTTCTTCTTCTTCCACTTCTCCTCATTATTGGCCAATTCTTTTGTTACCTGATCAACATACATGGACTGTAACATGAGCATTGCCTGGGATCCAATAAGTGCACTTTTGTACTGTGCCTCTCATGCATAAGCCACTGACAAAGCATCCTGGTAAGCACATTCCCTTTCATTGCATGGTTCTTCATCTAACAATGCATGTTTCCATTTTCATGTTGGAGTTAGTGGGGGTGGGAGATAGATTGGGACCTAATGTGATGAATTCATTGGTGTTCCATCAATGAGAAATGCAGCAGAAGTAGATGCTAATGCCTCAACAGCTTCCTTAGCAACTGAATGCCAGGCAGGTGTGGCTTGTGGGTGTGGCAGGCCAGCCACAACTCCAGGGGAGTCTTCTTCTTCTCCTTGTAGCTTTTGATACTGACACATTGCCAATGACATTGCATGGACTGGGCTGGGCAAGGCAAGTGGCAAATGGCCCTCTGCATCACATGACATCTCCAAACTAGGTGCCATCATCTCAGCAGTTATTGTGCTTGGGTTCAATGGGTAAACACCTGTTTTCTGGAATGCTGCTTAAATTGTTTCTGTGGTAAGTGTCTTCTGATGTGCCCATGCATACATTGAGATAAAGTTCTCCTTTGATACAGCCTTTTGTGTAGATGACTCAAATGTATTGTGCTCCTGCAACCAGGAGCACTTGAGAGGTCCAAAAATGACAATGTCAAGCCCCTGGTATGCATGTGTACCATGGGCTGGGTAGCAAAGTATGTGGATGTTGTTGTTTCTTGCATATTCTAAGAATTCCTTCATGTAGTGTGAGTTATGCCCATCTACAAGCAACAAACATGCACATCCATTGGCCTTTGCATGTGTTTTGTTGTCAAAGTCCTGGATCCACTGGTGGCCAATTTTGCCATCTGTCCAGCTTTTTGGTGAGTGTGTAATGCTTCAAATGGTGAGCTGCCAATCCCTTTGAAGATCTTCCATCACTCACAAAGCATTCAAGTCATTATTTTGATGCCAATTTGTTGAGAAACCTTGGCCCTTGTAGATGACAGTAGGCACAATGCTGCTGCCATCTGCACAGATTGCAACCATAATGGTGATGTTCTCTCTATTTCCATCATGCTGCTGGTGCTGAATCTTTTGATTAACAGCCCCAAAGACATGCTCTTTCACCCCTGTCCCTGGTTGAAATCCTGTCTTGTCAGCAGCCCAGATACAGTCTGGCATAATCCCATGTGTAGTGATTGTGTCCTGCAGTAAGTTGAACCATGTGTTACAGTCTCATCATGGTAACATTTCTTTTTCTTGTATATCCACTACCAAATCCAACAGATGCTTTGCAGACATTCCATTAGCCTCAAGTATGTTTCCTTTATCTTTTCTCTATGTTTTGCTTTTGTACTATATACACTTATGTGGGCTTTCACCCTTCACTGAATTTCCAGTGAAAGCCCCTGTCTTTACAATCATGTGATGAATGCATTGTGTCTACTCATACTTACACATATTGACTCATCCATGGATGCAGCTATCTGCAGACTATGCACTGTGATCATGCAGTCCTTTTACTGATATTCTGTGTACTATTAGCACAGCTGGGTTGTGCCCACACAGTTTTTGTACTAGTATATAAAGAGGGCAAAAGATGAAACAATCCCCATCTTTCATCTCCTTTGCAATTCACCCTAGCTTCATCATACACACCCACTGAGGACTTCTGGTGAAGAAACCTAGGCTCTGGACCAAGAGCTCCACTGCAAGAGAAATTGCTTTCCACTGAACCCACAACTAAGGTCTGGGACCTCATAGGGTTAGGGTTAGGATTTGAGTGCCAGTTCTGAAGGAGGGTTTTCAGCCTTAAAGTCTAATGCCTTCAAGCCTTAACAGAAGATGAAAGATTGTTTTCAACACTGTTGGCATTGTCCTACACTAACACTCTGTTGCCTCAAGCAGCAGTCACCCCATTCTTGCCCACTTACCCCTATGCCACATCTGGTGTAGTCCCCTGTCTGTATTAGGCAGTCTATTACTTAATCACCCTCTAGTGTGCTGCTCTTCTTTGGGTAGCTCCCACTAGTTCCTCTTCAGCCCACCATGGTCCACAAGTATTATGTCAGGTCAAGCTCTAGTTCCAACACTAAGTTTTGACCCCCTGTTTCTACAAGAGCAAGTCACCCCCAAGTTCCCCACTTTGGTTTAGGAGCCACTGTACTGTTACCACCTCTCTCAGTCACCCTGGAAGAAGCATCATCAGAAAACTCCAACACTGAGTTTCACATGCCTGGTGTCTTCATTGCCAGCACATCTGTCCCTATTCAGGTAGACATTGACCCATCAGAGGAAGGTTCTGATTTCTCAAAGTACCAAGAACAGAAGGATCCAGATTTGGATAGTAACTCTCTTGATATGCCATTAGCAGGTCCCCTACTCACTTCTTTCCTTTCTGAGAAGTCAGATCTCCTGATCCTGACAATGCAAGAAGAAGCAATGGCAGACACCCTTGTGAAAGCTTTAGCAGGACCTTCAATCACAGTGTTATGACATTTTCATACTCTCTATTTTGTTCCATCTCTTTCCTACTCAATAATTAACAGACTCTTCAAGGACTACTTGTATGTGACTGCTCATACCATATGTATGCTTTCCCCTTTACAAGCCTGGAATTTCTCCCACTCCTACTTACACTGATGACATTGCTTGACAGAGTCAAGTCACACCTACATCTCTGACATCATTTCTCCATGCTCCATAAATGTCAGGGTGGATCTTGCTCCATGCATATGTACTTCTACCCCAATATCAGGGAACTGTGTACTTATATATGATCAGGATAAGGAAGTTGTCCCTTATCCAAATTCTACCTTTGCCCTCCATACAAGTTCAATCCATCTCTCTCCCTAAGTTCTTTTGAACTAAGGTGTTATAAAAAGACTCCCAGAACTCTCTGGACTAAGGATTGTGGTTAGCCTACTGGAAGTTCTCTTCCATGACAAGGCTTTCACATTGAAGGTTCACCCCCATCTAGGTCATGGGCATAACAGAAGAATTTGGATCACCTCAGTATGCTCATCACCCTATGAGTACCCCCTTTTGCACTGTTCAGAGGACCACTAAACACCCCTCTGATAAAGAAAGGTTCACTAACAAACTCATCTTTCCCTCTGACAGAAGGGCCATCAAACCTCCATCAGTTTCCCAAATTCTACCACATCAGGAGAACGACCCCCCATTTCTCCTAGACCTGGGCAAGTCATCAGCCCATCAAACCCCAGGAGGACCTGCAACCCTCCATCTCTCCTAAACCCCTCAGTCCTGACTGTTGCAGATTCCCTGGAGGTAACCCTTATTGCTACCCTATTGTATCAAAACCCACTGCCTCCTTTCAATCTTGATTCAGACAAGGAACCCCTTGAACCTACTCCCAAGTCTGAACACTCCGAGGACATACTCATCCCCACCCCTACAGAAGAAGCAATGACTGAACAGCTAGCCCAAGTGACTTCCACAGTCAATGTCAATGACCCATTCTTTGGGCTAACTCCTACTGTAGCCCAATTGACACAGTGGTATAAGACTACTTACAACAGACCTGGATCCATTCCCACCACCACTGAAAGGAAAGGCCAAGGCCTTGGATCATGAAGACTGAGGGGATGACCCTCCACCAGCAGTCACTATGAAGGAACTACAAGTCAATAAACCCCCCACCTTTGATGGAACCCACCAAGACTTCAATGGGTGGATTATCACCATCAAAACCTACTTAGGCATTAACTACCAAATCTATGATGATAGCAACAAGCAGATTGCTTTTGCATTATTGTTTATGACTAAGGGAAGCACTATGGGCTTCCAAGAAAATTATGTTATTGAAAATTGGCTGGAAGAGCTAGGGTTTTTCATTACAGATATGTGGTCAATGTTCAAAGCCAAGCTCAGGAAACAGTTCCAAATCAGTGACATCAAGGCAATGGCCTTAATCCATTTGTCAGCAATCAAGTAGGGGAAACAGACCCTCAATGAATACATCACCAACTTCAACAATTGCTTGGCCAAGGCTGGTCTACTCAAAACAGACATGGTAGTCACAACATTTTTTGGTAAAGGATTGGACTCATCCATTAGCAGAAAGATACTCAACAGAGGCACCATCCCATAGACTGTGCAGGATTGGAAGGACACTGCCATCAGTGTATGTGCAAGTATTGCTACTTGGAAGGTATTCAACAAGTCAAGTACTATCCAAGACCAAAGTTTCCTTTGGAAAAATACACAGAAGGAAACCCCTCAAAAAGATCTGTACACTATGGATGTGGACAAAACTGCCAGGCACCCCCCATGCACCAAGATGTTCACCTGCTATGGATGCAGTGAGGAAGGCCACTACTGGAATAAGTGCCCAAAGGAGAAGGCCATTCAGTTAAAGCATATGAAGGAAGAAGTAAAAAGAATGGAGGACAAACAGAAGGAAGAGGGCACACCCCCTTCTTCTTCAGGTGTGTCCTCTCAGGATTTTCACTAAGGGGAATGGAAACTGTGACCATATCCCCTTCTACTATTAAATCTCCAAGAATAGGAGTGGCATGTAAAACCACCTACAAATATGAATGAGACCATTTCATCCCATCAAATGCTGGACACTCCTACTTGTTGGATTTCAACCAAGCAGTACTAAAAATGTTAATTGATTCAGGAGCCAAAATGAACCTAATTGACAAAAGGATTGTCAACAAACACAAAATCCCAAAAAGAAAAATTGATGATCCCTTCAAGGTAAACAGGATTGGTGGCCCAACTGGAAAAATGATCAAACACATAGTAAGTGGTTTGGGGAAAAGAAATGTGTATATGCACATATGTGACTGCCCTCAAGGGGTGGGAAACACTAATCCTTGGAATGCCATGGCTCCAAGAAGAAAATCCTATTATAGATTGGAAATGAAGGAAGTTAATTGGGTATGACTTAGACTTGGAAAACTTTCAAAAGAAACATTCAGATGCTCCAATCTTCCACAAGAAAACCACCATATCAACCACTCTTGAAGCTCAGCAGAAATACAACAAGATTACTCTTCCCCAGTGTTATGAAGACTTCACAGAAGTTTTCTCTGAGGAAGGGATTCCCTTACCAGAACACCAGCCCAGTCTGGATCATGAAATAAACCTGGAACCAGACTTCAAGCTGACTAAGGCAGTTCCCTACTGGCTAGCCAACAATGAACTATCCCTACTAGACACCTTCCTCAAAGAAAACCTAGCCTGTGAAAAAATCTGCCCATCAAAATCCCCACAAGCTTCCCCAGTATTCTTCACTGGAAAGAAGGACAGCAAGAAGCACCTCATCCAGGATTACCAATACCTCAACAGTAAAATGGTAACTGACTGTTACCCCCTTCCAAACATCAAAATGCTGCTCAATGAACTTGTGGAGTCAAAGTATTTTGCAAAGTTTGATGTCAGGTGGGGATTTACTAACATACAAATCAAAGAAGGTGACAAATGGAAGTTGGCCTTCATCACTCCCTGAGGACTCTATGAGCCCATGGTAATGTTCTTTGGACAGACTAACTCCCCCCCCCACATTCCAAAGATACATGGACCACACATACTCTGATTTCTGATGACAATGCAAGGGAGTCATATTCATGGACAACACAGCAGTCCATGCCAAAACTAAGGAGGAGTTGCACTCCCACATATGGGAGTTCCTCCAAGTTGCACAAAAGGAGGGACTTCAACTCAAACTCTCAAAATGTACCTTTGAGACAGAGTGCTTGGACTTCCTCAGATACATGGTCTTGGAGGGAAAGTAAACCCTCCTCCATTAAAACTGACATGATAAACAGCTGGCCAACACCCATGACATTGAAACAAGTCTGAAGTTTCCTTGGATTTTGTAATTTCTATTGCATGTTTATCACTAACTTTTCACAAATAGTGAGGCCCCTTCACAACCTCAGTAAAAAGGGAGCCCCCTTTACATGGGGATCCCCCCAAGATAACACTTTCCAGACTCTCCAGAAAGCCCTCACCAGCAAACCTGTACTCCAACTCCCAGACTTCTGGAAGCCATTTGTAGTCCATATGGATGCCTCCAAGTTAGGGATGGGCACCATCCTGTCCCAGGAAGATGAACAAGGCATCTCCCACCCCTGCATGTACCTGTCACAGTCATTGGTAGGCACAGAATAAAATTACCAGGTTTATGACCTGGAACTGCTGGCAGTAATATGTGCCCTTAAACATTGGCACTCATACCTTCTGTCACTGCCTGCTCCCACTGTGGTGTACACTGATCACCACAACATTCTTTATTTTAGAAAACCCCAAATGCTTACCCCATGACAAGCATGCTGGCAAGCCACTCTCCAATGCTACCCCATCAAGTTTGCCTATCTACCTGGCAAGCACAACATACTGCTGGATACCCTCTCACAAATGCCCCAGTTCAGGGAAGAACTCCCAGTCATGCAGGTTCTCCTCCCCACTTCCTCTTTTATTTTGCTGGTGGAGGAGGGGGGTAGTGTTTCTGCTTTTACCAGTACAAAAAGCAAAAACCACAATAAAACAAAATTTCATTCTTCATTTCCTTCTCCTCTTTCCATGACAAACATAAAAATACTCTCTAACCCTCTCAAAAACAAAATAGAAAAACAAAACAATAAAGTCCAAGACTCAAAAGGATGTATTAAAGGAATACCACAACCTCATCACTGCTGGACACCCTGGAGTGAAAGCTATGATGATGAAGATGACCTGCCACATTTGATGGCTGACCATCCATGCAGATATTCATCAGTATGTACATGGATGCATGATCTGCCAGGCTAACAAGGTCAATACCCACCCCACTTGTCCCCCAATTGTCCCTTTCCCTGTAAAGGTCAGAGAATTGCCTTTCAAGGTAATTTCTGTTGACCTTGTCACTGACCTTCCCCCAGCCTGAAGCTGCAATGCAGTCCTAATGGTTGTCAACCATGGCCTCACAAAAGCTGTCATATTCATACCAACAGAGCTCATATGGTATTGCCCAACTCTTCCACACCCATATCTACCCACAGTTTGGACTTCCAGACAGTGTCACATCTGATAGAGGCCTGCAGTTCATCTCAGCCTTCACCAGGGACCTCTATGCCTCCCTCAATATCCAGCTGAAGGCCACTGTCACTTACTGACCTCAGTCAAACAGACAAGTGGAATGGCTCAATCAGGAACTCAGAACTTTCCTGTGGATGTATGCTGCCACCAACCCAGACAATTGGTCCCTTTATCTCCCTGATGCAGAATTCACCCACAACTCATGCATCAGTTCAGTCACCAAACAAACCCCCTTTTACCTACTCTACAGCTATGAACCAACTCCATACCCCTCAGAAGTGTCAACAAGGGAGCACCTTGCTGAGGATTAATTAGAGCTACTAGCCACAAACCAAGATTGAGCCTTATTGGCTTACCAGTCTGCCATAGATGCCACTGCAAAGAGGTACCAGAACAAGACCTATAAGGAGTTCTCTCTCAGTGATAAAGTCTGGCTTGATGGAACTCATTTACATAAATCTCACCACCCCCTCCAAAAAGTTAACCCCTCAACATCTAGACCCCTTCATCATCACAGAGAAAGTCTCTTCAGTTGATTACCAACTACAGCTTCTGAAGGCTTGGAAGATCCATGATGTGTTCCATGTGTCATCACTCACCCCCTACATCACCACTCCACTCATTGACTCACAAGCCCCACCACCTCCCCCCCTCCTGGTCAAAGGAGTCAATGAATGGGAAGTGGAACAAATCATCAAACACAGCAAAAAGGGCAAGAACAGCACAGTCTGATATTGGGTCAAGTGGAGAGGGTATCTGTTCTTGGAAAACACTTGGGAGCCTGAAGAGAATTTAAGAAATGCCTGTGAGCTCTTGAACATGTATCAATCTGCACACACTCTCCCTCTCACCCAATTCTAAAAAACCCTTCTATCATGAGCTCAGACAGCTACATTACCCTGATGAACTTCTTCAATGAACCAGGTCCCTACTCTCATTCACCTTCCCCTGTCCTCACCAATATATTGGTGAAGTCCCTCCAGTGGGGAACCAAACCTGTTTTGAACTCCAAGCATATGACTTCAGTCCCCTCAAGGAGGACAACACCCTCTACTCTCCCCCATGTTATCCCTCCAACCCCCATTCTCAGAAGAAGGATGCTGTCCAGTGCCCCTACTCCCTCCACTTCCACTCAACCTCTACATCCAAAGACACCAACCCCAACCCATAATGATGACTTATGTCCCACATCCTTGGTCTCCCTTGACCCCATCCTTGACATTGCAGAAGCTACTGTATCACCACTATCCAGCACCATCCCTGCCTTCTCCCACCCATCTGTTGATGACTTTGTCAGTTACAGTTGGATCCTTACAGGCTATCCAACATGGGAGGCAGCTGGATGGAACCCTGGACCAGACTGTGACTGCCTCAGGGTGCTGTCTTCAGTCTTCTGCAATGCTGAAAATATAGGAACCAGACTAGTTGAACTGACCAATACCACCAACACTACTTGGGAGGAAATGACAGTGTTAAGAGTTGACAAAACATTGGGAAGTACTATACTGGAAGCCATGAGTACTCAATTGGCCATTGTCTCTATTGTTCATGTTGACTTCAGAAATGACTTGATCAAGTCCTTTCTGTCATTTCTTTCCAGATGCTGAACCCCAATGGTCTCTACCCAACTCAATCACCACTGTCAGATCCCACCTCATCCATGCAAAGCATGTATGCCTCATCCAAAAAGAAAAGGCAAGACAACATCACCACTCCCGAAATCCTCATTACCCCCTCTCTCACTTAACCCCAGCACAGCACAATGAATTGCTGTCATACATGCATGTGGGGATGTCCCAAGCCAGGAAAGCTCTGGGGATGAACAAGATGCAGCTGCTTCCACCACCCCCACCTACTCCCAGTTAGCCTACTGTTTTGCTGGTGCCCTTCATCAGGCCACTGGAGGATCCATTGGGTATTGGCTCCCATACTTAATGAAGCTGCATGATCTCCCCTTGTCTAAGCAAGTTCCATACTCACTAGCTTGCACCCTGAACTTCCTGAATGAGGCTTACCTCCCTGTTCCCCATACTACTGGGCTAAAGCTCATGCTTTGCACTTGAATCATGGTCCCAGCTACTCACCCTCTTCGACCCTTCACATGCTACCACTGCCACCACTTAGGCCATTGGTCCACCAATCACAACAGTCATGCTCCATGTTGGACTCTCTCAGACCATGGACCTCCACCTCCAGAGCTCAGAGCCTAGCCAAGCCACTTCAAAAGGACTGAAGCACATAAAGCAGGGGGGTGATGTTATGACATTTTCATACTCTCTATTTCATTCCATCTCTTTTTCTTACTCAATAATTGACAGACTCTTCAAGGACTACTTGTATGCAACTGCTCATACCATATGTACACTTTCCCCTTTATGAGCCTGGACTTTCTCCCACTCCTACTTACACCAATGACATCACTTGATGGAGTCAAGTCACACCTACATCCCTGACATCATTTCTCCACACTCCATAAATGTCAGGGTGGATCTTGCTCCATGCATATGTACTTCTACCCCAATATCAGGGAACTGTGTACTTATATATGATCAGGATAAGGAAGTTGTCCCTTATCCAAATTCTACCTTTGCCCTCCATACAAGTTCAATCCATCTCTCTCCCTAAGTTCTTTTGAACTAAGGTGTTATAAAAAGACTCCCAGAACTCTCTGGACTAAGGATTGTGGTTAGCCTACTGGAAGTTCTCTTCCACAACAAGGCTTCCACATCAAAGGTTCACTCCTGTCTAGGTCACAGGCATAACACACAGACCCTTTTGCAGGTTGCCAGCCATTGCTGGCTGAAATCATTTACTGGTACTGAATGAAGGTATCCAATGCTGCCAAGAAGGGTAAGGTCTGTGCCCAAGGACCAACTGGAGTGAGTGGTCATGACTCTACAGGCAACAGTAAGGCCAAGGGCAGAGAGCTAGGGCTCAACAAACCTGCCATATTCAATGGTGACCACCAAGCATATGCCAGATGGATAACCTCTGTCAAAGTCTATCTAGGTATGAACCAGCACATATATGACACTGACAAGAAGTGCATAGGCTTCATATTGTCATTCATGGTCAAGAGCTCAGCCCTTAGCTTCAAACAATCTTATGTTGTGCAAAGTACTTTCAAAGGTGTGGATGGAGAAGGAGGCATCATCTTTTACAATACCCTCAATGACTTTGAGTGGAAGCTTAAGGACTGTTTCCAAATTGGTGATGTGAAAGTGAACATGCTTATATGTAACTTTATCACAGATCCAACAGGGGAAGCACTCCCTCAATGAATATATTATCAACTTCAAGAACCTCCTTAATAAGGCAGGTCTGTTAGAAGATGATGTAGCAGTGGCAACCTTCTTTGGGAAGGACCTTCACCTGTCACTTAGCTAAAGAATCTTAGGCCTCAGCCTAATCCCAAGAACTATCTCCAAATGGAAGGAGGCAGCAACACAAGTGCATGCATCCCTCGCAACAATGAGGATGTACAAAGGAAAAGCCTCAGAAGCAGATAAGAATTTCCTTTGGAAAAATGAAGGATATAATATGCATAAGGCTAACCACTCTAACAGGAGAGAAAGAGACCCAAACACCATGGATGTCAATGTGACAGTCAAAGACAGCAAAGAATGCAGAAAGTCCAAATGGGCTTGTGCCTGTTTCAATTGCAACAAGGAAGGACATTACACCAAGGACTGTCCTGATCCCCCAAAGCCCAGAAAAGGTGGCTTCCCCAAAAGCAGAGAAGCACAGATTGAAGAATTAAAAAAGGAAGTAGAGCATCTGGAAGCTGAGGACACACCTTCTTCTTCTGGTGCATCCTTCAAGGATTTTTAAAGGGGCAAGTTACCACCACAGCTCATGCCCCCTCTACTAAAAAATGTACTTTTAGACTGGGCTGTCTTGAACCAAATATGAATACTGTTTATCAGTATGAGCACAGTTTATGCATGGTGGCTATCAACAGGTCAGCCTATCTAATCAACCATGGTGACTCTCTGGTAAAAACTCTGGTTGACTCTGGAGCAGAGACAAATATCATTGACAAATGAACAGTAGACAAAGAACAACACTCTACCAGAAAAATTTCAAACCCCTGGACACTGAGAAGCATGACCAGTAAGACTAATCAAATAGTTGACAGGATCACCACCTTTAGGGTGCACATCTGGGGTAAGAATATGCATATCTGAGCATATGTAACCAAAATGGGTAATGGAGAAGGGCTGCTCCTTGGCATGCCCTGGCTCAAGGAACATAACCTGATTATTAATTGGTTCACCTGGAAATTCATTAGCTGGGGAACTGACAATGACAACAAAGTGAAAGTGCAATGAACTTCAATTTCAACACACTTAGAAGCCAAAGCAAAAAAGGAAGAGGTAAAGCTCCCAACAGAGTACTCTAACTTCACAGAAGTGTTCTTGGAAAAGGAAGTCCTGTTGCCAGAACACTGGCTGTTCCTAGACCATGAAATTAAGCTCAAGGAAGACTTCATGCCCAAGAAAGGCAAGATCTACAAGCTAACACTGCCCCAGCTTGAAGAACTGGACAAGTTCCTCAAAGAGAACCTCACATGCAGAAAAATATGACCCTCCAAGTCCCCACAAGTGGCCCTGGTTTTCTTCATAGGAAAGAAGGATGGTAAACAAAGACTAATTCAGGATTATAGGTACCTGAATAAACATACAGTATTGGACTCATACCCTCTACTGGATATCAAGGAACTACTCAATGAGCTTGCCAGCTCCAAGTATTTCACCAAGTTCAACATCCAGTGGGGCTTCACCAATATACAAATCAAGGAAGGTGACAAGTGGAAAGGGGCATTTGTAATGCCAAGAGGGCTTTTCAAGCCCTTGGTAATGTTTTTGAGGCAGACAAACTCACCACCCACTTTCCAACATTACATGAATACTAAATTTGGCAGTATGATCCATGTGCACAAAAGCATCATCTTTATGGACAATGCCATGATACATGCCAAAATAAGAGAAGAACTCAAGCAAAGAGTCATCAAGTTCCTGAAGATCACTCAAAAGGAAGGCTTGCACCTCAAACTTTCAAAGTGTATTTTCAAAATGGAGGAACTTGATTTCCTTGGCTATATTATAAGAGAAGGTAGCTATGAACCATCCCCAGTTAAAACTAACACTATCAAGAACTGGGCCATGCCCAATAATTTATGTGAGTTAAGAAGCTTCTTAGGTTTCTGTAACTTTTACAGGATGTTCATAAAGGGGTTCTTGCAAATTGCTTGACCCTTACATGACCTATCCAAGAAAAATGTCCCTTATGTATGGGGGCTGGAACAAGAGGTGAGCTTCCACTCCCTCAAAGACACCCTCATTTCAGAACTGGTGCTCTGGCTGCTGGATTTCAGAAAGTCATTCATTGTTCACACCAACACTTCCCAGTTAGGAACCAGAGCTGTACTTAGCCAAGAAGGAGAGGATAAGGCTTTACACCTGTGCACTTATCTCTCTCAGTTACTCACAGGAGCAGAACAGAACTACCAGGTCTATGACCTGGAGTTATTAGCAGTTATATGCACTCTCAAGGAGTGGTGTACATACTTGCTGGTGCCTGTCATGCCAACAGTGGTGTATACTGACCACCAGAATATGACATATTTCAGAGAACCACAGTGGTTAACCCTGTGACAATCTCAGTGGCAAGCCATGTTGCAGTCTTTCCCACTGCATTTCATCTATATTAAGGGGAAGAGCAATGTGCCTCCTGACATCCTCTCATGGATGGCAAATTTCAAAGCAGAAGACCATCCCCTGATGGTACTTCTCCCAGAGTCTGTGTGGTTTCTGTCTGAGGGGGGGTAGGATTCCCTCAAAATCCATGTATTTTGCTCCAAATAGCTGATTTTTTGCTGGAAACCCCTACTACTCCTGACACCCTGCAGGATCCATTGACCACCCCAGCAGAGAGGTGCCCATCTAAGGAAAAATCAAAGACTGCTGCTGGAGCAGTGGATCTGATGGCTAGTATACAAAAATTCCCAAAGCTGTCATTTCAGACAGAGGCCCACAGTTCATCTCCACATTCATGAGGGACCTTTACATGTCCCTCAGAATTGAAATGAAAACCATGACCATGTACTGCCTGCAGTCCAACAGAGAAGTGGAATGTGTAAACCAGGAAGTTGGAACTTTCCTAAGGATGTATGCATCTAAAGACCCTGACAACTGGTTGCAGTATCTAGTGGATGCCAAGTTCATACACAATTCCTGAATCCATTTGACTCACAGGAAAACCCCATACTATCTTCTATATGGCTACAAGCCAACCCCCTATCCATCCAATCCTAGTCAAAATGCACCCTTATCAGAAGAGTGACTTGAGAAGCTAGCTGCAGCTCATGACACAGAGATTATTGCTCACAAAAACATGCAGGAGGCTATGATCAAAAGACACAGAAAATGAGGGTACTCAGAATTCAAAGTCAGCAATAAGGTTTGGTTGGAAGCCACTAACCTCCATTTGGATGTACCATCAAAGAAGCTCTCCCCAAGAAGGTATGGCCCCTTTCAAATTACTGAAAAGGTCTCTCTGGTCAATTACTGATTGGAGTTACCAAGAACCTGGCACATCCATGATGTCTTCCATGCCAGCAAACTGACTCCATATGTTATCATGGAGATCAACAAGAACACCCCTATTCCACAGCCCCCTGAACAAGTTGACAGAGTTGATGAATGGGAGGTTGAGAAGGTGTTGAAACACAAGTCACATTAATGGAAACTGAAGTATCTGGTCAAGTGGCAAGGGTATCTGGATTCAGAAAACACCTGGGAGCCCCTGGAGCACTTTAAAAATGCTCCCCAGGCCTTGACTGAATACCAGCTTGCCCACTCCCTTCCTCTCATGTACCCATCTTCTCTCACAGAAGTAAGCTAAATGTCTTCCAGCTACAACACCCCAGACAACTGCCACAAAGATACCTACCAAGCTATACTCTCAGACCTTGATGACTTCACAGAGGCTGATTTCCCCACACCTCTTCCCAGGGTATGATCCTCTGCCCACCATCATAACCAACCCATTCACAACTTCAGATCATCTCACCTGCCCCACACAGCTCCCACAGTTGCCCTCACCAGCATTCCTGGCAGGAGGATGTCCATGCAGCATGACCAATGGGGCAGTGCCCCTGTCCCCCCTACTGTCACTGTCACTGCTGACACCACTCCCCTACCTGAAGAGACAACTAGTCCTAGTGCAGCCCCTGCCAACCCCCTCCATGAATATTTACTCACAACCACAGCTGCCCCCACAGAAGCTACCCCAAACATCAGCCAGTTCATCAGCTACATGTGGGTGCTTAATAACTTCAAATTGTGGGACATGCTTGGATGGCAAGCACCTGCACAGCATGAGTGTTTACAGATGTTGCCCAAGGCTTTCAGGGACTCCAAGAACATAGCAAATCAGGTAGGAGTTGTGGTAATCTCTGACCTCACTAACATGCCCCTCCCATGAGGAGAAAGGAAGGTCACTGGAGATGAGATCTTAGAAGCAATGGACACACAGAGGTGGATCATTGGTATTGTACATGAGGTTTTCAGCCCCACATTGCTGATTACCTTTGATTCCATTCTTGAGCAATGCTGAGGAGAAGCCATGGCAATTCCCAGAGGTACTCCCACATTGCCAAGACCTCATACT
The DNA here is from genome assembly GCA_029372045.1 of Scleroderma citrinum. NCBI lineage: Eukaryota > Fungi > Basidiomycota > Agaricomycetes > Boletales > Sclerodermataceae > Scleroderma > Scleroderma citrinum. The sequence goes on from JARFMN010000001.1 coordinate 1,255,605, forward strand.
CCAATGACTCACAGAGCATGATGCCCTGTATGCCAGGAATGGGCCCACCTGTTGTGGTGGACTTTGCCTCTGACAACTCAGGTTCTTCAGGCCCTTGAGTCCAAGTTGCCCCCACTCCCACTCCCACCCCCACTCCTGCACATGCCTCCCATATTCCTCAATGACCTAGAGTTTCCCCCACTTGCCCTGCTGAGCCAGAGCTCTCCTGAGCTACTGCAGAACAACCCCCTCTTGCCAATATCACCCCTGTTTTCAGGGGTCAGCTTACTGATGTAGAGTATTTCCAGGCCACTTCCATCTTAGTCAACTGTATCTGACTTATTAAGGGCAACACTTGGGACCAGTGGCCCACTTTCTTTAGCATGGTCCACACTGACCAGACCAACAGGACCCTTTACAACACCACCACCTCCATGTCCCCTATCCCAAACAAGGCTTTCCTTCCCATACCAGTCAGCTTGGACCTGCAGTACATTCTAGCTGGTAAGAAAGATGTCCCCACCAGCCATCCCCTATTTTTGTATAGGTATTTTGATTGCAACCAGCTCAGGCACTGGAGCTGGGAGCATGACCTGGAATGGTCATACTGGGAGCCAGGCATGCCTTTTGTTGGCCACTATGGCCACCATGCCACTGCTCAGGGCAAACAGACTTGAGGGGGGGGGGGTGATGTTATGGTCTCATTGTGGTAACATTTCTTTTTGTTGTATTTCCACTACCAAATCCAACAGACACTTCACAGACATTCCATTAGCCTTGAGTACATTTCCTTTATCTTTTCTCTATGTTTTTCTTTTGTACTATATGCACTTATGTGGGCTTTCATCCTTCACTGAATTTCTGGTGAAAGCCCCTGTCTTTACAATCATGTGATGAATGTGTTGTGTCTACTCATACTTATGCATATTGACTCATCCATGGATGCAGCTGTCTGTGGACTACACACTGCAATCACACAGTCCTTTTACTGATATTCTGTGTACTATTAGCACAGCTGGGTTGTGCCCACACAATTTTTGTACTAGTATATAAAGAGGGCAAAAGATGGAACAATCCCCATCTTTCATCTCCTTTGCAATTCACCCTAGCTTCATCATATGTACCCACTGAGGACTTCTGGTGAAGAAACCTAGGCTCTGGACCAAGAGCTCCACCACAAGAGGAATCACTTCCTGCTGAACCCACAACTAAGGTCTGGGACCTCATAGGGTTAGGGTTAGGATTTAAGTGCCAGTTCTGAAGGAGGGTTTTCAGCCTTGAAGTCTAATGCCTTCAGGCCTTAACACCATGCCTCATTCATGTTCTTGTTGACTGCACACCCACATTTAGCCTCCAGTGGACTGCTCCAGTACCCTCTAAGCTGATCATCATGTCTAGATAGAAAGCAGTTGGTCCAGCTTGTCTCAATGCTTGTCTCTGGAAAGGCATCTCTCAAGCAAGCCTGTAGGATACTGTCAGCATGATACTTCAGCATCCTATGATTGAATGGGAAGCCTCTTGCAGCAAGCTTGAGGCAATATTTGACAACTAACTCCTCCTCTTCCAAGGTAAGCCACCCTTGACTCTCCTGATGGCTCCTTCCTCCCTTGGCCCAGTGCCTCATGGTTTCCACAGCCACAGTTACATCCCTATGGTGTTGTCACCACTTTGCTTGAATCTCTGCACAGACACCTCAGAGTCCCCTCTGCCCCTTTTCTGGCTTTGTGAGCTCATCTGTATATAGTGCCACAGCCTCTTTTAAGGCTTTTTCTTGAGCTCTTGATTTTTCCTGTTTTTTACTTGAGATGGACTTTGCATGCCTAGCCATTTCACTGGTGGGGTGACTGGATTTCTTTGTTGATCTGGGTGCATGACTTGACCCTAGTCTACTTATCAGCCTTACCATAATTGGCATATCTCTTCACATACATGGCCATTTGGCCAATTCAGGGCAGTGATACTGCACAAAAAATATCTGATTAGGATAGGCAATGTATTACAACGTTACTTGGTTGACATAGATGTCATAATATAAGTAATTATCACATTGATACCAACATGTTTGAACCAGATTGATACTGTGAAGTAGTTAGAAAAGAGGTATGACAGCAGGATCTCCAACATCCTTACATCCTACAGCTACTATGCTGTCATCTTTATACATGCTACATAAGGGTGCCAGTACCAATGCTATACTGTGATCTGATGTCAGTGATACTGTTTGGAGTACATGGCCTATATACCAACCTGTATTCAGACGTTATTTACTGAAGCACAAAGTGCATGCCTGCTGTGGTCCACTATCTTTTATTTCATTACAACAGCCTGCATGTGAAGCTTTGCATGAAGTGTTTTATACATAAACCAGGTGTACTACTAAACAATGCAAAAAAAAACTAGAATGGCACACCAGTCTTGTCCACAAGATTGTGATAGAGTTAGGTGGCAAGAAATCAACAACATCTTGCATTGCATGGCTTATGCATCTGAGAAGTTTGAGAGCAAGTGTATGGTTTAGTCTCCTTATGATCCTTGTACCATTGGGCATAGCATGAATACCCCATACTCCAAGCACCAAATAAAAGCACATCTCTCAATGCATCTGGTATCAAAAAAACCAGGGGCAGCGACCATCTTTCCATGTCATCCAACAATTGTTCACCTTCACTGGCATTTTTCAGCTCTTGGAATATGGCCTCCTTGACAAGATTGACACCACGACAGAATACTTTATCCACATTATCAAGATCAACAGTTGGATACAACATCTACATCAGCAAGATCAAGTCGTCAGCAGTGCAATATATCATACATGAATGCAGCCACTCACTCTGACAGCATATCCATCACCATCAGAACAATCCAAGTTGATCTTGGAATCACCCAGTTGACAAACCCAAAGGTGGATCTCCACTGACAACAGCAAAAACCAAACATGATTGTCAATGACCACTTGCCCAAACTCATCCTCATCACTTCCATTGCTGGTTCATGTCTCCTGTGTCATCAATGCTGATTGAAGGCACTGGGAAATGGTGCCCTTTGCCCCTGGGCTGCAGTATCAATTGGCTTGTTTGATAAGAATTTTCCCGATGACAAGTAGGTCAGGGATATTGCGAACATAGGCCTGTAGCTTTTGCATCACTTTGCATGAACACACTCTCCATCACCCACACTTTCACAACCACAGTCTACCATGGTACCACACATCGATAGTCAAATCAGGGATTGCATTGATTGATGCTCCTTCAACAGAGGTATTAGCCAAAGTCCTCCAAATTAACTTGCATTCAGAGACTGGGATGGTGGCCAGTGTGCAGTGAAGATGTCCGATAATGTCATTCAAGACAGCTTCATGTGCAGAGGAAGGTGATGAGACCATTAGACATTGAAGACCTGGGAAAAAGGTTAACCTAAGGATTAAATAATCAGTAGTCAGCTTCCTGCCTGCATGCAGTGATTGTATCTAACATACTTGTTCCACATTTTTCGATATTCTCCACTTTCTAAGCAGTCCATAATGTAGTTATAGTCATTCAAAGATACATCTTTGTACTGCTCTCAAAATTCTATCAAGTTGTTGAAATCTGTAGAATGATAGTGGCTTACCACTACATATTCTTGTGGGGTGTCAGAAATTACTTGGAGGATTTTATCACATCTTTCTTGATAAATGAAGATAAGTTGCAGAACACTATAGTTATATTTTTCATGACCTTACTGAAATCTGGTGAACTGCTGGAATGTACAGGTGAGGGAGAGGTATTGTGCTGTGTGACTATGGCATTGGATTTGACCAAAGCTGAAGGAGTCTGTCCAGTTGGCAGCCCTTTCAAAACAGTGGATGCACTGGAAGGCCCTCAATTGGATGACCATTGATACTTTTTCTCCATCTCCTTGATAGAAGGTGACACTGGTTGTCTGTGGTTACTTATCAAGAGACTTGTAGTGACTCAGATTATCTCAGCAACCTTGATTCTTCTATATACAGTCAAACTTAAATATCATAGCTCTCCTCAACATGGGGGAATACAAGCAGATAAAAGAAACATGTGTTATCCAAAGGATGTACTTTTCAAATATGAAGACAAATGGACTGGGACAATTCATACATTTGGGATGAGGGGAAATGGGTAAAAGAGAGCAATGTGACTGCAGAATTCAAGCCATATATCTTTTAGGAGAGTTGTTCTATTGTGGCTTGTCCAACTTACTCCTGCAATCGACAATTGGACCAAATCTTCAATATAGGGACCTTCCAGCGGAATCCTCTTGTCCCAGAGGGGCCATTTTCCAAGAGGGAAGGTAGGATGGGCACCCATGAACACCAGCCAGAATAAATCATGACCCCAGATCCATTGTTGAGATTCACAGGGAATTTTAAGGAGCCATTCTTGAATATGTTGTGTAAGATACCACCAATCTTGAGTATCATCCGAGTTGAATGCATCCAGTAAGGGAAGGAACAGCACCAATACTTCATCATCAAATTTCTGGTTGTCCCCTGTAGTTGTATCTGACTTAGGGGCCTCCAGAGTTGATATAATATAAAATTGATCAGAGAATAAGCAACTCACAAGCCTATCAGCCTGCAAAGAATTGTCTGCACAGACACTCCAATTGATAGCCTGAATCACAGGCATTGCAAATGGCTGCAGCTCCTTAGGTACAGAAATGGAAATGTGAACTGGCTACAAAGCAGGGAGTCAGTATAATTCCTAAAAATGATAAACCACTTACAATGTTTTCATGGCTGAATTGATTCAGAATGGTGTCACCTGGGAGAAAAACTATGGCCAAAATCAGCTGATTGGAACCACTGTTGTGAAATTGAACATTTGGCTCAATGACAAATGGTTCATCAGGAAGAGACTGGCATTGGAACATGATGAAAGCCAAAGTGAGCAACTGAAAAACTTGCTGCCTCTTGAAGTTCAAAGATGATCATGTGACACTATCCATCAAATCATCAAGCTTCAAAGAAGCTTCACAATCAGCATGGTGAAGAAAGCAGGACATTCACTTGATTTGGTTGATGGGAAAGGTGAGTGCTATCATCTTAGCATATCAATTGCTACTTTATTTTTATCTCCCAGTCATTCAATTCTGTGAAGGAAGTAATGAGAAGTATGTTTGGTGCATGGTGTGTCCAAAGCAAAGGGGCATGTATTAAACAATGGAGCTCCATCATTTATCACAGCATGTCAACATGAACATTCATTATTGTCATGCCTGGCACATGCAGGCAAGGGAAAAGCAGAGCTGTCCTTCATCTTTGAACTGGCATGCATGCCATTCTATAGACCTATCACCAGCAGTGCAAGACATTCAAACAGAGGTCAGTGATGTTGCTCATGATAACAACATTAGTTGGTTTCAAAATGATCCATTGATGTCTGATCTTAGCTGTGCAGAAGACTGCTACATGGAGGATGCACCAGTTCCACTTACTGAATTGTGGAATCTGGGTTTGCATAATTGGGAGTACCAACTAGACCCTGCTTTACTTGGCAACCTTTTTGAGCTTCTCCAATCCACAAATGGTGGAGAGTGTCAACTGTTTCCCAAAAGGCCTACCCTGGTTAATGAGGAGATATCAGACAGTATGTCTGAACCTGACTTTGGCATTCAGCTCCTGGGTTTGTGGCCATCTGTTCTCCCCTTTCCACTGACTGACTTCTATGTCACAGATGATGACAGCATATCAGAGGGTACCAATAATAGGTCAAAAAAGACTGTTTCTCCAGCTGATCCATACTATCCCTGGCTGTCCAAAGCAGTAAGTAATCACAATTGCCATGCTAATAGGTATCTTACTGATTACTACAGCACTTTATTACATCACTACTGTTTAATTCTGCACATCTACTGTTCTCTGATGCTCAGAAGCAAGCTGTTCTCAACTGGGCAAAAGAACTTGGTGCATGAGATGTTCCATCACTTTATGTGGTCAGAAAACACCAAGAACATATTGAGAGCATGTTTTGAAAACCAATGCAAGTGTTCAAGTCCCAAACTGGTAATATATTCTATCTCAATGATGTTGCAAAGGCAATTGCCATGGTAAGTTTTCTTCTTGTTGATCCCTCTTGTGTAGGGTATTTATGTCTATTACAAGGACTACTCTAATCTGCTCACCTGTTTTGTGATGCAAGATTACCCTGAAGATGGTGGCTGAGGAATGTCAGAAGTATTTCATGGTGAAAAAATGTTATTAGAATTACCATCCTCACCCACTGCTCAGGTTGACAGCAAGATATATTTTGTAAATGAACTGTTACAAGATTGTTCAGGACAATATTTCATCCCAGAGCCTTTTTTCTATGGGTCATATCCTTTGGACATGCAGTTAGCAAGTAGTGATCCAACACTACATCTGAGAGAACTGTGTGCTTTAGGCCATCAGGTTGAGTGAACAAATGTGCATCATCTCAAAACACTGAAGTAAGGCACTAACAAATTGTCCAGGCTGGTTTCATTGTCAGTGATGTGCAAGAGATTGTACACACATCTGAATTCAGACACACATTTGAGGAGCTTTCTTCTGGTCCTAATGAACTTTCATGTGGACTTACAGGTTTGTGACACATTCCTCACACTAAGATTAAAGTGTTAACATCTGTAAATGACAGGAGTGCCATCTCAATCCATAAGTCTAGGACCACATCCTCCTCATGCCAAAGCAAATGGTCACATGGTCTATTCTGTCCCCCTTATTATATTTATGGATGATGTGTCAGGGAATGTGTCGAAGCAATGGAATAAGCATCACATGATCTACATGTCCAATGCAAATCTCCCACATGAAATGATTGAGAAGGAGTTTTGTGTGCAGTTTGTGACAGCATCACCACATGCTCCTCCAATGGAATTAATGAAAGTGATGAAGGAGTCTATAAGGTGTGTCATATGTATAGTCTTCAAATGCAAAACTGACCTTTTTTTTTTTACCAGTAAAGCTTCTGATACAGGTATCATTGCATGGGATTGCAAGGGTCAGGAAGAAGTGCTCCTTGACCCATGTGGATTTTTTTTGCTGGTGATAACCCCATGCAAGCTGAGGAATACAGCCATGGTGGTTTAAGATGTAATTATTTTTGCTGGACATGTCATGTTGGTGGCACACAAGAATACAAACATTCAGAGGAGGGTTACAATTCTATTTTTTCAGTAAGTGGACAATGAACCAAAGAGGTGAGTATACAATGAGGTGCTAATGGTGATTTTCCAGTCAGGTGAACTCCAGACACTGGAGGGAACAACAGCAGAAGTCTGTCAACAAGTCTCTTTAGCAATAGAATCTGGTGCAGCTGAAAAGCTTAAATCTGCAACCGCTTCAACTGGTGTGCAAGACAGCCTGACTGCAAGTATTGTTGAAATGCTGGTCAATATGGGCAAGAAAATGCAGAAGCACAGTAATGGAAGTGTGGCAATGCCTGAGGTGGACATACGAGAGATACTAGAGCACAAACTGAACAATTGTCTTCAAGGGAACGGCACAAAAGATATGATCAATCCTCTCCTTGGAATGAAAGGTGAATACTCCTCAACACTTCAGTAATTATGTCTGACTATACAAACCTACAGGGACAAATATTCATTTAGACACACCAACAGAGGTCCTCCATACAATATTACTGGGAGTGGTGAAATATTTCTGGGGGCAAACTGTTTTTATACTCAGAAAGGCAAAGCAGCTAGATGTCTTCCAAGCTCACCTTGATTCAGCTGATTGAAATGGCTTGAATGCACCATCTTTGACTGCCCAGTATATTTGTCAATACAAGGGTGGGTTAAATGGAAAACACTTCAAGAGCTTAGCTCAAGTGATGCCATTTCTAATCTATGATATTGTTCTGCAAACCATATTGGATGGGTGGACATTAATCAGTGAATTAGTAGTCCTAATTTGGCACACACAAATAAAAGACATGGAAAAGTACTTGGTAAGGTTTTAACAATACCCTTTTTGTGCTGTCTCTTATACTCCCCTCAGGCACAGCTGATGAGAACCATCAATGATTTTCTCAATGTCACTGCTGTATGTGCACCAAGCATTCTTATCTCAAAGCCAAAGTTCCATTTTCTTGTCCATCTACCTGCCTATATTCACCAGTTTGGACCTGCCATTATCTTCTCAACCGAGCAATATGAGTCGTTCAACCATGTCTTCAGGTTAACTTGCATTCACAGTAATCAACAAGCCCCAAGTCAAGATACCTGCAAAACATTCACCCACCATGATATTATTAGACATATTGCTACTGGCAGCTTTTGGTTTGATCAGCAAAGTGGATGGTGGGTTTGTGGTGGGACAGACGTGATTGACTATCTATCTATGCATCCACAGCAAGCACAGCTCTTCAGATTGTCTATCAATTGTGTAGAAAAAAGTGGTTAGTTAAGCTGCATTGTGCACCATGTCCCAATTGACAAAAATTTTTAAGGAATCAGAAGAGTGGCATTAATTGATGGGCCAAAGAACAAAAAGGTCCTCCCTCATCCAGTCTCATGGGGGGCACACATTCATCAAAACTCATACAACACACAAGTAATTCTCAGTATTACCTAGGATCATCCCTGACAATGAGTAGTGGGGATGTTGTACATGTTAATCAGCATGCAATCTTTTGCACAGATGGTGATGATAAGGCATGTAAAATACATTGCACTGATTTCTATCCACTGATGAGCATCCAGTCTCATATTGGACACATCAAGGAGATCTTGGTGTCAACTGACCACTCCCACAATGTCAAGTTCATTGTGCTCCAATTGTTTGCATTTTCTCCAAACCTACATCCACAACTCCATTTTCCATGCCTGACAGAGCTTGAAAAGGAAGTTGTAGTCCACTCTGAGGTATGTCACTCCTAATTATACCTGATGTTGTGTATGGGTCATTTAAGTCTGGATTATAGGGTATTATTTGCACTGTCAATTTACAGCACAACTGTATTGATGCAAGATGTGAAATGTTACCACAGAAGCCTGTCTACCTGTGGACTGAACAGATCTCAGTGTTGTGAGACAACAACTGAGGTGCAAACATATGCAATGCTAGACATTAAGAGCAACTAAGGTAATCCACAACACTTGAAACATGTGACTGTTGAACAATACCAACATGCCCCCTCAATGGGACATGAGTGAGAGACCAGAAATGTAATGAAGGAAGAGAGGACATGGGAGAGCCTTTGTAAGAATATCTGCAGTGTTTTTTGAAGATGCAATCCACTCTGTGGAAAAGATGCCTGATTCTATGTGATTGCAACAGAAATGAAAACAAATATCTATATGCTTGGTGCAATGATTATTTGATGCTTCTCATGAAAGGGCAACTGCACCAGCATTGTCAACATAAAGACAAATGGGAGTTGGTATAATGATATCAAGAGTTTGAAAGAAAGCATGCAGCCAGAGACCCTCCTGGAGTGCTGCTGCAAGTGCCATGTATTCTGCCTCAGTGCTGGAGAGAGCTTGAGTGGTTTGTTTCTTGGATAAGTGAGAGACAATGCCCTCATGGTAGAACCAGCAGTACCTGGTGATGGAAATTTGATCTTCTGGACATGTTGCCCAGTCTGCATCACTGAATCCATGTAGGTCCCCTGTGCATGTGGTGCCCCCATAATGCAGACAAATGTTCACAGTCCCAGCAAGATAGCAAAGGACATGCTTGGCTGCTGCAAAGATCTGCAGGGTTGGTTGGGAAGCATACTGGGCCAAATGCTGGACTGTGTGAGCAGGTGCATACAGACAGATAAAGTAGTTCACCAATGAGCTTCTGAAAGGCAGGTGTGAGGTCAGGAATGGGAGCCAGTTTTGCAGCCTCATCATCCTTAAGGAAAGGGTGCATTGGATCCATGGGCAGATGGACCAGGTGACAGTCTGTGAGGCCATATTCCTCAAGCAGGTGGAGAATGAAATCAGCTTGGTGTATCCAGAGTTCACAGGTCTTTCAATCATGCTCAAACTGGAGGCCTAGATACTTTGTGATTGCCCCCATATCAGTGATGCCAAAGCACAGGTGCAGTTTGTGTTTCATCTCTTGCAAGAAAAGGGAATTATTACTCCCACCCATTCCATCATCAAAATGCCAGGCAGAAAGGCACTTGACACCTGTTCTGCAAAATATGAATACCACATAATCAGCCTCACTCTGGGTGAAACCTTGGGCCTCAAGCTCCTTGTGCAGTGTCTGATAGAAATTGTGAGCAGCCTGCTTAATACCATAAAGAGAGGAGTTCAGGCAGCCCACAAGTGACATGCCATTGGGTCCAGTTTTCTCATAACCACATGGCTGATGGATGTAGACTTCTTCAGCAATCTTTCCATGAAGGAAGGCTCTCTTGATGTCAAAGGAGTCAAGAGCCCAGTTTTACTTGGCACAGTGTGCTGCAATGATACAAATAGAGGACTGCCAAGCTACAGGTGCAAAGGTGTGGCCAAAATCACATCTGGGGATCTGGGTAAAGCCCTTTGCAATGAACTGCACCTTCTCAACTGACCCTCCCTTCCCATCCCCAGACTTGAATTCAAGCACCCAGCAGCTACCAATGGCATGGGCACCAGGGGGAAGAGGAATGAGGTCATAGACATTCATGTCCTTCAATAGATTGATTTCCTTCTCCATGGCAGCATGCCACCTGGGGGCATCTGGGTGCAACATTGCTTCCTTGTAAGTGGCAGGAGGGATCCCCATATCATATCCTGGTGAACCAGGGTCCCGTTGGGTGCTGCTATGGATAGCAAGGTTAGCATGTTCTGAGATGACAAGGTTCACAATCGCCTCAGAGAAAGGGAAGGAATCAGTTGCAGCATCTGGGCCAGGGGACTCAGGCAAAGGGGTAAGAGGAGACAGAGAGTCAAGATCTGTTGAAGAGATGGGAGATGTCACACTGGTATCTAAAGGAGGTAGGGGAGATGGCTGAGCAGAGCAAGTCTTGGTCCAACCCAAGTTGTCCTGGAAAGCATGACCCACTTCAGTGAGTGTTTGGACATGACCAGAGCAGCATAGAGAGGGTGAGGGAGCAACAGTCTCAGTTGATGGTGGCTCAGGAGAGGGAGTGATTGGACCATCTATAGGGGTTACCACAGGACAGTGAGCAGGAGCCACCCCCAGAGGGGAAACATTGTCAGTTGGGTTCAAAGCATCCTCACTGTCTTTGCCATCACTGGCAGAGGTTGACATATCATGGTCAATGAAGGTCTGAGGCTGAGGGGAGAGGGTTTCATCAAATAAGACATCCTTGCTATTAAAGAAATGCCCAGTGAGTTTATCACACACTCTGTACCCTTTGACACCAGATGGGTACCCCATGAAGAGAACCTCCCAAGACTTGGGACCAAGTTTGACCTGCTGCTCAAGAGGGATGTGAGCAAAGCCCCAGCAGCCTCAGACCTTGAGATGGGACAAATCAGGTCATTGGCTGTGGAGCATCTCATAGAGGGTCTTGCCAGGGGGAAGCACATGAGACTCTGTGCAGTTGAGCAGATATGCAGCCATCATGGCTGCCTCACCCCAATAGGTCTGAGGCAACTGCACAGAGTGCAGCATCACCAACACCCACCCTTGAACTGTCCAGATGATGCATTCAGCCTTGCCATTCTGTTGATGTTGATAAGGGACAGAGAGTTGATGAGAGATGCCTGCAGAGGTCAGAGCCATCACAAAGTCTGAACCTATGAACTCTCCACCATTGTTGGACTGGAAAGTTTTAACCTTGTGTGAGTACTTGGTCTCCCAGCAGTGATGAGTGCATTCCCAAGCCTCCAGAGCCTGGTCCTTGGTGGCAAGAAGATGAAGATCCAGAACATGAGTGAAATCATCTAGGATCACCATGAAGTACCATTTCCCATGGGGTGTGGCAACAGGCATTGGACCAGCAACATCAGTGTGAACAAGGTCAAGGAAGGCAGAAGAGTGCACAGCCACAGAAGGGGGAAAAGGAAGATGAGCATGTTTTCCAACAATGCAGGACTCACAGACAAGGGTGTAGAGGACATGATCTGGACACCATCCATGAAACAAGAAACATGCTGGATAGTGCCCCCACCAGCATGGCCCAAACAGGCATGCCAGAGGTCAAGAGTGATGGGAATCCATGCAAAGGCTGAGAGTGGTGTCCACAAGAGCAGATGGGGTTCATCAAACTGAAGAAACTCAAGATCCAAGAAACAGAGTTGATTGTGAAGCAAATAACTGCCTAGGGAACATGAACAGTAGGACAGATCACAGTGCAGTGGATCCCCCCTAAAGTTGTATTTGCAGCTCTTTATGACCATCCAGCCAACAGACAGAAGGTTGAGCATGGCACTCAGGGCATGAAGACAGTTGCTGAGTCACATGGTGTGCTTCTGATCACCAACCACAAGTAGGGTGATACAATCACCATGCCCAGAAGTGAGCAAATGCCCATGGTTGGCTGTCTTCACCTGCACGCTGGTGTCTGCACAGTAGGTGCAAAAATGAGCTTGGTCACAGACAAGGGTCCAAGAGATACCAGAATTGAGAAGACAGGTGTAGTTGTGAGCAGCCAAGCAAGCAAGGATATCATCAGAAGGTTGGCCCTCACTGGGTAGCTCAACAAGGGAGGCACAAGACAGATCGTAGTTGCAAGTAATATACCCCCCAGAGGTGACAGCAGCAGCAGCAAAAGGAGGCACAGTAGGTGGGACAGGTGCCCCTGCAGCAATGGCTGATGCAGCCAGGCCAGAACCTGCACTCAAGACAGACTCAGAGGCAGAGCTGCCATTCTTCCCCTTCCCAGGCTGCTTCCAAGGTTGTTGCCCAGCCATGCCACCACCAGGCTTGTAGCAGTGGGCATGATCATGATTGCTCCCACCACAAATCCCCCCCCCCCTAGCAAGTGGGGTGTCACAGTAGGTGCCATTCAGATTGTTCTTGGTGCAACAGAGACCAGTGGCAGGGTTGACCCCCCCAGGGGGTGAGGTGATGGCAGCCACATTGGCAAACTCAGAACCAAGGGGTGCAGCTGGAGATTCCAGAACCAGCTTGTGAGCCTCTGTGGCAATGCAGGTAGAGACAAACTCAAAGGTCATGGTGCCCATTGAGAGGGCAGCAGAGACAGAGGAACCACCAGAGGAAACACTGGTCAGGAGTGAGGACCCACCACTCTGGCCAGACACAGAGGTTTGAAGCACAAGCTTGAAGGCAGGCCAGGTCCCAAAGTGTGGCAAGCCCTTGAGTAAGTTGAAAATAGCTTCACCATTGGAATAGTCCACCCCCATGCAGAGTAGGTCACACTGGAGAGCATTGTGCTCCCCCAGATAGCAATCAGCATCAGCAGCCCCCTTCATCTGCAATTAGAGAATCTTCTTGTGCACCAAGTGTTGAGAGCTGAGATCAACATGATTGAAGTGGGAGTGCAGCAGCCACCAGGCATTGTGCACAGTCAAGGAGCACTCTTGAGGAATCAACCACCCAACAGCCAGGGAGAGCTGCCTGCAGATGATGTCCTTGGCCACTGTGTCATCCTTGAGCCAGTCCAGGATCAACTTGCACTCAGCTGTGGTGGGAGCATTAGGCATAGCAGGGGTGGGGAGGAAAGATGCATATTCCATGAAATCCAGTGGGTCCATTCCAGTGCTGATGTGATCATAGACCCCTTCACACCCCAGAGCGAGTATGATGTGGGCCTTCCACACCTGAAAGTTCAGAGCCCCAGTGAGTTCCAGAATGTGATCAAACTTGCCCATAACACAAGATCACAGACCAGGAGGCTGAACAGGTGCATATATGCACAAAAGAAGAGTCCAAAAGGCACCCACAATAAGTGAGATCAGTCAGATCAGTCAAGTTTCCAAGCTTAGAGCTCAAGGAGGCTCATAACCTGTGGACTGAACAGATCTCAGTGTTGTGAGACAATGACTGAGGTGCAAACATATGCAATGCTAGACATTAAGAGTGACTAAGGTAATCCACAACACTCGAAACACATGACCATTGAACAATACCAACACTACCAAGAGCAAATCCAAACATCTCAAACCTTGAGGATTGTTAACCACAGCCCAACACTGGAGTTCTTCCTCAATACCTATTCCATTCATAATTATATCCACATCTCTGACACTTTACCTGAGAACCTCTGTTTCACTCCATTGCAAGTCTCAAATGTACAAGATGCTTGCAAGATAGCTGTCCAACAGCTGCAGAAGAAATGATCCACAAACACTGGGGCATCAGTGACTAGCCCTGAACCCTCCACTGAACTGCTGACAGCCCCTAGTGAGGGATCCATTCCTAGCAGGACACAGCCAGTGAGGAAGAAAGGTAAATCAAAGCAACAGAATATACAAGTAGCAGCTCTATCCTGTTTAGCACCAACAGTGGACTGTGTACAAAGTGAAATTGTGGTTGGGCCACCAAATACTTTATGGAACCATCAACTCACCCACTCTCAAGATGCATCCTCTTCTTATCCACCTGCTCCAGTTGTGTTTCTGCCACCACAACTTCCCCTGCTCAATGGAAGTTTGTCTGCCACTCCACTTCCAACTACAATGCCCATACTCCTTTCACATTCACCAGGATTTTTCCCTCCCTCCACTCTATCCCCTCCTCCACTGATGCAAACACTGGTGCCTGGACCTCAAACACAATCAGGTGTAATGCAGCCATGGTCACATGCCCCCCCTCTTTTTCATCAGGGTGGTTTTGTGGCATTGATATCACCTATGGCTCATCATCTAGTCTCTACAATTGCCTCTGATACAATGCATCATACCCATGGACCCAACACCAGCACTGCACACCCTTTACCAGGATATTCCACCAATCCTTACAGGGGATCAATTGGTCATCTTGAGTCATTCACACCTCAGTATCAGCAGTGCCAGTATAACTAAACCAAGACAGTAAAGTTTAGAAGGAAATCTTGGATATTTAGCTTTCAGTAAATTCCATCTTCATGTTTATTCATATATCTCAGCTAAATGTGACTTTGCTTTGGAGCCAAACAAATTTGTTTTGCACTTGCCAACATCCACAACCCTTCTCTCGTCCTGACCCTTCTTGCATCCCCTGATGAACCATTTCACTGTTTGATCATGTACTTCTGGCAATGTGCAAAAGGCAGGAGCACTGGCCAATAGGGTTTCAGCAAGTCCAAATAATTTTACTCTGATGCCATCTATTATTACTGGTCAATCTTTGTCTCAGTCCAATGCTGGATTGGCTAGAGCCTTGGGGCCACCTTCAGTGGCAAGTAGCCAGACCTGGGTATCATCATCCAGCCAAGCATTTAATCATGCACCCTCACCTGTCAACTTTGATGTGCCTATCAGTGTAGCAGGTACCAAATGAAAAGCATGTGAGGAAGATGGTGAACAGCAAGTCAGCCTTGAGCTATCCTCTGATGAGGTGAACCACTTGAAGACCAAAGCTGTAGAAATTGCTGCTGAATTGGAAGTACCTGAAGACAAGCTCATCACATTTGCCAAGGTATACTTCATGTTCATATTTTCCTTTGCTCACTCATAAACAATGCTTTGCAGTTGGGTAACATTGGTCTCATGCTCTTGCATATATATGTGAGCATCCTGCAGTGGGACAAGACTTCCACTGAGGAAGCATTCAACAAGATGAAAAGTGAACTTGAGTCCAAGGACTTTGAGGTCAGTCATACATCATTGAAGCATTTCACTTGAAATAACTAGTTATCAAGGTCATGCTGAAGAAGCGCCTTACAAGCTGTCTCTTATTGCCCAACATAATGGCATATGTTGTTGACACCCATGAAAACATTCTAGTAAGGTTCCCCTTGGTAAAAATGTATCCCACAATATAAACAGTCTGTAGGCCCTCATGCAAGAACATATGGAGGTTTTCAAGGTCTCAAGCATTTATTTTGAAGATCTGGAGCTTAATACTCTACTTGGAAAATTGGTTGCAAAGGTGTTGGCCAACTGTCATAGCCAAATAAAAACACAGGTGAATGTATTCTGTTTGGACTCTGATACCATATTGCTAATAGCCTACAGCTAACAAGGTCCCTTGCTGAGCACCTCAGCATTGTTGAGCTTGTGCAGCAACTTTCCAGTAGCTGTAATATGGACATTAACACATCCCACTGGACATGCATATCCTTTGTGGTTTGTCCATGAACCTATCCTAGTTGGACTGTTCTGACATTTTGCTCAGAGATGCTGTCTGTGTATCTTCTTAATTGGAACTTGTGACTTCCATGTCTCAGTGTACAACCTCTTCACCCCAACAATCCTTTCCCTCCTCCCTCTGGATTTACACCAAATCGTCAAGGAGGAAACTGGATTCTCAATGGATGTCCTTGTTGAGCAGCTATCTGGGGACCAGGACAAACCTCAAGATGATGACCCATCAGACAAGCACCCCGCCAACAATGATCCCTATGCCACACTGGATTATTCCTTAATGGATGGGGATGATGCAAGTGGACATGTAGATGGAGGTGCTGAAGATGTCAACGAGCTGGTTCTACCTGATGAAATGGAGGATGACCTAGACAGCAATGGTGAGTTGGCTAACTTTGGCAGTATCAAGTGGTCCTCAAGTCAATTCTGGAACTATGTGGATTATATGCTCGAGAAAATCTGTATGCATGCAAAGGACACCAGAAATACTCCACAAGAGCAACAACAAATCTATAACAAGTATGTTACTGTTTTGTTACTCATATTGTGTTTTCTGATTGCTTCTAAGTATACTTCAGGACTATCTCCAGCAGGACCTTAAAGACTTTTCAGGCAACAAGAAAATTCAAAGATTTATTAAGAACACTCTTGGTGCAGTGCCCAAGAAGAGTGGTTTTCAATGGCAAGAGGCCATAGATATGGGTCTTTTTTGGTAGACTTGTGGCTAACAACCTTCCAAGACCATATTTATCATTAATCACGTATTGTATATTACACTATCATGGTCATTGAATTGATGTTTTTTTGCACATTTTTCAAATCATGGCCACTATATTACAGTTTTATCCCCAAGGCATCAAGTGGAATACTAGATAGTATGTAGCCCATGTACAGGTGGATATATTCCATCTATATCAAATTAACAATGTCTGTGTATCTAGTATGTATGGAAGCCATGTTTGGTGGCAGGTATGTACTTGATACAAATAGTTGTGAACATTATGAACACAAGTTTTCATGTGCCAAGTACCAATAGATTGACATTATTTCATTACCTCTTGTTGACATGGTTCTGTATGGATGCCATATCCATATTGTATAAACTCTCTGGTATACATCATATGATAATTTATGGTACTATATACATACTGCACAAAAAATATACTGGTGAGACAGGTTCCATACCAGCCACATAAAGTCCTTTTCTAGTATAGACCCTATACTACAGTCACATGGTGTTATGGTTTTTCCCTTCTATTTCCTTTTCAGGGTAACTCCTGAGTGGTTACCCCTATCCATTGACACTTCATGGACTTTACAGTTATGATTATCCAATGGATGCATCTGAATGCAGACTCAGTATGTAATCCTTTCACATGATCACGAGTTAGTCACATGACCCTTATGCATTGTGTCAACTCATAACTCATGTGACTCGGACTCATAGTGAGTCATCTCACTTCCTTCACTGCACATTACTGTGCACTATTGTTGTACTCTTATGGACTCACCATTGTATGCCTTATATGGCACACATCCATTGTTCTATGCATATGGTACTTGCTGTAGAGTAGGTAGTATAAGAGACTGAGAGATGTGGGATAAATCCCCATCTTTCATCTCCTTTGCACTTCACCAATCTACTGGCTTTTGTACTCTTGACTTCTGTCCAGTTCCAATTGCTCTGAGGGAAGGAGTCTTGCTGCTGCTATTGCCTATTAAACAAAGCCTAGGAGGTTGCTCTCTAGCAAGCCTTGGGTTAGGGTTAGAGCATCAGTCTCAAAGGCATTAATGGCCTTGCTTTTGTGAAGGCCTTAACAGAAGACAAAAGATCACCCCACCAGTGTCAATGTCATCCTATGCTGACCCCCTGTTGCTTTGGGCAGCAGTCACCATTGTCATACAGCAGTCACCCCTATACCAATATGGTGTAGTCCCCTATTGTTATTAACAATATGTCTTTAACAAATCACCTATAAACCCCCTAGCACTACTGCTCTACTTTGGGTAGTACCTGCTAGTCATTTCTCTTGCCCACCACAGTCAAGAAGTTCAAGTTCGGGACAACCCTCTAGGCCTAAACCTGCAATTCCCTCATGGCATATGCCATATACTCCCCAACTACCAACTCATCTTAGCCTAGGGTATAGTATTCCACTACCACCCCTAGTCACCACTGAGCCTCCACCACCATCACCTGACCCACTTTCCTCCACTCTCTCAGCCAAAGGAACAGCATCCCCTATTGCAGTTGACATTGATCTGGTTGCACCTAGCTTATACTCAATGTACTGAGATAAGCCCAAGGAGCACTCAGACTCTGACATGGACTTGTTAATTACTCCAATCATGCCCCAACCACAGTCTATTCTTTCCACAGCATCAGATCTCCCCTTGCCAGGAATAGAAGAGCAAGTAATGTCAGAACAACTCGCAGAAGCTTTTAGTGGAGCTTCAATGTCTGATCTGTTTATTGGACAGAACCTGTCTCTGGTGGAAATCATCTATTGGTATCAGACCCAAGTGGCCAGTGCAGCCAAGAGGGGCAAGACCAAGGTGACAATGGAGGATCCCAAGGACAGCAAGTCTGGAGGAAAGGAGCTTGGGCTCAACAAACTGGCCATATTCAATGGTGACCACCAAACATACCCAGGATGGATTGTATCCATCAAAAATTATCTCAGTATGAACCAGCATATCTATAACACTGATAGAAAATGCATAGGGTTCATACTCTCATTCATGGACAAGGGCTTGGCCCTTAGTTTCAAGCAGTCATACATCAATCAGTCAACTACCAACACCAGGATCACATTCCCAGATACTCTTGAAGAATTTGAAAAGAAGTTGGAAGAGCACTTCCAAGTCAGCAATATCAAGGCCATGGCCCTGATTACCCTGTCATCCATCCAGATGGGGAATCATTTGCTTGACAAATATATCACCAACTTTAACAACTTACTTGCACAAGCAGAGCTCTTCCCAGAAGATCAAGCTGCTGCTACTTTCTTTGGAAAGGGGCTTCACCCCTCTATCAGCTGAAGAATATTAGGATTAGGTATCATCCCCAAGATGGTTACTGAGTGGAAGAAAGCAGCCACAGAAGTCTGGGCCACTATAGCCACCATGAGGATGTTTGAGGGAAAAGCCTTGACCACCAACAAAAACTTCCTTTGGAAGAATCAAGGGTACAACAGCCCACTGGCTTGCAACCCAAATGCAATGGATGTAGATAACACGTCACAATGAAGACCAAATGCCCATGACATGCAGAAATCACTCATATGCTATAATTGCAATGAGGAGGGGCATATTGCCCAAAATTGCAAGAAGCCAAAGAAACAAGGTTTCCCACCTAAGAATAGGGAAGCAAAGATCAAGGAACTAAGAAAGGAGTTGGATTGTCTGGAAAATGAGGACACATCCACTTCTTCTTCAGGTGCATCCTCATTGGGTTTTTAAAAGGGGGAGCTTCTGCCACAGCTCGCCCCCCTACCACTGAACAATACACTTGTAGATTAGGAAGGCTCAAATGAACTGTACAGGAACTACCCCAGTTCCAATATGAAAAAGATTTGTGCTTGAAATCTTTAACTGGTTCAACCTACCTGATTGATCACAGCACCTCCAAAATCAAGACCTTTATTGATTCTGGAGTGGAAACCAATATTATTGATGAAAGGGCAGTGGATCAGCACTGAATATCCACCCAAAAAATACAACACCCATGGACTCTCCAAAGTGTTACAGGAAAAACCAATCAAGTCATGGATCACATAGCCACCTTCTGAGCCAAGGTGTGGGGAAAGGTAATGCACATTCACACTTATGTCACTAAAATGGGAAATGGAGAATGGCTCCTCCTCAGAATGCCATGGCTCTGGGACCACAACCCAGTTATAGACTGGGCAAAAAGATCCCTGTTACAAGGATTTCTCAGAAGTATTCTCTGAGAAGGAAGCACCCTTACTGCCCCATAGGCCTTTTCTAGATCACAAGATCAAGCTCACAAAGGAGTTCTTTCCTGTAAAAGGGAAGAACTACCACCTCACTCCTGATCAGGAAGTCACACTGAATGCATTCATTGACAAAATTTAGCATGTGGAAAGATCTGCTCATCAAAATCCCCTCAAGCCACCCCTGTCTTCTTCATCAGGAAAAAGGATGGAAAACAGTGACTGGTACAGGACTATGTCCATCTAAACAAGTACATGGTCCAGGATTCCTACCCTCTCCCTGACATCAAGGGCCTACTAGACAAACTCATAGAGTCCAAGTACTTTGCAAAGTTTGATATCTAGTGGGGATTCACAAACATACAGATCAAGGAAAGTGATGAGTGGAAGGCAGCGTTTGTCACTCCAAGAGGGCTGTTCGAGCCCTTAGTAATGTTCTTTAGACAAACTAACTCCCCTCCCACTTTCCAAAGGTACATAGATACCAAGTTTAGACTAATGATTGCCCAGAAAAAGACCATAATATTCATAGATGACACAACCATCCACACTAAAACAAAAGAAGAACTCTGGACCAGAGTCCAAGAGTTCCTGAAAATAGCTCAAAAAGAAGGCCTATGCCTCAAGATCTCAAAGTGTATCTTTGAAATGGAGGAACTAGATTTCCTTGGATATGTCATTCAAGAAGGCCAATACAAGCCATCCCCTGTCAAAACTAACACCATTAAGGTATGGCTGACCCCAACAAACTTGAAGGAAGTCCAAAGCTTCCTTGGTTTCTGTAACTTCTACTGGATGTTTATTCCAGGTTTCTCTCAAGTGGCAAGGCCACTTCATGACCTATCAAAGAAGGACATTCCCTTCCATTGGGAAGACCTGCAGCAACATGCCTTCAAGAACCTCTGCTCACTTCTTATGTCAGATCCAGTCCTCAAGCTCCCAGATCAGAAGAAGCCCTTCATCATTCACACAGACATGTCCTGACTGGGAACCAGTGTGGTCCTAAGTCAGGCCAACAACAATGGCACATCTACCCCTGCACCTATCTTTCTCAGTCACTCACTGGGCCAGAGCAGAACTACCAGGTCTATGACCTGGAGTTACTGGTCATTATCTGAGCACTCAAGGAATGGAGACCCTATCTCCTCTCCCCTGTAAAGCCAACCATGATCTATACCAATCACCAGAATATGATGTACTTCTGGGAACCCCAAAAGCTTACACCACAACAGTCTAGATGGCAGGCAACTCTCCAAGCCTACCCCATCCAGCTCTCTTATGTCAAGAGGACATAGAATGTACCACCTGACACTCTCTCATGGATGGCCAATTTCATGGCCAAAGCACAGCCACCCACAGTCCTATTACTGCCTCAGGTTTGGTTTTTGCCTGAGGGGGGGTGGAGAAATCACTAATTTCCCAAGAAAAACCAGTTATTTCAGCAAAAACCATACCCACCCAGTTGAAGGTGGCAGACAGGTGCCCAACTGAGGAAAAGTCAAAGACCACTGCCACCAGCAAATCTGTTTTTAATCTATCAATGGACCTAATGAGTCAGATCCTTGCCAAAACTTCCCACCTCAAGGACCAATCAGAGCCAGTAAAGGCATGGAACAATGGCAAGATATATATAAACCCCAAAAGAAGAAGAGAAGTCCTATGGGAATACCATGATGCCAGACCTTTGGGACATCCCAGAGTAAAGGCGATGACAAAGAAGATGACTCAACATGTGCATTGGCCCTGAATGCATGCTGACATCCAAGAACATGTCAGAGGTTGCACCACATGCCAAGCAACCAAGGTCAACACACCTGACATTCCCCTCAATCACTCCTCATGATGTCACTAAGTCACCTTTCCCATTCAAGCAGATATCCATTGATCTAGTCACAGATCTTCCTGACTCACAAGGAAATGATTCAATTCTGACTATAGTTGATCAAGGATTGACTAAGGCAATAATCCTCCTTCCTACAAACAAGAATGTTGACTCAGTTGGCATCACAAACCTTTTCCATATGCACATTTACCCTTGGTTTGGAGTCCCAGAGGCTGTCATTTCTGACAGAGGCCCCCAGTTTGTCTCTGCTTTCATGCAGGACCTTTACCAGGCCCCCAGAGTTGAAATGAAGGCCACCTCCACTTATCACCCATAGTCAAACAGCGAGGCAGAATGAGTCAATCAGGAAGTTGGCACTTTCCTGAGGATGTATGTATTGAAGGACCCAGACAACTGGTCCTGATATCTAGCCAATGCTGAGTTCATTCATAACTCACATATACACTCCACTCATGGGCAAACACCCTATTATCTCCTGTATGGGTATGAACCCACCTCATACCCCTCTTCTCCCCAGAACCATGCCCCTCTTTCCAAGGAATGACTCAAAAGGTTAGCTGCAGCACAGGACACCATGATAATTGCACACAAGCAGGTGCAGCAGGACATGATCTGCTGCCATCCCAGAAAGGCTTATCAGGAGTTCCAGGTAGGAGATAAAGTGTGGCTTGATGGAACAAACCTTCATCTAGATGTTCCATCAAGAAAACTTGCACCCTGACAATACAGACCCTTTGAGGTCACTGAAAAGATTTCCCTGGTAAACTACTGATTGGGGTTACCAAGATCTTGGCACATCCACAATGTTTTCCATGCATTGAAGCTGACTCCTTACATAGTCACTCCAATGAATGGATTGCAGCCAGTCCTGGAACTGCCCCAACTCATTGATGGTCACAATGAGTGGGAAATTAAATCTATCCTCAAACATAAAACAATAAGAAAACAAATCAATACCTAATCAAGTGGAAGGGATATCCAGACTCCAAAAACACATGGGAGCCAGCTGAGCACCTTAAAAACACACCTGAGCTGCTCTCAGAGTATCAATGCACCCACAACATCCCATTCACCACTGTCTCTCCCCTCACTG
Source organism: Scleroderma citrinum (assembly GCA_029372045.1). Classification (NCBI taxonomy): domain Eukaryota; kingdom Fungi; phylum Basidiomycota; class Agaricomycetes; order Boletales; family Sclerodermataceae; genus Scleroderma; species Scleroderma citrinum. The sequence goes on from JARFMN010000001.1 coordinate 1,278,610, forward strand.
TCTAGATGTCCACTACCCTGCTGTCTGACTATAACTCTGAAGTCAACAACCACCATGAAGACATCTATGCCACCCTATTACCTGAGCTCAATGAGCTCACCACTCCCTCTATCTCCCCACCTCTTTCCCATACCAGAGCATCCTGTGGCAGGTGAAGGCAACCCCTTCACAACACCACCATACCACCCCCATGGGCTGCACCCCTTGTCCCCAGTGCCTCCCACACATCTATCCCCCACACCACTGGTGAGAAGGGGCCCCCATCCATCCACTCCCACCCCTCCACCAAGGAGGTCCTTCATGTTACCCACCACCCCCCAAAGGTGCTGTCACCCATGAGCTCCTATTGAGCTCATCTTCCTGCAGGACACTCACTCAACCCCTCCCTCCAGTGATGATGACTTAGCCCCTCCCCTGTCATATGCTGAGTCAACCCCACCAACTGCTGCTGTATCCATCAACAAGTTCATCAGCTATGTGCAGGTGTTTAATAACTTCGAATCATGGGACACACTCAGATGGAGAGTGCACCAGGACCATGAGTGTCTATGGCTGCTGTCCAAGATTTTCCAGGACAGCAAGAAAGTGGCCAGCTGAGTAAGCCAGAAGGTCTTAGCAGAGGTAAGCAGTATTACTCCCAACCCTGAAGATGGCTCCATCACAGGAGCCAATGTTATCAATGCCATGAAGACCCAGTCTGAGATGGTGTTGCTGGTCCACAAGATGTATGGACCCCCTCTCCTCATTTCTTTCAACACCTTTCTCAACCAGTCAAGGGGTCCCCTGGTTATTCCCTACTGCAATACCCCACATTACTGTGCTTCTTGCTGACCTCATAGCAGCATCCAATGCCCACTCTGCCTTGAGCAGCCACACATGGGCAGACATTGCCCAGCCCCATTGGTGGACTTGTCCACCCCAGCACCCACTACCCCTTCCTCCATGTCAGGTGAGCCAGCACCCCAGCTCTGGTCCCTCCATGGACCCAGCATCCCTGGCACACCCCTCCCCAACAACCCAATTCCTGCCTTTGCACTTGGGGATCTTGCTTACATACGGATGGCCTCTACTATGGCCAACACCATCACCACTGTCACTGGTGACAGTCACACCAACTGGGCATGCTTCTTCATGGCCATGAAGGATGACCTGGTCAACTGTCACCTTTACAACACCACCACAACCCAGCACCCTATCCCCAACCAGGTGTTCCATCCAGTCGTTGCCAGCCCAGCCTTATGGTACTACTTAGCTGGCAAGCAAGACATCCCCACCAGTAGCCCCCTCTTCCCTTATCAGTGCTACAAGTGTGACTGCCTCAGCCATTGGAGTTGGGAGCACAACTCCAACTGCCCATATTGGGAACCTGGGATGCCAAGGGTAAGTTGGAACATGGAGCCTGCTGACAACCAGCCTGGCCCTAGCTGACAAACAACAGTGTAGGAGGTTCCTCGGGATGTGGAATGTAGAGGGGGGGTGATGTTATGGTTTTTCCCTTCTATTTCCTTTTCAGGGTAACTCCTGAGTGGTTACCCCTATCCATTGACACTTCATGGACTTTACAGTTATGATTATCCAATGGATGCATCTGAATGCAGACTCAGTATGTAATCCTTTCACACAATCACGAGTTAGTCACATGACCCTTATGCATCATGTCAACTCATAACTCATGTGACTCAGACTCATAGCAAGTCATCTCACTTCCTTCACTGCACATTACTGTGCACTATTGTTGTACTCTTATGGACTCACCATTGTATGCCTCATATGGCACACATTCATTGTTCTACACATATGGTACTTGCTGTAGAGTAGGTAGTATAAGAGACTGAGAGATGTGGGATAAATCCCCATCTTTCATCTCCTTTGCACTTTAAAGCAAAGTAGTGTAGTCGGGAGACGCGACAGCTCTGGGCGGAGCCTAAAGTCTACTTCTACTATGCAGTGGAAGTTCTTAGGTAAGGACCATAAGACTTACTTCAGTGTTCACTTGGGGTGATCTTCTGGTTGGGTGTTTGAGTACTATTCAATGGATGTTAAACTGTTGTTATTTGTGGACCTGAAGGTCCAGTATATATACACCACAGACATGGTCTGTGCATGGTACATGGGGTTTTGTTCAACTAGTGGGTTGAACTACATATGGTAAGTAAGACCTTCCATATAAGTGTCTCTCAGATACAGTACTGAGTAAGCATAGAATGCCATAGAACATGATGGAAGAAATGATGTCATAAGACATGTCATTCTGACGTCATAGAGCCTAGACCTTTCTCCATATTGGTGAAACACCAGTAATGTCCAATAGCCAGTCATAGAATCACATGCAGTGGTAAACACATGCAAGTGTAGTGTCAGTGACAAACGCACATGACAAATCTCCTGAGAACAAACAGTGAGCATCTGTTATGTAAGACCAGTGCTAATACTTCGTTTGTTCAACACACTTCACCAATCTACTGGCTTTTGTACTCTTGACTTCTGTCTGGTTCCAATTGCTCTGAGGGAAGGAGTCTTGCCACTGCTATCACCTATTAAACAAAGCCTAGGAGGTTGCTCTCTAGCAAGCCTTGGGTTAGGGTTAGAGCATCAGTCTTGAAGGTGTTAATGGCCTCACTTTTGTGAAGGCCTTAACACATGGCTGTGTAGTGTAGATACAGATATAGATAACACAGTCATAAACACCCCTCCCTGGCATTGCTATGGCAAGTCAATAGAAGGTTGATAGTTTAAAGGGTATGGGATGGAGCTTCACCAGACCTATTTCTATGTTCCCCAGAGTTAGAGGAGCTGACAATGTGTGTTGCTGCAAAATAGGACACAGAAAAGTGCAATATAAGCTATTATTTACATTGTAGCTATTTTATCTATGCGGTATGTAGTTCAGTACTCCATGCAGAGCCTAGGGGGGACCATAGGCAAGTTGCCTGAGAAGTGTTGAGGTGTGTTGTGTTGATGGAATGAGTAAAAAGGCTGGTGTCTCAAAACCCGCCAAATGACTGTACAGCTTTGTTCCTCGTGTCTGCAACGAGGCAGTTAGACTCTTCTTCCACCAACCATCGCATCTCAGAACTATCTTACTACAGAGCTACCCTCGTAACATACAATGTCAAGAACACCCAAGAAGAACCGAGCGACCGCGCCCAGGTCATCCGACGAAGACATCGTATGTGAACTTGATAGTATTAGCGAGGGTATCCTAACCTGACGTCGTCGCAGCGTCCTCATGAAACTGCCTCTACTTCCGAAGTCTTGAGTATCTTCATGAAAGGGAAGGCAAAACTCAAGCACATTCGTGATCGCATATCCCGAAATACTGTTCCCAAGGAGGTATGTTGAACCCATGTATGCAATTGCCGCCAGTTCGATGACAAGTGGCAAGGTGACAGCTCATGATGAACGCACAGGAGCTGTAGTTGTCGATGAACAAGCAAATGGACAGAGAAATGAACTTGGAGGATCAGCGCTGAACAACAGAGGTGCGTTGCATGTTCTTGAACCACCCGTCGCTGGTCCTACCCCCAGTCTAGTGAAAGGCGAGGGATCGCCTGCTTTACCCCAGGTACGTTCAGCTTATCTACGTCTGTGAGCTGTTCCTGAGGTGCTCGGGTGTCACGAAGCACAATCAACCGACAACGAAGCACGGGCCCACAGCAGTCGCTGAGAACATCGTGGCTGTCGTACATGAAACTTCCGCTGTCAGCGCTCATCCCGGCGATGCCCAAGTGCAAAAGGATAAAGGTCCTGCTACTGATATCTCTGCGGTACGTACTGATAGGCGACATGTGTTGCTAGCGCTTATGGACTCCATCAGGTGGCGGGCGATGATCAAGTCATTCAAACTGTTCCCAATCATATTTACGATGCAGAAAGGAAAATATTGACCGTCGAGTCTATTCCTCGTCCTGCGGAAATCTCTGTCAACGCGATCAACCTTGCGAATACTGGCATGACACAGTTAAATATCCTCAATACTACATTCTTAGAACCCCTCGCCATCTTCAATAAGGTCGTTAATGGAATTGCAAATGTATGTCCTCATGGTCGAGGTTGGCCTCACCCTGTCTGACGATTACTCCTAGGTCCATCCATACGCTCAGATAGCCTTAACACTGTTGACCACGGCCTCTAATGTATGCATCCATCATACCCAATGTCTTCGATTGATGCAACCCTGTTCAGGTAATCCTCTCGCAAGCAAATCTCGACGTATCCATGAAGGATTTGATCTCCCGAATTAAACAAACCTACGAGCTCATCCTGGACAATTTATCTTCTTCGAAGATCAATTCCATGAGGGATGTATTGGGACAGATTGCCCTAGTGATACACGAATGTGCAGATTTCGTATCACGTTACTCCGAAACCAAGGGTTTCTGTATGTCGTTACATGCACATTTAACCTTCATGACGATCTCACCATCTTCTCAGTGGTTAGACTTGGAAAGAATGTTTTCTCCGACACGACCTCTACGGTCACCTATTACAACTCGGAGCTGGACAAGCTGATGCAGGAGCTTCGAGATCGGGCTATCCTAAACATCCAGGATAACGTCCAACAGATCGGTCTCGACGTCCAACAGATGCGGGATGATGTCACTTTGGACTCTCTGGCTTATGCAAAAGGAGTCGGACTATACCCGACTAAGAAGTGCCTTGATGGAACGCGAGCCGAGATCTTGAATGAAATCGTTGACTGGATCAACAACACTGACGCTACCGTACCACGTATCTTCTGGCTCCATGGGCAGGCTGGAAGGGGGAAATCGGCCATTGCGCACACAATTGCTCTGCAAGCCAGGAATCTCGGCAAGTTCGGGTCATGCTTCTGTTTCACTCGTGTCAGACATCACGAAGCACTCCACACGAAGTTGGTTACTACCATTGCGCGTGACTTGGCCGATCGCGACCTCCGCTTCCGGCTACTTCTCGCTGGGACGATCGCAAAGGAGTGTGCGCTGAGGAATACGGAAGACATTGTGACACAATGGCAGAAGTTCATCCTTGAACCTCTTGCTCGATTGGGAAGTTTACTGACCCGAAATATCGTCATCGTCATCGATGCTTTGGACGAGAGTGGTGCAGACACCACTAGGGAGGGTATTCTTGACATCTTTGCTGCTCACGGAGCAGAGCTTCCAGCGAACATCCGCATCCTCTTGACTTCTCGGCCTTTCGCGGACATTAGGGAGGCATTGTGTGCCAAGCAACATATCCTTTCCAAATCCCTAGATGACATTCATCCTGAGTCAGCAACTCGCGATATCACACTCTACATATCTACCAAATTGAAGTCACTCAGAGGCACGCTCTGTGATGCAGATTTCGATCAGCTTGCTGCGAAGTCGGGTGGTCTGTTCGAGTGGGCACGTCTGGCGTGCGATTATATTCGTCCCAGGATTGGTGTGGTACCGAAGGAGCGTTTCCATAGGATCATCTCTCATGCTGCTGGTGGGGGCAACCTCCTTGATGAGATGTATGCCTCGTTTTTGAAGGATCTCATACAAGGCTCTACAGATGTGCTGAATAAATTTCGTTCTGTCATGCGGCAAATCCTGTGGTCGAAGGAGCCGCTGCCTATCAGCACCATGGACGAAATGCGTTGCAAGTTCTCTCGGGAGGATGACCACTACTCGGTACGAATTGTCCTCGACTTCATGGCATCATTTCTCGCTGGGACCACTGATTCATCCACTCCTGTCCGACCCTTCCATGCTTCGTTCTACGACTTCTTACTTGATCAAAAACGAAGTGGAGAGTTCTTTATTGATCAAGCTGATGTCCACTATGATCTCACGCTTGCCTCCCTTTGTGTCATGCAAGGTGGTCTTCGATTTAACATCTGTTCACTCCCAACATCGTATGTGCGTAACTCGGATGTGGTGGACTTGGCAAAGAGGGTCGAAGAAAATATCCCACTGCATCTGCTGTATTCTTGTCGATTCTGGGCATCCCACCTCCAGGGTGTAGGATGTTGCTCTGATCTGGCACAACATTTGAAGATGTTTGTCACTGGAGAGCAATTCTTGTTTTGGATGGAGACACTTGGTGTGTGTAAATTTATTGGGGAGGCATATGGGGCCCTCATCTCTGTGGAGAGGTGGTTGCAGGTAAGCCTATTGTGATGCATCAAATGACTGGTGCCAATGATACATCAACAGAGTAAAGGAGAATATGAAGACACTTTGAGGTGGATCCAGGATGGCATCAGGTTTGTCTCAAACTTTGCTGGTGTCATTGCTGAAAGTACACCACACTTGTACTTGTCTGCATTGCCATTTTGCCCATCCAAGTCAATATTAGCCACAGAGATGATCACAAAGTTCACAAACATGGCTCAAGTTATTAGAGGAAAACATGAGAATTGGCCAGGAAATCAACACATTCTTCAGGGGCACACTTCCTCAGTCATGTCAGTTGCATTCTCACCAGATGGAAGGCACATTGTGTCAGGCTCTTGGGATCACACAATCCAAGTTTGGGATGCACAAACAGGTGCCCAGGTTGGCAACCCTCTCCAAGGGCACACTTCCTCAGTCAACTCAGTTGCATTCTCACCAGATGGAAGGCACATTGTGTCAGGCTCTTTGGATCACACAATCCAAGTTTGGGATGCACAGACAGGTGCCCAGGTTGGCAACCCTCTCCAAGGGCACACTGACTCAGTCAACTCAGTTGCATTCTCACCAGATGGAAGGCACATTGTGTCAGGCTCTTGGGATCACACAATCCAAGTTTGGGATGCACAGACAGGTGCCCAGGTTGGCAACCCTCTCCAAGGGCACACTGACTCAGTTTACTCAGTTGCATTCTCACCAGATGGAAGGCACATTGTGTCAGGCTCAAGGGATCACACAATCCAAGTTTGGGATGCACAGACAGGTGCCCAGGTTGGCAACCCTCTCCAAGGGCACACTGACTCAGTCAACTCAGTTGCATTCTCACCAGATGGAAGGCACATTGTGTCAGGCTCAACGGATCACACAATCCAAGTTTGGGATGCACAGACAGGTGCCCAGGTTGGCAACCCTCTCCAAGGGCACACTTTCTCAGTCAACTCAGTTGCATTCTCACCAGATGGAAGGCACATTGTGTCAGGCTCTTTGGATCACACAATCCAAGTTTGGGATGCACAGACAGGTGCCCAGGTTGGCAACCCTCTCCAAGGGCACACTGACTCAGTCAACTCAGTTGCATTCTCACCAGATGGAAGGCACATTGTGTCAGGCTCTTGGGATCACACAATCCAAGTTTGGGATGCACAGACAGGTGCCCAGGTTGGCAACCCTCTCCAAGGGCACACTGACTCAGTTTACTCAGTTGCATTCTCACCAGATGGAAGGCACATTGTGTCAGGCTCAAGGGATCACACAATCCAAGTTTGGGATGCACAGACAGGTGCCCAGGTTGGCAACCCTCTCCAAGGGCACACTGACTCAGTTTACTCAGTTGCATTCTCACCAGATGGAAGGCACATTGTGTCAGGCTCAAGGGATCACACAATCCAAGTTTGGGATGCACAGACAGGTGCCCAGGTTGGCAACCCTCTCCAAGGGCACACTGACTCAGTTTACTCAGTTGCATTCTCACCAGATGGAAGGCACATTGTGTCAGGCTCTTTGGATCACACAATCCAAGTTTGGGATGCACAGACAGGTGCCCAGGTTGGCAACCCTCTCCAAGGGCACACTGACTCAGTTTACTCAGTTGCATTCTCACCAGATGGAAGGCACATTGTGTCAGGCTCTTGGGATCACACAATCCAAGTTTGGGATGCACAGACAGGTGCCCAGGTTGGCAACCCTCTCCAAGGGCACACTGACTCAGTCAACTCAGTTGCATTCTCACCAGATGGAAGGCACATTGTGTCAGGCTCTTGGGATCACACAATCCAAGTTTGGGATGCACAGACAGGTGCCCAGGTTGGCAACCCTCTCCAAGGGCACACTGACTCAGTTTACTCAGTTGCATTCTCACCAGATGGAAGGCACATTGTGTCAGGCTCTTGGGATCACACAATCCAAGTTTGGGATGCACAGACAGGTGCCCAGGTTGGCAACCCTCTCCAAGGGCACACTTCCTCAGTCAACTCAGTTGCATTCTCACCAGATGGAAGGCACATTGTGTCAGGCTCTTGGGATCACACAATCCAAGTTTGGGATGCACAGACAGGTGCCCAGGTTGGCAACCCTCTCAATGTACACACTCATTCAGTTGATTCAGTTGCATCTTCACCAGATGGAGGGCACATTGAAGCAGACAATTCCCTTAAAGTGTGCACTTACTCCCATTCTGCTACATTTCTCACAGCTGATACCTCCCTTTTAATGCAACCTGGTGTGCATAATACTGATAGTGTTAGTAGCAAGAGTAATCTGACAAGCAATTGCAAGCACTTGGGTCATGATCTTCACCTGAAAACAGATGGCTGGATTGTGGGCCCCAATGGTCAAATGTTGCTGTGGGTACCACCATCATATCAGCATTCACAATATTTCTGCCCATGCAGGCTGGTAATTGGAGGTAAACATCTGATTTCTTTTTGGAAAATGGCACATGGGTCTACCTGGTATCAGTGTTACTGTCCCTTGATTAATAATGCTTGAAATCTATAATCTCTCTGATACTTTCTGTCTATTCCTATAAACCAAAAGCCTTTGAGCTTTCCATTGTGTCCTGTTTTCAGCTTTTATATGCATGTATGATTAATTATACCTGATCACCTCTCTGACAAGAGATATGTACATGTTCTGTAACTTCTTGGTGATGTTCTGCCTAAAGGTTCAATTACAATTTTTTTCAGAGAGTTTGTGTAATGTGTGTTAGAATTGTGATTCATTCTCAATTTGGAACAATGGACCCACATCAATAAAAAAAAGATGCTATGTCATTAGAGCTAGTTTGGAGTCCCCAAATAACTGATATTTGCCTACTTTCTTGGTTTATTTATGTTTTGGTGTGTGGCTGCTTTCACATCCTGATGGAGTCTGAGCTTGAAAGTGAGTCCTGGCATGGATTACCAACCAGACATTGAGCATCAAAGGCTTGTATGGGTTTCTGTTGCTTCACTTGCTGCACTACTGTCCCAATACACAATCCACTCATTCATTACTTCTATGTCTTTGAAACATCCTACTCCAAAAGCATCATGGACAAAGGAAGAAATGTCAGCCCTTATCAACTTCCTGCACCAGTGCCATGCACAGGTGGGGGATGTCAGAAACTTCAAGAAGTCTACATACCAAGCTGCAGCAGATCATCTCACCCCACTCCCCAAGGCAGGCCCAAAGAAGACAGCAGACATGGTGAAGAACAGATGGACATCCTATGTGAGTAATCACTACATCTTTGACCACCCTCCACTGACTAGATTGCAGCATACTAGGCCCAGAGAACATTCCTAGAAATCCAGTCCTATCAAGGGACATCAGGATTCCACTGGGACAAGATCAATGACTGCAGAATTGAAGGGAAGGATGCTGATGATGTCTTTGAGGGGTATGCAGTGGTATGTGAATCCACTTAGATCTTCCTCCCATCAATGGACTAACAACCTTTGTTTATTCTTCCAGAGGCATCCCCAAATCCACCCATTCAAAACATGTGGGTGGAAGTACTACAATCTCATGGCAGGTATTATGCCAAATGATACTCCTCATGGGGCAAGTGCCTTTTCCCTAGGCACTTCCACTTCTACTATGGGTGTCACAGAGGATGTTGCTGCTGGGGATATGGTCATCAATAAGGGAACATTGGTAGGATCTGTGCTGGTATCAGTGTTAGCACCACTTAGTACAGTGTCTTAAGGTGACCTTGCTAATGGTAGCAAGGGTAAGGAGTGTGTCCCCTTATCTAGTCTTCCCCCTTCTCCCTCCTCCAGTGGCCAACCCTCCACCAGCAGCAAGTGCTCTTTTTCTGAACTGGTCAGAGATGACCAGATGTCAACTAATGATGTGTCTGGCACACTTCCATTTCCTGAATCATCTGACACTCATCCTGCTTCCTTGGCAAAGCAATTGAACCTTGGTGCTGCAATGAACTATGCCAAGAATAGTAGATCCAGCAGTCACAAAGCACTGTCTCAAGTCACACAAGAGTCACTCATGCTTGGCATGCAGGGCTCTCTAAATCTTCTTACATCATCCATCAGCACTTCATTAACAATGGCTTAAGACAAGGCTTTGGAGAAGAGGGAGCAGGCACTCCAAATTTTGCAAGACAAAGATGATGATCTCCCAAGACATCTCAAGACATTCATCTGGTCTTTGATTGCCCACAGTACTGGGTTTATGGAGGTATATGTGTTGACCAAGGACAAGGATGATCAGGTGGAGTACATTATGCATGAGCATCATATGAAGACTGGGATCCCCACAGCATCAACATAGCATTGTGTTAAGGCTTGGAGAGCCTTGACAGCCTTCAGAACTGGCACTTAATCCTAACCCTAACCCTAGAGGTCCTGCACCTCTTTCCTACAGGTCTAGCAGTCTAGTGATTCTTTTTGCAGCAGAACTCTTGGTTCAGAGGCCTCTGGCAAACCCTTAGTCCTAGTAGGTACACAGAGTAGCAGAGATGTGAATTGCAAAGGAGATGAAAGATGGGAAAATCCATCTTTCACTCACCTCTAAATACCATACAAGCAAGGTGTATGTGTACACATACTGTGGGAATAGTACAGCTAGTTATTGTACTAGTCATGAGTCAGTCCACATAAACTATGATGTGTCTGTTGGATATGAAATGAAGGTAATGAGTTGTAATGAGTCCAGCATGATGCAACATGATGCAGTCACATGATAAGGATAGGGGTAAATGTGCTGAAAATATTGAAAGGCAGTTTCCCATACATTGGTAGTGGTAACATGGGGAAAGGAAAAGACAAGGAAAGTGTACATATAGTCCACAGAGTGTCAGCTGGATAGGCAATAGTTGATCAGTAGAGTCTATGAAAAATGTTAGTGGCATAACATCACCCCCCCTCTAAGCTCAATCAACCTGATTGGTTTGACCACATCATCTCACAAAGAGCATACCTGGCTCCCAGTAGGGGCAGGACTTGTTGTGCTCCCACCTCCAGTGCCTGAGTCAATTACAGTCAAAACACCTGTATCTGTACAGCAGGTGTGAGGGTGGGATGTCCTTCTTACTGGCAAGGAAGTACTGCAGGTCCAGAGTAACCAGGACTAGGGTGAAAGCCAGGTCCAGGAGCAGAGCCATGGTTGCCATTGCATTGTAGAGCTGTCAGTTTGGGTGGTCTGTTTTCACAGCCATGAAGAACTGGGCCCAAACAGACTGGTTGTCACTGGTGTGAGCAACTAGTGCATTTGCCATAACAGAGGCAGCCTGGATGAACTCAAGTCCTCTGGTGAGTGTGCTAGGGACAGGGGTAATGTTGGTGAGGGGAGTTCTCTGAGCATCAACCCAAGTGGTGACAGGGGGGGTAGCCTGAGAGTGGAGGGTATAGCACCAGGGCATGTGGATCTGACTTGAGGGCCTGTAGGACCCTCATCATCTGATGTGTTGTCCACCAGTGTAGGTGGGCAATTTTGGCCCAAGTGGGCTTGCTTCCAACATGTTGGGCATCTTGCTTATTGAGGAGTCAGAGTAGCAGGTCATGGTAGTGTGGGAGTACCAGCAGGAACAGCCAGGGTTCTTCCAGCTCACTGCTCAAGAAAGGAATTGAAGGTAATCAGTAGGGCTGGTCTGAATAAATCATGCACCATCCTTATAAGTCCTCTCTGATCCTCCATCATCCTTAGCACCTTCTCTCCAGTCACCTTTTGCTCTCCATCTGGCAGGGGAATGTTTGTTAGCTCCAAGACAACCATGGCACTTACTCTGGTGGCTATCCTTTCAGTGTTCCAGAAGACCTGGGACAGCATCCATAGACACTTGTGGTTCGTGTGAGCTCTCCATCCAAATGAGTCCCACAATTTGAAGTTATTAAGCACCCTAATGTAGCTGATGAACTTGTTGATGCTTGGCTTGCTAGGGGCTGTGAGAGAGTGACAAGGAGCATTGGCAGGTGCTTTGTCAGAGCTTGAGTAATAGTAAGGGGTTGGCTCATGGGGAGCAGTGACAGTGATAGTAGGGGAGAAAGGGGGTATGACCTGTTCTTTGCACTGCCTTGTCTCCCTTGCCTGGTAGATAGATGGACCAGTGGTGGAGACTGGGGGAGGTGTGTGGGCTGCAGGTGTTCAGGAGTGGTGAATGGATTGTTGCTGAGGACAGTTCCTCCTCAAGGAACATATCTGGGGAATAGGTGGGGTGAGATAGGGATCTGCAAGGTCATCTGTTGATTCAGCAAGTAATAGCCCCTGGTAGACATCATGCAGGTTGTCTGGGGTGTTGTAGCCTGAGGACATTACAAGGAGGCAGTGGCAGTATCTGGGTAGGAGAGGGAGAGGTGGTAGATTCATTCATATTCCAAGAGAGCTTGGGGGGTGTTTCCATTGATTGGAGTGATGATGTAACAAGTCAGTTTGCTGGCATGGAAGACATTGTGGATGTGCCACATTCCTGAAAGCTCCAATCAGTAATTGACCAGAGATACCTTTTTGGTAATCTCAAAGGGGCCATACTGTCTGGGGGCTAGCTTCTTTGAAGGCATGTCTAAATGTAGATTGGTGGCTTCCAGCCAAACCTTATTGCTGACTTCAAATTCTGGGTACCTGCACCCTCCATGTTTTCTAATCATAGATTCTTGCATGTTTTTGTGAGCAATGATCACTGTGTTGCATACCATGGCTAGTTTTTCCAATTGTTCTTCAGACAGGGGAGCATGTCAAAGTGGATCAGACAGATAGGGGGTTGGCTTGTAGCCATATAGGAGGTAATAGGGTGTTTGTCCATGAGTCAAATGGATTCAGGAGTTGTGAACAAACTTGGCATCTGCCAGATACTGAGACCAGTTGTCTGGGTCTTTTCCAGTGTACATTTTTAGAAAGGTACTGACTTCTTGATTGACTCATTCTGCTTCTCCATTTGATTGAGGTTGATATGCTGTGGTTGCCTTCATTTCCACTCCAATTGCTGCATATAGGTCCCTGGTGAAGGCAGAGATGAATTGAGGGCCTTGATCTGAGATGACTGCCTCAGGGACTCCATGCCTAGGGTATATGTGGGTGTGGAAGAGGTTAGCAATCCCCACTGAGTCAACTGTTTTGTTAGCAGGGAGGAAGATAGCTGCCTTTGTCAGCCCTTGGTCTACAATTGTCAGAATGGCATCATTGCCTCATGACTCAGGGAGATCTGTTTGAAGGGGTAGGGGGACTTTGATACATTGTGTGGCATAATTGAGGGAGTCATTGGGTGCATGTTGACTTTGCTGGCTTGGCAGGTCATGCATCTGCAAACATATTCCCTTATGTCAGTGTGCATTCTTAGCTAGTAGACATGCCTTGTCATTTTCTTTGTCATCACCTTTACTCTGGGGTGCCCTGACAGTCTCAAGTCATGGTATACTTTTAGTACTTCTTTTCTTCTTTCTTCATTTATGTATATTTTTCCTTTATTAGCATTTTTAGCACTGAGTTCTTTGATCCATAGATGTTCAGTTTCAGCTTCTATTTTACTCATCAGCTCTTTGGAGAGGTTGAACATGGACTTGCCATCAATGGTGGTCCTTGGTGATTCCTCAGACAGGTGCCTATCTGTCAATGCTCTCAAATGAGCCTGTGTGGTGTCAGGATTTTTAGTGGTTTCCAGTTCTAAACTGGCAATACACTGTGAGATATGGGGATTTTTGTGGAATCCTACCCCCCTCTTAACTGGAAATCATAAAGATTCTGGAAGAAGGGTGACTGGGGGCATGGTCTTGGCCATGAAATTGGCCATGTGGGAAAGGACATCAGGCAGGATATTTGTCTTGCCCTTGATGTAGACTAGCTGCAATGGGAAGGCTTGTAGTGTTGCTTGCCAGTGAGACTGTCATGGGGTGAGTTTTTGAGGTTCCCTGAAATACATCATATTTTGATGATCAGTGTACACCACAGTTGGTGTGACTGGCACCAGTAAGTAGGTCCACCACTCCTTTAGAGTGCATATGACCACTAGTAGTTCCAAGTCATAGACTTGGTAGTTTTGTTCTGCTCTGGTCAGAGACTGGGAAAGATAGGTGCATGGGTGGAGTGACTTATTGGGTCCTTCTTGACTGAGAACTGCACCAGTTCCTAGCCATGAGGTGTTGGTGTGGATTATGAAAGGCCTTTTGAAGTCCAGTAGCCAAAGAACCAGTTCTGAAGTGAGCTTCTTTTTGAGAAGCTTGAAAGCTTCCTGTTGCAGGGTACCCCAGATGTAGGGAATGACCTTCTTGCTGAGATCATGTAGAGGTCTGGCTACTTGGGAGAAACCTTGCATGAACATCTGGTAAAAATTGCAGAAGCCTAGGAAACTTCTCAGTTCTTTAAGATTTTGGGGAACTGACCATTCCTTGATTGCTTTTGTTTTTATTGGGGATGGCTCATATCATCCTTCTTTAATGATGTATCCAAGGAAGTCAAGTTCTTCCATTTCAAAAATACACTTCAACAGCTTGAGTTGAAGCCCTTCTTTCTTGGCAATTTCCAGGAATTCAATTATGTGATTTCATAATTCTTCCTTTGTTTTGGCATGGATAGTTGCATCATCCATGAATATTACACTTCTCCTCCTGTGTATCATACTGGAGAATTTAGTATTCATGTACTGCTGAAAGGTGGGTGGGGAATTGATTTGCCTGAAAAACATTATCAGGGGTTCAAACAACCCTCTTGGTGTGACAAAGGCTTGTTTCCATTCATCATCTTCCTTGATTCATATATTTATGAACCCCCACTGAATGTCAAACTTCATGAAGTACTTGAATCCTGCAAGTTTGTTGAGGAGCTCCTTGATGTCAGGTAAGGGGTATGAGTCCAGCACCATATGCTTGTTTAGATACCAGTAGTCCTGGATTAGTCTTTGTTTACCATCCTTTTTTCCAACAAAGAAAACTGGGGCTACCTGAGGGGATTTTGATGGTCTAATCTTCTCACAGGTGAGATTTTCTTTGAGGAACTTGTCCAGCTCTTCAAGTTGACTGGGGGTTAGCTTGTATATTTTTCCTTTCCTGGGGGTAAAGTCTTCCTTTAGCTTTATTTTGTGATCCAGGAATGGTTGGTGTTCCAGTAGCAGAACATTTTTTTTGAAGAAAACTTCTTTGAAGTTGCTGTAACACTTCAGGAGAAGCACCTCCTGTTTTTTGGATGCAGCTTCCAACTCCATTGATATCATTGTCTTTCTTATCTTGGGATCAGGTTGGTCTTCAGTTCCCCAGCTAATGAGTTTTCTAGTTAGCCAGTTAATAATTGGGTTATGCTCTTTGAGCCAAGGCATTCCGAGAAGACCTTCTCTATTACCCATTTTTGCTATGTAGGCTCAGATCCTCATATCTTTACCCCAGATCTGGGCTTTGAAAGTAGCAATCCAGTCTACCATCTGATCCATTTTTCCTATGACACTTCTCAGGTTCCATGGGTTTTCAATTTTTCTAGTCAGAAGTTTTTCTTTCTTGACTGTCCTTTCATCTATGATGTTTGTTTCCACTCCAGAGTTGATTAGGGTTTTCACAAGAGAGTTGTCACATTCAATTAGGTAGGCTGATCCATTGATTGAAGTGACACATAAGTCTTTTTCATATTTGTACATGGTCACACTTCATTTGAGAACACCTATCCTAAAAGTACCTTGTTCAATAGCAGGGGCACAAGCTGTGGCAGAAGCTTGCCCCTTTAAAAATCCTTCAAGGATGCACTGGAATCAGAAGATAATGCATCCTCCTTTTCCAGATGCTCTAGTTCCTTCTTCATCTTGTTGCTTCATGCACTCCTACTTTTTGGGACCTGTCCTTTCTTGGGTTCTGGACAGTCACAGGTGAAGTGCCCCTCTTTGTCACACTTGTAGCATGCATGTGCTTTTCTAAATTTGTTTCTCTGCTTGTCTTCTTTGACTGTGGTGTCCATGTCCATTGCATTTGGATCTCTCTCCTTCCTATGGTGATGGTAGTTATTAGGCTTAGCATTATACCCTTTGTTCTTCCACAAGAAGTTCTTGTCAGCATCAGATGCTTTTCCTTTGTACATCCACATTGTTGCCATTGATGCCCTGACATGTGTTGATGCTTCCTTCTATTCAGAAACAGTTGATGGGATCAAACCCAATCCTAAAATTCTTCAGCTAATTAAGGGGTGAAGCCCCTTTCCAAAGAAGGTTGCAGCTGCTACATCATCTTCTAGCAAGCTGGCTTTTGCTAGCAAATTCTTGAAGTTAGTAATGTATTCATCAAGAGAATGCTTTCCTTGTTGTATTGAAGATAGCATTATTAGCACCATCAACTTTATGTCACCAATCTGGAAGCAGTCTTCCAGCTTCTTTTTGAATTCTTCTAGTGTATTGAAGAATGCTACTCTGTACTCCTTTGAGGTACTTTGCATGATGTATGACTGTTTGAAACTGAGGGCAGAGCCCTTGTCCATAAAGGATAGTATGAATCCTATCCTCTTTTCATTAGTGTCATATATGTGTGTGTTCATACCTAGGTAGACTTTGACAGATACTATCCATCCTGAGTACATTTGGTGGTCACCATTGAATATGGTGGGTTTGTTGAGTCCAAGCTCTCTGCCCTTGGCCTTACTGTTGCCCTTAAAGTCATGATATCTCCTGGTCCTCAGGCACAGCCTTTACCCTTTTTGGCAGCACTGGATACCTGAGTCTGATACCAGTATACTATTTCAGCCAATGACAGCTGGTGACCCATGAACAGGTCCATGATTGAAGCTTCTCTTAATGTTTCTGCAAGTTGATCAGCCATCACTTGTTCCTGTATATCAGCTAAATTGAAGTTCAACTTCTCCAATACTATTGAGTGTAATAACAGGTTGACAACCAGGGTTATTAAGGAGTTGTTATCCAAATCTGGATCCTTCTGTTCTCTGTAGGCAGAGAAGCTAGAACCTTCCTCTGATGGATCAACATCTATACAGATAGGGGATGATGTTCCAGCAATGAATACTCTGGGAATGCACTGTTCACTTTCTGAGGTAGAGTCATCCTCTCTTCCTTGTGGGATGGGAGGCAATGGAGTGGTTAGTCCTAGGCTAAAACCTCTGGATGAGTTACTTGTTCATTTTGGAACAGGGGGTCAGAACTTTCTGGAGGAAGAGCTTGACTGTACATAGAACTTCCTGACCATGGTGGGTGGGAAGGGGACTAGTGGGTACTACCTGAGGTAGAGTAGTATTGCTAGGGGTGTGGGGGATTAGTTACTGTCCATTAGACAGGGGATGACTACACCATAAGGTATAGGGGTTTATACTGCTGATGTCAACAGGGGGTTTTGTTGAGTTTTTGACTGGCATTTGAAACACCAGAGTGTTGACATATGACAATGCTAACAGAGTTGACAAATATTTTTCATCTTCTGTTAAGGCTTGGAGAGCCTTGACAGCCTTCAGAACTGGTGCTTAATTCTAACCCTGATCTTAGAGGTCCTGGACCTCTTTCCTATGGGTCTAGCAGTCTAGCAATTCTTCCTGCAGTGGAACTCTTGGTTCAGAGGCCTCTGGCAAACCCTTAGTCCTAGTAGGTACACAGAGTAGCAGAGACATGAATTGCAAAGGAGATGAAAGATGGGGAAATCCATCTTTCACTCACCTCTAAATACCATACAAGTGAGGCATATATGTACACATACTGTGGAAATAGTACAGCTAGTTATTGTACTAGTAACAAGTCAGTCTGCATAAGCTATAACACATCCACTGGATATGAAATGGAGGAAATGAGTCATAATGAATCCAGTGTCATGTGACACATCATGGTCACATGATAAGGATAGGGGTAAATGTGCTGAAAATATTGAAAGGCTGTTTCCCATACATCAGTAGTGGTAAAATGGGGAAAGGAAAAAACAAGGAAAGCATACATATACATAGTTCACAAAGTGTCAGCTGGATAGGCAATAGTTGATTGGTAGAGAGTCTATGAAAAATGTTAGTGGCATAACACATTGTAGTGTAGTCTGTACTGCTTGTGACTTCCAATATTATTTTCACACTGTTCACTTGATCCTTTCTAACTTTGTGAGAGCACCAGTATACACAAGAATAGGAACAGGAATGGGTATGCATAAGTACAAGTACAGGTTTACTGGGAGCATGAATTGCACTCCATAAAATAACTATTGTACCAATAGTGCTAACTATACAACATCAACATCACTGGTACCATCAGAATCAAGTGAGATACTGTCATTGTCCATATAGTCCCCCTCAAGAATGATCTGTTGATAATCATTCCACATCACCAGAGCAATTTGATCACAAAAAGATCACACCTCCTGCAAAGGGTTATCTGGAACATCATCACCTACCTCCCTGGTGACACCACCAATCGTGCCCTCACTGTGCTCATCATGATAATCTTGCCCCATCATTGGGCCTTCATCAGCATCATGAATCAAAATAAAATTGTGGATGCCACATAGCATGGCAGGGATACACACCTGTATGTAAGCCTTGTATCATTTAAAAACAGCATGTAGTGTAGGAAGTACTTACCTGTATGTCAATATTGTACTCTGGCAACAGGAGGAGGATTTGAAAACAGCACTTGAGCACACCAAATATGCACTCAATAATGTTCCATGCAGATGAATGCTGGAGGTTGAAAATTTTTTCTTTGTTGACAGGCCTACAGTGACTCCAAAAACCCTTTCCATAACTAACCCTAATGGTAGTGCATGAAGTGCACTGCCAAACACATGGAAATTGATGCTACGCTTTGGTGGAGTTATACGTAGTACATACACTTGGCTACAATATTGCCCCATATGTCATGTGATTTCATTCACACAGTCCAGAGATATGGGCATTTTAAAACAGCAAGTCCATAGAAAAGGTTTTTTTCACTTTTGAATTAGTAACTAGGATCTTATTCAAAACACTCTATAATTGCTATTGTTTGTTGATACAAACAAAGATACACATGTAAACAATATGTCTGAGTTTAAAAAAGTTCACACACTTCTTGTTTTCAACCACCATTATGGTCAGATCCCTCTCTTTTACTCAACAAAACACCATTCTCTTTTTGCTTGAGTCTGGCCATTCTGGTGAAGCTATTGCCAAGCAAGTTGGTGTCAGCCCCTCTGCTGTATCCAAACTTCACTCTAAGAAGTGTTCTACCCTTTTTAAGGCCATTGGAGGGTGTCCTTCCAAGCTTTCTTCTGCCAATATTTATTATGCTCAACATCTTATCACCTCTGACAAGGCTGAAAATGCAGTTCAAGTCACCAAAGTGCTTGTCAATATCATTGACCAGCCTTTCTCTGCCAATACTGTTTGTCTTCACTTGAAGAAATCTGGTATGAAGGCTGTAGTCAAGACCAAATGTCCTATTCTCTCTGCTAGACATTGCAAGGCTCACTTGGATTTTGCTTATACCCACAAGAACTGGACTATAGATGACTGGAAGAGGGTTGTATGGTCTGATGAGACCAAAATCAATCACCTAGGGTCAGATGGATGCAAGTGGGCTTGGAAAAAGGCAGGTGAGAGGCCTAATGATAGGCTGGTACAGGGAACTCTCAAGTTTGGAGGGGGTTCCTTGATGATATGGGGTGGTATGACTTGGGAGAGTGTTGGCTATGCTGCCAAGATTGATGGTAGGATGGATGGGGACCTTTACCTTCAGATTTTGAAGGATGAGCTTCAACAAACATTGGAGCATTATGGTCTCAATCCATCTAATATCATCTTTCAGCAAGACAATAATCCCAAGCATACTTGCAAAAAGGTTAGAGATTGGCTAGAAGGGCAGGAGTTTGGGACCATGATATGGCCTGCATAATCTCCTGACCTTAACCCCATTGAACATCTCTGGGGTTACCTGAAAAGAAGGCTTGCAAGGCATGAAAACCCCCCTAATGGAATTCATGAGCTATGGGAGAGAGTTCAGGTGGAGTGGGAGGGGATATCAGTGGAGGAGTGTCAGAAACTGATTGAGAGTATGCCTAGAAGGGTTTAGGCAGTGCATAGAGCAAAAGATGAATATACCAAGCACTGATAATATCCAAATACCCTTGTAAATTCAAAAGTGAAAAAACCCTTTCCATGGACTTGCTGTTTTAAAATGCCCATATCTCTGGACTGTGTGAATGAAATCACATGGCTTATGGGGCAATATTATAGCCAAGAGTATGTACTATTTATAACTCCACCAAAGCTTAGCATCAATTTTCATGTGTTTGACAGTGCATAAAGCACACTGCCATTAGGGTTTGTTATGGTGGCAGCCGTGAACACCTTTGGAACCAGCACCTAGCATGCTAACCCTAACCCTAGCTGGAATGTGTCCATGTTGCTAAGGCCTGTTAGTATAGCTCTAGACATCTGAGAACCCTTGGTCCAGAGCCCTTAGAGACTTGTCATTCTCAAGTGGATATGAGTAAGCGTGAGGGAATGAATTGCAAAGGGGACAAAAGATGGGGATTCCATCCATTGCCCTCTGGTCTATATACTACAAGCTATGACCGTATGCATATGTACTGCGGACTGCAATCATAGTATGCTACATATGGTACAAAGTACGATTGGTCAGTGCCAATACAAGCATATGGTGATGACACATGAGGGAGGAGTCCTTTGGGGAAGTAAATGATGTCTGTGTCACAACACATTGCGATCACATGACCAGTCAGGGGTAAACCACCAGAAAAGACTGAAGGGTGGTTTCCCAATACATTCATATAGTAAAACAATGAAAGGGACAAAAGGGAAACATATGTAGATAGTCCATGAAGTGTCTGTTGGATAATGAGTACAGAGGAAAAGAAATTGTACATGTGCAATGAGATCGTAACACCACCCCCCCCTCTAAGGTCAAGCGCCTCGCTTGCCACATCATCTGCAGAAAGGAAGACCGGGTTCCCAGTACAGTCTGGTTTCATTGTGGTCCCACCACCAGTGTCCAAATTGGTTGCATTCAAAACATTGGTAGCTGTGCAGCGGATGCATCAGTGGGACATCTTTCTTACCGGCCAGATAATACTGGAGATCCGGGATGATGGGGACGGGGGTGAAAGCCTGATCTGGGAGCAGTGTGGTGGTAGCGGTGGCATTGTAGAGCCGCCAGTTGGTGGTGTCCATCTTCACTGCCATAAAGAACCAGCTCCAGTCGGCCTGCTTGTCTCTGGTCCTAGCCACGATGGCGTCAGCCATAATGGATGTGGCCCGTACATACCTGAGGCTATTGGTGAGTTCAGATGGAACAGGGGTGATGTCTGCCAATGGAGGTTGCTCGGGGAGTTGGGACATGGTAGCCACAGCGGTCGCAGGAGTAACCGCCATGGGGGAGGGCCTGGAGGCAGGGAATATAGGACAGGGGTGTGAGGATTGGACTTGGGGGCATGGAGAACTGTCTCCATCTGACGACTCATCCACCACGCAGGATGGGCAAGGTCATCCCAGGTGGGACCGTGTCCAGCAATGTGGGCATCTTGTTCAACGAGTAGTTGGCATAGCAGGGCATGGTAGTGTGGGATGACCAGTGGGAAGAGCCAAGGCTCTTCCGGAATGCTGTTCAAGAAAGGAATTAAAAGTAATAAGTAGCCCAGGCCCGTAGACATCATGAACCATACAAATGATGCTCCTTTGATTGTTCATTGCCTTTACCACCTCTTCGCCCATCACCTTTGACTCTCTGTTTGTTAATGGGATGTTTGCCAGCTCCAATATCACCATTTCGCTGACATGCCTTGTGATCTGTTCTGTGTCCCAGAAGACCTGGGACAGCATCCATAAACATTCATGTTCGACTGGTGCTTGCCATCCGAGTGAGTCCCACGATTTGAAGTTATTAAGCATCTGAACATAGCCAACAAACTGGTTGATGGTTGGCTTGGGTGGTGTGGAATGGGAGGGTAGATGATAACCTGTGGGATCAGAGGGAGTGCC
Organism: Scleroderma citrinum; assembly: GCA_029372045.1. Classification (NCBI taxonomy): domain Eukaryota; kingdom Fungi; phylum Basidiomycota; class Agaricomycetes; order Boletales; family Sclerodermataceae; genus Scleroderma; species Scleroderma citrinum. The sequence continues at coordinate 1,300,590 of JARFMN010000001.1, forward strand.
ATCATAGGAGGATGCCTCATTGGAGGAACTGTGATAATACGGTGTGGGGTTGCTGGGGACGGTGATGGAGACAAAAGGGGGGAGAGGGGGTACAACCCATTCTTTGCGCTGCCCAGTCCTGGCCATGGTAGATGGGCCTGTGGAGGTGACCGGGGGAGCTGCGTGGGTTGGTGGTACACTGGGGTGGTGAAAGGGTTGAGCCTGGTTGCACCGTGAGGACCAGACTCTGGGTGAAGGTGCGAGAAGCAGGGGGAATGGGTCAGTGAGGTCATTGGCGGAGGGTAGTTCATCGAAAAGGCCTTGGTACAGATCCTCATGGAGATTGTCAGGGGTGAGGTATCCTGAAGACATTTACAGGGAAGTCAAGCTTTCTGGATAGGAGAGTGGGAGGTGATGGGTGCGTTTGTACTTGGTCAACAATTGGGCTGTGTTTTTAAGGTTGCTCATGGGTTCCCATGTATTTTCTGATTCTGGATACCCTTGCCACTTGACTAGGTATTTCCACTTCCTTCGGTGGGTTTTGTGCTTAAGAATAGCTTCAATTTCCCATTCGTTGTGACCTTCAATGATTTCAGGGGGAGCTGGGACAGGGGTTGACTCATTTATAGGGGTGGTGACATATGGAGTCAGTTTACTCACATGGAAAACATTGTGGATCTGCCAAGCTCTCAGGAGCTCCAATTGGTAGTTGACTGCCATTATCTTTTCAGTAATTGGAAACGGGCCATACCATCTTGGGGAGAGCTTCTTCGAAGGCACATCTAAATGAAGGTTTCCAGCATCAAGCCAAACCTTATCTCCGACTTTGAATTCCTGATATCCTTTTCCGCTGTGCTTCTTCAGCATAGCCTCTTGTGCATTTTTGTGAGCAATGATGGCTGCATCGTGTGCTGCTGCCAACTTCTCTAAGTGTTCTTCTGAAATGGGGGCATGGCCAATTGGATCTGTCGGATAAGGGGTCGGTTTGTATCCATACAGGAGGTAATAGGGTGTTTGTCCATGAGTGGAGTGCACTTGCGAGTTGTGGACAAACTTGGCGTCAGGGAGATATTTTGACCAGTTGTCCGGGTCACGTCCTGTGTACATCCTCAGGAAGGTTCTGACTTCCTGATTGACTCACTCTGCTTCCCCATTGGACTGTGGTCTATAAGCAGTGGTTGCTTTCATTTTGATTCTGATTGCCGCATAGAGGTCTTGGGTGAAAGCTGAGACGAATTGGGGACCCCTGTCAGAGATGACAGCTTCAGGAACCCCGAACCTCAGGTACATATGGGTGTGGAAGAGGTTCACAACTCCCATGGAATCTACAGTCTTATTAGTAGGCAGGAATATTACTGCCTTAGTCAATCCTTGATCAACTATAGTAAGGATGGTGTCATTGCCACATGAGTTGGGAAGGTCGGTTACCAGATCTATGGAGATCTGCTTGAACAGGAAGGGGGATTTTGACATGTCGTGTGGGGTGATTGGCAGCATGGTGGGGTGGGTGTTCACCTTGTTTGCTTGGCAGACGGTGCACCTGTGCATGTAAGACCGGATGTTGGTGTGCATTTTCGGCCAATAGATGTGTTGCATCATCTTCTTTGTCATAGCCTTTACTCCTGGATGCCCGGATGGTCATAGATCATGGTATTCTTTTAGTACTTCTCTTCTTCTTTCTTCATTTACATATATTTTTCCTGTTTTATCATTTTTGTTATTTAATTCTTCTATTCATAGGTGTTCCATTTCTTTTAGTATCTTACTCATCAGTTCTCCGGAAAGGTTGTAGACTTTCTTGTTTCCTGCAGCGGCGGTCTTTAGTGGTTCCTCAGATGGGTGCCTGTCCACTGCAGCATTCAGGAGAACCTGTGGGGTGTCAGGAATTTTAGGGGTTGCAAGCGAAATGCTACCAAAAGTGTGTGAGATATGTGGGTTTTGGATATTCACCCCCCCCTTAGCCATGAACCATAAAGATTCTGGGAGAAGGGTAGTGGGTTCTTGATCTTCAGCAGCAAAATTTGACATCTGCAACAGGATGTTGGGCGGGATATTGGTCTTCCCCTTGATGTAGACCATCTGTAAGGGAAAAGACTGAAGGGTGGCTTGCCAGCATGATTGATGCAGCGTTAGCCTCTGCAGTTCTTGGAAATATGTCATGTTTTGATGGTCAGTGTAGACCATCGTGGGCGCCACCAGCACTAGTAGGTATGTCCGCCACTCCTTAAGAGTGTGGATCACAGCCAATAACTCCAGGTCATAGACCTGGTAGTTTTGTTCTGCACCTGTTAGGGACTGGGAAAGATAAGCACACAGGTGTAATTTACCATTGGCCCCCTCTTGGCTGAGGACCACTCTGGTTCTGAGCCGAGACACATTGGTGTGAATTACAAAAGGCTGCTTGAAATTCGGTAGGTGCAATACGGGTTCCGAAGTTAATTTGTCCTTGAGGCCTTCGAATGCCTTCTGTTGTGCTTCACCCCAAATGAAAGGGGCATTCTTTTTGCTGAGGTCATGCAGTGGGCGAGCGATTTGCAAGAAGCCTTGCACGAACATGCGGTAGAAATTGCAGAAGCCTAGAAAACTTCTCAATTCCTTTAGCATAGTAGGGACCTTCCAGTCCTTAATAGCTCTTGTTTTTATGGGAGAAGGTTCATAGGAACCCTCTCATACTACGTACCCTAGGAAATCAATTTCCTCTGTTTTGAAGGTACACTTGGAGAGCTTTAAGTGGAGGTTCTCCTTTTTGGCGATTGTTAAGAACTCTTCTGTTCTTTTGCAGAGTTCTTGTTTGGTTCTTCCATGGATTACTGTGTCATCCATGAAAACGACACCTCATCGGCCATGAATCATGGTACCAAACTTGGTATTCATATATTGCTGGAAAGTGGGTGGTGAGTTCATCTGACCAAAGAACATCACCAGGGGCTCAAAAAGCCCTCGAGGCATCACAAAGGTGCCTTTCCATTCATCACCTTCTTTGATGCAGATATTTGTGAACCCCCACCAGATGTCAAATTTGGCGAAATATTTTGATCCAGTGAGTTCGTCTAGAAGCTCCTTGATGTCTGGGAGTGGGTAGGAATCAAGTACCGTATGTTTATTCAGGTACCTATAATCCTGTATTAGTCTTTGTTTCCCATCCTTCTTTGCTACAAAGAAGATGGGGGCAGCCTGCGGCAACTTTGAAGGTCTAATTTTTCTGCATGCCAAGTTTTCACCTAAAAATTTATCAAGCTCCATTAGTTGATCCGGGGTTAGCTTGTAAATTTTTCCTTTCTTGGGTACAAACCCTTCCTTTAACTTTATCTCATGATCTAGGAACAGCCGATGTTCCAGAAGAGGGATGTCTTTTTTGGAAAAGACTTCCATGTATTCTTGATACTCCTTTGGGAGCACTACTTCCTTCTTCTCCATTGAAGCTTCTAGTTCCATCAAGATTGTCGTTCACTTAACTTTTGGCGGGGTTGGTTCTGTGGGACCCCAAGAGATCAGCTTTCTCGTTAGCCAGTTTATGATTGGGTTGTGCTCCTTTAACCAAGGCATCCCCAGAAGGAGCCCTTCACCATTACCCATAGTGGCCACGTAAGCTCTGACATGCATCTCTTTTCCCCATATCCTTACTACAAAGGTGGCAATCGTGTTGATCATTTGATTAGTTTTACCTGTTATGCTTCAGAGATTCCATGCTTGGTCTATCTTCCTTTCAGACAGGTGTTCCTTTTCGATGACCCTTTGGTCGATTATATTTGTTTCTGCCCCAGAGTTGATTAAGGTTTTGACTGGGGTGTTGCCATGTTCTACTAAGTAGGCTGATCCGTTGATTGATGAAATGCATAACTCATTTTCATACTTGTAGGTAGTTTGTACATCAGCTTCAATGATTCCTATTCTTAGTGTACAATTTTCATTAGAAGTGGGGGCTTGAGCTGCGGCAGAAGCTTGCCCCTTTAAAAATCCTTGGAGGATGCACCAGAAGATGAAGGGGGTGCGTCCTCGCTTTCTAGACGTGCCAACTCCTTCTTTAATTCCTCTACCCATGCCCCTCTATCCTTTTTGGGTGCCTGGCAATCCTTGGCAAGGTGTCCTTCTTTATTGCAATTGTAACACACTCTTGTTTCGCATTGCTGGCAATAGTTGCTCCGATTACCATCTTTGGTTGCAGAGTCCACATCCATCACGTTAGGGTCCTTCCTAGGCAAGTAGTGGGTCGGTTTGGCATTGTAGCCCTCGTTCTTCCATAAGAAATTCTTGTCAGAGTTGGAAGCTTTGCCTTCATACATCCGTAGCATCACTAGTGATGCTCTCACTCTCATTGCTGCCTCTTTCCATTCAGAGACAGTGGACAGGATCAGTCCCAGTCCTAGTATTCTTTGGCTTATTGACGGATGCAACCCCTTGCCAAAAAAGGTGGCTGCAGCCGTGTCGTCCTCAAGTAGACCAGCCTGAGTTAGCAAATTCTCAAAGTTAGTAATGTACTCGTCGAGAGAATGCTTTCCTTGTTGTATTGATGATAGCATGATTAATGCCATTGCCTTGATGTCACCTATCTGGAAACATCCTTCCATTTTCTTCTCAAAGTCCTTGAAGGAGTTGTAGAAGTGCAGACCATACCCTTCAGTCATGGAGTTCATGACGTATGACTGTTTGAATGACAGGGCTGATCCCTGGTCCATAAACGAAAGGACGAATCCTATTCACTTCTCATCTGTGTCATAGATGTGAGCATTCATTCCTAGATATACTTTTACCGAAGTTATCCATCTGGAATATGCTTGGTGGTTGCCATCGAATATGGCTGGTTTATTCATGCCTAGCTCTCTGCCCTTGGCCTTACCATTGCTCTTAGAGTCGTGACCACTATCTCCTGGTCCTTGAGCACGGCCTTTACCCTTCTTGGCAGAAGCCGATACCTGGGTTTGGTACCAATACATGATTTCGGCCAGAGACAGCCATTGCCCAATGAATGGGTCTTCGATAGTATTGCCTCACAAGGTGTCTGCTAATTGGTCAGCCATAGCACGTTGCCTCAGATCCAGGATCAGGATATCCAAGATGATTGAGTGCGATAGCGGATCAACAACTGGGGTTTCTAGTGAGTCGTTATCTGAGTCAGGTTCCTTCAGATCTCGGTAAGAGGAGAAGTCCGATTGGGTGACTGGGTTGACGTCAACTTCTATAGGGGAGGAAGTTCCTGCAAGAAATACTCCAGGGATGTGCTGTTTGGGGGTAGAGTCATCTGCTGTCTCATGAGAGATTGGTGGCAGGGGAACTGAAAGTCCTAGACTGAAGCCTTTGGACAGGTGACTTGTCCGCTTGGGGACAGGGGGTCAGAACTTTCCAGAGGAAGAGCTCAACCTGACGAAATACTTTCTAACCGTGGTGGGCTAGGAAGAGGGTGACTAGTGCGTACGGCCCATGCGGGTAAGTAGCACTAGAGGGTGTGTGTGATGTTAATAAAAGACTACACCTTAAGCTGGTATAGGGGCTATACTGTGGCGCAAGGCCAACAGGGGTTTGACATACAATGGGGGAGTCATAGAGGGTGACTGACATAGGAAGATGTCAGAGTGTCGCCGTAGGAGGACAGTGACATTGAGGACAGTGATCTTTCGTCCTCTGTTACAGTGGCAGCCATGAACACCTTCGGAACCAGCACCTAGCATGCTAACCCTAACCCTAGCTGGAACACATCCACATCACTAAGGCCTGTTAGTATAGCTCTAGACATCTGAGAACCCTTGGTCCAGAGCCCTTAGAGACTTGTCGTTCTCAAGTGGATATGAGTAAGCGTGAGGGAATGAATTGCAAAGGGGACAAAAGATAGGGATTCCATCCATCACCCTCTGGTCTATATACTACAAGCTATGACCATATGCATATGTACTGTGGACTGCGATCATAGTATGCTACGTATGGTACAAAGTACAATTGGTCAGTGCCAATACAAGCATATGGCAATGACACATGAGGGAGGAGTCCTTTGGGGAAGTAAATGATGTCTGTGTCGCGACGCATTGCGATCACATGACCAGTCAGGGGTAAACCACCAGAAAAGACTGAAGGGTGGTTTCCCAATACATTCATATAGTAAAACAATGAAAGGGACAAAAGGGAAACATATGTAGATAGTCCGCGAAGCATCTGTTGGATAATGAGTACAGAGGAAAAGAAATCATATGTGTGCAATGAGATCATAACAGGGTTAGTTATGGAAAGGATTTTTGGAGTCACTGTATGAGGATCAGAGTGGTAGTCTCAATGTAATAGAATGAAACATACCTCAACTGGGCCTGGCACCACTCAGCAAGATGGTAGTGGACATTCTGATATGGGACAAGAAGTTCATGACAAAGTGGAAATCTGGCATCAGCAAGAAAATACTTGTCTTCTGCAATGTGTAAGCCCTTTGGCCATGCATCAGTCACAGAACCTTCCCACCCCATCAGTGCATAAGTAAAAAGTAAGCCAAAGTTGCAAGTGAAGAGGCAGTTTTGTGAGATGAAACCCTTGCAATTTTGAAACACTGGCTGATCTCTTGATCCTGGTGCAGTGTGGATGTGGCTGCCATCCAGTGCACCAATTGCATCCTTGAAGTACAGAAAGAATCTTTGATTGTCATGGATCTTGATTTGGTCATCATTAGGAGCAGGCATGTGAATGTACTTGGTGTAGAATGGGGCAGATGAAAAAATAATGACCATCTTGCAAAAATACATAACTGGAAGAAATGAGATGTACACACAGATAAAAAAAAAAGGACATACCATGATACCATCTCATTAGATCACTGAAAGTGCTCACCAGTATGCCTGATGGTAAGGCCTGTCATGCTCATAAAGGAAGATTGCCAGTTGTTCTTCAAGAGATATGAATCTAGAGTTGTCATGTCCAAGCTTGTGAAGTTCCTCAACAAGCCTCACAAATGCATAGGCATGCATTCTGAGCTTGCAACAAATCCACCCAGGATGCCCTATCAACAACTTGATCAACCATGCTTCACCAGAAAGTGCTGAGGTATGGTATGGTTCCAGTTCCTTCCTGAAGTTGTTGGATTTGCCAATGGTGGCTGTCATGCAAATGATAATGTTGATGAGGATCCTGGCATACTGCACCATGTGCTGCTGCACTTCCACTGAGCAATGTAGGTGATCATTGTTCATGAATGTGGTTCAGATCTCAGCCAGGCTAAGTGAATCATCTGATTGAATCTCAGACATTGACATTACCCAGACACCACACTCAGACTTCACAAACAAACAACAAAACTTCTCTAATTCCCAGTTTCCAAACTAGCTCTTATTCTTGGTAACAGCTGTAAATCTGTGTCAGTGTTGGCAAGGTCAAATTGACCACAGTCAATAGACAGTCAAATCTGGTTGACTGGTTAACTGTCAGGTCTGGGAATTCACACACTGCCAAGCATATGTAGCAGGTACTAGTCCCTTATTGGTGCTTATATCCATCTCCTAATCCTAATTGGTTTTCTGACCATTAGTCATCAGCTCAGACTAGTCAATCAACTATTGACTGACCCATGTTGTTGAGCCCAGTGGCATCTCTGACTGCCATCTATGACAACACTGATTTGATGAGCCCAGCAGTGACAGCTTGACTATGAACCAGCCCAAATAAGCCATAAGTTGGAACCTGTAACACATCTAATAGTTTTCATAAGGTTTTACAACAATAATAAAAGGTCGCCTGCAGAGCTCAAGTGAAGGAAGTAATTGTACACTGCATAGCATACCACGACGCGTCTAGTCTGATGGTGATACAGCTGTAGGTGGTCTGAACGGACTGGGGTGATGTGACACCACTCGCCTTGGCCTTAATCGTCGTGCCATATCACCTGGCCGGAAGCCCACCTGTCTCCCCACATCACCCGCTTATGATACACCTTCCTCGATTCTCTGAACTGTCTGACGAATTCATCTACATCCGATGCATCGCCTAATGTCGTAGAGGATTGAACGAAAGATAGTGCAAGCGCCTCTGAGGTGTTATCTTGATCGGTGGTCGCATGACGCAGACGTAGCAAGAGAAATTGAGGTGTAAATCGCTAGGGGGAGTGTATTTGGATGTCTTCTGGGATGGAATGGGACGACGTACCTGGTATAGCTCCCTTTGTTCGCGCTCGAGCTCTTTCCATCGTGCCTCGAACGCCTTCGCTTCGTCAAATGCGTCTTTGGTTTCAGACCTCAACTGGTAAAGTCTGTCTTGTAGTGACAAATTTGATCCTTGGCGTCACGCGCTTCAGCACGAGTTACTAGCATGGTGCACAGAGAGGGGAATCTTACGTGCGATGGCCTCGTTTGCCATACCCAGCTCGGCCTGGCACTGGTAGAGATTTTTCACAGATGGCAGAGAATGGAAGATGCTTTGGAAGTATGCTTGATCATTCAGCATATCTTCGAGGTCGTCCCGACTGTGTAACAGGCTTGGGTTAACCTACGGAAACAATAGGTTAGATTCTGTACATACGATAGATGAGATAGCTCGGGGAACTCTTCGATGAGAGCTGTCGCCGCCATCGTGGTAGAAGTCAATGTTTGTCTCGGTTACTCCTTTGTGGTGACCCGTCATGGCATCGGTTCTTCCTGGCGAATATGTCCCAGCACACCACGTCAATCTCAAGCTGGGACCGGGGCTCCTACAGCTTTCAGCTCCTCGAGTTTCAGGCTCACAACAACCAGTCGTAGCTACTCGCGCAGGGGAACTGAACCACTCCGCAAATAAGAGTAAGTGGTGGGTGGAGGGTAATTCACGGCGGGTAAGTGTGTCAATATCTTCCAGACAGGCATACCAAGCACCCTTTTAAGTACGTCCCAGCACCGCAGGAAAGTGTCATTGGTGTAGTTACCGGACGCAGTGGAGAAGGTTGGCGAGTGGACATCGGTTCTGCACACCCAGCGTCGCTAGATGGGCTGGCATTCGAGGGAGCTACTAAGAGAAATAAACCCAATCTCAAGGTACGAATCGTGTCTGTTTTATGTGTATACGTATGACGTTTGATTCTGTAGGTGGGATCATTGGTGTATGCTCGGGTCTCTCTCGCGCATAAAGACATGGAACCCGAACTCGAATGTTTCGATGCTCAGACACACAAGGCAGAAGGTTTCGGGGAGCTAAAAGGCGGATTTGTCACGCATTGCAGTCTACAAATGAATCGACTGTAATCCTCTTGTTGTACCTCCACGTCACCCACTAACTTGTATCGCAGGCTGCTCGATCCAAAACATTTCTTACTTCCGCTGCTTGGCTCCCGCTTTCCTCTAGAAGTTGCTGTTGGGGTGAATGGGAGAGTCTGGGTGAGCACGAAAGGTGTGAAGCAGACCATTGCTGTTGTGCGATGTATCGAGGCTGTTGACCCTGATGGGGGAGGTATGGATGAAGCTGGTGTCAAGAAACTCCTTAGTGAAATGGAATGATAATCTGGTCGCTCTGCGTGTCATGTTTCCTGTCTGGTGACGCTAACAACCCTCTTTGCACACTCGTTTTCTGGACTAGCTCGTCAAGTGGTAGTGACATAATACAAGATATGTAGAATACGCAGCTATTCGTCGTCTGCCAGACGCGCTCTTTTGTGTGCTCTCCTCAATGTGCCCGTACTCTGAGAGTCATCATCGCTCATTGTTCCTGCGCTCCTGCGCATTGCCCGCTTGCGCCGTTGATACTCGCGGTCACGATGCTTTTTCTGCTGAGCAGCGGTGAGTTCTTGTGTGCGAGGTGCTGGAGGCACTACGACAGTCGTGAGACCGGGAGTTGGATGCTTGAATTCATCAGGAGCGGGAGTTGATTCCTCTCCGTCCCCGATTAATTCCAGGGACTGTAGTATTCAACCAAGATGAACCGAGTCGCACAGTGAGACCAACCTTTGACCATGTGCCGCTGCTATTCGAAAACCACCTGTCACCCTCACCAATTTCGTGTTTCCGTCGTGCTGCCGCGCCTTGGGTGGGCTTGAGGTATCCATCGAAACCGTGGATGATATTTCCGGTGCTGGCGGTGTCAGTGAGATATGTTGTCTCGAGGTTGTATATGGTCAATTCCATCTGCGCCTGTCATCCTCGATGTTCAGTAGCAGAATCCCAGCCAAAGACCGACATACCAACTGTCTGTCGGCTGCTCGCTTCTTCGCAAGCATCTTGACCAGCTCATCCTTGGCTTTCTCGAACTGCGCCTTGTCTTCTGCACTGTCTTTGTTTGACATGGATCTGACTGAACACGTGACTGTCTCTTTTGAAGCGACAGTGACGCGTCTCCTCTGCTCATCGTCGACAACATGGCCTCAGCTGCACCGTCGGGTGGTCCTCCCTCAGATCCCCCACAGAACCCAGAGAAACAACCTGCTCCTGCTCCAGCAACCCAGGATGCCGCTGCAATGGACACCACACCTGACAAACCCCCGGAGGAGAACTGGGACGATATCCCAGAGGAGATCATGTCATTGGGGACGGACGAGATACTGACAAGAATACGCCTCATTGAGAACGATATCAAGGTATGTTTCTTCTCGAGAACAAGCTACGCAGGATCATTTGAGCATATGATGCTTTACAGGTCATGAAATCAGAGACTCTGCGGTTACAGCACGAGCAGAGCGTCATGAAAGAGAAGATCCGCGATAATGGAGAGAAGATCAAACAAAACAAGGTCCTCCCTTATCTCGTGGGCAACGTCGTCGAGGTATGCAATCTCTACCATATTGCCGTACACCCTTCCTGAAGGCGGCTCTCCCAGATATTAGACGTCGATCCTGAAGGTGAAGATGATGGCGCGAACAGAGACCTGGACTCCATGCGTAAAGGAAAATGTGCCGTAGTGAAAACTTCGACACGACAGACCGTATTCCTTCCCTTGATTGGTCTCGTTCCAGCAGAAGAACTCAGACCTGCTGACCTCGTTGGCGTAAACAAAGATTCATATCTTATTCTCGATAAGCTACCAACAGAATTCGACTCACGGGTAAAGGCAATGGAAGTAGACGAGAGACCAACAGAGACATACACTGATATTGGTGGTTTGGAGAAACAAATAGAGGAACTTGTCGAGGCTATCGTTTTGCCAATGGAACAGGCAGATAAGTTCAAGACCTTGGGTATACGCCCCCCCAAAGGCTGTCTCATGTACGGTCCACCTGGTAAGGCTACAGGAGATCCTGGCTTTGCTTTCGTTGACTTTGGTTGGACCAGGTACCGGGAAGACTCTCCTCGCACGTGCTTGTGCCGCACAAACCAAAGCTTGCTACCTCAAGTTAGCCGGCCCATCATTGGTACAGATGTTCATCGGTGACGGTGCCAAACTTGTCCGTGATGCCTTTGAGTTGGCAAAGGAGAAAGCTCCCGCTATCATCTTCATCGATGAACTCGATGCCATTGGTACGAAACGGTTCGATTCAGAGAAGAGCGGAGACCGTGAGGTGCAACGAACAATGTTGGAGCTCCTCAACCAGCTTGATGGATTCTCAAGCGATGAACGTATCAAGGTGGGTCTGGGGCAACGTCTCCCATTCGATTCATTCGAGCTCACTGCTTGATCTTCAAGGTCATTGCTGCTACAAACCGAATCGATATCCTTGATCCTGCTCTTCTTCGATCAGGGCGATTAGATCGCAAAATCGAATTCCCACTTCCGAACGAAACAGCCCGAGCCCGTATTCTCGAGATCCACTCGCGCAAAATGACCGTCAGCCCGGATGTCAACTTTGAAGAGCTCGCCCGCAGTACGGACGAGTTCAACGGCGCACAGCTCAAAGCGACATGTGTGGAGGCAGGCATGATTGCTCTAAGGGAGGGTGCCTCCAAGTTGACTCACGAACACTTCTTGAGTGGCATCGCAGAGGGTGAGTTCGTGTCTTTCGTTGAAAAGGTGTATCTGATATGCGTTATTTGATTAGTGCAAAGTAAGAAGAAGAATGATTTGATGTATTTTGCATAGCCTGCTGCTTCATGTTTCTCCATCATTAGTTTTGGACGCAATAAACGCCATGCATGATAACTGTGTCCTACCGCACTTTCAGGCAATGGCAAACATTATGGCAAATATCCTGCTGGTCATCTAGGTGATAACTGGTATAGCAACAAATAAGGATGACTTTGTACAATGACTGCCCTAAAACACAATGGAGAAGTGTGTGGGGTAAACAGGCGAGGGACCATGATAGCTGTAATGTACTTCGCTAGCGATGAGAGAAAACACAGAATGCGAACCGACAGTCTAGGCATCGAAAGGTATACCATAATCGCGACTATGTCTTCAAGATTTGCAACTGGACGTATTCGTAGTAATCTCCTCTTAACGCAAGGAGCTCGTCATGGGTGCCGGCTTCGCTGACACGACCTTCCTTGATAAAGTAACTGAAGAAGCAAATCAGTCTAGTGACACTAATATAACGATGATATTCACATGCGATCGGCATTCTGAATCGTAGATAGGCGGTGGGCAATAGCGATTGTCGTCCGACCCTTCGCGGCCTTGTCAAGTGCCTCTTGCACAACGCTCTCTGAATTTGAGTCTAGAGCAGAAGTTGCCTCATCCAAGAGGAGAACTTTAGGTTTACGGATGAGAGCACGCGCAATGGCAATGCGTTCTGGGAGTATCGAATCATCAGTCACTAGTATCAGACGTGTGAACGTGTCACCTACGCTTCTGACCACCAGACAGCTGAGATCCCTTGCCACCAACTTCCGTTTCGAAACCGCTAGAAACGTATTCGAAACTTTGAAAGACAACGTAGTAAAATTCACTTTACTCTGGCAACGACTCGATAAAGTCAAGGATATTGGCATCCCGGCATGCTTCCTCAATCTCTTCCTGAGTGACATCAGATACTGGCTTAGTTGCACCAAGGAGGATGTTAAAGCGAATGGTGCCGGCGTAAAGAGTCTAAAATTTGGAAATCAGTGAGGCATCCACATGACCATTTACTATGACGCACAGGTTCTTGAGAAACAAGCGCGAGCTGCTGCCGATATTCCTGCACGTTGTATTCATTGATAGGCTGGTCGTCGAGTAAAACTTGACCGACGAGAGGGTCATAGAAACGCTCAATCAGTTGAATGCTATAACACGATCAGCACTTAGTTGGGTTTGGGTACGGCTAAAAAGACTTGCACAGTACTCTTGCCGCATCCACTAGCACCGACAAGAGCAACATAGGTACCGTGGTCAATCGTAAGATTCAGACCCCGAAGAACGCGAACGGCAGGTCTTGTTGGATAGCGGAAGTGGATATTATCTAAACGGATCTGACCCTCGACGCTGCTTGCTGAAAAAGTCTTCTCATCGGGGGAATCCACCTCAATCTCGGGCACAGTGTCAAATAGTTTTATCATAGCCGCGCCTGCACCGCGAGCAGACGACATGTCCGGCACGAATTGGAACACATTACCAGCTTGCATGGCTCCGAAGGTCGTTCCCTAGAGGAAATCACAGTCAACAAGGTGATCTAATCATCGTGAGAACAATATATGAACCATGAGGGCAACAAAGAACGATGTAGTCGACACTTCCAACCTAGAGACGAGTGTAGATCCATACCAGAAGGTGAGCGCGATCGTCCAGAAAGCTGCGGATTGAGAAAATGCGTAAATAAGGTTACTCCAGAGGAGGGTCCTGTTGGATCTTCTAAGAAGCTCATCCAAACTGTCAGAGTACAGCCTGAGACAGTCTTCCTCACGAGTGAGCGAGGAGACGGTGCGAATTGCGCCAGCAGCCTCACATGCCAACTTGGCAGAAGTTGCATGAGCTGCCTTGTTTGCTTGGTCTTTCAGAACAACGATACGCTGCAAAATGTCAGCAATACAGCGTGGCAGGACACGTCGACTCACCAGTCGGATGTAACCTGCTGAAATAACAAAAGGTATACATGCTAGGAAACAGAAGTAGTAAGTATCGACTGATATGCTTATCGTAGGGAAACCAGACCGATTCCGACAAGGGCAGGCTTCCAAGCATAGGCTAAACCGATTGCTGCACCGCCGATTAATGTCACTATGGCTTGGATGATACTGTTCGCAGATCAATATCGGGATGACAGCGAGTGGAAGAGAACGCGTACGCTCCAAAGGTGACTCCAGCCAAGCCATTGACCTTCTGCGGGTCACCATTTACTTTGGATGTGAGAACTCCCGTCTGGGATGGCATTAACAAGGCTACCTTCAAAAGATGGCGGACTTACATTATTTTCTTCTCTATCAAAGAATTGTACTGACTCAACATGAGTGCACCAACTTATGGTCAGTGACAAAAGGAACTCACTGTCTTGTCTCAGAATCGAGTGGAAGCTAAGGATACGAAGTTTCGTCGTCAACTCGGCGGCAGAAAGGGTGAACAGATAATTTTGGATCCCAACGGCAACAGCGGAAATGATAGAGATGATGAAGAACCTAGAGATAACAACATTCAGAACATATGAAAATGTGGCCAAACTCTATGACACTTGCCACAAAGCGTTCAAATTACCCTGCTGGCGCCTTACAGATGGGTCCGGCTCGGAAAACCCAGAGATTGCTTTTCCTGGAACACAGTCGATTTATAATGACAGTGGGACAGCGCCAAACCTCACCATAGATGATGCCGAGCACTGGAAAGACCATACCAGCAACTGAAATAGGTTCAGTAACTGTAGCTAAGGGCTGCCGACAGCACTCACCTATCGCACAACCTACGGAAATTGCGTATATATGGTACCATGGCCGAGCTAGATTGCCTATACGCCTGAAAAGGTAGAACAGGCTATAAGCCTCTTCGTCAATTTCATTCTGCTTCCTCTCATCGCTCTTCTTGCGTGCCATATCCGAATTTACTGAATGCAGGGTATCCCAACGATCGAGATATATTTCTTCCGTTGCAGCCTTGTTCATATTGGTACCACCGACAACCTCCACATTATCATCTAGGGTCTCCTTGGTTTCACGCAGTTTCTGCGCTTGCACAAGTCGTGCATATGGACCGCTGTGATCGAGTAGCCCCTGATGTGTTCCATGCTCCAAAACCACACCCTCTCCCATCACAAAGATCTGATCCGCATTCTTGATTGTAGAAAGTCGATGAGCAATAGAAATGGTGGTCCGACCAGCAGATGCCTTATCAAGAGCATCCTGTACGATACCCTCCGACTGCGTGTCTAGAGCACTGGTTGCTTCATCCAGGAGTAAGATTCGAGGATCAGATACGATTGCACGTGCAATCGCCACACGCTGCTTCTGTCCGCCAGACAGAAGGAATCCGCGTTCGCCGACAAGGGTGTCATAACCTTGTGGTAACTTGGTGATGAAACCATCTGCATTGGACTTGATACACGCATCTTTAATGAGTTTGAACTTCTCTTCTTCAGATGCGTGCTCCCAAGGGGAACCAACCAGACCGTGAGCAACGTTTTCCTTGATGGTCGTGGAGAAAAGTATTGGCTCCTGAGACACGAGGCCGATTTGCCTGCGCAGCCATTTTAAATTGAGATCAGGCAGAGAAATACCATCTAGCTTGACAGAACCGCTGAGGGGATCGTAGAAACGCTCGACAAGAGAAACGATGGTGGACTTCCCAGATCCAGAAGCACCGACGAGAGCTGCAGTCTTTCCGGCCTCGAAAGTAAGGCTGATTCCTTTGAGGATAGGAACGTCTGGTCGGGCCGGATAGGTGAATCGTACGTCTTCCAGAGTAATCTCACCGACGACGTTCTCTAGCTGAAGTCCTTCAAGACTAGCAGAGTCGATGGCAGGCACGAGCTCAATGGTAGCAAATAATTTTGCAGCTGCGCCGCAGCCTTGAGTAATGGCTGTCGGTTCGTCAGCAACTTGCCCGATGACATCTACAATGAACCCACCTTGCGCTTCCGGTGCCACCATAGCCAGAGAGAAGGAACCGATAACGATGGACATGAAGACATTGACGACCTGACCAGCGTTCGCTAGGTGGGCAAGGTAAGTACCAATCGTAGGAGACGTAGTAGTGGAACGTACCATGACCTTCGTTGATGAGAGTGGTCCCGAAGTCGAATGCTACGAAAGTCTTAATATAATATAAAGGTCGCAAGAACAGTGGCGCAACCCGTACCGAGTGCATAAGAAGCGTAGATCACGAAGAAGAGGATCGCCAAACTGACACCATTCCAAATTGCTGATTTTCCGTCCACGACACGGATGCTGTTCATTTTCTTGTCGAAAAGGGCTCCCAATACCTTTTGCGCACCAAAAGCTTGTGCCGTCCGAACAGTAGAGATGAATTCTTCTGCGAGTGTGCCGCTTTCTGCTACTTGCTGGAGAGACTGCCTGTTATGCAATTAATTTATGGGAGTCATGAAGATAGACAGACAAGATATTTACTGCATGTATTTGGAAACAAATTTGTTCATGATAGCCCCTGTTATAGCTATGCATGGAAAGATCGACGACATTGCAAGAGCAAGCTGCCAACTTTGCGTGTAGGCAAGGATGAATCCTGTAACAAAAGCACTAAAGAAGGAGACCGCGAGAGCGACCTTCTCTGACATCCCCTGCTGGACGAGATCTGTGTTGTTCGAGTTTAGTGCCCATCAGACTCTGAACGACCGTCACTTACGAGTGTCTGTTTGGATACGAGTTGCCACCTCACCAGGACCGATTTTGTCAAAATATGCAACGTCTTGCCGAAGGATAGCCTGAAGGTATTTTTCTCGGATGCGCTTCACATTAAGCTCCCCCGTGTATACCCATACTGCCATGTAGATATAGGTGCATACGAACATGCCGAGGCCTGGCACGAACATCAGATAATGTGTACGATGTCACAGACAAATGAGATACCTATGTAGCTGAGATAAGAAGCGTCAATGGCGGCGCCATGGCGGAACTCGACTGCCGCTGAATCGAGGCTCTGTTGGGCGATAGAAACCGCTGTAGCGTTCCCGGATTGCTGTGCACCCTCATAAACGAATGAAGCGTTGCTGAACGTGACAAAATCTTGGATCAACCTCCCAAATACCAAAGTCATGAGAGGCTACAGGTGAATCGGTAATTGAATGGCGACAGAAATGCTGCGTGAATACCTGAGCGGCACCTGCTACAATAGCGCAAAAAGTACCAATGACATTCAGTGACAGCTCGTACGGAGTGGAATACCTTGTGCGCGTTAGGGGGTAAGTCAGAAGTAAAGACGATACTCACCGAAATAGTTCAAGGAAGCCAACAGGAGGAGCAGTTTCCTCTGCTGACCGAGCATCAACTTGGACATCATTAGACTTTTCTGGGTCACGTTTTTCGCTGCGCTTGCGAAAGAATCTCATGGACTTTTTGGGAGCAACCTTGTTAGAGTCAGCATCTGCAGCGGAGGTGGTTTTATTCATGACGACAGGGGTACCCTGGTCTGCCACGACAGATCAGACGAAGTTGAAGGCTCTCTTGCAGACCGTTGAGAGTGGCTACGATGAGGTTGTGAGGATATGAGGTGGTATCGCATTATAAGGGTGCCAACACATGGACCTATGAGTCGTTTTAGATTGTAGATCTTGGCAGGCTTGACTTTGCCGCAGAATGCCTGTCAGCGTGACTCACGTCCAGGCGCAGCCGCCCTTACATGGGAAAAGTTATAGTTTCTGCAGCACGCGGCATTTCTCAGAGTGGCAGGCTAGTATCCTCTGCACAGCCTACATGGCAATCACCTCAAGCCAACAGAATATGCAATAACATACACGGTAACTTAAACCACCTGATGCTTCCCGGATACTAGTAACTGGCTATGTTAGTTACTCATGGGATTCCTACGACAGTCTGAAGCTCAACTGATCATCTTCTCTACCGATTAATTCCACCTCAATTTCAGGCTAGTATTGCAGATTTTGCGTACGACATTCAACGAAACATTTATTATGCAATGCGACATTCAGTTTGTAAATGGTATCTGGGGGGGATCAATAGGGGCAACTATATATGGCTGTACAATGGCCACCCATCGATATGATGAGAGATCACACAGAACGCGAACAAACGAAATCATCAAAACGTTCCCATAATTGTGTCTACGTCTTCAACATTTGCAACTGGACGTATTCGTAGTAATCTCCTCTTAACGTAAGGAGCTCGTCGTGGGTGCCAGCTTCGCTGACATGACCTTCCTTGATAAAGTAACTAAAGAAGCGAGGTTAGTCTAGTGGCACTAATATAATTTTGGCACTTGCATGCAATCAGCATTTTGAATTGTGGATAGGCGGTGGGCAATAGCGATTGTTGTACGGCCCTTCGCGGCCTTGTCAAGGGCGTCTTGCACAACCTTCTCTGAATTCGAGTCCAAAGCAGAAGTTGCTTCATCCAAGAGGAGAACTTTAGGTTTACGAATGAGAGCACGTGCAATGGCAATCCGTTCTGCAAGTGCCAAATCACTAGTCAATGATATGAGGGATGTGGTGGTGTCACTTACGCTTCTGACCACCAGAAAGCTGGGATCCCTTGCCACCAACTTCCGTTTCGAAACCGCTAGACATGCATTCAGAACATCGGATGTCACAGTAGAAATTTGATCTCACTCTGGCAACGACTTGATAAAATCAAGGATATTGGCATCCCGACATGCTGCCTCAACATCCCCTTGAGTAACTTCAGATATTGGTTTGGTTGCACCAAGTAAAATGTTAAAGCGGATGGTGCCAGAGTAAAGAGTCTAAATTTCGAAGTCAGCAACGCATATACATGACCACCATCTGTCTTGACGAACAGGTTCCTGAGAAACGAGCGCAATCTGCTTCCTGTATTCTTGCACGTTGTATTCGTTGATAGGCTGACCATCGAGAAGAACTCGGCCAACAAGAGGATCGTAGAAACGCTCAATCAGCTGGATGCTATAAAACAATCAACACTCGGGTTTTGGTACCACTATGCAGACTTACACAGTACTCTTGCCGCATCCACTAGCACCGACAAGAGCAACATAGGTACCTCGTTCAATCGTAAGATTCAAGCCACGGAGGACGCGAACGGCAGGTCTCGTAGGATAACGGAAGTGAACATTTTCCAAGCGGATCTGTCCCTCGACGCTTCCTGCTGGAAAAGTCTTCTCATCAGGGGAATCCGCCTCGATTTCTGGCGTGGTATCGAACAGTTTTATCATAGCCGCGCCTGCACTGCGAGCAAATGACATGTCCGGCATGAATTGAATCACGTCACCGGCTTGCATGGCTCCGAAGGTCGTTCCCTAGAGGAAGTCCCAGTTCAGGACATCTGATCATCACAAGGACAACATACTAACCATGAGAGCAGTAAAAAATCCTGTTGTCGACACTTCCAGCCTAGAGACGAGTGTGGACCCATACCAGAAGGTGAGCGCGATCGCCCAGAAAGCTGAAGACTTAGAAAATGCGAAAAGAATGCTACTCCATATGGAGGTCCTGTTGGATCTTCTAAGAACCTCGTCCAAACTGCTAGTATACAACTTGAGACAGTCTTCCTCGCGAGTGAGGGAGGAGACGGTGCGAATTGCGCCAGCAGCCTCGCATGCCAACTTGGCAGAAGTTGCATGAGCTGCCTTGTTTGCTTGGTCTTTCAGAACAACGATACGCTGCAAAACGTCAGAAGGGTATACTACTTGGTAGGGCGCATCGACTCACCAGTCGAATGTAACCTGCCGAAATAACAAAAGGTACACATGCTAGAAAACAAAAGTGGTAAGTATTGACCGATATGCTTATCGTGGGGAAGCCAGACCGGTTCCGACAAGGGCAGGCTTCCAAGCATAGGCCAAGCCGATAGCTGCGCCGCCAATCAATGTTACTATGGCTTGGATGATGCTGCCTGCGTATGAAGGTCGGAAAAATGGCTAGAGGAAGGAGTCACGCACGCTCCAAGAGTGACTCCAGCTAAGCCATTGACCTTCTGTGGGTCACTGTTTACTTTCGATGTGAGAGCACCCGTCTGGGAGGGCATTAACAAAGCCACCTTCAGAAGACGGCAGACTCACATTATTTTCTTCTCTATCAAAGAATTGTACTGATCCAATATGAGTGCGCCAACAGACGGTCAGTGACAAAAGGGACTCACTGTCTTGTCTCAGAACCGAGTGGAAACTAAGGATACGAAGCCTTGTCGTCAATTCAGCGGCAGAGAGGGTGAAGAGATAATTTTGGATCCCAATGGTAATAGCGGAGACGATAGAAACGATGAAGAACCTAGAGACTACAATCAGCACATACGAAAATGTGGGCAAATTCTATGGCACTTGCCACAAAGCATTCAAATTACCCTGCTGGCGCCTTACAGATGCGTCCGGCTCGGAGAATCCAGAGATTGCCTTGCCTGAAACACGTTCCATCTATAATGACAGAAGGGCAACACTCAAACTCACCATAGATGATGCTAATAACTGGAAATACCATACCAGCGACTGAAACTGGTTCAATAACTACAGTTATGGATTGCTCATAGCACTCACCTATCGCACAAGCCCCGGCAATTGCGTACATATGGTACCATGGCCGCGCCAGAGTGCCTATACGCCTGAAAAGGTAGAACAAGCTATAAGTCTCTTCGTCGATTTCATTCTGCTTCCTCTCATCGCTCTTCTGGCGCGTCATATCCGATATTACTGAATGCAATGTATCCCGACGACCGAGAGCTATCTCTTCTATTGCAGCCTTCTCTATATCAGTTCCACTGACAACCGCCACATCGTCATCTAGAATCTCCTTGGTTTCACGCAGTTTCTGCGCTTGCACAAGTCGTGCATATGGTCCTGCATTATCCAGTAATTCCTGGTGTGTTCCTTGCTCCAAAACCACACCCTCTCCCATCACAAAGATCTGATCCGCATTCTTGATTGTAGAAAGTCGATGAGCAATAGAAATGGTGGTCCGACCAGCAGATGCCTTATCAAGAGCATCCTGTACGATACCCTCCGACTGCGTGTCTAGAGCACTGGTTGCTTCATCCAGGAGTAAGATTCGAGGATCAGATACGATTGCACGTGCAATCGCCACACGCTGCTTCTGTCCGCCAGACAGAAGGAATCCGCGTTCGCCGACAAGGGTGTCATAACCTTGTGGTAACTTGGTGATGAAACCATCTGCATTGGACTTGATACACGCATCTTTAATGAGTTTGAACTTCTCTTCTTCAGATGCGTGCTCCCAAGGGGAACCAACCAGACCGTGAGCAACGTTTTCCTTGATGGTCGTGGAGAAAAGTATTGGCTCCTGAGACACGAGGCCGATTTGCCTGCGCAGCCATTTTAAATTGAGATCAGGCAGAGAAATACCATCTAGCTTGACAGAACCGCTGAGGGGATCGTAGAAACGCTCGACAAGAGAAACGATGGTGGACTTTCCAGATCCAGAAGCACCGACGAGAGCTGCAGTCTTTCCGGCCTCGAAAGTAAGGCTGATTCCTTTGAGGATAGGAACGTCTGGTCGGGCCGGATAGGTGAATCGTACGTCTTCCAGAGTAATCTCACCGACGACGTTCTCTAGCTGAAGTCCCTCAGGACTGGCAGAGTCGATGGCAGGCACGAGTTCAATAGTGGAAAATAATTTTGCAGCTGCGCCGCAGCCTTGGGTAATAGCTGTCGGTTCGTCAGCAACCTACCCAATGGTATCTACAATGAACCCACCTTGCAGTTCCGGTGGCACCATAGCCAGAGCAAAGGAACCGATAACGATGGACATGAAGACATTGACGACTTGACCGGCATCCGCTAGATAGGGAAGATAAGCGCCGACAGAAAGGGAGACGTAGAAGTAGAGCGTACCATGACCTTCGTTGATGAGAGTGGTTCCGAAGTCGAATGCTACGAAAGTCTTAATATAATATAAAGGTCAGAAGTACAGTGATTGAGCCCGTACCGAGTGCATAAGAAGCGTAGATCGTGAAGAAGACTATCCCCAAACAGCCTCCATTCCAAATTGCTGACTTTCCATCCACGACACGGATGCTGTTCATTTTCTTGTCGAAAAGGGCTCCCAATACCTTTTGCGCACCAAAAGCTTGTGCCGTCCGAACAGTAGAGATGACCTCTTCTGCGAGTGTGCCACTTTCTGCCACTTGCTGAAGGGACTGCCTGTTATGCAAATAATTTATAAAAGCCATAAAGACAGACGAACAAAATACATACTGCATGTATTTGGAAACAAACTTGTTCATGACAGTCCCTGTTATGGCTATACACGGTAGGATAGACGACATTGCAAGAGCAAGTTGCCAACTTTGCGTGTAGGCAAGGATGAATCCTGTGAGAAAAGAACTAATGAAGGAGACCGCGAGAGCGACCTTCTCCGACATCCCCTGCTGGACGAGATCTGGTTTGTTCGAGTTTATAGTGCTCATCAGACTCTGAACGACCATGACTCACGAGTGTCTGTTTGGATACGAGTTGCCACCTCGCCAGGACCGATTTTGTCAAAATATGCGATGTCCTGCCGAAGGACGGCCTGAAGGTATTTTTCTCGGATGCGTTTCGCGTTGACCTCCCCCGTGTAAACCCACACTATCACGTAGATATAGGTACATACGAACATGCCGATGCCTAGCACAAACATTAGATAATATGCAGAATACCATAGACAGATGGGATACCTATGTAACTGAGATAAGAAGCATCCAAGGCAGCATCATGGCGGAACTGCACTGCCGCTGAATCGAGATTCTGTTGGGCAATAGAAATCGCTGTAGCGTTCCCGGATTGCTGTGCACTCTCATAAGTAAGTGCAATGTTGCCGAACGTGACAAAGTCTTGGGTCAACCGGCCGAAGACCAAAGTCATGAGTGGCTACAAATGAATGGATGATAGGTGGTTTGGTGGCGACAGAAATAATGCGTGAATACCTGGGCAGCACCTGCTGCTATAGCGCAAAAAATGCCAATAGCATCTAGTGATAGCTCATACGCAGTGGAGTACCTTGTATCCATTAGGGGATAAGTCAGAAATAAGGATGAGACTCACCGGAATAACTCAAGGAAGCCAACAGGAGGAGCACGTTCTTCTGCTGGGTGAACATCGACTTGGGCGTCACTAAACTTTTCCTGGTCGCGTTTTCGGAAGAATCCTTTGGACTTTTCTGGAGCAACCTCAATAAAGTCGGTGTTCACAACGGACGTGGTTTTCTCCGCGAGGGTAGGGGTACTTTGGTTTGCCATGACAAGTCAAACGAGGAAAGCTGTAGAAAGCTCTCTTGCAGACCCCTAAGAGCGGCTAGGATGCGGCTGTGAGGGCATGAAGCGGTGGTATCGCATTATAAGGGTACCAACACACCGCCCTATAAGTGGGTCTAAAGCGTTTCATTATCATAGATTGCAGAACCTGGCAACCTCGATTTTACTGCGGAATAGTCAGCAGGTTGAGGCGCCGCTGCCCTTCCGTCGGAATGGTTAGTTTTTGCTGCACGGAACACGTCTCAGTGGCTAGTATCCACCATTAATGGTAATAGTACTTCCTGCACAGGCCACATGATCATCACCTGAAGCCTCCGACGGAACATAGTGACTTACTTAAACTCCCTGATATCATGCTTCGCACCCTAACTGCATATGTTAGACTCAGGATTCCCACAACAAATTGAAGGTCGACTTTTCTATTATGCCCTAGTTTTATGTAATTATGTAATCTCACCACTCCTTCAGTCACTGCGGAAACGAGTTTTTAGCCAGGGGCATAATCAGGTGTTCAAGAACTACATAGTCTGACCTCAGATATTTTTTTGTAAGAAATAGTCGATAATCAGAGTAAAATCACACTTGTCGATTTCTAACTGCTGCGTCCAAATAATCACAACATAAGCGAGGTCGGATTATACACAACAACAGTAAACTGACCCAAAGCAGGTCTGAACAATGCATCTTTGTCGACTTCGACTATGCTCAGCTCACTCTTCATATCCCACCTATACTACCATCCAAAAAATACCTCTATCCTTTGTTCTAACCCTCAGAAAAAAGTA
The DNA here is from genome assembly GCA_029372045.1 of Scleroderma citrinum. Taxonomy (NCBI): domain Eukaryota; kingdom Fungi; phylum Basidiomycota; class Agaricomycetes; order Boletales; family Sclerodermataceae; genus Scleroderma; species Scleroderma citrinum. The sequence goes on from JARFMN010000001.1 coordinate 1,324,465, forward strand.
TGGACTTAGCAAAATTTTTCCTTGGTCTCCAAGTTCAAGGCTGTTGAACAAATGAAGTATTAGTGCTGGTCTTACATAACAGACGCTCACCATTTGTTCTCAGGAGATTTGTCATGTGCGTTAGTCACAGACATAACACTTGCACGTGTTTATCACTGCATGTGATTCTATGACCGGCTATTGGACATTACCGGTGTTTCACCAATATGGAGAAAGGTCTAGGCTTTATGACGTCAGGATGACGTGCTTATGACATCATTCCTTCTGTCTCATTCCATGGCATTCTATGCTTACTCAGTACGATACCTGAGAGACACTTTTATGGAAGGTCTTACTTACCATATGTAGTTCAACCCACGAGTTGAACAAAACTCCATGTACCACGCACAGACCATGTCTGTAGCGTATATATACAGGACCTCCAGGTCCACAAATAGTAACAGTTCAACATCTGTTGAATAGTACTCAAAAACACCCAACCAGAAGATCACCCCAAGTGAACACTTAAGTAAGTCTTAATGGTCCTTACCTTAAGAACTTCCACTGTGTAGTAGAAGTAGATTCTAGGCTCTGACAAGAGTCAGTCTCCCGACTACACTACTTCGCTTTAGGTTATGAGCCCCGAGCTCATCGCCTAGGTTCGACGTCTATAACCTTGCAGCAGCTGAGCAAGGGATGCAACCAAACGATGGCTCGTGGTTCACTTGGAGGATTTTGTTGGGTCTCCTCAACACCCTCTCATTTCTCCGCAGTATACAATGGGTCTATTTGCAACTGCCGTTTTGGCAAGCTGAGTTTTTCTTTGCTGTATCAGCTATTGCCTTTTTCACACTCTGTGTTGAGATGCAGCATACACCTGCTCATCGTCGCACTTATAGAGTGGCAGCTGAGGCACAGGATCGATTTGGGTTGTGGCAGATCCAGGTGGATCGGACCATTGGTCCTCCTCCTGAGGACGCTTCAATGCTGGAAGATCTTACAGATCCTCCTGCGTATACTTTGTCTTCTCCACCACCAAGATATGAGTCTCGGATGACTGAAGAGTCAGTGGTGTTACGATTCGTTGATGCAAATCCAGGTATTACTCTGGTAGAACTACGTTCACGCCTTGATCAAGCTTTCATCGAGGCTGCTGAGAGAATTGTAGATTCTGTCTGACGACAGCGACTCATTGAGTCCACTGGAGCCCGCTTGACTGAAAGTCGAGTGAGAAATCGTCTGGACCTGACCCCTGTACAGCCAACCTTTTTACGGCTAAGGGGACAGCAAATGAGTGCCATGACGGCCTCATTACCATCTTCCAATTGTAGTAGTGGGATGTTTATTGGATATACGGATGCTGACGGTAATCCTATTCCAGTCCCCTACGAGGTAATTCATTTACAAGACGATCCCATTATTGATCAAAACCCATTGCCTATTCCTTCACCCGACACCAACACTCATGCATCCATCCACATCCCCTCTCCACCTTCACCAACACAACGACGCGGTAGTCGAGGAACATCTGGTCTGGAATTCGGGACCACCCGCAATGACAATGAGTCACAATCTGGCGACGCCTTCACACTCGCCAACAGTTCCCTGCCTGGGTCACCTCCTACAGCCTCGAGCACCCTCTTTGATTCCCACTAGGCCTAACACACCTACACCTCTTTCACCTCCTCACTGGTCCAGGGCGCATACTACTGGAACAGAGGATGTAGAGATCAAAGAAGAGTTTGAGGATTTGTATATCAAACAGGAGGAAATCGTTTTCATGAAGCAGCAGTCACCTCTCGAGGAAGGAGAAGTTACTCCTGACCTTGTCTATCTGGAGTCACTGGAAGAAGGCGAGCAGGTAGAGTTTTTACGCTTCAATTTTAATGAAGAAGGAGATGAAAACCCAGACGACTACCTTCTCAGTGAAGATGAGAAACGGTACATTCGAGAACGTATCAATCGTCCAATGATGGACAGAGAAGATTTTAATGGCATAAGAAACATTCCAAATTATGACATGGAGTGGTATGTGAGTTGCGGAGATGCAGCCCATGTCAGGGACTTTCACCCTTGGCAAATGGAGTATGGGCATCAATATCCTACGGGAAATGGAGTCGTAGTAGTCGGAAAAAGACCTACCCCAGCAGAGATCTTCGCACTGGGATATGGCGACATCTTTTCCCTCTTCTTCATCACCTACGACGTCTACCTTCCCTGGATGAGGGCTCTGGGATTAGAGATTATGAAGAACCAGTATAGGTTCTCACTTGTCAACCCAGGTCGAGTCCACAACACACACCCTTTCTGTTGACAGGATGACAATCCTGCCTCTAGGTCATATTATTTGACCATTACTTTTTCATCGTTCATAGCTAACGATTACTTATGCACGTGACCAGTTATCACAGATACCCGAGAATCACATGGAACCGAACTATCGGTATCCTTCTTTCATGTTCTACAACGTTCTATCCCCAGATAGAAACTTACTCCTTCTATAAGTAGTAGTTGTAGTTACAATGCTCCGGAGTTTCTCTGTGCGCACAGACCATGTACAGTACCTGTATATACTGTACTCCTAGGGCGTCATTCCCAAGGTTCGAATCTTATATTCTCTCATCTCTACTGAGTGATCAGGTCCTTCGACACTTGATTACTCTACTAGCAACATACTCGTTCTTCTAACTCAAAGCACAAACCTCCAGGTGAGCACAGAGTCGCTGCGCCCTTCCTGCCTTTAGTTTGTTAGGTTATGAGCCCCACCAGGCTCTGATGTGGTAGACGATTGTATTCAGCCTAACGGGCGATTCCCCAATCCAACCTATCATGTTTAGCTGCCTGGCGGACTTGTGCTTCGCAGTTACTTTCGAGTTACAGTATATAGCCTTCGCTCTTACTATAGCTTTGGCCTACTGGTCGCTTAACGATAACGTTCCTTTCGGCGTCGTACCCCTCTTCACCTACACGGTCTACTTGGCTGTTCGAGTTGTATCCCTTCTCCAGTGGAGAGATGCCCCAGTGGCACTTCCACATCCGATCGCACCCGCTCTACCAGAGGACCACGATTTCCATCCGGCGTTCCAGGGACTTGAACCATTCCCTCTTGGGGAAAATGGTTATCCCAGGAGCTTTGATCGGGCTCCACCGCTCTTCAACTGGGCAATGCACGCTTTTCAGGATTATGATTTTAATCGTTTTTATGACTATCTTCCGGTCATTGCACGATTCGTATTCCCACAACCCGACTTTTGGTTACCGCAGCAGTACTACATGCAGCGAACCTTTTCGGTTGCACAGCGGCTTGGAATCGGCTTTGCCAAGTCCTTTAGAACCTATATGTTCTACGCCCCTTGCAGAGCTTTACCCGATCATGTCCTCTTCAGCGACGTCACTCCTTTTGATCTATTTCTCATGCGACATCGCTTATCCAGAAATGATCTCCAGTTCTTCGACGACCAGTTCGCGGAACTTGTCGCCCAGTTCGGTCATGAGAACGGACTTTACGCCCCTACAGGCAATCAGGGAGAACCATGGGTCCAAGAGACTCAGGATGATGCACGTCAGAGCGGGCATCCCCTTGAGAGTTTGGACGATCTCCAACTCAACGGATCTATCGACAGCGAATTGGAGGAAGAAGCAGGGATTAGGAGACAAGGAGGTGAAGGCAAAGGCAAAGGACGTGCCTTATAGGCGCGGCCTCCATTGGTCTAACTTTGTAGATGCGACGGAACCAGACTATCTCATAGCAGGTATAGTCTCTGGAGGAGCGAAGACCAATCGGATCTTCTCTCGAGCCTTCTGTCGTGAAGCCGCGCAGTCCCCCTTACCTTTTATCACCTCTTCCTTCTCGGCGCCCGAAAACCCTTTTATGGAAATCCACTGGCTTTTTCACGGTTCCTATGAGGCACCATCGGCTAAGCTAACGAGGTATTCCACTCCTCACAGCATCGCCAGCTTTTGGGGTTTTGATTTACCCGCCTTGAACGATGAAGACCCCTCGTTACTCACTGTCCCAGCTTTCTGGATCGACACCCATCCCGACGAGTACTCACCAAACTCGGTCTGGGTTCACCCTCTTTGGGATCCTAGACCATTTAGAGGAGCAGTTCCTGCCATCCACGCCTGGAACAAGTACCTCGAGTCACACTTTAGGGGAGCTTTTAAGAAAGGAGCTTCAAACAAAAGCCCTTACTTACCCTCGTGCCTGGACCAACAGCCTGACGCTCGCATTGGTCTCTGGCTTTCACAGGTCGTCAACGTACAGTCTGATCCTAGGGTTCAAGCCACTCTGGACTCTCTCGAGGCCGAGTCTCTCTCACCGGTCTATGGAATTACCTGGTGGCCAGGGAACTGCACGGTGCAGCATCCTTATGGACTCACGTCTTGGCAACAAGACCTCTGTAGAATCAACCTCCTTCCTACACCGGAAGCTGATGGCTCTGATTACATCTCTTAGAGTCGACCCCAGGGAAATGGAAGGAGCATTCAACATGGTCCTTCATTATACTTATCCAAGCCCTGTTTGGATAGAGCAGCCGTATTCCGGAGGAGGAAGGGTTTATGACGATATCTTGGACTTGTCAACGGTCTCTCTACATACTTTCTCGAATCCCTCATATCTTATAATACATTTTCCTTATGAAGTTTTTCCTGTTTCGCTCTTGGAAATGGCTAACTTGGAGTCGTTGGGGATCCAACTCCCCAATTACCACTATTGTCCCAACTATGATCTAGGACAGTTTTTCGAACTTAGGCTTCCGGACCCAACTCCGGTTGTAAGACCTATAGTTCCTCGACCTAGGATTCCTCCTAGAGTCATCCCAGTGGTACCGCCTCCAGTTATCATTCCTCGACCATTTGTCATGATTCCAGATATGGATGATTCTTTCTTTGAATTATTGCTCTTACATGATTTGTAGCAATGGCAGACGAAAAAGCCGGTTTCATGAAAAACATTCCGATTTTTGATACTACCAACTACCCTATCTGGGCAATATCAATTAAGAACTTCTTACGTGTACAAGGAACATGGCTGGTCGTTAATGGGACCACCTCAAATTGGGAAGGAGGAAAACCTCCTACCGTTAACTTACCGAAGACGCAGGAAAAGAGGAAGGAAAAGAAGGGAAAGGGGAAAGGAAAGGGAGGAGGAGGCAAGGCCCCCTCTGACAAGGCAAAAGGGAAGCAGAAAGCTTCCACCCAGGAAGTCAATGAGGCGCAGGCACAGCCTTATACATCAGACGATGAATCTTCAGTCGGACAAGCGTATGCAAGTTCCGCTATTGCAGAAGCGGGCTGGTCTAATGCATTCCCCTCATCAGCTCAATGTTCTTCTCTCGCTATTCGAACTAAGGTTCGAGAGGAGATGGAGCGTGATAGAGTCTGGAATAGTATTAGAACCTATAAAGACCCTTATAACGCTTCTTGTAACAACGGACCAAATGCACCTGTCGAATATGATTTTGACTGCTACGGCGCAGCAGGTTTTTACGCTTATATGTCTGACTGTGAAGGATGTCATCAACGACAAAAAGAAAAGGACGATAATCTATGGCTAATGGACTCAGGAGCAACCAGTCACTCCACTCCCTTTAAAAAGGACTTCCTTAGCTATATCAAATTCAAGCGACCAATACCAGTGGGCACTGCTGGTAGCGAAAGGATATACTTTCCGGGTATTGGGACTGTTTCTTTTACAGTTACACTAAATGGAAAACAGGAACGACGGACACTTCGAAACGTGTTCTATTCGCCCTCAGGAGCAAAGCGTATCCTTTCCATACCATCCCTAACCACCGGATTGGGCTACACCTTTCAAGGTGATAAGACCCACACTCGAATCTACGACACGCGAAAAAGACTCTTCCTCGAAGGCACTCACGTGTTTCGCAGCTCCAATCTTCACTGGTTTACAGGAAAACCAATTGGGAAAAGTGATCCAAGATTGGCTCTTCTAGCGTGTTTGGACAACAAGACTGTCAACACATTCTTATCTCTTTTTACCGTCGAATATTCTGACGTGTATAAACTTTGGCATTCAAGGTTTGGCCATGCTAGTGATCAGGTAATGCGGAAGGTTCCCAGCCATACTACTGGCCTTGATCACATACCACCTCAACCTAAACCTTTTCCCTGTGGCGAATGTCTTATTGGCAAAATGCATAACCGACCGTTCTCTCCTTCTTGGACTCGAGCAACGGCACCCCTTGCATTAATCCATATGGACCTTTTACAGTTTCCTACGGAATCGTATTATCGTCATGTTTACTGCCTAACCATCATTGACGACTTTAGTGGCTATGGTTCTACTCTCTTGCTTCGTGCGAAGAGTGATACCGCCAAGTCTTTCATTGATTGGGTTTCTTGGGCAGAATGCCAATCTGGCTTTACTGTTAAATCGGTTCGTTCCGACCGAGGGGGGGAATTTATGGCGACTACCTTCAAGGAGTTTTTACTCTCCAAAGGTATAACTCATCAGTTATCAGTCGCTGATACTCCTCAGCAGAACGGTCGAGCAGAACGCTTCAACAGAACCGTAATGGAGAAAGAAGAAGTTTTACGCCATGCGGCTTGTCTACCTAAGCACTACTGGAACTTCGCTCTGCTCACAGCAGTTTTCGTCTATAATCACACTCCGCTTCGGCGAGTACAATGGAAGACACTGTTTGAACTCTTTTTGAAGAAGAAACCTACCATTTCATATCTTCGAGTCTTTGGCTGTCTGGCCTATGTCTTCATACCGAAGGATCAGCGAAAAGACAAACTCTCTCCGAAAGCAGAAGAAATGTTATTCCTTGGATATCCTGAAGGAACCAAAGGTTACATTTTCTTACGCCAGAACAAAACGATTTACATTTCCACCACTGTTACATTCGTCGAGAATGTGTTTCCCAACTGTCCTGTAGAGAAGTTACGAGACAAAATCGATATACCTCTCCCAGCATCCGGTCCCTCAGAGGACTCTTCCGACGATCAGGATGGAAGCGAGACTGATCATCCCGCTCCAGGTCCTAGACCACCTACCCCAGATTTTAGTAACGACAATCCACCCAGGCCTCCAACTCCGAGTCCACCCCAACTCAGGCAGCATCCACCTCCCGTTACGGTAGAGGATTATTCAGACAAAGAAGAACCAGATTCCCCAGAATCTGAGCGACCAGGCCCAATACCAGGACCTTCTTCACCTGCCTTACCTTCAAGACGTGAACGTTTGGGTTGAGTACGAATCCCAAACCCTACTCATTTACAACCATCTCCTCCACCATCTCCACCAGTGAGGGAAACCCCTAGTCAAGGTTTTCCTGGTAGAAGAAGACATGAACCTCGTCCTATTCCATCATTCATACCACCACTCCTGGATAGAAATCTTCCACCATTCCTCGAAAGACATCCAACTGAAGCCCCTGACCCATCTTATCCTCCTGCCCCTTCTGCATTACGCAGGTCAAATCGCGTACCTGTTCCAAGGGTAATTCCTAACAGTGTATATGGAGACCGACCGCCAGTTCAGGTCGAAAGGGAGTCAAAGAGAGATTGGGAAAGAAACCTTGAAAATCCACCACCCGCACCAGAACGACCCAATATTGACGATCTGTATGAGGATCGCAATCCCCTACCACCTTCTGAGGAAGGGGGAGACGTCAATAGTCTCGTTCATGAACAAGGTCTTGGTTTTCTTCATTATCTTTTGGCTCAGGCAATTTCAGAAGTACCTAGACAGTACAAGGATGTTCTTAGGTTACCGAAGGAAGAACAGGACAAGTGGAAGGAAGCAATGAAGGATGAAATTAGATCAATCACTGATCGACACGTCTGGACTCTAGTAGATTGTCCTCCTGATCGTAAACCCGTCAAATGTTGTTGGGTTTTTGCAAGAAAGTCGGACAGAAGATACAAAGCTCGCCTAGTAGCAAAGGGCTTTTCACAGATTTACGGAGAAGATTACGAAGAAACCTTCTCTCCTGTAGCAAGATTTGAGACAGTACGACTGCTCATGGCCTATACCTGCTCTCAGGATTGGGAGGCTCACTGCCTCGATGTCAAGACTGCATTCCTCTACGGAAAGCTTGACGAAGAAATATATATGGAACAACCAGAAGGTTTCATAACTCCGGAAAAAACAAACAAGGTTTATCATCTTTTGCGCGCGCTTTATGGCCTTAAGCAAGCAGCATTAGCGTGGAACAAAGAACTCCACAAATCCCTAGTCAAACTAGGTTTTTATCGAACCAAATCAGACGCAGGAGTTTATGTCTACAAGACTAAACAAGGCCTAGTCATCTTTGTCATCTACGTCAATGACGTTCTCCTCCTTTCATCTTCTGCTAAACTATTGAAAGATAGAAAAGAAGCGTTTATGAAGATATGGGAAGTACGAGATATGGGAGAAGTGAAAGAGTATCTTGGCATCCAAATTTCACGAAATCGAAAGGATAAGACCATGATTCTTCACCAACAACCCTATGTCCAGAAAGTGTTAAAACGCTTTCAAATGGAACAATGCCAAAGTGTACGAACGCCCCTTCCAAGCGGCTACATCCCCACTCCTATCCCTCTCAGATATACCGCTACACCAGCTCTTCGACAGAAGTACCAGCAGGTTATCGGCTCTCTCCTCTATGTCATGCTTGGAACTCGTCCAGACTTAGCATTTAGCGTCATTCGAATGTCGCAGTATATGTCTAATCCGACACAGCAGCATTTGGACAAGGCAATGCATATTGTCAAGTACCTTTCTTCGACGAAGGACATGTCCATTCATTATTTCCAAAGCGAGTTGTCTTTGGACTGCTATTCTGACTCAGACTGGGCTGGAGACAGGGAGACCTATCGCTCTACTTCTGGCTACTCTATGTTCCTTGGACGAAATCTCATTTCCTGGAGATCTAGAAGACAACCGACAGTCGCGCTCAGTTCTACTGAAGCAGAATACATGTCTTTATGCGATGCCGGACAACAGATCAAGTGGATCACCACCTTATTCCAGGAATCCCATCTTCGCTTCACCACTGTCATTCTTTTTGGCGACAATAAGGGTTCCATTCATTTGGCTAACAACCCAGTCGTTGAAGGTCGATCGAAGCATATCAATATAAAGTACTATTGGCTTCGGGAGTCTATCGAGAATGGAGACTTCAAACTGGACTACGTGTCCACCGACCATCAAAGGGCAGATTCCATGACTAAGAATCTAACCTGGCAGAAACATGACCATCATCGCTTGTTACTTGGTCTTTATTGAACCAGTTTAAAGCGAGGGGGAGTGTTGACAGGATGACAATCCTGCCTCTAGGTCATATTATTTGACCATTACTTTTTCATCGTTCATAGCTAACGATTACTTACGCACGTGACCGGTTATCACAGATACCTGAGAATCACATGGAACCGAACTATCGGTATCCTTCTTTCATGTTCTACAACGTTCTATCCCCAGATAGAAACTTACTCCTTCTATAAGTAGTAGTTGTAGTCACAATGCTCCGGAGTTTCTCCGTGCGCACAGACCATGTACAGTACCTGTATATACTGTACTCCTAGGGTGTCATTCCCAAGGTTCGAATCTTATATTCTCTCATCTCTACTGAGTGATCAGGTCCTTCGACACTTGATTACTCTACTAGCAACATACTCGTTCTTCTAACTCAAAGCACAAACCTCCAGGTGAGCACAGAGTCGCTGCGCCCTTCCTGCCTTTAGTTTGTTACTTTCTTCTGCACTTACTACTCACATCCATTCAAAGTCATGCAACAAGAATTCTCACGTTTTCTTGTTGAAATTCAGGACTATGTCGTCATCCCTACAGACCCACGAGGCAAGGTCAAGATCCTTGATCTTGAGGCGCTGCACCCTATCCTCAAAATGGGCTACGATGACAACGGAGAACCGGTGCTTTCTGAGGCTCTATCAGAGTACTTCGACGCACCAAACTCATCTAACATACCCCATGCCGTATTACGTTCACGAGCTGTACGCTGTTGATCTGAACTTTATCCTTTCTACATCACCCTTTGACGATGAAAATTATCACAGTGTACTTCTAAGGAGGAGTATACATAAAAAACATGTATGCTTCACGCATATGCTTCTTCCCTTTATCTTTGTACAAAAGCTTGAACTTTTCTCGTCCCAAATTCCTTTTACTGCACATCCTGTGTACCTTCATGGAAGAATTGCCGATAAGGAGTTTCCTCCTTCTGTGTTTAAAACACCTTTTCCTTCCTGTGCAATCAAAGCTTGGGAGCTGGATAGAAGTGTGTCTTTCATCGACTCTGTACTTGGTACAGGAGAAAAAGTCGATCGAGTTGATAATCCACACTACTTTCTGTCTCTAAACTTCCAAGTTTTAGAGCAACCTGCAGGATCTGGATTACCGGCAAAAGGATATGCATACTGGAAGAAGTCGAAGACGGGAGAGAAGAAGCAGAAGTGACGAGAAGCTGTGATAGAACGAAGGAAAGACAAAAGGGCAGACAACGTGTTACAAAGGATGATGGGAAATATGCCCCCTAGGAGGAAACCAGGGATGCATAATGGAAAGCATAGAGTTGGACCAAGACCCATTTCCCCTAAGCCTTTCATTCCCTTCCAGCTTGAAGAGGAAAACACGTTTGCTAATTGGTTTGCTTTCAACTGCCTGTTCTAGGTTTAAAAATGTCTGCAAAAGACGTTCTCACTTTTGCCCCCTCTTGAACGGAAACAACTACAAGTTATGGCGAGACTCCATTGATGCCTTTGCTATGGCCATGGGGTTCTATCGAGCGTTCACTGAAGACACACCTGCTGTTGGAGCCGGAGTAACTGCCGAGCAGGTACAGGCCTTCGTGGACAAGGACATCCAAGCAAGGGGTGTCATCAAACTCTGAATTTCCCCTTCCTTTTACCATCATATGAAAACCACTGCCAAGTTAACCCTAGCAGATATCGAAACCGCGTATGGAAAACCAGGCAATATCGGCGCTTTATCCGAAATGAGATCACTCTTTCAGCATAGAATCAAGGGAAACGCCAATCCCATTGATGAGGCAAACAAGTTAATTGCCTGCGCCGAACGCCTCACTGCAGCAGGTTTTGCTGTCGACAAGAAACTAGTTGCGATGGCCATCTTAATGGCTTTACCCTCTGACTGGGAGAACGTTGTCTCCCTCATAACTACAACTGTCGAGGACGCAAACTTTCAACCGTCGACAATTATCCCGCATATCCAAAAGGAGTATCAGCGGAGAGTTACTGGAAAAGGAAGGAGCACCATTGACCAAGAGCGGTATGAAGGACCTCGTCATTCACAGCAAAAATCCCTCATTCACCGACTCTCTAATGTCAAACCCGCAACCAATACTCAGTATGCTCCACGAGGAAGCTATCCTCGATGCGGGAATGGCTCTTGCAGGAAGAACCACTATCCGGGCGAGACTTGCCACATTACAGGCCAGAAAGTATACTATACTGGCGGCAAGCAGCAGATTCGCTGTGTCCTGGAGCTCGTCCATGCGCCTCAGGTATCCCCACAGAGGCAGTTCCCTAATAAGGGAAAGGGACGAGGAAAGCAAGGCCAGGGTGCTCGTGGGGGAAAGAACCCACAAAGCCAGGGGCAGAGACCTCGCCCCAATAAAGGCAAAGGAAAGGCCAGAAATAACATGATTCGAGACAACGAATCTATGGCCTATGAAGAAGCTCCGCAGTACGATGAACAAGATTTCACGTACATGCAAGTGGAATACCTCCAGCAGGAGGAGCTTGGGATTCAGGATCAAGCGATGAACCCTGAACAACCCATCGCGAGCTCTTCAAAACTCACTGTCCAACAGTTGGATCAGGAGTTAGAGCTTATCTGTCAGGGTCATTCGGAGCCGTTTCAAATGGTTCCTGAGATAGATATCCCTGAAGAGCTTTATGAGGACTCGGTCAAACCTCTCACTGCAGAGGATTATGACTATGATGATGGTCCTATGGCGATGTGTGAGTCTACCACATCTACGCTGTCGTACAAAGTCTCTTACTCCCTTCTTGATCCTATTCCAGAGTATATCGGAGAGGAATTGAAGGATATGAGTGATGAGGACTTGTATTATCTTGTACGACGTGTTTTGCCTTGAGATGTCATGTGTTCCAAATCATCCACCTATAAACCTTTTAACTGAGACTATCATGACCAAGTGCACACCTTTCAACTAAAGCCGGGAGTCACTGTCCCAGATGCACGAAGAAAACCTCGAGAGTTTCAGATTTTCTATTGGTCACTTGACTGGCATACAGGTTTATGGGCACCAGCCTATTACCATCCACGCTACAAGCTAGATGGATACAATATCGGTGGACAACCTCTCAACGTATATGTCTATGATGGAGAGGACGACTGTGACAAGTGTGGCTCACACCACCCCAGATATATCTGGAGTCATGACCTAGGGGAAGGGGATCCCCTGGGGTATGGTGGTTTTGCTGAAACTGCACAGAAACTGGCTGAGATACAACCACCATTACCTTCCACCGAGAATTGGCCTGGTGATGCCGTATATCCAAGGATAATGGCAGATGGTCTTGGAAACACAGTCCTCATGGAAAAAAACCATAATGTGCTGGAGATGTACTATCATCATCCACGGTGCTCTGACTGCACTAAGCACAAGTTGCTTGTTTCTCAAGAAAAGGGAAAGTGCGTCTCATGCCATTTACCTATGAATATGAAAGCAACCATGTGTCTAACTTGTAAAGGCAAAAAGAGTCAGCTAATTCTGCTTGACTCAGGTGCATCTGTGCACTGCACTCACAACCTTGATGACTTCATATCATACTCTGCATATCTTACTCCGAAACTGTCCCAAACAGCAGATGCAGAAATGGTTGTAGAGAAACTGGGGAGTGGTACCGTTATCTTCCGTCATGAAGGAAAGCTAACCAAACTTTATGGAGTGGAGTATTGTCCCAAACTCCATATGAGGGTAGTTTCGACCACTCAGCTCACCAATAAGGGCTACACACTGACGTCGAACGTTGATGGAACTCAAATCTTTGCACCTAATGGTGACCTTTACCTGCAGTCGTGCCCGATAGCATCTAAAGGGTCCCTTCATTATATTCGAGTATCTTTGCTGTCTATAACTGATCGGATTCAAACCATTAGCTCAAAGGAAACTTCAGACCTGTGGCATGCACGGATGGGCCATTGCTCTTACAATGCTGTGTGCCAATTGCCCAAAGCAACCACTGTTCCTCCATTTGAGACTTCATTGGAGAACAAACCCTGTCCTGGTTGCGCTTTAGGAAAAATGACAGAGAAACCCTATCGCATTACCTATAAGCGTGCCACTACACCACTTGAACTTATCCACACGGATCTCTGCGAATTTCCCATCGAGTCCTATTACCATAAATGCTATGTTGTCACCTTCATTGATGACTACAGTGGATATGCCTCCATCATCCCTTTATCCCTAAAGTCTGACACTTTTGATGCCTTTCGTTCCTGGCTTGCCTGGGCTCAAAATCGTGTCTCGGGATGACTCCTTCGGCTACGTTCGGATCGTGGGGGAGAGTTTAGATCTCTCGAGTTTGTGGCCTTTCTACGCGAACACGGTGTTGAGCACCAGATGACTGCTCCAGACACTCCTCAACAAAATGGTCGTGCAGAGCGTTTTAATCGCACCATGGTAGAAAAGGAAGAAGCTATGAGACATTCAGCCTGCCTTCCTCCTAACATGTGGCAGCATGCTCTTGAGACCTCAGTGCATGTTTACAATCGCCAACCATTTCGTCAATCACAGTGGAAAACTCCAGTAGAGTTATGGACGGGTAAAAAACCTGATGTTTCTTATTTCAAGGTTTTTGGTTGTTTGGCTTATGTTTTTATCAAAAAGGAACATCAGACAAAGTTACAGGCCAAAAGCGCTCCAATGATATTTCTGGGCTATGAACCTGGAACAAAGGCCTACCGATTTCTAGATAAAAATCAAAGGGTCGTCATAAGCACAAACACTATCTTTGATGAAGAAGTTTTCCTGCGATGTGCAAAGACTGGTGGAAAAGACCTAGTACCAGAGGAAACTGAAGACCAACCTCACGAGGATGTTCCAATGGAGGTCGCTCCTCCAGAAGAACAAATTCCAATCGATATCCCACAAACAGTTCGTCCAACTGTCTCTCCGAACGACCCGAAGGAACTTGCAACTCCAATGGAGATACGTACGGAACCACAAACAGAGACTTCTAAAAAGGTTGTCAAAATTCCCTTAAAGACACCTTTACCCTCTCGATATGCACCTTATCCAGACTCCAGTATCCGTCGGTCCACTAGAGAGAGAGTTGTTCCTCTAAGACCAGAGAATGCCTATGGAGAAAGGACACACCCTGTTGATGCCAAACGGCTAGCATCAAAGGAGATGACCTTTGAGGATACGAGAGAAGCATTGGACATGGGGGAGCCAATGATCGACTTGCAAAAGCTTAGTCAGGAATGTGGTACTGACTTCGTCAACTACTTGCTTATGCAGAAGGTCGAAGAGAAGTTGAGAACACCTGTTCACTATCGGGATACTCAGAGATTACCAGCTAATGACAAAAAGGCTTGGGAAGCCGCCATGCGCAAGGAAATCGCAGCATTAGGCAAGAGGAAAGTTTGGGAACTCACACCTCTACCTTGTGGGAGAAAGCCTGTAAAGTGCAGGTTTCTCTCAAGAATACGGAATAGATTTCGAAGATGTCTTCTCTCCAGTAGCAAGATTCGAATCTGTTCGAATCATTCTATCCCTGGCTGCCCAATACAATTGGGATCTAGAGGTGCTGGACGTCAAAACTGCATTTCTATATGGAAAATTGGATGAGGAAATTTATATGGAACAGCCAGAAGGCTTTATGCAAAAGGGAAAAGAGCGCCATGTCTATCGACTGCTCAGAGCTTTATATGGTTTAAAACAAGCCACTCTAGCATGGAATATCGAGTTAGACAAGTCCCTCAAAGCACTAGGCTTCACTCGCATCAAGTCAGATGCTGGAGTATATGTGTTGCGGAAGAAGATAGGACGAGAAAACATTGTCATCATTCTCCTCATATACGTTGACGATGTACTCTTCACTGGCAACAGTCGCAAATACCTTCAGGAGTTGAAGAAGAAGTTCATGACAGTATGGGAATGTCGTGACTTGGGACAAGCCAAAGAATATCTTGGAATGTGTCTCCAAATAGATCATTCCTCAGGTCTCATGATCGTTGATCAGGTCGTGTATTTGGACAAGATCATCCGAAGATTTCAAATGGAGAATTGTCGCCTGGCAAACACTCCACTCCCATCTGGATATGAACCAGTAAAACACGAGGGAGAGACCACCCCTACACTGCGTTCAAAGTATCAATCAGTGATCGGTTCCCTGCTGTATCTTACCCTAGGAACTCGACCTGATATCTCATTCGCTGTCATCAAGATGTCACAGTTCGCATCGAATCCCACTGAGGATCATCTCAATCATGCCCTATATATCTTTCGCTATCTTCGAGCCACCAAGGAGAAAGGATTGGCTTATCGAAGAAAAGCTGAGTACTCTATAGAGGCTTACTGCAATGCAGACTGGGCTTCAGACAAAAATGACCGAAAATCCACGACTGGTATGGTCATATTGGTGAATGGAGCACCCATTACATGGTTGTCGCGCAAGCAGAAGACTATCGCTCTGTCCTCAACAGAAGCCGAGTACATGTCCTTATCCGATACCTCCCGACAAGTCGTCTGGATCCACTCTATGTTCACCGAACTTGGTTTCAAACCAGACCCCATTCCGCTATATGGAGACAATATGGGATCGATTTTCCTTGCCCAAAATCCTGTGCAAGAGAGACGAACCAAGCACATTGATATTTGGTATCATTTCATCAGAGAGTGCATTGAGGATCGGAAAGTACTTATTGTCAGACATATCACAACTGACAAACAACTTGCAGACATCCTGACCAAAAATTTAGGTCGCGTAAAGTTTCATGCCTTCGCGGACTTTCTGCTCTTTGATTTGGCACATACCAAATCTGGGGGAGTGTTGAACAAATGAAGTATTAGCGCTGGTCTTACATAACAGACGCTCACCATTTGTTCTCAGGAGATTTGTCATGTGCGTTAGTCACAGACATAACACTTGCACGTGTTTATCACTGCATGTGATTCTATGACCGGCTATTGGACATTACCGGTGTTTCACCAATATGGAGAAAGGTCTAGGCTTTATGACGTCAGGATGACATGCTTATGACATCATTCCTTCTGTCTCATTCCATGGCATTCTATGCTTACTCAGTACGATACCTGAGAGACACTTTTATGGAAGGTCTTACTTACCATATGTAGTTCAACCCACGAGTTGAACAAAACTCCATGTACCATGCACAGACCATGTCTGTAGCGTATATATACAGGACCTCCAGGTCCACAAATAGTAACAGTTCAACATCTGTTGAATAGTACTCAAAAACACCCAACCAGAAGATCACCCCAAGTGAACACTTAAGTAAGTCTTAACGGTCCTTACCTTAAGAACTTCCACTGCATAGTAGAAGTAGATTCTAGGCTCTGACAAGAGTCAGTCTCCCGACTACACTACTTCGCTTTAAAGGCTATACCCTTACACCATGAACAACCCCAAAGTATGTTTATCCCTTGGTATTGAACTACTTCAACTCATTCAAATACCTTCTCAAGGTTGATATCAGCACTAATGAGACAGTTTTGACCTCAGACTGAGCTTTGCAATGCCTTATCATTTAGGTCTCTGCCTGCAACCACCATCAAATGTCCCCTGCATGTTCTTAGGCTCCATGTCCTGACCAGCATTGAAAACATTATGCTTTCTTTTGAGCCAAAGTCCAAAGGTGTTGACACAATAACTATTTGCATCTACAGCTCATATTTCATTTGACCAGTATTCCTTGTTGTGGAGATTACATGACCTACCTTACATGTGACTGGTTATCTTGGATACTCAGATATCACATGGAAGTGATCTATTGGTATCCTTCCTTTATTTTCTACAATGTTCTATCTCTATATAGATAGTGCTCCTTCCTTTGGTAGCAGTTGTAGTTACAATGCACCAAGGTTACTCTGGATGCACAGACCATGTACAGTACATATATATACTGTACTCTGAGGGCTTCATTCCCTCAGTTTGAATCTACATTCTCTCACCTCTACCTGGCTCTCTACTGCTCAGCACTAGTCAGCCTCATTAGCAACATACTTGTTCTTCAATAACTCAAAGCACAAACCTCCAGGTAAGCACAGAGTTGCTGTGCTACTTCCTGCCCCTTGTTTGTTAGGTTATGAGCCCCACCAGGCTTTAGTGTAGTAGACAATTGTATTCAGCCTAACAGGTGATTCCCCAATCCAATCTGCTATGCTTGACTGGCTGGCAGACTTGTGCTTTGCAGTTACAGTACTTTTGAGTTACAGTATATAGCCTTCACTCTTACCATAGCTCTGGCTTATTGGTCACTTAACAACCATGTTCCTTTTGGAGTCATACCTCTATTCACCTTTATGGTTTACCTGGCAGTCTGAGTTGTTACCCTCTCCCAGTGGTCAGACACCCCAGTGGTGCTACCACATCTAATTGCTCTGGTCTTACCAGTCCAACCCAAGAACCCTGAGCCCTTCCAAGGCCAGGAGCTCCATCACTATGACAATGGATATCCTCTATTCTTTGATTGGGAACCCCTTCTCTTCAATTGGGCCCTTCATGCTTTCAGGGACTACAACTTTAACCATTTCTATGACTACCTACTGGTGGTCACATGGTTTGTCTTCCCACAACCTGAGTTTTGGTTACTGCAGCAGTACTATATGCAGTGAACCTTTTTGGTTGCTAGAAGGCTTGGGATCAGTTTCACTGAGTCCTTTAGAACTTACATGTTCTATGCCCCTTGTCAAGCTCTACCTGATCACCCCCTGTTCAATGATGTTACCCCTTTTGATCTTTTTCTCATGCAGCATCACCTTTCCAGAAATGATCTCAGGTTCTTTAATGAACAGTTTGCAGAACTTGTTGCTCAGTTTGGTCTGGAGAACAGACTTCACTCCCCTTCAGGTGATCAGGAAGCACAGGGGTTCCAAGTGAACCAGGAGGATGGACAGTCAAGCCAGGATCCCATCCCAGATTTGGACAATCTCAAATTCAACAGACCTATTGACTGGAGATTGGAGGAAGAAGCTGGGATTAGGAGAAGAGGAGCTGAGGGAAAAGGAAAAAGATGTGCCCTATAGGCATGGCCTTAGGTGGTTGAACTTTGTTGATGCCATCAAACCTGACTGCCTCATTGCAGGCATAGTCACAGGAGGAAGGAAGACCCATTGGATCTTCACCAAAGCTTTCTACAAGGAAGCTTCTAGGTCCCCACTCCCCTTTATCTCTAGTACCTTCTCTGTGCCAGAGAACCCTTTCATGGAAATTCACTGGCTCTTCCACAGATCTTACAAGGCCCCTTCTGCTAAACTCCACTGATACTCAACCCCTCATAGCATAGCTAACTTTTGGGGAATAGATCTCCTGGTGATTAGCAATGAAGACCCCTCATTACTTACTGTCCCAGCATTCTGGATCAACACACACCCCAATGAGTACTCACCCAACTCAGTCTGGGTACACCCTCTTTGGGATCCTCAACCATTTAGAGGAGCAGTTCCTGCTGTCCATGCCTGGAACAAGTACCTCAAGTCCCACTTTAGGGGACAGTTTAAGAAAGGAGCTTCAAACAAAAGCCCTTACTTACTGTTGTGCTTGGACCAACAGCCTGATGCTCACATTGGTGTCTGGCTTTCACAAGTCATCAATGCAAGGAACAATCCTAGGGTTCAAGCCCATTTGGACTCTCTCACAGCTGTCAACCTCTCTCCCATGTATGAGATTGCTTGGTGGCCCAGGAACTCCTCAATGGACCATCCACATGGACTCTTGTCTTGGCAGCTCAACCTCTGCTGAATCAACCTCCTTCCTCCACCAGAAGTTGAAGGCTTTGATTTCACAGCTTAGGGTCAGCCCAGTAAAGCGAAGTAGTGTAGTCGGGAGATGGGGCAGCTCGGGCGGAGCCTAGAGTCTACTTCTACTATGCAGTGGAAGTTCTTAGGTAAGGACCGTAAGACTTACTTCAGTGTTCACTTGGGGTGATCTTCTGGTTGGGTGTTTTGAGTACTATTCAACAGATGTTGAACTGTTACTATTCCTGGACCTGGAGGTCCAGTATATATACACTACAGACATGGTCCATGCATGGTACATAGAGTTATGTTCAACTCGTGGGTTGAACTACATATGGTAAGTAAGACCTTCCATATAAGTGTTTCTCAGGTATTGTACTGAGTAAGCATAGAATGCCATAGAACATGATAGAAGGAATGATGTCATAGATATGTCATCCTGACGTCATAAAGCCTAGACCTTTCTCCATATTGGTGAAACCCTGGTAATGTCCAATAGCTGGTCACAGAATCACATGCACTGATAAAACACATGCAAGTGTAATGTCAGTGTTGAACACACATGACAAATCTCCTGAGAACAAACAGTGAGCGTCTGTTACATAAGTCCAGCGCTAATACTTCGTTTGTTCAACACCCAGTTGAAATGAAGCTGGCCTTCAACATGGTCCTCCATTATGTGTATCCATCTCTACCTTGGATCAAACAGCCATATTCTGGAGGAGGAAGAGTGTATGATGATCTCTGAACTTATCCATGGTCTCCCTACATACCTTTACTAACCCCTCATATCTTATGATACATTTTCCTTATGAAGTTTTTCCTGTCTCACTCTTGGAAATGGCTAACTTGGAACTGTTGGGGATACAACTCCCCAACTACCACTATTGTCCTGACTATGATCTAGGACATTTCTTTGATCTTAGGCTTCTGGATCCAACTCCAGTTGTAAGACCTATCATCATTCAACCTAGGATTCCTCCTAGAGTCACATCACCAGTGATACTGGTTCCAGTTGTCATTCCTAGATCCTTTGTCTTAGTTCCAGATATGGACAATTCCTTTTTTGACCTATTGCTCTTACACAATTTGTAGCCATGGCAGACAAAAAATCTGGGTTTATAAAAAACATTCCCATTTTCAATATGACCAACTACCTAATCTGGGCAATCTTGATCAAGAACTTTTTGCAAGTTCAGGGAACATGGCTTGTGGTCAATGGCACCACTACTAGGCCTCCTACTGTAGCCCCACCTGCAGGACAACCTGGTCCTCCACCAATGGTGGATCAAATCACATGGGACTCTCTCAACTCTAAGGCTCTTGGAGCCATAATGGGTCACTGCAAACCAATCATCCAAATCAAAATGGACCAGTTCACAACCTCCCATGAGGTATGGGAATCATTACTGAACACTTATGGAAGACCTGGCACAGCTGGAGTTTGTGTGCAGTTTAAGCACACCATGAAGATCTCAATTAGCAATTGGGAAGATCCACTTCCCAAAATAACTGAGATTAATAATTCATTCAGTTTTCTTGCCTCAAATGGCATGCCCCTACCAGAGTCAGCATGAGCCATGATTATCATGGCTGCACTACCATCTGATTGGGAGAATTTCACCACCTCTACACTGGCAACACTCCCAGTTACCCTACCTGCTGGTCAGCAGGGTCAAACCCTGACCATTAATGCAATTCTTCCTTGTATCAAGGAAGAATACTTATGGTGACATGGAAGAACACAACTTCCACAAACAACCAATAATGTTGTGGGCACCTCTGCCCAGCATGTGCAACAGGGTCAATGACCCAAATACCACAAGTGTGGCAAAGGCCATAGGACTGAAGACCATTGGGAGGGCAGAAAACCCCCTGTGGTCAATATATCAAAGACACAGGAAAAGAAGAAGGAAAAAAAGGGGAAAGGGAAAGGAAAGGGAGGTTCAGGGAAGACCCTGAACATGGATAAGGGAAAAGGCAAGCAAAAGGCTGCTGCCCAGGAGACAAATGAGGCCTTCATTAGGCCTTATACTTCTAAGGACAAATCCTCTGGCAAACAAGCATATGCAAGTTCCAATATTGCAGAAGCAGGTTGGTCTAACTCTCTCCCCTCTTCAGCTTCCAGTTCTTCTCTCACTATTTGAACTAAGGTTCAGAGAGAAATGGAGTGTGATAGAGTCTGGAGTAGTATTAGAACCTACAAAGACTCTTACAATGTTTCTTGTAACAATGGCCCTCATCCACCTGCTCAATATGACTCTGACTGTGAAGGAGCAGCAGGTTTTTACACTTACATGTCTGACTGCAAAGGATGTGTTAAGGCTTTGTCAGTAAGACAAGCCTTGAATGCCTTTGAAACTGATGCTCACTAACCCTAACCTTAGAGTTGCTGACTAAGCACTCTACAGGCCTTCTAAGAATCCCAATGTTATGCCAATCTGGTTGCTTAGTAAGCAACCCCTGAGGCCTTACAAGTCATCATGTGAAGTGGCAAGAATCCCTGGTACCATGGTGAATTTGTATGGAACTCAGACATACATAAGAGGGAGTGAGATCAGTAGATTGCTAGGTAGTGCAAAGGAGATAAAAGATGGGAAATAATCCCACATCTTCATCTGGTCTAAATACTACATGAGACAATGGGGCTACTGACTATGGAGAACAAAGGGAAAGTGCCATACAAGGCATACAATGGTTAGTCCATAAGTAGGGAACAATGTCTGAGAAGAAATGGTGTCAAAATGACTTGAATATGTGTAGGTGTGAGTCTGTATGAGTCAATTGCCACAATCATGTGAAAGTTGCCAGTCCAAAGGGTGTGAACTGCATATTGTATGGGGATAGTAGAAATACAGAGGTAAGGAAACATACTGGTAATCATGGGAATAGCCTGAGTCCACTGAGTGTGTCCATGGATAGGGGAAAATTCCCTGTAGGTAGCAGGAAAGAGTCCACAAAGCATCTGTTGAATTATGTAATGAGCAGCACATAATCATGGGAATGTCATGTGATGAGAAAAAGATAAGATAAGAGAAAATCATAACATCACCCCCCCTCTATGTTTCTCAGCCCAAGAAACTGCTTACCTGTGGGCCAGTCTTGATTCACTAGCCTCCACCAGGGCCTGAAAGTTGCAGGCCAGCATCCTGGGCTCCCAGTATGGGCATTGCTTGTTGTGTTCCTCCAGTGGCCAAGGCAGTTGCAGTCAAAGGACCAGTACCCATAGAGTGGGTGAGTTTCCAGGATGTCCATCTTGCCCAAGAGATAGTAGTGAAGAGTGGGAGTAGCTGGAATAGGGAAAAAGGCCTCATCAGGGATGGGGCAGAGAGAGGCAGTGGCATTGAAGAGATGCTGGTTGGTGGGATCATCCTTGATGGCCATGAAGAAATGGACCCAAGGTCTGCAAGTGTTGTCAGTGAGGGCAATGATCTCATCAGTCATGGTGGCAGCCATTTGGATGTAAGCAAGGTTGTGCAATGCATGAGTGGGAATGGGGTTGTTGGATAGAGGGGATCCAAGAATGCTGGGACCTCAGAGTGGCCTGACCTGAAACTAGAAATGAGGCTCAGACTTGGAGTCTAAGGAGGAAGAGGAGGGCAAGCTAGGAGGGGTGGATAGGTCCACCAATGGGGTTGGGCAATGTCCTCCCACATGAGGTCATTCCTGACAGAGAGGGCATCTTGCATTGCCAGCTCCTCAGTCAAGGTTCTGACCAGCAGGGGTATTGCCTGCAGGAACTGCCAGGGCTCCCCAGGACTGGTTGAGAAATGTATCAAAGGAAAGGAGTAGTGGTGGGCTGTACATTTCATGTGCAAGCAGGACCATCTCAGCTTGAGTTTTCATGGCATTGATGACATCCTGTCCAGTGACTACCAGATTAGAGGATAACAAGATCTGGCCAGTTACTCCACCTAAGACTCTCCTTGATACACTCATCCCTACCTGCTCCATGTCCCTGAAGACCTCAGACAGCAACTGTAGACACTCATGGTCACTTGGTGCTCACCATCTGAGCACTGCCCACAATTTGAAGTTATTAAACACCTGAACATAGCCAATGAACTCATTGACAGATATGCCAGGGGATGCAGTGTTGGTGGGGGATGTGGGCATGGCTGGTCTCATACCAGCTTTGGGGGAAGAGTGTCAAGACTGTAAATAGATGGTGGGGGTTTTGGGGAAGATGGTAGGGGTAGCTGGGTGGGGATGCCTTGGCCTTCAGTTGGCATGCTGGGAAGATTCTGCAGCAGGAGGGGGTACCCTCCATTGTGGACAGAGTGGTGGTGTTGTGAATGGGTTGATGGTGGTGTCCATGGGAAGCTGTCATGTGTCAAAGAGGTGGGGGGAGATGGGGAGTGGAAAGGTTGTTGAGCTCTGGAAGTACTGAGGCATAGACATCCTTGTGTTGGTCATCCTCCAAGAAGTAGTCAGAGGGGTCAGACATTTAGAGGAGAAGAGATGTAGGCATTGAGAGGGGGATGTGATGGGTTTGCTGGTACTCCAAGAGGAGTTCAGGGCTGTTTTTAAGGTTGTCAGCAGGTTCCCACATATTCTCTGATCTGTTGATCAGGGTAGTGACATAGGGGGTGAGTTTGCTGGTGTGGAAAACATCATGGATCTGCCAGGATCTTAGGAGTTCTAGTTGGAAATTAACAGGTGTTACCTTTTTGGTTATGACAAAGGGGCTGTAATGTCAGGGTGCAAGCTTTTGGGAGGGGACCTGTGATCTGTCCAGCCATACCTTATCTCCAATTTGAAACTCCTGATAAGCCTTGCCAGGTTGCTTCCATAGCATGGCTTCCTGGGCATTATTGTGAGTGATCACCACTGCATCATGAGTGGCAGCCAGTTTCTCAAGTCACTCCTTGCTGAGAGGTGTGTGATTTGTGGGTTTGGAAGGGTAGGGGGTCAGCTTGTAGCTGTAAAGGAGGTAATAGGGTGTCTGTCCATGGTGGAGTGGATGCATGAGTTGTGCATGAACTCTGCATCAGCTAGGTAGCAGGACCAATTGTCTGGGTCCTTGGTGGCATACATGCAAAGGAAAGTTCTGACTTCCTGGTTGATGCATTCTGCTTCTCCATTGGACTGTGGACAATAAGCTGTGGTGGCCTTCATTTCCATGCCAAGGGCCTGGTAAAGGTCCTGTGTGAAGGCTGAGATGAACTGGGGGCCTTGGTCAGAAATGACTGCCTCTGGTATCCTGAACCATGGATAGACATGCATGTGAAAGAGATTGGTGATGCTGACTGAATTGACATCCTTATTGGTGGGGAGGAGAATGATGGCCTTAGTAAGGCCTTGGTCAACAATTGTAAGGATGGAGTCACTTCTGTGGGAGTTGGGAGATCCATGATAAGGTCAATGGAAATTTGCTTGAGCAGGAAAGGGGATTGTGACACATTGTGGGGAGTGATCAGCAGGGTAACAGGGTGAGTCACCACCTTGTTGGCCTGACAGGTGACACATCTGTGTATGTAACTTCTGATATCAGCATGCATTTTGGGCCAGTGCATGTGCCAAGTCATCTTCCTCATCATCACCTTTACTCCAGAATGTCCCAATGGTCTTATATTATGGTACTCTCTGAGTACTTTGCATCTTCTTTCCAGGTTGATGTAGATTCTGCCCTTGTTCCATGAGGAGTTGGGCTCCAATTGGTCCTTCATCTGTTCCATTTCAGCCCAGACCTGGGACATCAGATCATTTGAAAGGTTAAACACTGACTTTCCATTAGCAGTGGTCTTTGACTTTTCCTCAAGTGGGCACCTATCAGCTGACAGTACCATGTCAGAGTGGTTTTTGGTACTGGTTTCAGCTGGGAGATGCTGAGCTTGCCAGGAAATTGATGATTTCTCTACCCCCCCTCAGGATGAAACCACAGAGAGTTGGGTAGTAGCATGGTCAGTGGCAGTGCTTCAGTGGAGAAGTTTGCCATGCATGAGAGAGTATTGGGAGGGATATTCCACATGCCCTTGATGTACATCAGCTGGATGGGGTAAGCCTGCAGTGTGGCTTGCCATCTTGACTGGCACAGGGTGAGCTTCTGCAGCTCTCTAAAATAAATCATGTTCTGGTGATCCATGAAGATCACTGTCAGGGCTACTGGGGAAAGGAGGTAAGGTTGCCACTCCTTAAGGGCCCTTACCACTGCCAACAACTCCAGGTCATAGACCTGGTAGTTCTGCTCTGCTCTGTTTAGGCTTTGCAAGAGGTAAGTGCAGGGGTGGAGTATCCCTTTTTCATTGGTCTGGCTGAGGACTGCTCTGGTTCCAAGTTGAGAAGCATTGGTGTGGACCACAAACAGCTTCTATTGATCTGATAATTTGAGAACCAGATCAGATGTAAGCAGGGTGCAGAGGTTGTTGAAGGCTCTCTGCTGAGCCTCCTCCCAATGGAAAACAATGTCCTTCTTCAATAGGTTGTGGAGTGGCCTAGCCACTTGAGAGAAGCCTGGAATGAATATCTGGTAGAAGTTGCAGAATCCTAGGAAGCTTCTGACTTCCTTAGGTTTGCTGGCCAGGGCCAGTCCCTAATAGTGTTAGTTTTGATTTTAGAAGGTCCATACTGACCTTCTCTTATCACATACCCAAGGATGTCTAGTTCCTTGGTCTTGAAAATGCACTTGGATATTTTTAGATGTAAGCCCTCCTTCTGTGCAATCTCCAGGAACTCCTGAACTTGTTCCCTGAGCTGTTCCTTGGTCTTCACATGGACAGTAGCATTGTCCATAAAAATAACAGACTTCCTTTCTGTGATCATAGAACCAAACTTAGTGTTCATGTACTGCTGAAAGGTCAGCAGGGAATTTGTTTGTCCAAAGAACATTACCAATGGCTTGAACAAGCCTCTTGGGGTGATGAAGGCCACCTTCCATTCATCTCCTTCTTTGATCCTAATATTAGTGAAACCTCACCAGATGTCAAACTTAGTGAAGTACTTGGACTCTGCTAGTTCATCCAGTAAGGCTTTGATGTCAGGGAGAGGATAGGAATCCTGAACAGTGTACTTGTTCAGGTGGATGTAGTCCTGGACTAGTCACTGCTTTCCATCCTTCTTTCCTACAAAGAACACAGGGGCTGCCTGTGGAGATTTGGACAGGCAGATTTTTCTGCACTTGAGATTCTCATTGATGAAATTGTCAAGAAGCTTCTCCTGGTCTGGTGTTAGATGGTAGTTTTTGCCCTTGAGGGGAAAGAAGTCTTCTTTTAGCCTTATTTCCTGATCAAGAAAGGGTCTGTGGGGTGATAAGGGGGTTTCAGATTCAGAAAATACTTTCTTGAAATCCTGGCACTTTTCTGGGAGTAGTATTTCCTTTTTCTCAGCCACAGCTTCTAGCTGTGTGGAGATCATTGTTTTGTTGACATTCATCTCCAGGGATCCCCATTGCACCAGGGATCTTTTTACCCAGTCAATTATGGAGTTGTGGTCCCATAACCAGGGCATGCCCAGGAGGAGTCTTTCTCCATTTCCCATTCTAGTAACATACAGTGGCTCAAAAAACTGTCTGCATGTTTGCATGTTTTACATTATCTATGACCAAATGCAATAACTCCTAACCCTAGCCCTAGCTCATGAGTGTATGGAATAACATACTTACTCTTGGCTTTCTATTGGTCCAAGAATCAACTGATGTGGATAAGAACTGATAGAATAGCAGCCATTTGAAAATGACATGTCATGCAGACAGTTTTTTGACTCTTCTACAAAAAAATCCAAAACTATCTAGTACTTGGTATAGAGCTCCTCTTGGCCTTGATAACTGCTTCCAACTCCTTCTAGGCATGCTTCCTATCCATTTTTTGACACTCTTCCACAGAAATCTTCTCCCCACTCCACTACCACTCTCTTTCCCACACAATTCATTGATGAACTCCTTATAGGAGCACTCTCTATAACCTCGAGAGAGATTTTTGAGGTGATTCCAAGTGTGTTCAATTGGAGTTGAGGCCTGGAGATTGTGCAGGCCAGTCTAGAAGCTTGATATCTTGCTCTTCAAACCATTTTCTGGGCTCTTCTAGAGGTATGGGCTTGGGGTCATTATTCATATTGAAAGATAATGTCATCTTCTGGAATTCCAGATTCCATCCCAGTGCTTTGAAGCTAACCCTTTTGCTCCAAAATGGCCACATACTGTTCAGCATCCATCCTTCCCTCAACCTTACTCAAGACTCCCAACAACACACCATCTCCACCCTATACATCCCCAAACCATGAGTGAACCTCCTCCAAATCTTGACTGTACCTTTGACACTCTCTGGAAATAAGCCCTTCACTCTCTTCTTTTTCCCACAGATACTTTTGTCCATCTGACTCCAATCCTGTTGGGATTTTGGTCTCAATCTGACCATATAACTCTTTTCCAGTCCCTCCACAGTCCAATGCTGATACTTGAGAGCAAAGGCTAACTCTCTTCTTCTTGTGACCAGTAGAAAGCAAATGGCTTTTCTCTTCTTCACCACAGCCTCTGATAATGAGGCTTCTTTGAGGGTATTCCTCACTTGTCTGAGAGAAGAAACAGGACTATCAACAATAGAGTTGATGAAATGAGTGGCTTGAACAGCATTTTTGACCTTGCCAGTAAGGATTTAACGGACAATGGCCCTTTTGTTGATGGAGGGAAAGCTTGGAAGGGCAACCACCATGAAGCCTAGGCCTCTCTGGTTGGATTTCCTGAAGAACCTGGGATACTGTAGACTTCCCTAGACCAGTCTGTGAGGCAATCTTCCTAGTAGACAGGCCAAGAGAGGCAAGAGAGATGATATTTTGTCTTTGAGAGGTGGAAATGGATTTCATGATGATAATGAGAAAATGAGCAGAGGGTGGTGGGGTTTATATATGTTGGATGATACTCATTACATAAAGGTAACATAATAGAACCCCTGATGGATGTATGTAATGATATCACAGCATGCCAGGGTCAATATATATAATCAAAACTTTAAGTCAAACAACTGTCTGCATGACATGTCATTTCCAAATGGCTGCTACTCTATCAATTCCTATCCAAATCACTTGATTCATGGACCAATAGAAAGCAAATAGTAAGTATGTATGTCATTCCATACACTCATGAGCTAGGGCTAGGGTTAAAGGTTATTGTGTTAGTCATAACTAATGTAAAACATGCAAACATGCAGACAGTTTTTTGAGCCACTGTATCATCAACAGGAGTTAACCCTGCCTTTTTCATGGGGAAGAGATTACAGTGGACAGTTTGTAAGACTGTACCACATTCCCAAGATGTGGATGGATGGGTATCCTCATGACGGTGAAGGCACACCATCAGATATATTCACTTCAGAAGGCAACTATCAGTGCAAACACTGTCAGGCTTATCATCCTGAGGTCTCTTGGGCTGGCCTAGCTACCAGTAACCCACACCTTCTTGAGTTCACCATAGAAGCTGTATGACAGGCCTCCATCAGGCCTGCTAGGGAGTATGATGCACAGGACCTAGTCATGCCATTATTGCCATCAGAACAAGATGAGTGTCTTATGTCATTCTCCTATTATTGAACAAGCAACCATGTGCCAGTTGTGCACTAAAGCAAACAAGGGAGGAGAACTGATACTATTAGATTCAGGAGCTTCTGTGCATTGCACAAACAACATTAGTGATTTCATGTCCTATAGGCCATATGTGAAACTGAAGTTATCTCAAACAGCCAACTGGAACACAGTTGTTCAAAAAATGGGTGTAGAAATGGTAATGTTCAAACATAATGGGAGAATTATCAAGTTATTTGGAGTGGAGTATTGTCCCCAACTCCACACAAGAGTAATATCAATGATGCAGTTGACTAACAAAGGCTATTCACTGCAATCAGGACTGCAAGGAACCAAGATCTTTGCACCAAATGGTGACCTTTATTTGCAGTTGGATCAGATAGCATCTAAAGGGTCTCTTCACTACATTTGAGCTTCATTGAACATTGTAGCTGATCAGATTCAAACCATTAGATCTGTCGAAAATTCAGACTTATGACATGCTCACATGGGACACTGCTCCAAAGCTGCAGTGTAGCATCTGCCAAAAGCAACCCCCTGTCCTCCCTTTAAGCCCTCATTGGAGAACAAACCCTGTCCAGGGTGCACACTTGGAAAAATGGCTGAGAAATTCTTCACCATCAGCTACAAATGTGCTACCTATCCACTCAAACTGGTTCACTCAGACCTTTGTGAATTCCCCATGAACTCTTATTACCAAAAGCATTATGTCATCACTTTCATTGACAATTACTCCAGATATGCATCCATTGTACCTCTGTCATCCAAGTCTGATACTTTTTCTGCCTTTCATTCATGGCTTGCCTGGGCTAAAAAGAGTACTTCAAGGACAATGAAACAATTCTGTTCAGATTGAGGAGGAGAGTTTAGGTCTCATGACTTTGCAGATTACCTACATTCCTGCAGCATCAAACATCACCTCACTGCACTGGATACCCCCCAACAAAATGGTCATGCTGAATGCTTCAATCACACCATGGTAGAGAAAGAAGAAGCTATGAGACATTCAGTTTGTCTTCCATCTAACCTATGGTGACATGCTCTAGAAGCATTGGTGCACATATATAATTGACAACCATTCAGAAGAGTGCTGTGGAAAACCCCAGTGGAACTATGGAGAGGAAAGAAACCAGATGTGTCATACTTCCAGATCTTTGGTTGTCTGGCCTATGTATTCATCAAAAAGGAACATCAGTCAAAACTTCAACCTAAGAGCTCAGCAATGATGTTCTTGGGATATGAGCCAGGTACAAAGGCTTACCAATTCCTTGATGAAACAGGCAGAGTTGTCATCTCATCCAATGCAATTTTTGATGAAAGAGTCTTCCCCAGATGTGCAAAGAGAGATACTATTTGTTATGGCTTCCTTTCTCCTTTTCTCCATTTCCCCTATTTTACTCTTACCATAACATGTTTATGAATGCTTCAATCAGACCATGGTGGAGAAAGAGGAAGCTGGTGAGACATTCAGCTTGTCTTCCATCTAACTCATGGCAGCATGCAACAAAACATCAGTGGCCATACAATTAATAACCATTTAGAAGAGTGTTTTGGAAAACCCTCTAGTGGAATTATAGAGAGGAAAGAAACCAGATGTTTCATATTTCTGAATCAAGGACCTCCTAGGATCTATGTATTCACTGCTCATTCCACTCCATACTCCAACCTAAGAGCTCAACAATGATGTTCATTGGAGCTTCACCAGGCAGAAAGGCTAACCCCTGCCATTGTAACAGGCAGAGTTGTCATTCCATCCAATGCAATTTTTGATGGAAAGAGTCTTCCCAGATGTGCAAAGAGAGATACTATTTGTTACATTCTTCTTTTCATACGCTTTACCGCAGCAAGCAGCGAACGGCTATTACTCACGCCACCTGTTGTATTATATAATCCATGTTGATGAGCAAAGGTAGTCTCATCAACAATTATCTACCATTGTTCCTCCGATCCAACTTAGAAATTTCATGTCTTGAGTATCCGCCTCAAAGACAAACTACACTAATTGTCATCCATCAGAACAAACTGTGGTCGAAACGATGGTTAGTTGTTCATCAGCAATTACCTCAAAGTTCCATCCCATTCAAGTCGTCCGATATCCGCACAAATGGCAGTTTGTCAGCCCCATAGAAACAGGGACGCAGCACGCCGATTGTCCATATGGCCATCACCCAAGTTGTAGTCTGGCTTGCAACAAAAGAATTTTGTTAATACCAAGCTGGACGGTGGGGCTGGTGCATGATACATTATCGCAGGCATTCCACCCCATGAACACGACACTTCAGCTTCACTTTGGAAGAATACCTCCCTCCAGAGAAAGAGCATCTACAATCTGTCATAGCCCTCCTTTATTCACTACACACTGACCTCCCTTCAATGCTTTGCACTTGAAGTATCCTAACCATTATATCCTACTGACACTGGGCCATCAACCCCACATCAGTATCCCCCCCTATCATGTCTGAAGGAGGCAGACCACCTGTCCCTCCTCAACTGGGATGAATTGCCAGCCCATCTACCTATGAAGACAAAACCAGAGCCTTCCCCAGGTGTTTCCCACCCCCAGTTCTCATTAATCCTTCAGTACCAACTGTACAACTCTCACCCAAAGTTACACCAATCCCCATCACATACTGATCACCTCCCCCCACTGTTGCCAGTGAATCCAAGGAAAATCCTGATTTCAGCTGAGTATCAGATAACCCCTCAGAAGATATTATAATCCCCACACTAGCTAAACAAACCATGATAGAACAATTAGCAGAGGCTACTGCTTTTATGGCCCTCACTGACCCCTTTCAGGGAACCAACCCCACAGCTGCTCAGCTCACCATGTGGTATGAGTCTACATATTCCAGGCTGGGAGTTGTCTGAGGACCCTTTCCTCCACCATCACAGAAGGGAAAAGCAAAAGCTACTACAGACAATGAAGATGACAGGCCATCATCTATGAAAGAGATCCTGATCAACAAGCTGCCACCCTTTGATGGATCTCATTCAGACTTCAGCAGATGGCTCATCTCTGTCAAAACTTACCTTGGAGTCAACTGACACATCTATGATGATGACACAAAGCAAATCACATTCACCCTTTCATTCATGACCAAGGGCAGCACAATAGGCTTTCAGGAAAATTATGTAGTTGACAACTGGATGGATGAAACAGGCTTTTTTATCCTCAACATGTGAACAACATTCAAGAACAAGCTGAAGAATCAATTCCAGATTGGAGATATAAAAGTGATAGCACTAATCCACCTTTTGGTGATTAAACAGGGCAAGTGAATGCTAGACAAGTATGTTGCAGATTTTGACAACTGTCTTGCCAAGGCCAGACTCACTGCAAGGGACACAGCTGCCACAATGTTTTTTGGAAAAGGGTTAGACCCTTCAGTAAGCAAGAGGATATTAGACCAAGGAGAGATTCTGCAAACCATGCAACAGTGGAAGGATGCCGCTATCTCTGTAAGAGCAGGTATCACCATGTGGAAGGTTTTCAATGAATTAAGTACCTCACAAGATCAGAGTTTCTTGTGGAAGAACTCCAAGGAGGAAACAGTCAAAGATCCCAATGCTATGGACATTAACAAGTCCTGACAATGTATTCCCTGCATCAAAATCACTGGAGCATGCTATGGTTGTGGGAAGACTGGGCATTACCAGGACAATTGTCCTGAGGAGAACATGAAGAAAATCAGGAGGATAAAGGAAGAGTTGAAGGCATTGGAATTAGAGGATGTATCCAACAGTTCACCTTCTGGTGTGTCCTCAAAGGATTTTCAGTAGGGGAACAGGAGGCTGCACCTGGTTCCCCCATTTCTAATTCTTGTAAAGTAGGAATCGTCAACAAAGTTTGCCAATATGAACAAGACCATTTCATTCCTTCACTGGCAGGAATTGTCTACTTAATGGAATACAACAACACAGCAGTTCACACCCTCATCAACTCTAGAGCAGAGACAAATTTGATTGATGAACATGTGGTCAAATGATACCAACTCAACAAGTGATGGATAGAAGATCCATTTGAAGTACATGGAATAGCAGGCCCTACCAGATGGATGATCACCCACATCATCTCCATAAAAGTAAAAATCTGGGGCAAGGAAACTAGACTTAGGGCATATGTTTCCAGACTCACCAGATGGGAATGAATAATTTTAGGAATGCCTTGGCTATGGGAGGAAAATCCAATCATCAATTGGAAAACATGAAAGTTGATTGGCTTTGATATCAAAGATGAAGACCTCCAGAAGAAACACTCTGATGCCCCAGTGTTCAACAGAATGTTGATACCCACCAAGTTGGAAGCAGAACAAGAACAAAAGGTGGTAAGGTTACCCAAAGAATACACTGACTTCTCAACAGTGTTCTCCAACCAAGAGATACCCCTTCCCCCTCACCAAGAAGGCTTAGATCACAAAATAAAACTCAAGGCAGATTTCATCCCCAAGAAGGCCATCCCTTATAGACTTGCACAAGATGAGATGGCCAAGCTAGATGCCTTCTTGGAGGAAAACCTGGCATGTAGCAAGATCTGCCCCTTGAAGTCCCAACAAGCCTCTCCAGTCTTTTTCATGGGGAAGAAAGACAGAAAAAAATGGTTAGTCCAAGACTACCAGTATCTCAACACCAACACCATCACTGACTCCTACCCACTCCCTGATGTCAAGATGTTACTTGACAAGCTCACAGAATCACACTATTTTGCCAAATTCAATGTGTGATGGGGGTTCACCAACATTTGGATAAAGGAGGGCAATGAGTGGAAATCCACATTTGTTATGCTGAGAGGGCTATATGAACCAATGGTGATGTTCTTTGGTCAGACCAACTCACCCCCTACTTTCCAGAGGTATATGGACTGCACCTTCAGAGAAATGTGGAAAGACAAGAAAGCTGTCATCTTCATGGATGACACCACCATCCACACAAAAACCAAAGAGGAACTTCAGGAATGAGTCTGCAAGTTTCTAACCATCACTCAACAAGAAGGCTTGCAGCTCAAGCTCAATAAGTTGACCTTTGAAACTGAGCGGTTGGATTTCCTTGGATATATCATCACACATGGGAAGTATGAGCCTTCCCCAATCAAAACAGTGGCTATATGAGACTGGCCCATCCCAATTATGCTGAAACAGGTGCATAGTTTTATAGGGTTCTGTAACTTTTACCAGATGTTTATTCCCAGTTTCTCACAAATCACCCATCCCCTTCATGACCTGTCAAAGAAAGGTGTTGTGTTTAACTGGGGTGAACCCCAGCAGCATGCATTCAACAAACTGAAGCAGAGGCTGACAGCCTCCCCAGTTTTGTCTCTCCCTGATTTTACTAAACTGTTTGTTGTTCACACAGACATGTCAAAACTTGGGACCAGTGCAACACTCTCCCAACACAGTGATGCAGGGGTTCTCCACCCCTGTGCCTTTCTATCTCAGTCCTTGGTAGGTGTGGAGCAAAACTACCAAGTTTATGACCTCAAGCTTTGGGCCATCATACAAGCCCTCAAGCACTGGTGCCCATATCTCCTCTCTCCTGTTTCCCCTACCATGGTGTATACTGACCACCACAACATCCTTTATTTCAGACAACTGCAAAATCTCACCCCCCAGCAAGTCTGTTGGCAAGCCATGCTGCAGAAGTACCCTCTCTGGTTCTCCTATCTCTCTGGGAAACACAACATTCCTCCTGACACCCTTTCCCAGATGCCCACTTTTGGCAAGGAGCTCCCACTCCCTCAAACCCTGCTGCCAGATTCACTCATCCTTTTCCCAGCAGCAGGAGAGGGGGGTAGTGCTAGTAAGTTTCCTTTACCTATGCATAATAACTCACAAAAAACACAGAAAATTCAACAAAAATCTACATTAAATCCACTCACACCCCCTTTCTATCCCAAAAATGCCCAAATACATATACTTTCCAATCCCCTAAAAGAAAAAATATTAAAACAAACAGACAATAAAAGAAACAACAACAGACTCATCTACATACCAGAGGACAGAAGATGAGAGGTATAGAAAGAGTACCATGACAGAAGGACCAATGGACACCCTGGAGTACAAGCAATGACAAAGAAGATGGGATGACACATATTCTGGCCCAGAATGCATGCCAACATCAGGGAATATATCAGAGGCTGCACCCTGTTCCAGGCAAATAAAGTCAACACCCACCCAACAAAACCACTGGTGATCCCAATCCCAGTCAAAATGGGACAGCTTCCTTTCAAGTCCATCTCCATAGACATGGTGACTGACCTCCCCCTGGCTAGGGGATGCGACTCAGTGCTCATGATAGTTGACCAGGGCCTCACAAAGGCAGTCCTTTTCATTCCAACTAACAAAACAGCAGATTCCTACAAGGTAGCCCAACTTTTCCACACCCATGTTCAGCCTACTGGATGCTGTCATCAGTGATCACAGGCCCCAGTTTGTGTCAGCATTCACCCATGACCTCTACCAATCCCTTGGAATCAAACTCCATGCCACCACCACATATCACCCTCAATCCAATGGACAGGTGAAGTGCCTTAATCAGGAACTTGGCATGTTTCTCTGGATGTTCATCTCTGCTGACCCAGATAACTGGTCCAGGTACCTACCCAATGCAGAGTTCACCCACAATAGCCATATCAGTTTGGTCACCAGAGAAACCCTGTTCTCCCTCCTATATGAATACAAACTGACTTCATATCCCACAGATGTGGCAAACAACCTCACACTCACTGAAGAACAGTTGGCCCATTTGGTGGCAGCTCATGATCATGCCCTCCTTGCCTATAAAGCCACTCAGGAAGATGTAGCCAAAAGATATGCAAACAACAATTACAAGGAGTTTGAGATTGGAGATAAGGTATGGCTCAATGCAACAAACCTAAACATCACTGCCCCATCGTGAAAGTTGGCACCATGCTGCCTCAGGCCTTTTCCCATCTCAGAAAAGATCTTGGCAGTGAACTACCAGCTGGAGCTCCTGCAGAGCTGGAAGGTACATGATGTGTTTCATGCATCATTACTAACACTGTATGTGGAAACCCCAATCAATGACCCTGCTCCACCTGCTCCACCACCAGATCTCATTGAAGGAGTCAATGAGTGGGAAGTGGAGCAGATCCTGAAACACTCCACAAACAGATGAACTGGGAAAACCCAATATCAGGTCAAGTGGAGAGGGTTTCCACATTCCAAAAATACTTGGGAGCCTGAAGAGAATTTAAGAAATGCTGAGTACCTCCTTCACAAGTATCAATGCACCCACCACCTCACACTCAGTACTTTCAAATGAGTGACAGATACATCACCTCACCCAATCCTTTCAACTATGACCCAATGACCCACTTGCCCTCCCCCTTGTTCTCCAATCTCTCAGTGGAATCACTCCACTGGGGATCCAAATCTGTTCAGAACACTGCCAGAACCCATTCAGTATCTCTCTCCCCTGCAATCCCCAAGGGGAAGTCTCACACCTCCCCCAAACATTCAACTTTGGTCACCCCTGACTCACTTCCCCAACATGAGACCCCTAAGCCCACTGCCAGGACTCCCTCCAAACCTGTTTGTCACCACTTGCCCTCCTGCCCCACAGGAAATGACTTTTCATCCCCTCAAGCTTCCTCCTCCTGCCCTCCAGCAGTCATTGTTACCAGCAAAGACCCCATATTGGATATCACTGCAGCCACCTGTGCCCCCTTATCTAGCTTCATCCCTCCTGCAAGCCAACCATCTGTTGATGAGTTCATCAGTTATAGCCAGATCCTTGTGGGCTATCCAACATGGGAGGCATCAAGATGGAACCCTCAACCAAATGATAACTGCTTGCAGGTGTTGTCTTTGGTCTTTTGCAATGCCAAGAATATAGGATGATGGCTTACAGAGCTCACAGATATGGTGGATAGCACATGGGAGGAAACAACTGGGTTGAGGGTAGACAAGATAATGGGGAGCTCAGTTATCAAAGCAATGAGTACCCAATCTGCCATAGTCTCCATAGTCCATGTTGACTATGGAGTGGAGCTAATCCATTCCTTTCTGTCATTTCTTTCCAGAAGAACTGTCCCCCTGGAGTCTACCAACCTTGATCACTACAGTACAGGATCAACTCCTATGGGCCCACTGTGTGCAGCTTCTAGCAAAGGAAAGAAGAAGGAACACTGCTCCCCACTCTTTTCCCCTCTTCCCAACCTCACACTTCACCCTGGAACAGCTGCACAAGTTGCAGTCATACACACATCAAGGAATGTCCCAGGCCCAGAAGATCCTAGGGATGACAAAGACACAGGCTTTACCCCTGCCCCCACCTTCTCCCAGTCAGCCTACAGTTTCACCCACTCCCTTTGTGACACAATGGGAGCATCCATTGGCTACTGGCTCCCATATCTCATGAAGTTCCAGGACCTTCCCTTGTCCAAAAACCTTCCCCTTTTGCTCAGGTCCACTCTCCCCTTTCTGAATGAAGCATTCCTCCCTGTTCTGCATACTACAAGCCTCAAAGTACTCCTTTGTGGCCACACCATGGTCCCTGCCAATCACCCCCTCCATCCTTTCACCTGCTACCACTGTCACTACCTTGGTCACTGGTCTACTGACCACAACCCTTCCTGACCTTGGTGGTCCCTCTTGGACCATGGACCAGCCCTGCCTGAGCTTGGAGATTATTACTGGAAGTAGCCTAACCTCACAGGTCATTCAGCCTAAACAGGGGGGGGTAATGTTATGGTTTCCTTTCTCCTTTTCTCCATTTCCCCTATTTTACTCTTACCATAACATGTTTATGAATCAACAGACTCTTCAAGGACCTCCTAGATCTATGCTCTCCATTTACTGATGTAGACATACATCATCATTGGGGTTTGTACTCATTCCACTCCATACTCCAACTGACAACATCATTGGAGCTTCACTGCAGACAACCCCCTGCCATTGTACTATTACTGCCACCTGTTGTATTATATAAACATATGTTGATGAGGAAGTAGTCCTCATCAAAATTCTACCTTGTTCCTCATCCAACTTAGTTCATGTCTTGAGTATTCTCAAAGACAAACTACACTAAGTCATCCCCAACTTGGTTCTGTATTGTTTACCAGCTGACTACCCTGAAGTTCCCATTCAAGGTCTTCTGTGGTCTGGTCAGCATAGAAGGTCATTTTGCCATTGCTCAAGTTGCTGGCATAACACTATTCATGACACAGAACTTGAGAAAAACAACAATAAAGAGGAATCTCCCTTGGAGGTTGCTCCCCCAATGGAGGTGATACCAGTAAATCCTGTCACTTGTCCAAGTGACAATCCTCAGCAATCACATGAAGTACCAGTGCAAACTCATGTTGAGAGATTGCCAGAAGGACAAAGAGCAAGAACTTCAAGACAGCCTATGAGGATTCTCATCAAGCAGGCTGAAACATGCTTCACTCCTTATCCACATCCCTCTAACATTCAGTGTTCTGGAGGAGAGAGAATTATACCTCTTCAACCCAATAATGTATATGGAGAAAGGACACATCCTGTTGAAGCAGAGAAGGATGCTTCCAGGAGTAATGAGATGAAGGAGTTAGAAGATGAGCAAGAGGAAGCTCTACTCGACTTGCATAAGCTAAGTGCAGAGCATGGTTCAGACTTCCTGAACTACCTGCTTATGCAAAAAGTCAAATTGAAGTCTCAAATACCTGTTCAGTATAAGGATACACTGAAGTTACCAGCTGAGGAACAAAAAGCTTGGAGAAATGCAATGCAAGAGGAAATATCTGCATTGGGAAAGAGAGATGTATGGAAACTCATCCCTCTACCTCAACATCATACCCCAATAAAATGTTGATGGGTCTATGCTGTAAAGTCCAACAGCCACAAGCACACATGCCTCATAGCAAAAGGTTTCTCTCAAGGGTATGGAATTGACTTCAAGGATGTCTTTTCCCCAGTAGCAAGATTCAAGTCAGTATGAATCATCCTATCCCTGGCTGCCCAATACAATTGGGACATAGAGGTGCTGGACATCAAAACTGCTTTCCTGTATGGAAAATTGGATGAGGAAATATACATGGAACAGCCAGAAGGCTTCATGCAGAAGGGAAAAGAACACATGGTCTACAGACTGCTTCATGCACTGTATGGACTCAAACAAGCCACACTCGCTTGGAATATTGAGCTTGATAAATCCCTCAAGGCACTTGGCTTTATCTGCATCTGCTCTGATGCTGGAGTATACATATATGAACAAAGAACCAAAGAAGAGAGATTAATCATTATCCTCCTCATATACATACATGGATGATGTACTTTTCACTGGAAACAATTGAAACCTCTTACAAGAAGTGAAAAGAAAATTCATGAAGGTCTGGGAATGTAGAGACCTTGGACAAGCCAATGAATACCTTGGAATGCAAATCCAAAGAGATCATTGATCAGGTCTTTTGATCATTGATCAGGTCACTTATTTGGACAAGATTCTCAAGAGATTCAATATGCAGGCATGCAATCCTGCACATACCCCATTACCCATATCCTATGAACCTGTTAAATCAACTGGAGAGTCCAATCCCAAGTTGAGGCCAAGATACCAATCTGTCATAGGATCCCTGTTGTATTTAATGCTGGGAACAAGACCTGACATTGCCTTCACTGTTATCAAGATGTCACAGTTCTCTGCCAACCCCACAGTGGATCACCTTAACCATTCCATGCATATCTTCCAATACCTTCAAGCCACATGAAACAATGGCATTGTAAATCACCAAAAGGCAGAGTTGAAGATAGATGCATACTCAGACACAGACTGGGCCTCTGACAAAAATGACTGCAAATCCACCACTGGCATGGTCATATTAACAAATGGTTCACTGATCACTTGGTTGTCATGCAAGCAAAAAACTGTGGCATTATCAGCAACAGAAGCTGAGTGCATGTCCATTTCAGACATGTCACAACAAGTCATTTGGATCCACTCTATGCTCATAGAGTTGGAATTTAATCCAAAGCCCATCACACTATATGGAGACAACATGGGTTCTATATTCCTTGCACAAAACCCAGCACAAGAGAGAAGAACAAAACATATAGATATGTATCTGCTATCATTTCATCTAAGAATGCATTGAGCAGAGAAAGGCCTTGGAGCTGTGCCATATCAGCACAGACAAACAACTAGCAGACATATTCACCAAGAACCTTGCTAGGATCAAGTTCACAGGTTTCACAGAATTCCTCATGCAAGATTTGGCACATACCAAATCAGGAGGAGTGTTGAACAAATAGGTGAAAGCCCCTGATAATGTAATCAGATGCTCACCATTTGTTGTAGAAAGAGATTTGTCATGTGCACAAGCACATGATAGTCACAGAAATGTAATACAGCTTGGGAATACCAATATAGCCAAATAACCAGTCAAGGTCTAGACCTATGGATCTAGAACCAACCATTATGCAATGGGATGAGTCATGAGAAGATGCATGACTGCAAATGACTCATTCCTTATCTACTTATCTCTTTATCTTCTTATCTTCATTTCCAATAGTAAGAAGACTCTTATCTTCAATATGCTTGTATGGCAACTGCACACTTATCATATGCAGCTCAACCCACAAGTTGAAGCAATTATGCACAGACCAGTTCCTTTATAGGACAGGTCAATTTCACCTATATAAACCACACATTTACATGGCTGTAAGTTAGAATAGTCTTCATGTCTATCTCTATATCAGCATTCATCCTCACAAGCCTACAAAGCTCTTATCAAGACTCAACATATCTACAGAAATTGTCAAGTGAACAACTAGGTAAGTTTACTAGTGTCAGCCCAGTGAACTTCCACTGCATAGAAGAAGTTAGGACCTGGTAGCCTTGGTCCATGCATTCCTCTGCATCAATACTTCTCTAGATGATGGTCCATGGTCCCTTTGTTGAGCAGCTCTGGACACAAATGGGCTGTCTAATCCTGGCACAGGTGGGAGCCAAAGGTCTTGTGGGGAGTTAGAGGGTGTCATGTGGATCTGCAGTATGTGTCATCTGCACATGATTCCATCTTGGTTCATTGACTGGCTTCCAGGCAGCATGCCTCCACTAGGAGCTCTCTGGTGTTGAGGGTTGTGTAGGGCACTAGAGGGCATTATGGGGACCTGTGGTACATGACAACTGCATGTTATTCCATCCTGGCTCATTGACTGGGATCTAGGCATTGCAGCACCACTTGGAAGTCTCTGTGGATACATGCCAGTGTATTGTTGGCTGAAGGGGGTAAGGGATAGAGGCAGTGGGCAATTTTTTGCAGGGTGCTGGGAGGCATTTTGGAAGCATGCATGTACTAGGCATCTACTGAATATAATCTGATCTGCCTATGCTCAAAAACACGACTGAATTCGAGGAGGATCATGAATATTTGTACAATGTAACTCAGCCTACATAGCCTATAATCACACTCAAATCCAATCTGATTATTAATTAGAAGGTTGAAATCGTCATAGCGATAACTGAGTGAATCCGACCGGACTATGCTTCGAAACGAGAACACTTCGCTGCTATAATCAAATGTATTAATAAGACTAGCTACGGTCGGGATATAGTACTACTTTCGCTATTAACCCGACTATTCCCGGCCCTGATTAAAAACCCGTTTCCGCAGTGAGTCAACCTAGTGATCCAGTTTCCAGCAATTTCCAGTTTCTAGTATTGCAGATAATTCGACATTAACGAAACATTCATTATGCCACCGACTCCATCCGACATCCGGTTTGTAAATGGTATGGGAAATTAATAAAGGTAACTATAATGGTACAATGACCACCCAAAACGTGATGGAGAAGTGCCTGTGGTAAACAACTGAGGGTTCTTAATAAATGTAATGCAGATCGTTAGC
The DNA here is from genome assembly GCA_029372045.1 of Scleroderma citrinum. NCBI lineage: Eukaryota > Fungi > Basidiomycota > Agaricomycetes > Boletales > Sclerodermataceae > Scleroderma > Scleroderma citrinum. Next base: position 1,365,751 of record JARFMN010000001.1, read on the forward strand.
GATGAGATAACATAGAATGCGAACAGACAGTCTAGACATCAAAGGGTATACCGAAAATGCGGGTCTACTTCTTTAACATTTGCAACTGGACGTATTCAAAGTAGTCTCCTCTTAACGCAAGGAGCTCGTCATGCGTGCCAGCTTCGCTGACACGACCTTCCTTGATGAAGTAACTAGAGTAGCAAGTCAGTCCAGTGGTATGAATAGAACACACCAATGGTACTCACATGCAATCGGCATTTTGGATGGTGGATAGGCGGTGGGCAATGGCGATTGTTGTCCGACCCTTTGCAGCCTTGTCAAGTGCCTCTTGTACGGTCTTCTCCGAATTTGAGTCCAACGCAGATGTTGCCTCATCCAAGAGAAGAACTTTAGGTTTACGAAGAAGAGCACGCGCAATGGCAATCCGTTCTATGGGCACAAAGGTATTAGCCATCGATGTGAACGGCATAGTTGGCATCACTTACGCTTCTGTCCACCAGACAACTGTGATCCCTTACCGCCAACTTCTGTTTCGAAACCACTAGAGGCTCGTTCAGAACATGTCCAATCAGGATAGGAAGGTTAACCTTACTTTGGCAACGACTGGATAAAGTCAAGGATATTGGCATCTTGGCATGCTTCTTCAATCTCCTCCTGAGTGACTTCAGCTATAGGCTTAGTTGCACCGAGAAGGATGTTGAAGCGGACGGTGCCTGCATAGAGAGTCTGCAATTTGGAAGTCAGCGACGCATACAGATGATTTGTTGTGACGCACAGGTTCCTGAGAAACGAGCGCGAGCTGCTTCCTGTACTCTTGGACATTGTATTCGTTGATGGGCTGGCCATCGAGCAAGATTTGGCCGACCAGAGGATCGTAGAAACGCTCGATCAGCTGGATGCTATAAAACAATCAGCAAACAGTCGGGTTGTGGTATGGCTAATTAGACTTACACAGTACTCTTGCCACATCCACTAGCACCAACAAGAGCAACATAGGTACCCCGTTCAATTGTAAGATTCAGACCCCGAAGCACGCGAACGGCAGGTCTCGTAGGATAACGGAAATGAACATTTTCCAAGCGGATCTGACCATCGACACTTCTCGCTGAGAAAGTCTTCCCTTCAGAAGAATCCGCCTCGATCTCTGGAACAGTATCGAATAGCTTTATCATAGCCGCGCCTGCACCGCGAGCCGACGACATGTCCGGCACGAATTGGAATACATTACCGGCTTGCATGGCTCCGAAAGTCGTACCCTAAAGGAAGCCACTGTTAATATCGCCATCTGAACATTGTGACGACAGCATACGAACCATAAGAGCGGTAAAGAACGCCGTAGTTGATACTTCCAATCTAGAAACGAGTGTGGACCCATACCAGAAGGTGAGCGCGATCGTCCAAAAAACTGCCGACTGAGAAAATGCAAAAATTAAGCTACTCCAGAGGGAGGCCCTGTTGGATTTCTTAAGAGGCTCATCCAAGCTGTTAGAGTACACCCTGAGACAGTCTTCCTCGCGAGTAAGCGAGGAGACGGTACGAATTGCGCCAGCAGCCTCGCATGCCAACTTGGCGGAAGCTGCATGGGATGCCTTGTTCTCTTGGTCTTTCAAAACAACGATACGCTGCAAATCGTTAAGCCAGCAGAACACTTGGTAGAACATATTGACTCACTAGTCGAATGTAACCCGCTGAAACAACAAGAGGCGTACATGCTAAGAAACACGAATTGGTAAGTATGGACCGATGTGCTTATCAGGGGAAACCAACCGATGCCAACAAGGGCGGGCTTCCAAGCATAGGATAAGCCAACAATGGCACCGCCAATCAACGTTGATAATGCTTGAATGATACTGTTTACGGAATCAGCATCCAAAGAAAACAGTGGATGGAAGAGGATGCGTACGCTCCAAGGGTGGCACCAGCCAAGCCATTGACCTTCTGGGGGTCACCATTTACTTTCGATGTAAGAACACCCGTCTTGCATGGCTTTCAATAACAAAATTACCTTCGAAAGAAGGAAGACTTACATTGTTCTCTTCTCTGTCAAAGAACTGTACTAGTCCAATGTAAGCACATCTGTGTATAAGTAGTAACGGAGGGAACTCACTGTCTTGTCCCAGAATTGTGCGGAAGCTAAGGATACGCAGTTTTGTTGTCAATTCTGCAGCGGAGTAGGCGAAGAGATAGTTCTGGGTCCCAATGGCAAGAGCAGCAAAGATAGAGATGATGAAGAACCTAGCAATAACTATATTCAGCACATTAAACTTTCAGCCATGCCGCATGATACTTGCCACAAGGCGTTCTGGTTACCCTGTTCGCGCCTGACAGATGGGTCAGGCTGGGAAAATCCAGTAATTGCCTTTCCTGGGACACATTGAATGCATATTGACAGACAGAGAGCACTCAAACTCACCATAGATGATACTGAACACCGGGAAGACCATTCCTGTCACTAACATCTATTAAGCAATAGAAGTCGTGTACTGCCCTCAGAACTCACCTATCGCAGCAACTGCGGCAATCGCATACATGTGGTACCATGGCCGCGCCAGACTGCCTATACGCTTGAAAAGGTAGAACAAGCTATAAGCCTCTTCGTCGATTTCATTCTGCTTCCTCTCATCGCTCTTCTTGCGTGCTATATCCGAAGTTACTGAATGCAGGGTATCCTGACGACCAAGAGGTATCTCTTCCATTGCGGTCTTCTTCGTATCGGTACTGCTGACAACTGCTACATCATCATCATCTAGGGTCTCCTTGGTTTCACGCAGTTTTTGCGCTTGCACAAGTCGTGCATATGGTCCTGCATTGTCCAGTAATTCCTGATGTGTTCCTTGCTCCAAAACTACACCCTCTCCCATCACGAAGATCTGGTCCGCATTCTTGATCGTAGAAAGTCGATGAGCAATAGAAATGGTGGTCCGACCAGCAGATGCCTTATCAAGAGCATCCTGTACGATACCCTCCGACTGCGTGTCTAGAGCACTGGTTGCTTCATCCAGGAGTAAGATTCGAGGATCAGATACGATTGCACGTGCAATCGCCACACGTTGCTTCTGTCCACCAGACAAAAGGAATCCGCGTTCGCCGACAAGGGTGTCATACCCTTGTGGCAGCTTGGTGATGAAACCATCTGCATTGGATTTGATACACGCATCTTTAATGAGTTTGAACTTCTCTTCTTCAGATGCGTGCTCCCAAGGGGAACCAACCAGACCGTGAGCAACGTTTTCCTTGATGGTGGTGGCGAAGAGAATTGGTTCCTGAGACACGAGGCCGATTTGCCTGCGCAGCCATTTTAAATTGAGATCAGGCAGAGCAACGCCATCCAGCTTGACAGAGCCACTGAGGGGGTCATAGAAACGCTCGACAAGAGAAACGATGGTGGACTTTCCAGACCCAGAAGCACCGACGAGGGCTGCAGTCTTTCCGGCCTCGAAAGTAAGGCTAACTCCTTTGAGGATAGGAACGTCCGGTCGGGCCGGGTAGTTAAACCGTACGTTCTCTATAGTGATCTCACCGACGACATTTTCTGGCTTGAGTCCTGCAGGGCTGGCAGAGTCGATGTCGGGCACGCGCTCAATAGTAGCAAACAGCTTTGCAGCGGCGCCACGGCCTTGGGTAATGGCTGTTGATGATTAGCAATGCGCACAATTATATCCACAAAAAACCCACCCTGTGCCTCAGGTGCCAACATAGCCAAAGAGAATGAACCGATCAGGATGGCCATGAAAACATTGACAACCTGACCAGCGGTCGCTAGATAGGGAAGGTAAACGTCGATCGCAAGAGAGACACACTAGCGTACCATGACCTTCGTTGATGAGCGTGGTTCCAAAGTCGAATGCTATAAAAATGTCAATATAAAGGTGAGAGAAATGCGCCAAACTCGTACCGAGTGCATAGGAAGCGTAGATCACGAAAAAGAAGATTGCCAAACTGGATCCGCTCCAAATTGCTGACCTTGCATTCACGACACGAATGTTGTCCATTGTCTTGTCGAAAAGGGCGCCGAGCACCCTTTGCGAACCAAAAGCTTGGGCCGTCCGGACAGTGGAGATGACCTCCTCGGCGAGCGTACCACTCTCAGCTATTAGCTGGAGAGATTGCCTGTGATACGGTCAATTTACAGATGCTCTGCAAGCAGACGAAGAAGGTACCCACTGCATGTATTTAGAAACAAACTTGTTCATGAAAGCCCCAGTAATCCCTATGCATGGTAGGATGGATGACATAGCAAGAGCAAGCCGCCAACATTGGGTGTAGGCGAGGACGAAACCAGTGAGAAAAGCACTCAGGAAGGAGACCAGAATAGCGACCTTCTCTGACATCCCCTGCTGGACGAGATCTATTTTGCTTGAGTTTAGAAGACATCAAACTCCTAAATGGTTGTGGCTCACGGGTGTCGGTTTGGATACGGGTCGTCACTTCGCCAGGTCCGATTTTATCGAAGTATGCGATATCTTGCCGAAGAATAGCCTGAAGGTATTTCTCTCGAATGCGTTTCGCGTTGACCTCCCCCGTGTAAACCCATGTTGTCATATAGATATAGGTACAAACGAACATGCCGAGACCTGACGAAAGCATCAGATAATAGACGCGATACCGATGATCGATAAGATACCAATGTAGCTGAGATATGAAGCATCCAAGGCGGCGCCATGGCGGAACTCGACTGCCGCTGAATCGAGGTTCTGTTGGGCAATAGATATTGCTGTAGAGTTTCCGGATTGTTGTGCGTCATCAAAAGTGATCAAAGTGTTTGAGAACGTGACGAAATCTTGGATCAACCTTCCGAACACCAAAGTCATAAGTGGCTGAAGGTGCATCAGCTATTGAACGAGGACAAGAGTGCAGTACGAATACCTGGGCAGCACCAGCTACTATAGCACAGGAAATGCCAATGGCATCCAGTGACAGCTCCCACGAAGTCGAATACCTTCTATGCGTCAGGAGGTAGATCGACTGAAAAGGATAAAACTCACTGGAATAGTTCAGTGAAGCCAACGGCAGGGATAGTTTCCTCGGGCTGGGTATCGACTTGGGTATCAGTAGACTTTTCCTGGTCGCGTTTTTCATTTCGCTTGCGGAAGAATCCCTTGGACTTTTGGGGAGTAACTCGAATGGAGTCGACGTCTGCAGCGGATGTCGCTTTTTCCGAGAGGACGGGGGTACTCTGATCCGTCATGATGGATCAGACGCGAAAAGCTGTAGAAGGCTCTCTTGCAGACTGCTGAGAGAGAATAGGATGCGACTGTGAGAGTATGAAGAGGAGAAGCACACCCTCGGAGGGTACTTATTATAAGGGCACACCAACACCCGTCTCCTGTCGTAAGCTAAATTTGTAACGTTGGCTATCGTTGTAGATCCCGGGTTCGACTTGGCCACGGAATGGTCACCGTGACTCACCCCCGATTCACAGCTGTCATTCCAAGGCGGTGGCACAGATCCTACAGCATGAGGCAGCCCCTCTACTTGTGGCTAGTATCAACCCACTCACAATTCCACCCCCAAGCCGATGATACACGGCAAGGCACCCCTTGCGCCAAGTCAAATCAGACGTCGACGGCACAAGAATCGTGGGAAGACTTTGTCATCCCGTCGGGAAGGCCGTTGGAGTTACTTCGGCTGGGTGATGGGCAATATCCATGCTGTGCCGCAGTGGCTTGTTGTGGCGAATATAAATCTTCCATTGACTTGCTTCCCCGATCAATCGGTTGGATTCCTAAAAAGAAGTTGTCGGGGTGCACTCGCAGGAAGCTTATCCAGTGTGAAGCGAGTGTCGCTACTTCCAGTACATGGACTGACAGTACTCAAACACACATGATCATCCCTTTCCCTGAGTGCTTACGATGTCCAGCGGGTCCGTAAATACCTGGAGTGAATCACCTTATCGTAGAGATGACTACGGCGCCAAAGCACACGGTCAATTGATTACATAACCGAGCGGAGTCTGAAAGTGACCCGCCGAGAACCTCCGAGACTTTGCACATTTTGTTCTTGTCCGATGGTTTCTTCAACGTTGTCGGTGTCGCTGAGTCGTGTCCTCAGGAGCGCGTCTAGAAGGCCTGTAAGTCTCAGCCCACTCAGAAACTTCGCATAAATTCAAAAAAAAATGTGCAGCGGCCATTGCGGTCATTTGCGACCGCCGTCCACATCCCAACACCCATTACACAGACTACAACTCTGTCTAATGGTCTGACAGTCGCAACAGAATCACATCCCCACGCGCAGACTGCGACCGTCGGTGTCTGGATTGATGCAGGTTCTCGTGCAGAGACCGACAAAACTAGCGGCACGGCCCACTTCCTGGAACATATGGCTTTCAAGGGTACCAACCGGAGAAACCAGCACGCCTTAGAACTCGAGGTAGAAAACTTGGGTGCGCATCTAAACGCGTACACTTCGCGTGAGCAGACTGTCTACTATGCAAAGTCTTTCCGCAAGGACGTACCAACCGCGGTTGACATCATCAGCGATATCCTCCAGAACTCCAAGCTCGATGGCGCCGCAGTGGAGCGTGAACGAGACGTCATTCTGCGTGAACAGCAGGAAGTCGACAAGCAACTAGAAGAGGTTGTCTTCGACCATCTCCATGCCGTGGCGTTCCAGGGTATTTATTTCTCTCTTTTGCTCACCTGGCATACACACTCATTTCAACCAGGTCAGCCTCTCGGACGTACAATCCTCGCCCCAAAAGCCAATATTCTGTCCATCAAGCGTGACGACCTCGCCAATTACATCCGCACCAACTATACCGCTGACCGTATGGTACTTGTGGGGCTGGCGGTGTCGACCACGACGAACTCGTCAGACTCGCCGAAAAGCACTTCTCTTCACTACCTGTCTCCTCAAACCCCATTCCCCTCGGTCGTCTTGCTCATCCTCGATCCAGTTTCGTTGGTTCTGAGGTCCGCATACGGGATGACGAAGTACCATGCGCACATGTTGCTATCGCAGTCGAAGGCGTCGGCTGGAGCTCACCAGACTACTTCCCCATGCTCGTAATGCAATCTATCTTGGGCAACTGGGACAGGTCGCTGGGCGCTGCCCCTCTTCTCTCATCCCGTCTCTCCCACATCATTTCTTCGAACAACCTTGCCAATAGCTTCATGTCATTCTCGACATCTTATTCTGACACTGGACTCTTGGGGTATCTACTTGGTCTCGGAGAATTTCATGAACCTTGACGACATGGCCCACTTCTGCACTGAAGGAGTGGACTCGTATGTCAATAGCTCCTACGGACGTTGAGGTTGAGCGCGCCAAGAGTCAACTCAAAGCTGGCCTACTTCTCAGCCTTGATGGCACCACGAACGTCGCAGAGGACATTGGCAGACAGCCTCGTTACCACCGGTCGCCGTATGACTCCCAAACAGATCGAAAACGCAGTCGATGCCGTTACCACTGAGGAGATCAAGCGAGTGGCTCAGAAATACCTCTGGGACAAGGATGTAAGTGGATAATATTTTGGGTCGTATGTGTCTGAGTGTTCCCTGCTTTGCAGATTGCTGTCGCTGCTCTTGGACCTATTGAAGGTCTCCTCGACTACAACCGTTTGCGTGCTGACATGTCCTCGATGGTCTATTAAGATAGTACCCTGATTCTTAGCGTGAGATGCCTGCAACTTCCAGCCGTCGTATTATTAGGTAGAGCTCCACCCTCCGAGGGTCGTCGAATCAAATCCTGTTGAGGTTGTAATGGTTGAACCGGTGAGACTATCCACCTAACATCAGAAAAATTTACGTTTCAAGTTGGTTCCGCGGGTTATAAACCTCGCCGACGCCTTGAGTCATACACATCTATTTCCGAATCAGACACCAGGTTTACGTGAGGTATCACGGTGCCATTAATGCGGCCTGTTCCACCAAGGTTTTTTTGTCGAGTTCTTTGATGCAGTGAAGTATCTGAAAATGGTCAAGACAAATGTCTGGAGCACAACTAACCTCCGAAGATCAGATGCTTGAAGCCTCTGTTACGCGTAGACTTTCGTACTCACACCTTAGACACCACACGCCCTTTTAGCAACCGCGTCTTATCGGATCTGTACTGTTTGTTGCGGTATACAAGAATTTCTCTCTCTCCCCCTCTGTTACCCGTCAATGGCATTGAAGCCAAGAAAATGCGACTGGACGGTCTTTTTAATTTTGGATAAAAGTGGCTCGTTCACGCTGCCTTGGGTCGCCACTGCCGCAATGTGCTTCGTGAATCCTTGGGGCGAACTGGAGCCAACTTGCCAACAACATTCCGTTTGATTCAGATCAGACAGGCCTTCATGAGTTTGGAAAATGAATCAGCCTGTTCTTTTAGTGTGCATGTTCAGCGCCCCCCGAGAAAAACAGCAAATTATAGAGTCACGCAATCGTTCAGTCACAGGAATCAATAATGGGGTTGTCACAGGTAATTATTTCCGTCCTGACACATGAAAAAATGAGTTGATCGATCCACTAATACCGAGGATTCGGCATTGTCAATGCCAAGCTAATTCCATGTCAGAGTTACTTTTCCACCTGGGACTGTACATGTCCAGGGAACACTAGTAGTCGAATTTCCCCTTGATAACATGAACCCATTCTCGGATGCAGCGATGAAGGTATTGAGAAAAACAGTGTCGTGGACAGAATGAGGACCGGGCGGAGACGGTGGCGGGAATCGACTTCAGGAATAACCACCAGGGAAACTGATGGTTTATGAGAATGGCTAGACGAGGGATTCACCATAACACCGGTGGGAGGGTGTGGGAGGCGAAACATCTGTTAGAATAAAACTTGTTAGCTCATGGATATGGCACTATGAACGACGGCAAATTCATGGTACACAAACGGGGAGTAAAATGAACTGTGAAATACGTTTCACTCACTTGAACTAAAGCACCTTCTCTTGGAGCCATATCGGTGTTAAGCGCCATGGTTCCACGAGATGGATCCCCTGAATTGATGTGATAGAGTTGAGACAGCTACGAGAAAGATAAATATCAAGCTAGCCAACTGAGCAGCAACCTAGAAAGGTATCCTACCTTGCCACCTTCAATAACACCGATGTAGAAAGCGTCTTCCTTGCCTACCCGATTTGAGTCCCCGGAGAGAGACAGGCCATGTTTCTGAATAGCAGATAGTAAAAGGCGCGTGGGATTGCTGGAGTTAATAGAGAGTATCAGATTGCCTTCAGAGCTAGAAGCGGGGAAATGGATGTCGAGTTGAGATATCGTAGGAAGTGTTAAGGTATGAATTTAACAGATGGTATTCAGAAAATAGGAAACATCGTACCTCGTTATAGGCAGAGCGGGAGTCAGCGGTACGAGTGTCGGGAAATTGAGGTCAAGCTGCGATGGCAAGGAAGAAGGTAACGCGATGCCAACAGCCCCGTCGGAATGAACCTGTCCATTGTAAAATAGCGTAACGGGGCGACCGGTGAGAAAGGGGGTGGGTGATGCGAATAGCGCAAGCTAATGGACATAGGGTAGCAGACAGGACAGAATCAACAAGCAGTGATGCGGGAAGCCAGATCAAGAACCAAAGAACGCAATGCACCTGAGATCCGGATATGACGGAGAAGAACTTTTACACAAACCTGGTGTGAACTTGGAAACGTATTCTGAAGTTCAGTTGTAATACCCTCTAAAGCTCGGTCTGAGAAGTAGATAAAACTGCCGATGGACGATGATCTATTGGTAACAGTTCGTACTTGTTGGCCATTATAGGACGCGGGACTTATTCCGGAAGGACGCACTCGAGACATTGCAGGTCTTGAGGAAGCGCATCTCCAACCTTGCAATTGGATGACGAGGGAAGGGACCATAGTTTCTGCCAGTCCATCTCGCCATTTTCCCCAAGAGCAGAATTGAAAACATCTGACCCTGTACTACCAAGCTTCGCACCACTCGCATTATTCATTTGAGTACCATCTTCACTGACATCTCTGTTGCGACCTGCGTGCCATCTTCCTACTTGAGGTTCTGGGCGACCGGGAACGGTTGAGCGAAAAGGGATGCCGTCCACGAGTGCGAGAGAAACTGAGCAGTGTTCTGGGTGTAATTTGCTATCGATGAGCACGGGGGCGGATATGCATCCAACATGAGTAGGAAAGCGTTTTGTCAATGGGGCGGTAAGAGCAGACAATTCGTTCCGAGTCACATTCGATGGGGGCGCGAGTGCGAACAAGAGTGTTTTCAAAGGAGACTCTGGTACGCGAGACAGCGCTGAAAGAAGAGCAGCTGCATTTCGTGCGACCAGTGTTTTCGCGTTGAGCATCGATGCACACCACGCAGTCACCCAGTTACCGTATATGGGAAGCAGCCGCGATCTAGTCGACAGCCAACCTTTGAAATCCTCAACATGTCGACCTTGACGCGAGATACCTTCGATGCTCATTCCAACGCCGTACAAGCTGCCGCACTCAGTGCCACTCGTCTCGCAGCGTCGTCGCTTCCGTCCGACCTAAGTTTTCATCGCTCTATCGACCCACTGCTCGGTCGTGACGTCGATGCACTCTCTACTCGCGTGCTCGAACTTACGAATCGACTTATTCAACTCACCAGTAAGACTAGCCCTGCGAAAGTCAGTAGTTTGCAGGGAGAGGAGGATGTTGTCGATGAATTCGCTGGAACAGTCATTGATGCAATGGAGAGTATGCTAGAAAGAACAGATAGCGCTCTAGACGATTTTATGGGCACGAAAAAGAACCCTGCAAACCAGCTCACTGTTTCTTCCGCCGATCTCAGCAACAAAAACGACACAAAGGCATGTTTTCACTGGCTTTGTGTTTATATTCTGACTCCTCGGGTTCTAGAAATTTCAACCCCCTTTCCGCGGAAGACTAGATCCTACCCTTACACACGCATCTTATCTCCCAAAACCTCAGCTCAAGTTTAGATATGCGCATCCCAATACAGACGAGTCACCCTACATTCCTGTTACACTTATCCCCATAAATGGTGTGCAAAAGTGCCGTTGGGCTACATCTTCGACAGTGGACCCTCCGACAACGAGGATATCGTTCAGGGTGGGGAGTCTGCTGAAGGAGAAGAAAAGAAGCGGTCATTACACCCGTACTACTATGAACTTACACATCCGACATACCCATATCACGTCTTTCAGCCTCCCTTAAACCCAGTGCGACCAACGCCACTCGAGGTTTCTTCTAGTCCGTCTTCTGCCTCCCGCCATTTTACCTTGGTCTCAACTGCCAAAGCCTTCCTATCATTCGCCAATGCAATATCATCTGCCACGGAGCTGGCTGTCGATTTGGAACACCACTCGTACAGATCTTACAGAGGATTCTTAGCGCTGATGCAAGTCTCAACAAGAGAAGAAGACTTCGTCATCGACTTGCTCGTCCCTGAAATTCGGGAAGGGTTACGACAGGCCAAAGGAAAATCTTTCGGCAAAGTAGAAGATGAGCAGATAGCGAAAGAAGCCGGTGAAATCGTCGCGAGAGTCTTTGCGGATCCTTCGGTTGTAAAGGTGTGTTTGAATGACTCCGTGTGGTTCCTTGCCAAGTCGCTGAGCTATATTTCGCCCCTGTTCGTGATGATTACATTTCATGCTACTCCACTTGTTTCAGGTATTCCACGGTGCTGAGTCTGATGTTGTCTGGCTTCAACAAGATTTCAACATTTTCATCGTCGGCTTATTCGATACCTTCCATGCATCTAAAGTTCTAGGTATGCCACCCTTTTGTGACAACCTCACTTCAACGAGGCGCACTGACATCTATTCTTCGACTCGTTTCAGGATTCCCGAAACATAGCCTGGCAAATCTCTTAGAGACATACTGCGACTTTGTCCCAGACAAGCGGTATCAACTTGCTGATTGGAGAATTCGGTGAGCAAACCTGCTGATCATTTAATCAATAACCTTCTCATGCACGCCGTTTCACCAGACCTCTACCGGCAGAGATGTTAACATATGCCCAGTCCGATACGCATTTCTTGCTTTACATCTATGATCGACTCAGGGGGGCATTGCTCGATAAGGCGCAAGGGCTCCCTCCGTCAGATCCCAATAGTGAAGCGGAATCATTTATCCGCATAGTTCTCTCGCGCTCTGCTCGTACTTCACTCCGGCTGCATGACATTGAAGCATACGATGGGCAAGGTGGGTCTGGATCTGGCGGATGGGATACATTAGCAAGAAAGTGGAACAAGGCTGAGTTGACAGCCGCTGGGGGACAGAGCTTCCGCGCAGGTGATGATGGTGCCAGAACTTTGGGAGCTGTCTATCGAGCTGTGCATCACTGGAGAGAGCAAGTAGCAAGAGAAGAGGATGAGAGTACACGGTGAGTTGCTTCTTCTACATCGGTTCGTCCGTATTCACTTTTGATGGTGTCGTAGGTTTGTTCTTCCAACGCACCACCTCTTCCTCATTTCAGAGCGCCCACCTTCCTCGGTATCAGACCTACTATCATACTTTGGTCGACCTGGGGGTGGTGCTGGGGCTATCCCACCAGTGTTGAAACGACGTGGGGGTGAACTGGTCAGCGTAGTGAAAACAGCAGTAGGAAGTGTTACCCCTGTTGGTCCAAGTCAGTCACATAGTGTTGTGATCAGTGAGCTTGCAACAAAGGATATCGAGCAACTCCCTCCAAGCAACGACACCGAGCCAACGCGAGTGGTTGCAACGTCCACCGAATTGCGCCTGTGGTCATCTCCAGCCTCACCACTGCTTGGAGCTGCATCTCGTTCCCTCCTGTTCAGTGTCGATTCGTCTTCGGCAACAAAGATGTCGTCTGCTGCTGCCAAACCATATATTACTCCACACAGTTCCTTGTTGGGAGATGCATCACGGGTGAGTTTAATATCTAAGATCTTGTTCTTCTTTTTTATAATCCTTCTTCCTAATCATTGTCGTTTGCCATAGCCAAATGTCCTTGCACCACAAAAGCTGGACTCCGTGTTGACGCCCGACACTGCATCTGACCGATTTAGGGAGATCGTGAATAGAATTCATCGAACGTTGGCCATCGCACCTATGGTTTCGGCACCTGCAACTGTCAATGTATGTTGTTTGCGTTGCCAGTCGGGAACCCCTTGCTAACTTAAATCTCTTACCAGGAAGAGACTGGAATTATCATCAGCACTGGTGATGCTTCAAATACGGTACCATCTGATACAGGGAATTCGCCAGCTGTCCCCTGTGAACCCCTGGGTCAGATCGAGACTCCCACTGTTACTGCACACCACCAACCTCATCCATCCGCACATACCTATACGCCTATCATAGACGACGCTATTGTTGTCGTGGGGCAGGCAAGCGCGAGGCAACGCAAACGAAAGCGAGAAAAAAGTAGCGGTGACCCGTCTCAATCGACCTTACAAACCGATTCCGAAACCAAGGCCGAGCTGGTTGCATTTGATTATACCGCTGTTCCCAACTTGCTGGATGGAGGAGGGAAAAGGGAAGGGGGAGGCGAGGTAGATGTAAAGAACAAGAAACCGAGACAAAGTAAAAGTGAGTCCTATTCAAGTGGTAATTTCTTTGGGGTCAGGGACGGACGATTCAGGTTTGGTTTCGTCCCTTACCTCGGTGCTTTGCTTTTAAGCCTGTAGCCCTTGCTATCCAGGACATTTTATTTCTTTTTCAATCGTGAACAATAGTCTTACCCCTTCCCAGATTCCGGAATTCCAACATTCACCAACTTCCGACCTCAGCCACGGGATCAACGAGAGGTCAGGAGCGGCAACAAAACACACACATTCAAATGAGAAGGTCATCATTTCTTTCATGCGGAGGTAATATTACGATGGGATACCTTGGTTCGCATGTTATCTCTCTGACTCTAGGTGACTTCATGATGCATGTACCGTGTAAGTATGTTCTGCATGATGCTCCGACTCCCGTTCATGGCTCAATTCCGTAAGTGGGATTTCCATTCAAGGCCTCTGGGAACAGTTCACTCACATTCGCGTGAAGTGGAAATTTAGGTGAGCTGTTATCTTTGAGGTTCTTGTCGGCGAGCAGCTTCAGGTCTTTAAAGGAAGAGATAAGCAGTGCTTTGATCAGAGTGATGGACTACCTTTCATTTCCATTGACGCTAACGTATTACTATGAGTACGTTGAGGACCAGGCCTACTGAGTACGCCCTTTTTCATGCAAGTATTCGGTCTACGTATTACACAAGGTTATACTACCAAAAAGAGGGTAATAGCAGAATAGTCCGTCACACCAGACATCAACGACTATCAGCCGCTGGTGAGCCTGAGTAGTGTAAGCCACATCAGAAGACTCCCCATTCCTGAACATGAACACTGTATTTTGTTCTGGTTCACCAGCGGGCCATCTGGCTGAGTGAGTACATGTACATTGACCCACCTGTACAAATGTGGTAAGGACTCGGTCGGGTAAATTTCGGAGTGAATTCTACAACTTGTTAGAACCACATGCAATCTGGTTGTCTATCTCGTTATACGGGAAACCCACCACGGTTACGCTATGTATGATCAAAGTTCCCAAGGTCACAGAGAGACCTTAAATCGTATCGGAAAAAGGAACACCTACATTGCACGTAACACTGCAAATGTTCAGAGACCCATGCTCGGTATGCGATCGTCCGAAGCAAGCCGTTGGATCGGCAAAATCTCCCAGTTGATCCTATGTCGCTGGCTTCTGTAAAGATGGCAGATTGAGTGCAGGTTTGTACGGCGGCCACCGCTTGTCTACAAACTGACTGGGCATATCTGAAAGGGAAAGGCGAGACCCTGAGACACAGACACGGCATGGACAACCCCCATAACACCTCGCACTTCAGGCGCTGGCGTCATCATGATCACGCCAGCACGGTGCAGAGATTCCAGCTCAGTAGTCTGCATCTGCCCTAGTCCAGGTTGCTTTTGTCATTCGAACTTAAATATGTCAAGGTAATCATGCAGAATTATCGAGTTATTCACATTCACATAGAATGAGCCTAGTGGTGCCAACTAGTTTCCTCGTATATGACTACTGTAAGTGTTCGTCCTCCCCCTTCGACCAAGACCCCTGATTGGAATTAACAATGATAAAGAGGTACCAGTAGTTATTAGCTCGATTGTGCTCATATTTCGAGTTTGACACACCCGGAGGTGGAATATATCCGGGTACGCTGAGTCTGGCTGTTAGACTGCGTTCCGACTGATTTCCTCGGTGCAGCGAGTGAAAAAGACGAAAACTACAGTGCTCTATGTCATTGTATGATGTTTCATTCACGTGCAAGTAGTTTATACTCAACTCCCAATGTAGCTGCGATACTTTGACACTGCATATGCTGTGTACGTTTTTCCCTGTTAATCCTATCGCCGGAATCTTTAAAATCACACAACAGATTCAATACATTAGAGCTAGTTCGGAAACCGGGAATTAGAGAAGTTTTGTTGTTTGTTTGTGAAGTCTGAGTGTGGTGTCTGGGTAATGCCAATGTCTGAGATTCAATCAGATGATTCACTTAGCCTGGCTGAGATCTGAACTGTGTTCATGGACGACAATGATCACCCACATTGCTCAGTGGAAGTGCGGCAGCACATGGTGCAGTATGCTGGGATCCTCATCAGCATTATCATCTGCATGATGGCCACCATCAGCAAATCCAACAACTTCAGGAAGGAACTGGAACCATACCATACCTCAGTGCTTTCTGGTGAAGCATGGTTGATCAAGTTGTTGATAGGGCATCCTGGGTGGATTTGTTGCGAGCTCAGAATGCATGCCCATGTATTCGCGAGGCTTGTTGAGGAACTTCATGAGCTTGGACATGACAACTCTAGATTCATATCCCTTGAAGAACAACTGGTGATCTTCCTTTATATGAGTGTGACAGGCCTTACCATCAGGCATACTGGTGAGCACTTTCAGTGATCTAATGAGATGGTATCACAGTATGTCCTTTTTTTTGATCTGCATGTGCATCTCATTTCTTCCAGCTATTTTTGCAAGATGGTCATTATTTTTTCATCCACCCCATTCTACACCAAGTACATTCACATGCCTGCTCCTAATGATGACCAAATCAAGATCTGTGACAATCCAAGATTCTTTCTGTACTTCAAGGATGCAATTGGTGCACTGGATGGCAGCCACATCCATGCTGCACCAGGATCAAGAGATCAGCCAGCATTTCAAAATTGCAAGGGTTTCATCTCACAAAACTGCCTCTTCACTTGCAACTTTGGCTTACTTTTTACTTACACACTGATGGGGTGGGAGGGTTCTGTGACTGACACACACATCTACCAGGATGTGTGGTCAAGGGGCTTACACATCGCAGAAGGCAAGTATTTTCTTGCTGATGCCAGATTTCCACTTTGTCGTGAACTTCTTGTCCCATATTGGAATGTCCACTACCATCTTGCTGAGTGGTGCCGGGCCCAGTTGAGGTATGTTTCATTCCATTGCATTGAGACTACCACTCTGATCCTCATAGGCCCATCAACAAAGAAGAACTTTTCAACCTCCAGCATTCATCTGTGTGGAATGTTATCAAGTGCATATTTGGTGTGCTCAAGCACTGTTTTCAAATCCTCCTCCTGTCACTGGAGTACAATATTGACATACAGGTAAGTACTTCCTACACTACATGCCATTTTTAAATGATACAAGGCTTACATACAGGCATGTATCCCTGCCATGCTATGTGGCATCCACAATTTTATTTGGATTCATGATGCTGACAAAGCCCCAATGATGGGGCAAGATTATCACAATGAGCACAGTGAGGGCAGGATTGGTGGTGTCACCAGGGAGGTAGGTGACAACATTCCAGATGACTCTTTGCAGGAGGCATGATCTTTTTGTGATCAAATTGCTCTGGCGATGTGGAATGATTATCAATAGATCATTCTTGAGGGGGACTATATGGACAATGACAGTATCTCACTTGATTCTGATGGTACCAGTGATGTTGATGTTGCATAGTTAGCACTATCAGTACAGTAGTTGTTTTATGGAGCACAACCTGTGCTCCTGGTAAACCTGTACTTGTACTTATGCATACCCATACCCATTCCCATTCTTGTGTATACTGGTGCTCTCACAAAGTTAGAAAGGATCAAGTGAACAGCATGAAAATAATATTGGAAGTCACAAGCAGTACAGACTACACTACAATGCTATGTTGATGCTGTGGGAATCCCAGTCTTCATATGATGCTCATGCATAATGTACTCCACCTGATCATCCTTGTCCTTGGTCAACACATATACCTCCATAAACCCAGCACTGTGGGCAATCGAAGACCAGATGAACATCTTGAGATGTCTTGGGAGATCATTGTCTTTGTCTTGCAAAATTCAGAGTGCCTGCTCCCTCTTCTCCGAAGCCTTGTCTTGAGCCATTGTTAATGAAGTGCTGATGGATGATGTAAGAAGATTTAGAGAGCCCTGCATGCCAAGCATGAGCGACTCTTGTGTGACTTGAGATGGTGCTTTGCAACTGCTGGATCTACTACTCTTGGCATAGTTCATTGCAGTGCCAAGGTTCGATCACTTTGCTGAGGAAGTGGGATGAGTGTCAGATGATTCAGGAAATGGAAGCGCACCGGACACATTGTTAGTTGACATCTGGTCATCTCTGACCAGTTTGGAAAAAGAGCACTTGCTGCTGGTGGAGGGTTGGCCACTGGAGGAGGGAGGAGGGGGAAGACTAGATGAGGGGACATGCTCCTTACCCTTGCTACCATTAGCAAGGTCACCTCGAGACACTGTACTAAGTGGTGCTAACACTGATACCAGCACAGATCCTACTGATGTTCCCTCATTGATGATCATATCCCCAGCAGCGATGTCCTCTGTGACACCCATAGTGGAAGTGGAAGTGCCTGGAGAAAAGGCACTTGCCCTGCAAGGAGTACCATTCAGCATAATATCTGCCATGAGATTGTAGTACTCCCACCCACATGTTTTAAATGGGCAGATTTGGGGATGCCTCTGGAAGAATAAACAATGGTTGTTAGTCTGTTGATGGGAGGAAGATCTAAGCAGATTCACATACCACTGCATACCCCTCAAAGACATTGTCAGCATCCTTCCCTTCAATTCCACAGCCATTGATGTTGTCCCAGTGGAATCCTGATGTCCCTCAATAGGACTGGATTTCTAGGAATGTTCTCCAGGCCTAGTATGCTGCAATCTAGTCAGTGGAGGGTGGTCAAAGATGTAGTGATTACTCACATAGGATGTCCATCTGTTCTTCACCATGTCTGCTGTCTTCTTCGGGCCTGCCTTGAGGAGTGGGGTGAGATGATCCACTGCAGCTTGGTATGTAGACTTCTTGAAGTTTCCAGCATCCCCCACCTGTGCACAGTGCTGATGCAGGAAGTTGATAAGGGCTAACATTTCTTCCTTTGTCCATGATGCTTTTGGAGTAGGATGTTTCGAAGACATAGAAGTAATGAATGAGTGGATCATGTATTGGGACAGTAGTGCAGCAAGTGAAGTGACAGAAACCCATACGAGCCTTTGATGCTCAATGTCTTGTTGGTAATCCATGCCAGGACTCACTTTCAAGCTCAGACTCCATCAGGATGTGAAAGCAGCCACACACCAAAACATAAATAAACCAAGAAAGTAGGCAAATATCAGTTATTTGGGGACTCCAAACTAGCTCTTAGGTAGGTTGATCTCTACACTTTCATCCACTACCAAACCTCTGAAGGTTTCCCTGTGGCTAGTATTGATATTACCTATTTCTGCCAAGGTGAGAGTCTTGCAAATTTGCAGAATGGAATATCATCTCATTCACCATACTAGTTGTGAGTGGTGATTATACTGAAGTTGCGACTTGCTATGATCTAAACCAAATAGCCATGAACTGCATTTTCTTTTGTGTTGTTTCTGATGTGACACTGCAACAGGTTATATTTTTCTCTTGTTCTAAGGCTGGCCCCCTTCTATTATCACCCAGCTCGCCCAAGGTGAGGTGTTCTCTTCATCCCTATGATCATTATATTTATTAGCTTGCTAGATGCAGCTCTATGCACTTTATAATCACTCCAAGAGGATCATGACATTTGTGATGGCCTGCTACATGGCCAAAATTCTATCTATGATAGGGATGCTTATCATGGTAGATATATTGTCAGCAAGTTAGTTCCCAGCTTCCCTACTCTTGAGCATGCTGACATTAGATGGTGCACACTAGCCACTAGCCACCCCACCTCCAGGCTTAGTTTTTGCAACTTGGATGCACTGAACATTTTCATCTTTTGGTTACCATTATTGCTATTTGAGCCCCTGTTATGCTCCCTTGTCATCCAGTTTAGTATTCAACATTTGAGGGAGGATCTAAATACTGTATCAGTTAAAATGAAGTCATGCCTCCTGGATGCTCTCGTTAGAGGAAATGTGTTGTACTTTTTTGCATGAGCAACATTTCAGATTGCCCACCCCAAAGAAGACCCTCATAATATCCAATAGCACTTTCCTTTCATGCCTAGTATTTCCATCTTGTGGGCTGTTGACTCTGTATGTTGCTCTCTTGGGATCTCTGAAAACACTTACAAACAATTTGCCCAAATAGTCAAACTGGATTGAAGCACCAAGGGTACCCATATGCTGTCTCTGTTGTGGCAGGATGCCACCTCATCTTACATATTCGAGGTACAGCATCTCAACACAATGATATTGAACTCGAGGCTTTTTCACAGTGACCATCCTCATCTGTTTTTTAAAAAAAAAAAAAAAAAAAAAAAAAAAAAATCAAATTTCAGTGCTTGAGGACTTATTGTCCTATGTTGCACTATGCTAATGTATGAAGATGGGTAGCCATTGCAATGTGATGTGTAGCATATGTAGTCCAAAAGAACATGTGCCCATCCACATCTGAGCAGTTATGAGCTGAAAGGTGGAGGTAGGGTGACTGTCTCTAGCATGTCGTTTTATTGGGGGATCTACGAGGTGTGCATATGGGTTGGGAGACTGTCCGATGATACTGGTGCAGCTAACCACTGTGGTGCCTTTCAGGGGATTGACAAGGGGTATAGGGGAGGAGGGGGTATGTCTACGTGTAATAAATCTGTATGTATGTGTCGAGTCGGGAGGATGGGGGTATGGGACGTGATTGTTGGGTTTCGGTGTGGGTCTTGTGACCATAAGCCCAGCTGGGCGTGGATTGCAATCTTCCGGTTCCTGGTTGCCCTCTTGCGTGGGCTCTCTAATTACTACCGCGTTGGCGGTGGGGCGTTTCTACTGACCGGTGGTTCAACACGTATTTCTTGTGGAAGTTTTATCTCACCAAAGGGAATCCTCATCTGTTGTAATATGTCTGCGAGGTACTCCTCAATGATCTATTAGTATTCCTATGATCATATATACTCTTCTCTTCTCAGTAGAGATAGGAGGAATAATTGAGAGCTGGTAGTCTTCGGACTAGTGAAGGATTACTCCAGGTTTTGTCATCCTGTTGAATACAGGGTCATAGCATCCCTTTTTTTCGGCTCTTGCGCATTATCCGTTTTCAGCAGCCGTTGCTGAGTGCTGAACGCTTAGTTATGGTATGGTAAACAAGGTGGCTGTCATCCGCGACAGCGTGCTTCCTCTTCTAACCTAGGTAGTTCAATCAGAATTTATTTATCTTTGCGCCTCGCATTGGCCGTGGCAACCCACCATTATGTCACTGTTCAAAAAGAAACACACAACTTGTATTGATACAATACTAATTGCTGATAGCAGAAATCCTTGTTTGATGAAGTGTCTGGCAGGACCATGCTATACAATAGGTTGGCGGGTCTACAGCAATTGGAAGTTTCGAGGCAAATAGAGAGGTGAGACTTTAAGTCGACACATAACACGCAAGAAGTCTTCTGTGAGGTGATTGAGCTGACTGACAGTCTGCAGTTGGGAAGTCAAGGGCATCTTGAAGTGGCACTAGAAGTACTGATACTAGAATACATATCTTGGTACCAAGGGCTGGATAGAATGGGCGTGTTTTCAGTCATTGGGACACACGATACACGTCGTTGAAACTTTTTACTGCTGCAAATCGAGGAATTGATCTCTATCATGCCTACCAGCGTTCTCCTGCTAATCCCAAGCTGACTTGCACAAGTTTGTCTTTGGTGAATGGCCCTTGGTGAAGGCACTACTATGGCACGTAGTTCACTTCCCCTCCGTGTACATGGGCGGACGAGGATCTTCAACATAACGTAAAATTGGATGATCACTCACTAGTTGTCCATTGATTTAGGGATAATGTCAGAAGTGATGTGCCGTATCCCATTTCACATCTTGTTCCTCCAAGTGACAGTTGATCGCAGTAAGTAGACCCATGATTTGCCCCTGATAGCAAGAGTGGGTGAAGATGTCAGCAGGGTATGGACTCACCATCGCTGTCACTTTGGCCAGCATATCTGGGTGATGAGCTGAGGCGTACTGCCCCATTTATCTGGACATAGCGTCGTAACCTCTATGTCGCCATTTATTTCCAATGCATTGGCTCAGTACATTGCGGCAGCGTATGGATTGGAATAAAAAAGTAAGAGGCTGCTCCGATTGAGATAGACTGGAGGGTAGGTATAAGTCAATAGGCCGAAGATCAAGAAAACGGTTAACAAATCCATAACTTCGTCAGGGATATGCCAAATCACTGAGAATGGTTCAGTATATAACAAGGTCATTCAATCCGATGGGGGTGATACAGCGATGAAGATGGTAAAGGCAAACCGTACATCGAGATCATCCCGTCATCCATGGCCGCATGACCGTTCACTTCTTTGGTGGCACTTCGTCGTACTCAACCTGCTGATCCACCGTTATTTGAACGCCAACTCTAGGTGGAGCTGTACCTCTCCCATCCCCTACGCTGTCGGTTTCACCTGCAATCGGAAGCATGACCTTGGCGTCTGGAGAGGCATCCACCGAGTTTTTGTCAACGTCCCAACCTCCTTCACTTTTCCCCGCACTTCGGACGGCGGCCCCGGTCTTTGATTGGGTGTGGATATCACCAAGAGTGTATGTCGGTGCACTGCGGCCTCGGGAAACGCCAACGGCAGTCCCGCTAATAGTCCCAGAGACGCCGCTGCCGCTACCACTCCCGGTAGAGCTGAAGGTCCCACCGTTCTCCAGAGGACCACGGACACCGAGGACGATGCGCATAGTCATTGTCGCTGTAAGAACACCGGCCATACTCGTGACTATGGTTTTGATTGGGTCATCGGGGCCAGTAGGTGTCATGATGAAATAGAAGAGTACGTTGACAAGATTGACAAAGAATATGGTACCGTAGAGGTTGAGATTATCACGAAGCATGAGGCGCCAAGGAGTGAGAGGGCGTGACTCGAGAGTCTTGAGGGAGCGGGAAACAGCAAGAGCGAAGGAGGCGCCGTATAAGATGGTGGGGAAGAGCCAGTAGATACCCACCCAACTTTGGTTGTTGAGGGGACCAGCGATGCATCCTTGTCCGTCGCGAAGATGGACAGACCGGTAGAAACCACAGCATACGGAGGTTACGATTGCTTGAACAAACAACAACGCAAACAGGGTGACCCGAATATGGTTTGCATGTGAATAAATCGCAGAAATACGGATCACGTGTACCGTGGAGGCCGCGAAGAGCAGTATCGCCGTGCAAATTGGTTCATACGGCCAGAACCTATGGCAGTCAGGGTCCTGTGTGACAGATGTGGAGAAAAACATGACGCCTGATTGAAGTGGAGTGTGAGCGCTCAGATGTATGGCATGGAGATATGGGATGCTGTGTTTTCTGATGGCAGGCAGCATACTCACCAGTGACTACGAAATCAGCTACCACCCAAAACTGCAAGAAATAATAGAGGGCCTTGAGAGCTGGCCATTTCTTTGTCCTGCCGAGCTTGTAAGACCTTGGAGACAGAACGAGGGTGTCCCAAGATAAGACTGTGAGTGTGCAGACGAAGAAATACTTTTGGGCGGAAAGATGAGGGGGAAGATCAAGAGACGCAGGGAGTGAAATTGTTGTACCGTTGGTCGACATCCTGGGCGAGGACGAGGAATCAAACAAAGTGAAGGGAAGGCGATGGTGGCTATTTTATGATGACCTTGCCATGGCTGTCCAATCCATTATGTAAGCTCATATGAAACTTGATCTCAACTCTCCCATCCCAACGCCACATCCTACCTTATTGTCAATACAAGGTCATCGAAAACTCAATGGCTTCTCCAGCGGTTATCAGAACCACTGCCTCGACATTGCATTCATCATGGATGGCTGGCACCTTGATGATCCATTCCTAATGTGACTAGCTCGGTCACGATATCGCCCAAGGTCTGATGGAATGTCAATATACAAATTCAATCCCGGATCTTCTGATAATAGTGTCTACTAATACCATACCATATTCCCTGAGTAGTTTGTCAATGAAACTGCAGTCCAGCACGATCAACCGTCATCTTGGCCCCACCTCCAATCTGGCAGCGAGCATAACTTATAGGTAACAAGGTATATTGTCAATGACTACGGATATAATGCACATCAAGGTCCAGAAATCATGCTTCCTGTGGCGGCTATCGCATAGGGTAAACGAATGCCAATCGAGACTCGTGGAACGTGTCCTCGTCGGAGAATGGTGGTGATGCTGCGTTTCGTATATGTAAAATAAGTCGGCAACCAGAAATGACAGCAGTGGCATGCGGAAATCCTTCTGGTACCTCAATCCACTCCTCCTGAGATTTTCCAACATCAGTTTGATGCAGAAACCATGCGAGGATACATACGGGTAGCGTTGCCCACATGACTGCGTTCACTACACACACAAAGGATATTCTATCAGAGTCGAATCAGCGTCATAGAGCATCTACTGCACAGCAATGCTACTCACACCAAGAAATACATCACATTGCCCTTGATTAGGACATCCAAGAGACGAACTTTGTTGGATATTGCCATTAGTCTCAGTTCGTCTCTTGATCGCTGGATGCCTGCCCAGATAGCGAGGGAACACAGTAGCCACTCGTAACACAGGACCGGAAGCCAGAAAATATAAAAGCTGTTTGGCATGTTTTCATTGGTGCAAAACTTTACACCAGGTAAAGGCTCGTTGCTGGCTTATTCACAGGTTCTAGTGTCAGTGGAACTGATCAAAGACTGGATACTAACTCCCTGAGGAAACATTCGACAGCATAAGAATCGTCGCCATTGCCAGGACCTCAACCATGAATGCTATGCCCATTACCAACATGACTTTACGCGAGTGATCGTACAACGCGTAGAGGCGCATTTGCAGAATAACTATGCAAGAAAAAAGTCACAGGTGCGACATTACTTCATGGACAGCTTACTTTGAACAAGCCATATTATTAAACAGGAGGGCCAGCCTTGGACGATTAGGAAAGTATGACCTAGAGCGATTTCAGATAAAGAGTGCACCGGCGACTGAACGCAACTTACAGCTGACATAGGTACGGCATACAAATTAAACAATCAGTTACACGAGGGTAGAACGTCGACAGAGCGCGCAACAACTAGCACATTTTGTTAGGGTGGACCACAGCGATCATATGTGCGGCTCTCACTTTGCTAGAAACGTCAAACAAAAAGACTGAATGAACGTCGCATAGCGAACTTAGAGTGGGTTAACAAAGACCGAGAGTGCAACCAACCTGCAGTATTAAACCTGTCGTGCAGGTCAGGTCGTCGGATGACATGAGCATTCAGAAGAGCGCTCACAGTCCAAAGATGGTGCCGATATACCGTATCTATCGAAGCCAGCTGAAAAGAAATTGTGGAGGAGGACAGAGCGAACTCGTACTGCAAGGTATAGGATTGTAGTTGTCGTCCTAGGTCGTTTCTGGCAGAGTTGACATTATCTTTCGGAAGGAGTTACAAAATGCCTACCCATATTTGTTCGATCTTGAGCAGGTAAGTAAGTCCATTATTACACGGGAGAGGAGAATTTCTACCTCTTGATCGATACAAATCACTATATATTCTCGTCAGTGAAATAAAGCAGTCTTCACAGATGAGCACATACAATAATCATACGCCATAAGTGCAGATGGCGCCACTGTTGAGTAGTCGGTGTAAGAAAGTCTACGATTGCTGAAAATGCTCACCTTGGCAAAGTCGAGTTATTTGGACAATGCGTGTTAGATGAACAACATCCCCAGTAATTGCGGTCACCATCTTCTGGGAAGGCGGAGGAAGCACAAACCAAAGATGTGGAAAACAAATATATATATAGTGGTCGGCGCTTAGGCGCACCGGAGCCAATCACGGGAGGACAACGATCAGGAGTATGAATCTTTGCGACCTGGATAAGTTGATAGCCTATCATCTGACTGAAGTTCCAGCCACAGTATCCAGAATGAGAGGAGGCAACGGTGCCGACCCGTCGGGGATCTTAGAAGATTCCTACTGCCCGATAACAGACACCGCGAATCTTTCAGCAGGCCCCAATATTGATCGGCGACAGGCGTGTGAGGATGGACTGGCTCCACAATCACATACAAGTCGAGGTGATAGTGGCAGTCAACCACATCCAGCAATTGCCCACGAGAATGCAATAAGAGGTCTGAAGCCAAGTCCTGCGTCCGTGACTCACCCTCCAATCATAATCGGAAATGCTCTGCGCTAGAAAGGTTGGCGCATACATTGCAGGCACCAGTATATTACCTGTCCGTGTCAAGGATTGATTACAATTTTAATGTCGAACATACATAGTTACCAAAGACATACGGAGAAAACTCCACGTTGCAAAACGTTCGAACCAGTGATTCGGCGTGTTTCAGCTCTGCTAGAAGATAATCTGGTGACCGTCTACTATGAAGCAGGCCGTTGATAAATGGAAAAGCACCGATTAGGACTCCCTACACTCGGTGGTGTTAGGGTATTAAGAAACTCGCGTCTCGATCTGTAACGTTCATGCGTCTGTGTACTACATTCGTCGTCTGACACGGTAGTGGCGGCACCCCAACGGCGCTTATCATTTCTTTCATCGCATTTAACCTGTGAGTTTACTTATGCTATACCCTGATAAACACGTTTGACATCTTCCATGTCAGAGTCTGATATCGCACACTCTAATCGTTTTGGATCTAGGATGAGCTCTGCTGATGGCACATTCCCCCTCCTCAGCCCAGATTATATCTTGGCCTTCCAATTTTCCAACTGGTACCCGTTATTCGCTCGCTTCTCACCTAAATCAACCATCATCAGACCACTAGGAAAAGACTTTAAGGATTATTTAGATTCTGACGGCGTATTTGTTCCAGAGGGTTCCGAAGACATGTTCGTCTCACATCACTTACGATTCCGGGGCTGGTCGTCTTGCTTATTCGAAAACCTCACTGATGTGACAGTGATGTGGAAAGATCCCTTCCCTGACGACGACGACGACACCCACTCTACATTATCCGATGGGGTAAAATTCTCCTTCCCTGAGCTGGACGAGCGTATACGGCGCGCGATAACAGAATATGGCGCAGTCTTTCCCAAGTTGAATTTCTCGTCGCCAAGAGTACGTTCCCCGTTCAGTGATACCAAGGGCTGCGAAATTGAACTCCGTAGGACGCTTCATGGGTGCTGCCAGCCTCTTCTCCACTCAAATGTACATCACCGGCGGATGTGTATCTTTTGTTGAAATCATCCGATTTCATTACGCACGACATCAGCATCGAGCGTGTATTTGACGGATGCAATACCAATGATTTGCCCGCCTACGAACTAGAACTGGTGCTTCGAAAATGGTATCCAGTCGATCGTAGCCGCGAAGTCAGATGCTTTGTGAGGAATGACACTCTTCTTGGTCCGTCAGGTTTAGTTAATGTCTACGCTTCGAACTGACCTATCCGCAGGCATAACCCAAAGGGACCCAAATTTTTACGACTTCATGGTGAATCCCGACACTCAAAGTACTATCCAATCGACTGTCCACAAGTTCTGGGAGGAAAATATTAAACCTAACTGGCCTTTAGCACAAAAGGACTGTACGTGTGATGTACTTCGTCCGCTGGCTGAGCTTACGCATAGAGGTACTGACGGTCTTCGCCAGATATTTTTGATTTTCTGTTAACGCGTGACCTTTCACGAGGACATATCCTCGATTTCAGCCCCTATGCACCGCACACGGATTCATTATTATTCACTTATGAAGACCTCCGCGAGCTCTGCAACGCAGTACGAGAGTTTCGCAGAGGCGAGGTAGCTGTGTCGCTTCCAGAACTGCGAGTCATCGATTCCCCGCTCCATCCCGCTGCATTGTCCAATGTACCCATGCACCAACATAATATGGTACCCATAGAGGCACTAAGTTTGAGTCAGGGCCGAAACATCATCGAGTTTGGTGAAGTATGGCAGGACGAGGTCAGGCGCGCTATGCAAGATGAAGACTAGTATTGGAACTCCTGTGCGATGTATGCAGTGGTATAAAACAGTATCATCTAGAGCTTAGCTCTTGGCTGGACCATTTTGCCTATCTCCGCTAGGATGTCTTCTGCTTCTGCTTCTATCCTCCTCATCAACTCCTCGCAGGTTGGTATATCCTTGATGAGACCTAGGGTAATGCCGGCACTCCAGATACCGTAGTCTGGATCCCCGTTCTCGTAGACAAGTTTGCCACGCGCGCCAGACACCAAATCGCGGAGCTCCGAGAACTCGGCACCGCCAGGTCGTCGCTCGAGAGCAACCACTTCAGTAGAAACCTTGTTCTTGAAGACACGTGCAGTGTTCTTGAGTGTGCGGAAGATGTGTATCGTGTCTTGCTCGGTCGCCTTCACTATGGTGTCTTTGATATTTTGGTGGATAGGACTGAAGGGAAACACCTTAGATTTTCCTCGACAGAGGTGTGTAAATCTGCTGACATACCTCTCGGTAGTGCACATAAAACGTGTACCTATTGCAGGATTGTCGGTCAAATTTAATCCGGTAACCAGAGTGAAGCAATTTACCCATGTTGATACCCTACACCAGAAGCCCCATTTAGTGAGATTACTTGGGAAGAGCAGTATACATGACACGTACAGCCGCGCCAAGTGCCAGAGCAGCTGCCAATCCACGTCCATCAGCAAATCCTCCGGAGGCAATATATGGCATCTTTAACTCTTGTGCTGCCCTTGCCAGCTAATAGACAGTAGTATGAATCAGAGAAATAAAAAGTAGAGCCGTGCGGAGTTACCAAAACAAGTCCACCGATGTCTTCTTCTCCTGGATGCCCAGCACCTTGGCAAACAGGTTAGCTTTGTACAAGCGCAGAGGCCCAAACCAAACCAACACACATTCGAAGCCGTCGATACTGAGGATGTCGACGCCCATTCGCTCCGCCGACTACGGTCTCCATTCAGCACGAGTCTGGAAGGAAAAAAAACCGCACTGGACCTTGGCATGCCTGACAGTTGTACATTTGTGTATGATGATACACCCTTGTGACTTGAAGTACTGGATAAGTTTACCAGCTACGTCCCAACTGGTTGGCTGTTGTCCAAATCAATCATAAGAGGAACTCACGGTTGTTACCAGCAGTCTCGAAGATTCGGACACCCTCTTCCACAGCGGCTCGGGCATAACCTTCATAATCCGGCGGGTTGATAGTCGGGAGAAGGGTGATATTGACTCCGAAAGGCTTCTCCGTGACCGCCTTCGTTTCACGGATGGCTATGCGCAATGCCTCTGGACTAGGCTGGGTAAGAGCAGTGAGGATCCCTGCTCCCAACCTCGATTACAGTCCTAGCGAATCATCAGATAGTCTGAACGCACCCAGCCCGCCTGCATTAGAGACAGCTGCTACAAGTGGTGGCTTGCCGACCCTATGAAACCGAGTAGGTTAACTGCACTAGCCCCACTAAAATGCGACGTCACACCATTGCATTCCACCCTGGACAACAGGGCTACAACATATCGAGGATGCGAACCAAGCCAATGTAAGTCCTGGTTCGAAGGCTACTGAATGCAAACGTACACACGAATGCGAAGGAGTTCAGTTAGCGCTGTTGTTATCATTTGGTGGAGCGATGAATCCAAATGCTTCATCAATATGAACCGCTTTATACAAAAAGCCGGTAATGAAGTTCAGTACATGTGATTTCGGTCAATACGTTTTTGGTCACAATAATATCTACTGGTTCATTAGTAATATTAGGTGGATAACTAGTACCCTCGTCAGAAGCGTCAAAGTACCCAGTCTCCTTAAGGGACCTCTATGGGAATGGGATGATCGTATCATCGTGGTCTTCTATAACCTATCAACCTCTACACCAGAATCGCTCGCATTACCGTCATTGAACTTGGCCCTGGTGGCAGCCAATCCATGGGCATTCTTGTAAAAGATGACATTACCCTCATCTTCCACGAACTGCCATTACGATCAATAGTAATCCACGTGAGCTGGCAAGGGAACAGCACCTTGCACTCCTTAAATACACGGTGGACTTCTCTCCACCCGCCAGGAGCACCCTGAAGCTTAAGCCCAGCTTGTTCCAATCGCTTATGGAGAGCAGCAGAAGCTTCCCAACTTTGGAGTAGAGTTAGCGGTTTGACATCCAAAGATACGGGGAAGGACTCACGCGTTGTAGTGAGGGATCTTGCTCGAAACGTGATGAAGGACATGAGTCTCCGAGATGCCATTCGTCGCATGCGCACCGATCCAACCCATGATAGAGCCACAATCACCAAGGAGATTGCGATCGAGGGTAGCAAGGGCACCACGAACAAACGTAAATTCGGGAGCACGGTAATGGGGAAGAAGAGGGTCGGTATGTTGAAGGAATGTGATCAAAACCAGCCAGTGGTTGACCCTTGCCAGAGCATTAGCAAGCACAAAAACCGATAGGACAACGGTGGACATACCAGAGATAGGGAACGATGTAAAGACGGAATACCGTTGGAAGGCCATATACGTAAATAGAAGTTCCGACAGCACCGAGCCAAAGCAGGATTCCAATATCAGATAAAATGACTGCATCGTACTGGTGAGGTGCAAACATCACGGCCTTCGGATTGAAGTCTAACCAAAGTGAGAAGAGGGGAATTCACAGAGATAAAACATACTCACGGTTAGTTCCTTTGGGGTAACGCTTCTGACCCGATGCATTGCGAATCAGGTAAGCGGGCCATCCACCAAGCTACGCATTGGTCAGGACATGAGACACTTGCCCACATGACAACTAACCAGATAACCGGCCGCGCCCAGCATAGCACCAAGTGGTGAATCACCGAGCGCTTCCCATAGCTCACGCCTGACTTCTTCGCTGATGCTGGAACCCAAAATATCCTCCTTAGTGGGATCGAAGGAAGGGAGGCCGAGTTGGGAGCGCGTCTTGGGAACAAAGACCTGGTCCTGGGTCATGTGTCCAGTCGAGGCATGGTGTTTGGCATGGGTGATCCTCCAGGAATGGTAAGGTACACCTAACCTAGATCAACATGTTAGACACGTGATTGGCGCTCATCGGAAAGTCAAGGAGAAAAAAAAAAAGGCACATACGCAGAGTGAAGCACCCATCCAACACTGTTGTTGATAAACTTCGACTCTGAGAACGCTTGGTGGCCACATTCGTGTGCAATGACCCAGAGACCCGTCGCAAACAGGCCTGTCCAGAAACCATACAATGCCCAAAGACCGAAACGAGCAGCAGGATAAAGGGATGCGTGAGGGAAGTTCAAATATTCGGGCGTAATGAATGTGTCAAGATAGCCGGTAGTCTTGTAGATACCAGCAATCACGAGACAGTCCCATGCACTGTTACAAAGAATGTGTCAGCAGATGGGTTTACAGCGCATTGGTCGACATACATGTACATGGACGACCGAAGGGCCGACCGTTTGAAGCAATGAGCACTGTGAAATAGACACAAGATTAGAGGTCAATCCAAGGTCAAGAACAAGATCAGACTTGCGGAATTGCGCTGAGCAAGTCCTTGATGGTGAGATCGGGTATAAGGGCCTCATTCTGCTTGACGGTGGTTATGCTGTTCTTCGACTGGACACCCATGGTGGTCGTGGTTGTCATGAAGGGTTTCCTGTCTACTCCCAACGTTCGAGGACAATGAACGCAAGGGAAAGAAAAAGACAAGGTATTTTTGCATTTCCGACACAAACCAATTTATTGGGGGAAAATCCGAGAAAGTCACACGTGTTCGGCAAACGTTTTCCTTGTCAAACGATGTTCACACTGGGGTTGACGACTGAGTAGACTATCATAAGCCTTGAATGTAATAAACGACTACGCGTGCAATGCCTTCAAGCGGATGGCAAGGCCATCGAGGAAGGCGAAACCGTCCTTGGTTACAGTCCGCGTGCTACTCTTATTCGTTACTGTGCCAAAGTCCGCAACCAGTTTAGCCAGCATCCGGTTACTCTGTGCAGTCCCTACTTCTCTGCGCAGTCTTGCAACCACCCCCAATTTCACATGTGCCGGTTGATTCTCTATGAATGCCTGTTCTGTAGCACTGCGAGTCCGCATGGGCTGCACAAAAACGGAGGGGTCTGCGAGTTGTTTGTACAGTGCATCCAAGAAGGCAAAACCTTCACGTGTTAGTGTCTTGGAGCCTGTCTCTTTCAGGAACGTGCTGAACTCGGCAACCACTGTCGACAGCGCTCCATTGTTGGTTGCATCCAAGACAGAAAGTCGGAGCTTTTCGAGACGAGTTGCTTTCTTAACGCGAATGGGCGTGCGAGGAGGAATGTTCTTTGGCGGTTCGGGTGCAGTCCCACCACCTGTCGTATCACTACACAGATCAACAACATCAGCAGCTTTCTTATCGGACCCCTCTGCTTGCTTATTGATTTGTGCAGGAAGAACGTTTGTCTGATCTGCCAGGATTGGGCGGTTATGAAGTTGGAGTTTGGCCAAATCATGTAAAACGTTCTCCATCTCCGCCGGTGTAACTGTAGGTCGGGGAGCCTCTGGCCGTACTGGGAGAGGTTTCATCTGATGACCTTAGGTTAATCAAGATGGCATTACGACAAAAGTAACGCACCTGCTGGGGAGGTGGCGGCCATATAAACTTGTCAACATCTGTAAAGCCGCTCACGTGCAAGTTCTCGAAATTCCTCGATCCAGTGTTCATAATCCGGACATTCAGCAAACTTCAACCGACGGCAGTACCTCAGGAATTCTTCAAATTCCGAAGGCATCCCACGACAGAGGTCCTCCGTTCTAGCGAGTTCCTTTGCACGTTTGATACGACGATGGTGTTCATCCGTCTTGGGGACGCCATTCCGTGTCCATGGGAGGCCACCAGGTGTGAGCAAGTGTATGAGCATCAATGCTGTAGCCTCCAGATCGTCCCGACGAGAGGGTACTATGACACGTTCATGGATATAGATGATCGACAGCGCGGATAAAGCTGAGGATACTGACCCTTCCCTTTGCAATGGACTCCAACTGATGTGAACCAGTAGTTCCCAAGGAAGTCTCTTTTCACTTTGGAATCAGGAATGTGTCGCCGGGTGTAGGGATCAATGTATCGCTTCGAGAACCCGAAGTCGATCATGTAAATAATAGTTTCGTTCGGGGGAAGACCAATCACACAGTTTCCAAGCTGGATATCGCGATGCAACACCTCGCGGTTGTGCATCGTCTGGAGGCGTATTATCTGTCATGCCAGTAGGGTCAGCGCGCTGGAGTGAGGTCGATACGAGAGACGTTACTAACCACTTGGATGGCTATCGAACACACGCTTCGTAGGTCCATGGCCTTCTTCCCGCTGCCTCTGTAGATGCTTTCCAAGCTTGAACCAAGCAAGCTAATGACAAGGTAATGCCATTTGCCCTGCACACCAGAGGCCCACAGTCTGGGCATCCCATCGGCACCTTGAAGTAGGGGATATATATATTCCTCATATCGATTGGTGGGGCATTCATGGTTTACATCTTGCACCTTCAGCGCGACGTAATCACCGGTGTAAACGTTGTAGGCACGGAAAATGGAGCCTGGAGTGGACTTGGATGGGTAGCATTTAGCTGTGGGGGAATTAAGTACTTACCAGAGTAACCTGATCCCAGTCTTGTATCTAGCCAGTAATTGCCCATCCGTCGAGGTATACTGTCATAATCGTTGGGCATGATACTGGCACCAAAGTACGTAGGTGCAACTCGATCGATCGCAGGAAATCGACGTCCGGAATTTAGTAGGGATGATCACAAGAAGCTGGCAGAGTCCGTTTGATGCTGCAAAGCTGAATCAGTTGGGTGTAGTAGACGTGTAATGGTGTGTTCGGGTATGCATAACTGTTTGAACGCGAGCGTCACGTGGTCGGCTCACAATTGTTGCCTGTTCGGGTCTAATGCCCCTAAGAAAACCAACTTGATGTATACAACAACAATACATAACCTACAAAGCGATTGGCACTACACAACCAAAACTACTGTTACGCCTTTCCCGCGTGTTTCGCAGATAATTCAGAAGCTGTCTTAAGTGCACGAGGGGTATCATATTTGTCCATAACGACCTCGACAAGTTGGATTTTGTTCGCCTCCGCGAAATCAGGGTTAGCGAGGAGTTTTTCAAGGCCACCCTTGTCCCCAACTTTGTAAGACCTGGAAGCAGTGCCATCGAGGTCTCCGAGAGTGGTCAAGAGAGTGGTGTATTCCCTACCCACTGCATCTAGCGGGTCGACGAGGAAAATCGACGACAACTCACCAAGTGGCAATGTCATTATACTTCCTGGTGCACGATGAGCGTGTTGATTTGCAGTGCAATTAATCAATATACCTGTTCATGCCATGCAGATGCCTCTCCACATTATAGCCTTGGTTGTTGATGACAAAGACAATGGGCTTGACTTTGCTACGCACCATAGTTGACAGCTCCTGAGCAGTGAGTTGCCTTCATGGAATTAAGGGTCATTTTTCTCCACGGCTGAAAATTACTTACAAACTGCCATCACCGACGAAGAGGATAACCCGGCCTAGTTTGTGGTCGGTCGCCGCAATAGCAGCACCAAGGGTACTGCCTGGATGATAGGTTTAGATCCTAACGCGAGAAATGGTGTCACCAATATCATACCAACGGTCCAACCAATGCTGCCAAAGAGAATCTGGGAAAGGAAAACAGCCTTGTCCGGCAGGGGAACATCCAAAAGACCGAAACTTGAGGTACCTGAGTTACTTTCAGACTGACTGAACAAGCCACTCCCTGCTCATGTTCTTACCAGTCTCAGCAACGATGACATCCTTCTCCCTGAAAAACTGCCCCATCCGAGGCCAAAAGTAGGCATGCGAGATCCTATCATCAGTCTCTTCTAGGACCTCCGGCTTGCAATGTGGAACTGGCAACCGGCCTGCGCCCTCACGGCATTCTTTCAAGCGAGCTATGAGCTTTGGGAGCAGAAGTTTCATACCAATCCCGGGAAACTGGGCATGTCGAACAAGGGTGTGGTCAGAATGCAACTACAACAGGACTTAGTAGCTTGATTAGAACATCAGACCAATTCCTGACCTCGACTGTGTGAGTCGGCGGGATGCTGTAAGTGAACATACCAGTGTTGAAGTCGGATTTCAGAGCCCCGATGGAGAGAATCAGCTTGGCCTTTTCCACCTTGGCTTTGACTGTGGGATGGCTGATAGAGCCCATGTAAATCTGAGCTGAATGAGCCAGGGTATACAAAAAATATGAGATGCGGCTCACACCACCGTAACGGTCGTGTTGTTCGCTTACTGCGGTCTTCCCCATCGGCGCCGCATATACGGGAAAGCCAGTCTTGTTAATTAAATCGTTCACCTCTTCACGCACGTCATGGCGAATAGCACAAGCATCGACAAGAATGACTACATCCTCGCCCGCCTCTTTGACAAGCCTGACGATCTCATCGAGGACAAAGGCCTCCACCTCGGGATTGTTCGGTGGGGGGGTACGCAGAAGAGGCACCGTTAAACGCTTTGCTGGAATCTTCTCGCCCACAAGATCGGTCGGCATTGTAAGATAGACCGGACGAGCCTACATGGGCTGGTCACGACACGCCCGTTCGTTCGAGTTGCAATATACTCACACGAGTGATACACTCGGTCAGGACTCGATCAATCTCAGCTGCTGCATGAACTTTGCTCATCAACGAAGCTTGAGCAATTGTCACTTGCTCAGCAGCTTTTGTATATGCGTCGAATCTGTGCAGTGTGCCAATATGTAAGATACGAGATCAGTTTCAATGGGTGTGCCAGTACCTGCCATCTCCAAGCGTATGGTGAAGTAAAGGTCTGGTTTTCAACTGAACCGTACTCGGGACACCAACAATGTGAAGCACAGGGACCATTTCGGAGAATGCTGCATCGAAAATCGAAGTCTGAATGCGAAACAGGACAGCTTAGCTTACCTCCAGCTACCCCATTGATAGCACTCAATTCGCCGACACCGAAGCTAAGGAAATAACACATTGACTAAAAAAATCCACAACGTGCGTGTTGAAGTGACTGACGTTGTCACTACGACCCCCAAACTATGCTCTTTGACTCTGGCGTAGCCATCCGCCGCATAAGCAGCATTGAGCTCGTTGCTACGAAATATCAAAATCTGGAATGACATTACAGAACATTCATACCAGTTTCCGACCCATTGGATTCTCGGGTGGTCCTCTATATAATCCTGGTAAACACTTTATTAGCGAACAACTACAGAACAACTTCAGACCGTACCAGGAGTGCTGTGGAGGTCTTAGCACAGTGAAAATAGATAATGGTGATTCACTTACGCATGTTGAAGTCGCCTGGCACTCCGAAAATGGACTGGGAAGCGCAACAGATCTCCGAATGCTCAAATCATCGGGAAGGGTAAACAAACGCTTACAGTGACACCGAGCTGTTCCAACCTTGTCAACAGATAATCGGATACAGTGATGAGGTCTCCATCTTGTGCTGCAAGGTCATGTTCAGCTGTGAGAGACTGGAGCTCATGACGAAGTCTGGCAACGTCTGCTTGAAGATCGCTTGTTGTAGTCATGTTGGGGACAGAAGTTAGCTGTACTGAGTTGTAAGGTCAGAGGTTGAAGATATTTATACTCCATTGGAGAGGGGTGATGATGTCATTGACAAAACTTGTGACAGTACAAGTCCAGACTCTCGCAGAAGCAGATGAATATAAATAAGAGATAAGAGATTGGTAAGGAGTGTGGTCTAAAGAAATGGGATTGATAAGTGATCATTGATCATTGATCGCTTGCAGGGCGGCTCAAAGTTGCGCACATGGGGAGGGCCTACCCACACATGCCTATCTTGGCCGTAGGCGTGAAATTATGTGTAACATTGAGCTACCCTATAAGCAACTGTCTACTCACTTTACGTGTTGTCTGTTCCTATATTTATGTGGTGGTTGACCTGAGCGTTGCATTAAGCATAATCAATCCTTCGTCTTCACCTGGACTTTACAACAGGCGTTAATGAGCTGAAATCAATTGTCATCACCATCTGGTTAATCATTAGTTTCTTTCGAATTTGACGGGAATCTCATGTACCTGGGTACTGAGCCGTGCACTCGGAGGAGGTCACGTTGTTCTGTCCAAAAAGTCAAGCGTCGATTGTGTTCTTGATAATCAACTCTCAATAACACCCAAACCTGGTGAGTTCGGGCACACAAGGCCTCATCAACCCCGAGGACGTGCCAGATCATGGTCAGTATTACGAAGTTCCCGCCCGGGACTGACTCCATATGGCCTTGAACACACATACCGAGCGTAAACCAAAAGGATACAGCTTCGTTGTCCTGAAAGCCTGGGAGAAGGGGGAACTCAGTTGGAAAAATCAGGATCGGTCGGATTGATTCAAGTGTGGACCTGATGGTGGTCCAGTTGCAGCCAACTCCACTGAGATCGGGCTTCGGACACGTATCCAGAGATACATATCCTGTTTTCAACTTGAATGTGACGACCGCGGGATGGAGATCATAGTGAGCTCGCCACATCAGTCAGGGGAGTCTGAAGAATTTATACACCCCCATGGGGGACTAAAAAGGCCAAGACTGTGACACAGATACACGTTTATACCTCGCCCCTAACGTCAGAAGAATGGGAATGCGAGATAGATTCATGGAGTGCCATACTTTTGAGGTCTGCATGCATCATACGGTATGTCATAGAACATCCATGGGTGACCACGTACTGCAGAAGATGCAGAAAAAAAGTAGAGTGTATGGATGCAGGGGGATAATAAATTTATTCCTCCTCCTCTTCTTCCTCCTCGCCTTCCTCGTCGTCCTCTTCCTCCCTGGCAGCCTCGATGACTGCCGTGGCAATTCGGTCCAAGTCTCGTTGGCCATCCTGGCTGATTCTCCGACCGCCATTTGAGGTTTGTTCCAGGACACCGATGTTCTCAGTGCTTGGCAAACTTTTCGCTGGACAGAGGCAGAGGCAGGGGCGTGATGTGATGGGCGGTTTCCGCGTCTGTTGCGACCACCGTGAAGTTTTGTCAGAGCGCCAATGCCAACGTCTTTGCGGAGGTAAATGTGCCGTGCGATAGCAGCTTTGATATGACGTTGGAATCAACTGGACCATGGGTATGGGAAGAAAGCTTACCTGCACGGACATAGAACCAGTCTGGATCATATGGCGCGAGTTCTTTGTATGAACCGGTCTTGACGAGATCGGCCCATGTGGGAACCTCAAGCTGACCAGATCGCTTGAGGTGGGAGGCGTAGGCATCAATGAAAGCCTCGGCGCTGAATAATATTATCAAGTCTGTAGAATTGATGGTTAGGTGAACCCACCTGATATCTCTTACTCCTGGCATGTTGAAGGGTAAAGTTAGCGCGGAACGTTGAGCGCAACGGACGTGTGTACAAGAAATTAGAGTTCAGAGTGGAGTTCGAATTTGGGTCTGATCTGTGCAGTTTTGTGCTTAGTCAGCAAAGCCAGTCCTTTGACACAGAGGGGCAGTCGGACAATAGCAGGGATGGTGCTTGACCTCGCCAACTCGATCAGTACTCTGGTTGCGCATAAACTCGCCGCAATCTACGCGTGTTCCTACGTTGGCTCCATCTACGTGTCCAAAGGTGCTCGGCTGTCGTTCTCCAACAGTAGAGCCAACCTCGACTTCGGTTACGCCAGGCCCAAAGAACTGCATGAACGCTGGAGGGATGACCCAGACGTCATTCGAGCGCGGTTGGTTTCTGGTCAGCACTGTGACCATCCTTTGTTGCCTCTGGGCGACTGCCATCGTGCGAGGGTTGATAGAAGTAAGAAACAAGACCCAGACTGACGTATGTGTCCTTAGAAGCCATGTTCTTTTAATTCTGACTTCGCGGCGCAGTTTTCAACAGCTCTTGTCGTGACAAGGACATACCTAGGCATCACTTCACCTGGCATCCTTCCTTTATTTGTAACACCAGTTTTATATCTTGGTCCTTTGTACGCTTGTTTTCTTGGCCAAACCCTTCCACTTCAAAGGAACTGGTCTTTCCAAGAAGATGTGCTTTCTTTCTTCTTTTCCATCACCGGCGTGAGGAATTTTCTAGTTGTATGTTTATAAGCCTTTCTACGCAACTGCAAGTAACCGCTGGCTAGGCCCCTATCACAGAGGAGATTGTCTTCAGAGCATGTGTTCTAAGTGCATATTATTTTGCTGGTGCATACAGGTCCCGCATGATTTTTTTAAGTCCCATGGTCTTCGGCGCAGGTGGGTATGCAAACAGCCAAGCTTACATGTGCTAACCTTGCTGAAACAGCCCACGTCCATCATGCATGGGAGACATACAACCGATATGGATGTAGCCGTGCAGCTTTGAAACGCGCCGCAATTGGCACAGGTACGTTTTGTCGCCGTCCTTCTTCTCTAGTCCCGTCTTATGACCTTACTGTCGCCAAGCCATCCAGTTTACCTACACGACTATATTCGGGTTCTATTGTTCATATTTATTCCTCCGCACTGGGTCGATATTCCCTCCCATCGTAGCTCATGTGTTCTGCAATGTGATGGGTGTCCCTCAGCCTGGCTATGAGATCAGCCAACGACCCGACCGGAAATTAGGTTTGTTTTTGGCTACTGGCTATCATCACTTTGCAGGCTGACGATGTAAGCCATTATTCTTGCATACTTTGTGGGCATTATCGGATTCATGTCCGTCCTTGAGAAGTGGACACACACGGAAGGTAACTTGTACTGGCCTTGAAACCGCTGTAACGTAATTTCTTCTTACTATTTTGACGATGGCAATGTCAAATAATGCTAGAGTGTACTGTGTTTTCTGGAAATATTCTTGAAGCCCGTGTGATATGGAGGTGTGCCATATGCCGCGGGATTCTCAGCCTTTGTCTGGACAGGATGATCGATCAATTCAAATGAGAAATCTCCGAGGTTACGTGGGGACGTGCGCGCATGTCGGAATAGACGCACTGGCAGGAATGTTGGTGCGATCTGTTCCACAGGGGGCTCAGAGGGAGGGATCGGGCAGCACTGCCACTCTCACGTGATAGTTATTTTACTCGAATAGGTGCAAGCAAAAGACGGTAGTCCACTCGCTTCTGCAGTCCACCAAAAATGCCTCATAAACGCGCGAAACGTTCTGCCAGGGAAAGAGAGAAATTGCTTCGGTGTGTGTCATAACATCGGCTTCTTTTCTTCCACTTACGATCACTTTCAGACCCACGGACTTGGCTCCTAAACTAACGCTTGCTGAAGAGCCGATTCCAAAGTCAGTGTCTCGTGTCCTTGATTCTGCAAGGATTAGGCGCGAATATCGAGAGAATAAGCGAAAACATGATGATGGTGACAACGGCAGCCCACGAGGGAAGAGATTGCGACAGAATGTTAGTAACGATGGTGACAAGGGAGCTCTTCAAATCAAACCTGGAGAAACGATCGCACATTTTAACAAGTAAGCGATAGCCTGATTCGGTTTGCGCTCATCGATCAATGACTCGGGGTCCTACAGGAGGGTGGAGGGAACTATGATGCCTCTTATCAAAACCGCGCTGCGACAGTCGTCCACACAGCAGCGCAAAGTCCGAAAACAAGAGGCAAAGCAGGTCATAGGGGAACGGAATGCTGCTCAGGACAACCTCAAGCTATATTCAAATTCTTCGCAGAAGGTTCTGTCTTCGCAACCAGTCACTGTGCGCTGTGAAGAAATAGATGATTCTCAAGAGAAAGGCAGAGAATTTCTCAAGGCGTCGACAGCTACTCCACGGCGCCTCAATGATATTGCTCAGGCGCCACCTGAAATTACAAAGTTTCCACGAGGCCGCCAACAACCGAGGAAAGATAAGTCCTCCGGCGTCTTAACCATGGCGCAAAAAGTCATGATGGAGGAGGAACGGGAAAAGGCGATTAAACATTATCGCGAATTGAAAGCGAGGAGATTACGCGGTAATCCTATCAGTGAAGACCGGCCACTGGGCGATATCGTGAAGATTGTTAGCTAGACCTCGAAATCCGTTATCTTGCAGAACACGGGGCTTTGTTTGACAGCGCTTGCCCAGCATATGGCCCATTGTCACCATTCGGAATATGCTAATCTTCCTTCGCAGATAACAATATTATGATCGCTTCTGTATGGCCGCCAGATTGGGTTGAATCCATCGTCTTCACACTCGCCCCAAACCCAACTATGACCCACGGGCGTCTTTTACCGTGCCCGTCTGCCTCGGATCGATCTCAATCTGTGTTCTATTCCGTTCATGGCGGATGAGCTAGCGGCAACTCCGATACTTACTGTGAACTGTTCGGGGAGGGCTCTCCATGCTGCGGAACGTTTAGCATCACCATGAGTACTCGATCCGGCTCCTTCCTGTTCGCTTAGTTTTTCACATGCAGAGTGGTGCTTCCGCGTGTCGCTCGGACCAACGCAGTCAGCATGACTCCTTATATGAAGGGTACTGGAGTCCCTGTTTCGCCACCCTCCCATTTTCGTAGAAGCCCTGCTCTTTGCGCCACTGTTGTCACACTGCCAGAGTGTTAAAGGTGTATTGGTATCTCTCTCCGGTATGCATGGTAAATGCAACAGAGAACAATGGACGTCACCTCGGTGGTTGATTCTACTTCAGGGGATTTGTTACGCACTACTCTACCCCTTTCCTGCATCTGCTGTCCAACGCAGTACAAACACTATGGCTGATGTCGAGAAGCAGTCTCCGTCGTCAAATGGACTTCCTTGCATTGAATCTTCCTCCCAGTGTTCCTCCCAATCTAGCTGTTTACAATCCATTGGGCCCGCTCCCACAGTCGTATCCACCAAAATGAAGGCATGGCTGACTGTCGTTGGTTCCTTCTTAGCCTTGTTCTGTTCTTTCGGCCAGATGATAGCGTTTGGAACATACCAGGACTGGTACTCCAGCCATCAGCTTTCGCATTTGTCAGGGTTTCAGATATCATGGATCGGGTCACTCCAACTCTGGGTGTTTTTCTTCATGGTATGTCGAACTAAGTGCTGTAGCAATGGAGCAAAGCTAATCGCAAAGGCTACCTTGTGAAAGGGTGGACCCATTGGGTGGTTATTCGATATGTACGGGCCATCGCCACTCCTGGTCGCGGGCACGGCGATCTCCCTGTTGAGCCTGGTCTTGACCAGCTTTGCTACTCACTACTACCATTACCTGTTGGCCCAAGGCATCCTCTTTGGTCTGAGCGTCGCTATACTGTGCGCTACCTTGCCGCTGATAACAATAATCAGCTAAGTTATTATATAGTTTTTATCCGGCCGTTTCGTCTGTTGCAACCCACTTCAATGAGTATCGCGCTACGGCGATTGGGATTACTACAGCTGGATCTGGCCTAGGTTTGCATTGGTTCTGCTATGTCTCCGATGGTGCTCGCTGACAATCGTTCAGGCGGCGTGATGTACCCGGTATTACTCCGCTACCTCTTCCGCGCCATCGGCTTCGGGTGGGCAGTCAGAATTTCGGCGCTTCTTTCCCTTGTCTTCGGTATCACGGCAATTCTCGCCATCTCCACTGTCCCCTCTCAATCGGAACACCAGAAGAAACCTTCCTCGCTAGTGGACGTACGACTGACCGACAAACCGTATCTGCTTCTAGTCGCAGGTTCTTTCTTTGTTTGCCTAGGTGAATTCTGTTCGTTGTCGTCGTGCCTACGACAGCTGATGATTTGCATTACCTAGGAATTTTTATACCTTATTTTTACATATCCGGGTACACCCAAAGTTTGCATATTTCCCCTGATACCGCATTTTATGTTCTGTCCATCATGAACGCTGGAGGCATAGTAGGACGCATTCTGCCAGCGTGGTTGTCCGACAAAATAGGACGATTCAACCTCTTGTGTCCTTCGGCATTCTTCTCTGGCCTTCTTTGCCTTGTATTTTGGGCTTTCGCCGACAATCTTGCCGCAGTGGCGACCTTTGCTGGGTTCTACGGCCTCCTCTCAGGAGCATTTGTTTCAGTGATTACGCCTTGCATTGCCCAGATATCTGATAGGCCAGAAATGGGAATGCGTATAGGGGCTCTGTATACATTCGTTTCCCTACCGTAAGTCCATCTCCACACACCTGTCCATGTCATCGCTGAACTCCCATTCGCAGGGCCTTGACCGGTAACCCAATTGCTGGCGCGCTGCTTCAAGCACGCAAAGGATCTTTCATGATTACTATCATCTTTTCTGGGTCAAGTATGATAATCGGTTCTATATTTCTGCTTGCTTCGAGGCTCAGTATAAACAGACGAATTTTTGATCGGGTCTGATATGGGATACCAAAGCTTTCAAACCACTTACTTTATACGCCCTAACCTTATAACTTCGAATAGTTTAATTATGTATCACGAATGTCACGATTCCATATTCAAGATGTCTATGAGATGATTTGTAGGTCGAATTTGAAAGCGTACATGTAAGTCAAAAGGGATAGGTCTTGCAACTCGGCAATACGACATTGAAGAAGCAGGAAGAAACGGACGATTTCTGAATGTGGTCTTGTACATACTACGCATTATATGAATGTGGTAAGGACTTGTCTCGAAACGGTGTATCCAACTAGAAGGTTTCTTCTTCATCCACTGCACCTGTAGTTTCTGGGACTTCGAATCCCTCCTATCACAAACTGTTAATGTAGTTAAGATAAGGTTGGCATCCCACGCACCTCAGTCGAGTATAGAATTTTCTGTATTTCTTTCAGGGACGTCTCATCGCCTCCTGCTGCTTCTACAGCCTCCAACTGCTGCTGAACCAGGATTTCAATGTCGCGGAGCTGTTGGGTCGTTTGAGTGCCAACAGAAGACCAGGGTAAACGAACGCTGATGACTACCTTGGCGAAATAGAAGTCACGTTCCTTCTCTAAACCTTCCATATGCGTCGTCATTTCTCGAACTTGTGCTTGGAGGTTCTGAACGGCTTCGTTGGGCTGTGTGGACCCTGCTCGATGACCACTGATGGGTGTCTTGCCTCCGAACGACCCCCAATACCAAGACCTGCAGTAGCACTACCCGTTCGAGAAGTAGATAATGGTGCGATTGTGGCGGGGGTATCTGTCGGTGCGCCTCGCCTGCGCCCTACTGCGT
The DNA here is from genome assembly GCA_029372045.1 of Scleroderma citrinum. Lineage (NCBI taxonomy): Eukaryota > Fungi > Basidiomycota > Agaricomycetes > Boletales > Sclerodermataceae > Scleroderma > Scleroderma citrinum. The sequence continues at coordinate 1,409,031 of JARFMN010000001.1, forward strand.
CATAACCCTGACCGCCGAAGTTGGAGTCCCAGAAGCGTTTCATCCACTGTAAGAACTCTAGGTTGTCCCTGATCAATAGATCAAACACATCCGGTCACCGATATCTGTGTAGTAATACCACCAACTAGCGTACGCACTGCATCTTGCACTTGACAAGCTTTTCGATGGGTATCGGCTGGAGAAGATTATGAGCTCGGACAGCCCTGCAGAAGAATGGAAGGTTGACGTACCTTGTCAATCTTCTTTATCTTGAAGGCGGTTTGCATGACTTTGAAGTTCGCGACAAACTCATACTCGTGCTTGGCGTTCATCTTGACTCTGGACATCGGGATGTCTCCTGACCGGAGATCGACGCGTCAGAGTCTCCATCACAGCGATCAGAGAGACGGTCATGTCACACCGTAGATGGAGTCCAGAATCTGGCAGTAGGCACCCCCCGTGCCGCATTGCTCGATCTTGGTGTAGTTGAGCTGCAGAAGCTCGTTAAGCCAGGCCAGCAAGTCTGAGCGAGAAAGTGCCATTTTTTTTTGTATGTTGAGTGAGGAAAAAAACAGACAAAGCGTGCCACTTTCGGTTGATGGCAGTGACTTGAACGTCATTCGTCGGTGGACCCAAACATTCAGCATTCTACACTAGACGAAGACGACGCCTGTATGGACTCATGTCTACTCTCGCGATGAGAACCCTGACCCCGTTGCAGCCCCCTTTCGATGGCCACCCTCTCCACCAACACTCTGCCACCTCAAGTATGTCAGCGCATCGTGCGGTGGGCCAGGCGCAGCGACCTGGTGGCTCTCTGTCTCACATGTAGGGCCCTGCAACGCGAAGCGGAGGCCAAACTGTACGAGACCATTGCGTCTGGCAATGTCCAGGTCACGTTCCGCGCCTGCCAATCCATCACCTTTCAGGCTCGCCTTGGTCCTTACGTCCGCTCTTTCTACGTCTTTCAGGATAGTAGGCGTAGTCAAAGAGAGCTTTCGAAAGAATTCTGGGGTGTTGTACAGCGTGCCCTATCCAAGATGCGCTCTTTGGAATGCCTTTTCATTCACGACCCTGTTTATGCCAACAGCTGGGTGCTGGGTGACATCGCCCACATCCCCTTCCAACTCCAGGAAGCCCGAATCCTCTTTACTGGGACAACAACCTTGTCAGGTTCCTGGAGAGCCAAAATAAGCTGAAAAGCCTCCATACCTTTGATGGTCCAGACGGTGATCCGTCCCTGCAGCTTGAAGTTGGCAGCCTTCCAGAACTGCAAGTGTTCGATGGATCGCTTGTTGCCGCCGAACACATTGTATCCGTCACTACATCTCTCACACATCTGCAAGTCGCAGTGGCTTCAGGTTCTGAATCAGACCTCTTGACTTTCATTCCACAACTCTCGCTTCTTGCTTCTCTTCGTGCCTTGAGCCTACTCCACCTATCAGAACGCCTGGCTGTGCAAGCGATTCAATTAATTGCAACCACATGTTGCACACTTCGTCATCTTGGTTTGATTCCGCTACCATTGCCTGGGCCTGACGTAAGCACCCATCATTCGGTCTCAAACTTGGTCTAAGAATGCATCCTACCCCTGACTCAGTCGAACCACATTTATCGAGCATTGCTGTTAATGCGCCAGCTCCGGGTCCTGGAGGTAAATACTGCCGCATGGACGCCACAGCCTATGGGGATGCAACAACGTATCCTCGCCTCTGACATCCATATCTACTGCCCCTCCCTTGAGTACGTATGTTTCTGGACAGGTGGCAGCCGAACACTCTGGGTCCTAGACGGAAATGATTGGAGCTATCACTCAGACAATGAACATCATTTACAATTGACGCTCTCTGGAAAGCCAGATAACAATTTAGAAATATAACGATCTTTCAGCTGCAGTTTTACGTTGCTCGGGAGATTCCTGTAAACGTCTTTGTACGTCTGTTTTCCCTTACATACGATATCGCTAAACTGATGCTGCCGCGATCATTGGAGCTAGTTGTACTTTAGATATCTCGGGAATCAGTCGAACTGTACTGGTGTGCAACTCTTGTCGCCTACCTCGTGGCCTTTGCGGCTTGCAGCGAACACGCAGATTCTGCGCGGCAAAGGGAACGTGTTGCCCTTCCAAAACAGGCAACACGAGTCATCCGCATATTATCTTGACCGTGCCAAAGACACTGCCCCCTTCCTCTTTATCGCGTGTAGATAATGCAGGAATGGTCATGTATGAAAGTTCCCGTTTTCATGTTGCGTTGACCAGCATGACAGGTAATATCCGCTTCAGAAGATCTTAGTCAAAATCGGCCATAGATGATGAGCGCTCCTTTCCCCAGATGCATTTAAAGCGTAATTCTGTTACACCAGTCTCCTGCAAAAATACAGACCCAGCAACTTATGCTGCATCAGCGCCCTCTACCTCCACCATACATGGCAGAAGTCAACCAACCCCAAATCCTCTACCTCTTGCCCCCCTCCTTCGCTCGCTGCTCTCCCTTCCATGACGCACTCTCTTGCGTCACTCCCAACCATGTCTGCACTTCCGCATGACATGCTCCACTACAATTCGGCGCTACATAGCAGAGCAAGGGTAGGACCAAAGATTCCTGGTGTATGAATACTTCCAACGATATCACCACAGATGGAAAATGCTCTTCAAAAGCAACGTCAACAAGGGGCAACACAGCAGCCCCTCGCAGCGTTCAATGTACGACTTGCACACCCACATTGCATAGTAGCCACTGACGTGCATGATTATCATTAAGCCAAATTACATGTCCCGAACACCTAGTCCTTCTGCAAATGAGGATGCACTTATCATGATGCGGAGACAACAAGCAGGGAGGCCCCAAAAAGTAAGTCAGTTGTTCATCGGCAGAGGGCGCACAGGCTGATAATTGTCAGTCACATGACCGCAGATAAGCTCCTTTCCCGTAAGTCTGGGGACTCATCGATCTTGTGTTGCGTGAACTGGCTGTGGGCTGCCACCCAGAACATTCACATGAAGGACACTGGTAGTCAACTTATAATAGGCTCGGTAGACAAGTTACTTATTATAATCCTTAAACGCGCCTAAGGCCGCTTTGTATCTGCGCCTGTTTGTTTCATATGAAGGAACATCCATATGAAAACGGATTTGGAATGAATCGTGAATCTGGTGGCAGAATACTGAGAAGATAGAGCGATCGGAAGTTTGATACGTACCTTCCATGGACAGTTAGAAGTCCTCGAGCGCGTGCAAATTGACCCCAAACTGGTGCTCTTGAAGTTGCTTGTCGTCTACTGATCGGCTGGTTATCGATATGGTCAGTTGGAGGGCACAGTTTCACGAGTCCCCCATCCATGGACAACAGCCATGAAACCTCTGACATGGACATAGTAGGACTGCTGTGGGAGCTGTAGCCGCCACAAGCGTTCCAGAAAGACTCACCGAAGCCATCAGGCGAGTCACACAGAGGCGCTGTGTGCCGCTTTGGGGGGTCAGCAGCTCTCGACTTGCACGTTTATGACCTAGAAATCGAAAGCAAATTCTGGCTGACCCTGACATGTGGCTTCGGGATCCCTCAGGGAAGACTTTCAGGACTACCGCAAGTGAGCATCGCCGGTTGGTCGTCTGACCCAAGCCTTTCCGACAACAGATCTGGAGAGTTGACTGATAGATCCTGTCCGCGTGGGTTCCATGAACAGCGTGGCCAACCATGATTTTGAAATAGTGGAGCAGCAGGATGCATGCTCACTACCATCACGGATGGTCGGATCTGACTGGCAGGCATCGATGACTCACTGTCGAGATTCCAGACAGACCTTCCATGGGCCAGCCAACACCAGGTCAAGTTACATTGACTCCTTCCCATACCTCGAGATTATATAATCAATGCTCCTTCTCAACTACAACCTAGCTTGTAGTAAAATACATCCTTGTAAAGTACCATCTACTGCATACATCTCTACCGACCCGATTGCACATGCGGAGTGTCGTACGTCGGAATGACTTGCTTTTGCTGCGTCGGTGACGCAGCCTTGACCGCGGTACTCCCGCTTGAACTCGATCTCATTTTATTAGGGTACAGTAAGAAACATAATTTCCGTGGTCCAGCCGTGAAACTGAAGAGCTCCCTTTAGGCGATGGCTACGTCCGACAAGCCTCCTGTTCTGCCCTTCTTTCGCGTTGTACCCCGAACTCGTCCACTTTATCGTCATCCACACCTGCTTGCCACCGAGACACCAAGCTGTTGTTCGAGGCACAGTCCAGAATTTCCATATCATCATCTATCCGGTCCCTACATTTCATTCGTAACGAATCTACAGGTGATGCGTTCATTGTAGGTGGATCCGATGACGGAGGCATAGCTATATGGTCTCTGCGGTGAGAGATTCCTCATCCGTCTTATTGGTCAGTCTGACTGATTTGATCACAACCAGAGATTTGGAACTATGCGCACGCTACATACACTTCATTGTACCACTTTGCCATGTAGCTCAAGTGTGGTCCCAAGCAGGGAATGCAGGACCACTCTATGGTTGTGCCTTATTCATCTCTGGTGACGGCACAATAGCAGTAATTACCCTCGATGGGTTCCAATTGTGAGTGCATTCCTCGCTGCAATGAATCTACTATACCCAATATGTTCACCTTATGTAGTTTGTGCATTATACCGGGTTCCGCTTCACCGCTTTCCTGTGTCTATTACGGTGGTGGAATGGACAATGAACAAACTATGACCATCTACGCGGATGGCTCTGCGAGATTGTGGGATATGAAAGCCCGCGAGTTTCGCCGTGCAATGGATCGCGAAAAGGCAAAGGAGTCTCTTGGCAGGTCTGTGTGGCAGGAAATGTGCGCATGCCTTCTTAAAACACTCCGAAACTAAAAAAAATTGTAGTGTCCTTGATGATGAGGCGTCACAGCTGTCCACTTCTTTCTCAGAAGTTTTAAATAGATCGACTGGAACACATCGTACCAGTGCGTACCTCGTGTCGTTCAATGAACATGGTGCCATAATCCTGAATGATAGCCTGTATCATGCCGATTGCTCTCCAGCAGTTTGTCCGTTTCACTGCTACAGATGTGAAAGCCTTCAGCAATGCTCCATCCTATATCCCAAAGCGTTCGCTTCAATCGACGCCAGCTCCTCAACTTCGTGCCCTCCTATGCGTACTTCTCACACCGACATTAAGTCCCGAAATAGACGAAATTTGTGCTAGAAAGCTCGCAATTCTACCCTCTTGCAAGCAAATGAATCGTTCACAGTGAGTGCTGTGATAATATGTATGGCACTTGTGGACCGCCCTCTTAGTAGTCAATCGGATTCTGTGTGTTGCCCATCGGATCCGAGGGATGCTTGGTGCATTTCTAGCATCACCACTGCTTCACGAGCAATGGCGATCGTGGCCGTTTTGAAGGCGTTGTCTCTCTACGAAGGTATCCATCCACCATTCACCCGCATACAATCCTGACTAATTACCGTTAGCCGTACATGATGATTGTCAAACTGTGGTTACATTCTATGCTACGTCATTAGCGTCTCTAGTCGGTCAACATTACAAACCTCCAGATCTCGTTTGGTTGGCCAGGCGGTGGTTCGAAACGATGAGTTAGGAGCAGTAGTTTTTCGGTACGATTCCATGCTGATCGTTATTTAGATGAAGTGCGCCAGGCTGCGAAGATCCTTGTTGATACTGGTGTAGTCAGACTGAGTGACGGTGAAAGCATCAGTATGGTTGATGCTTGGCAGCGGCACTGTAAGTGACGCATCGCGTAGCTTGTTCGGTGCATGATTGCTGATGGTAATGCAGTACCGTGTTCTGAAGGATCTGATAAAGATCCTAAGAAATCAGCATTGGCCCTCTTCTTATGCGGGTATGTGGCAGTCGAGAAACAGGCTCTCTTATCCGACAGGCAAGTGGTTTAGTTATCCATAATTGCCAGGAATTAAAGCCCTTCCAGCGTCCTAATGAACATTGCCAATTCGATCGCTTCCTATCTACATGAAGAAGACCCGACATGTCGCGTACTAGCGGTCGACTTGTGTGCTCGGGGTTTTCGTATGTGGCAGCAACACGTGGATGCTATGGCGGTACTTCGCGCGCTGTTTGGCCTCGCTGTCAGCTCTCGCAAAGATAACATCTCAATTCAAAATGTCGGTCAGTACGCGAGGCAGGCTGTCCTTCAGATTGCGTTGACGGACACAATGTTGTTCATGACTACACTTACCCTTGACATCCTGAATCCGAAAAGCCTGGAACATCGCAAAAATGTGATGCAGCTTGTAACATTTCTCATCCGAAAAGTTTGTATCGAAGTTGCCACCTGCCACCTGCCACACCCCATACTTATTACACATGCAGAAACCTTTACTGCTATATCCAAACCTTCCGCGTTTAATGGAGGCCGTGGTGAAATCTCTGGACCCTAATTCCACATCCAGCCGTGATGCGGTCCATGATATTGCCACCGAGGTTATCGGACACGTCGTGAAAACGTCGGTGCACCCACAGTCCGTTTGTTGATGCCTAATGTAATGTCTGCAGATTCCCAACGGTTGACTTCCACATGGCCTCCCAACGACTCGCAGTTGGAACATGCGAGGGTGCCGTGATCATGTACGACCTCAAGACGGCGACTCAGTTATATGTCCTTGAAGGCCACAAGAAGCGTCCTGCAGCCTGCACATTCTCCCCAGATGGCCGACGGCTTGTCACAGTCTCGCTCGAGGAAGGTGTCGTGCTTGTGTGGAAAGTGGGATCAAGTTTCACAAGCTTTTTCAATCCTGGTGCGCCACCACGGCAAGGACATAGTGGCTCACAGCCATACAAGACATTGAGCTTTAATGTCGGAGACGAAGGTGTGTATGTCTCAAGGCAAGGTTGAGACCATGTTCATTTACGTCGACTTTGCTAGCGAATATGACAGTTGCGGAGACACTTGAATGGGTGAAGTTCGAGTGGGCATCAGAGCGCAGCGTACGCCTGCATATCCGGGAAAGCACATTAACCTTCAGTACATAATGTATATGCATCGTACGATACTTGAGTCGAACACCATCGCAGCACATCCTGAGAAAGTTGGCAAGTGTTTTCATGCATCAAGATTGCACGCGAGAGGACGCAAAGCACACCATTCGGGTTGGAGGGGAATAGCCCTAATACCACGTTGTACCATCCTGTGTTGGATGTCCTGTCCCCGACATGCATGAGATGTGTGGGTGCAAATGGGAGCGCTGGGGTGTGACTTATATGGAGATGCGGAAGTGCCCCTGACATTCAAGGGAGAGCCACCTGGCTGCCTGGCACTCCAGAAGACCTCAGCCGAGGATGCGACTCGAAGCCACATAATAGGATCGAGATTTTCGGGACCCGACTCTTCTGTCCAAAGAATTTGCTGGCCTAAGTAATATGGTGCTCAGCCAGTCCCGTGATCAAGATATGTGAGTTACCTCCGAAATGGTCTGTGACTCTGTCAAGGGGATCGAATGTGTATGCCTAGGGAAGGTAAGGAAGACGAGGACAGTAATTTCAGTACTGTACCACCAACCTTTGACCACGTCTTAAATGGGGCGCACCAGCTGCCGCTGATGGGGAGACAATAAGGACTAAACATAGCTATTTGACGTCAGTTTCGTGAGACTCACCCATCGCCGCCTCCACAATCCTGCCGAATTTGAGATGTGGTGAGTGAGGAGCAATGAACGGAAAAACTCACGCAAGGTAAAAGTAATCGGAGGGCACTCGAACGATGCAGAATCCTCTCTCAACAGCGGTAGCAGCATGGGTCAAGGAAAGCCAGACCCTGTATCTGATCAGGCCATACATAGTATGAAAGCAGCAGATGTTTCGTTCGATAAAGTTATATTCTAATCGAGGCCATTTCCTCCCAAACTACTGGGGTTTTCCCTTGGGCGATAAGTGCGCCATGTGTAGCTTTTATGAAGACATCGAGTGCACTATCATACGTCATACCTGTCTGATTGAGGTATTGCTGAGCGACGGTGTCATTTGTATAGCATTCTGCCAATATTTCGTCACCTCCGGTACGAAAGTAGGCAGATGGGAAGATCGCGGCAACGCTGCAAACATGGCATCCAGAGTTCTGGTCAGATCATGGATGAGAAAGTTATGTGACTGTATAAAAACGAGGCTTATGCAAACACGGGTGTGACCCACTAATGCCTAGCCGTGTCGAGAGCAAATCCACGATGCGGCTTCGTAAGGAATTGAGACTTCAAGTGTCTTCAAGTTCATACAACACTGATAAGCTTATATATGCAGGCTCGTCAACGATGGTATAGGCACCCCCCTGCAATAGTATCATAGCTGACTGAAAGTTATAAGACCCCTGAAAAGCCCAAGGGTTAAGTCAGCTGCCAATGTTGCTTGACTGCCGTCTGCCGGAATGGTTAAAGTGTACTCTTCGCTGCGCATTCCGAGAGGTTTGACGGACTCAGATAAGATGGACGCTGTTTGTGCATCTTCCGTGAGGCTAAGTTTCAGGGACTGCAGGGACTCGGCACATTCTATGTTAGTCCCACGACCAACCACCAAGCGGCCGAGCTTGTCGTTCTTGAGGTAAGACTGAGTCTCTGCCACGGCTTGACGAGATCGGCTGGAGGGTTAGGAATAGCCACATCGAAGGTGAAAGAGGGAGACAACATCAAACCCGTTGTACCAATTTGCAACGCTGTGGAAATGGGCCAGAGAGACCAGACTCTTGTAGGGACGATATACAACGTCGCGAAGATCAACAGCCTCCTAAAAGGGCTACAAGGGACCATGAAAACGAGGAAATGCTGGCAGAGCAAGGTCATTTTTATGTCGAAGGAGATGGGTTCCTTGAGAGAAGTCTAACTCTCAGGAGAGTTATTTACTAGTCCCCTTGGGCTCTGGCAAGCAGAAAGAGACTCGACGATCGACATTATGCCAATCTATAAAAGTGGTTCCCATTTGGTTTAACTTTGTCGTAAACCTCGCCTCTGTCCAATCAAAGTGCTTTCATGAGTATGTATTGAAAACCTCAGCAAGCTGATATGTAGCGCAAGGGCCTGGAGAAGGTCATTCTACTGTCAGTATCACGAGTCAAATGGTCTACTAGTAGCAGTGTGGCGATTATGTAAGGGTTCTACTCGGCAGACTTGGAGCTGCACGGGACCCAAGGTGCTGGCAGAGCGAAGAGGTTTTTCGTTGGGCGCGGAGATGAGAAGAAGTGAGTTCCTTGGGAGAAATCCCAGAGCTCTCTGGAGAGTTATGTATGCCAGAATATTTAGTTGCTATATGTCAAACTCACAAGACACCTTTGATTGACAGTAATTACATTTTGATATATTGGATTCTACCTACAGATAAATAGTTCGTAGTTTTTACCTGTACTGGTATCGCGTTTGGACCTGGTTCGCACCCATCCATCCATCGTGGTCACCCGATTGCCCCGACCCGCGAATTCTAACAATGTATTCACTAATTCCCCCTAAAATGAAGGAGCGAAGAAGGTCGCACTAGCGTAATGTCATGATGTATTTTCCTTTCTGTCCGCGCGTCGAAGCCAGTCCCATCCCATGTACGTATGACGAAGTTGAGAATACGAATGTCCCGACCCTAAAAGCACCGGCGATTAACCCCAACGAGAGGACTACTGCAGAGTCGAAGACTCTGCCGGTAGGGCATTCGCACACCGGGGGAGGGGCTCTAGCTCAATAGTAGGATTATTAGTGTGACATGGGGCCAACGACCCCGAATGCACTTTAATTGATTCAAAAGAAAAAACCCTAACAGGAAGGAAATGTCCATCTGGAAGAGGCAGGCCCGCCAGGAATCACTGATATCACGAAATGTGTTGCTTGGCAATTGCCAGTGGTTGGGCAGGGTGTCAAAGGGGTGTACATACCCAGTGCTTCGGAGCATATTTATTCCAGAAAACTCTATTGACTGTTTCCATGAGGATAGTCACATCAATATGTAGGGCCGCCTCAGCCTCTGGAGTATGACGAGTTCAATTAAACTAATCGTTGAACAGTGAACACTGGCTGGCCTTTTGAATACTGAGCAATGATTATATACACGTCGGATAACATTAAACCACCATCATTAAGCAAATATGCTCGTTCTGACAGACGCCCAAGGAGTTTTTTTTAAATTTCACGCGTAAAGATCGCATGCATGAGGGCGCAGAGCACACCACTGTGGTTGGAGTGGAATAGCCCCGATCCCACGCTGCACCATTCTATACCTGAGATCCTAATTAAGGGCGGTGAGATATGAATACATGTAAGAACGTGCGGGTATGACTTACTTGGAGGCGCGGAAGTGCCTCTGTGTCATTAAGAGGAGCTCCGTTTGGTTGTTTGGCACTCCAGAAGATTTCAGCGGAGGAAGCCGCTCGGGGCCACACAATAGGATCGAGGTTTTGGGGACTGGACTGTTCCGTCCAAAGGATTTGTTCACCTGGATAACGTATTGATTAGCTAAAGCCCTCAAAGAGGGCATGTTGCTTACCCCCAAGAACGAGGTGGTATTGCGCCTCTGTCAAATTGGCAAGGGGGTCGTATGTGTATGACTAAGGAAGGTTGCCAGCCTACGTGAAGACAGAAGATTCAGTGCAGTACGACCTACCTCTGACCATGTCTTGAATGGGTCGCACCAGCTATTGCTGATGGAACCAACAACTATGAGAAGCACTCCAGTCTGGGCATTAGGAGACTCACAGCGTCGGATCATCTCCAAGCCATCCGCCAGCTCCACAGTCCTGTAGGATTTAAGATTCAAGCAACGACCACTGACAAGAGAAACTCACGAGGTAGAAATAGTCGGAAGGTGCCTGTACGATACGGAATCCTTTGTTGGCAACGGAAGCAGCATCAGTCGAAGATATCCACACCCTGTGTTCGCTCAATACAAGAGACGTCACATGGAAGAGCAACATCACCTACATCACAATCGTCTCGTTCGATAATGTAATGTTCCAGTCAAGGACCATTTCCTCCCAAACTACAGGGGTCTTGCCTTCAGCTAACAATGCACCATGAGTTGCTTGCGTAAAGACATCGAGTGCACTATTGAGCGTCATTCCAGTTGCGTTCAGATGTTGTTGAGTAGCAGTGTCATTTGCGTAGCATTTCGTGTTTAACTCGTCGCCTCCTGTACTAAAGTATTGCGATGGAAGTGTCTTTGCAATATCGGAGAGGAGGGATGCTGTAAAGTTGACCACTTCTGGCAGTGCAAAGCGAAGCTGGCCAGCAGGGGGTTCATTCGCGTAAACTGCCCAAGGCGATGCTTCGAAGCAAGCGATATATTCAGGATATGAGGCTCCAATAATAGAGGTGTGACCAGGAGTATCGATTTCCTAACATCATGTCAGCCAGACGTGAACTACCTTCAATGAAACTTCCACGGACCAACATCACATCGATTCCACGCTAGGGAATAATGGTTGGCAATCTGCATTCTTACGAGACCTTGAGATACTTACTGCTGCGGCGTAAGACACGACATACTGAACGTCGCTCTCGGAGTACACTTCTTGAGGAGAGTATGCTCCGTTCTGCGCAAGTTCTGGGTACTCAGCCACCTCGAGGGGAAAGCTCTGACTGTCCGTGATGTGCCAATGGAAAGTGTTTAACTTGACCCAGCTCATTGCATCCAGAGTCCTAGTCAAGTCTTCGATGGGGAAACTATAAACATCAGAATTATGGAAGATAACCATCTCAGGAACATTCAACACATACAAGTTCCTAGCTGTGTCGAGTCCAAACCCACGATAGGGCTACATGGGGCACGTGGATTAAAACTGGTTGATTACACAAAAAAACTGACAGGCTTACATATGCTGGTGCATCGACGATGTTGATTGGGGCAACGATGGTGTAGGTCACATTGTTGTAATTGTACCATAACTGGGTGAATGTGGTGAGGCCCCTGAAAAGCCCTAGGGTTGAGTTTGCTGTCAACGTTGCGTCACTGCCATCTGCTGGGATGGTCAAAGTATACTCCTCGCTGCGCGTTCCGAGAGGTTTGACGGACTCAGACGAGATGGACGCGATTTGAGCACCTTCTGCGAGGCTGAGTTTCAGGCATTGGAGGGACTTGGCACCCTCAATAGTGGAGCTATCATTAGCACCGCGGCCAACCACCAAGCGACCAAGCCTGTCGTTCTCGAGGTAGGACTGGGTTTCTGTCACAGCTTGCAGGAGATCGGCTGGTGGGTTGGGAACAGAGACATCGAAGGTGAAGGAGGGGGACAGCGTCAAACCCGTTGCACCGGTTTGCAGCCCTGTAGGAATGGGCCAGAGAGACCACACCCTCGTTGGCACAATATACAGCGTTGCAAACAACACCAGCCAAAACGAGCTAGCGGTGATCATGGTAGTGAGTAAAGCTGAAGCGAATAAGGCAAGCCTTAGCGACAAGCAAACGGATTTTTATAGGACGGAATCCCCTCTGGAGAGGGGGGGAACGTCTTCGCCCCTCTTATTACCGAACAAGCACTGGATAATATGCTTACACTACTTTGGATGTCAGTTGACGGGATCAACTGAGCGCTGCTTAAGTACGCCGCAATGCCTTACTAGACACAGAACTCACAATAAGCATGATTGGCGCCAGTAGTAGCCAGTTACTAAACAAAGATCCATGAAGGTCTTTACCGTAAGGAGACGGCGTGTTGTCCTCGAACGACGAATTTCTGGAATCAGAACCCCCGCATCAGCGCCGAAGATGCTTCCTTTTAGTCTCGTACCCCTGACATTGGAATTGCGTTCTCTGGGGGGGTGGGAATGGCAGGGTACGAGAGAAACAGATCATGATGACAACTCATCAGGCGTGGCCCCTTTACTTGGTTCTTTGCTTTCGAATGTTCTCGGTTCGAAAATGTGAGTTGTCTTCTATGTACATCATCACATGGCCGAGATTAGAATACTGTAAAACTATTTACCATGCAGTATAGGTTCTCAACTACGAAACAGCCAAGATGGAGGCGTCATCAGGTGAGTAGGCAAGCAGCAAGCTAACAGTTTTATTGTTCCTTTACAAGGACAACTCAAGTAAAACTAGAATGAGTAGTGAACGGAATCTCGAATTTGGGATAGGCAGGTGAGAACAATGCCTGGTTCTGAGTGACACGTTTGGCTGCAAATAAGATGCTGTTCCTCTGAACGTGATCAATGGTGGGGGTCAAGGTCAACAGAATGTGGACATTGCCATCAGTATGGATTGATACATGACCAGCTGAGGTGGTGGGACAGCTCGTATTCGGCATGCTTGTCTAGTGCTACACAAGGTATGGTTAGGCATGAGTCATGTGCCATCTAAGATATGTAAGTAAGAGTGGGAATACCGGGGAATGATTTGAGACTTACTCACCCGGAAGTCCTTGAAATCTAAGACAGGTCCCATCAGTTGGCAGTCCTTAATCATATACCCCTGACAGAGAAGCCTGAGAGCTTCCAACATTCGGTGGGTATTGCAACGACATAAATACGACGGCATTACCCGCTAATAACAATTTACACTTGTAATGCGGGGGATTACAAAGTGCCCAGTCTCGTAGATGCAAAGACTCGACTGGGATGTACCTGGTGACAAATGAAGGACTAAGGTATTGTCAGTGATGCTAGGGAGTGTGGGTAAAGAGTGGCTCAGATGAAATGTAACTAGACCTGTTGTGCAACTATACGGGTATCTCCAACATTATCTACAGACCATATAGCACTGCAACCGCACCACTCGCCCCGACAGAATCATGGGGGAAACATGGCCCATCGTTCACGCGTCAAGGTCGCATAGGTGAGGACGTAGAGCACACCACTGTGGTTGGAGTGGGATAGCGTTGACTCCACGTTGAACCATTCTATACCGGAGGTCCTATGTATCAGGGGGTAAGAATGTGCGGTGAGAAAGAGGCTGAAACTTACATGGAGGCGTGGAAGAGCCTCTGTGACGTCCAGAGCATCTCCACTAGGTTGCTTTGAGTTCCAGAAGATCTCAGCCGAAGATGCAGCGCGGGGCCATACGATAGGTTCGAGGTTTTGGGGGCCCGACTGTTCTGCCCAAAGAATTTGTTCGCCTGAAGGATACAATGTTTAGTCGATGCCTTTAATTTTTATGTGACTTACCCCCAAGAACGAGGTGGTACTGTGCTTCCGTCAAGTTGGCAAGAGGATCGTATGTGTATGACTGAGGAAGGTAAGCGAAGATAACGACAGAAGATTCAGTGTTGTTTGACCTACTTTTGACCATGTCTTGAATGGGTCGCACCAACTGTTACTGATGAGGACAACAAGTGTTAAGTGGGCCTATTTGGTATGAGTCTTATAGTACTCACAGTGGGACAGAATCTCCAAGCCATTCGCCAGCTCCACAGTCCTGTTAGGTGTGAGGATCAAGCCACAATCATTGAAGGGAGAAACTCACAAGGTAGAAATAGTCAAAAGGTACCTGCACAATACGGAGCCCTTTCTTGGCGACGGAAACAGCATCATCCGCGGAAATCCACACCCTATTTCTAGTCAACACAAGAAAAGTTGCATAAAAGATTATTGCCTACATGACAATTGTCTCGTTCGACAATGTAACATTCCAGGTGAGGGCCATTTCCTCCCAAACCACAGGGGTTTTGCCGTGTGCGATAAGTGCGCCATGTGTTGCATTCGTAAAGGCATCGAGTACACCATTGAGCGTCATTCCAGTTGCTTTGAGATGTTCTTGAGTAGCGGTGTCGTTTACGAAGCAATTTGTGTTTAACTCGTCGCCTCCAGTACTGAAGTATTTGGATGGCAGGGTCTTAGCAACATCGGAGAGGAGGGATGCAGTAAAGTTGACCACCTCCGGCAGTGCAAAGCGAAGTTGGCCAGCAGGAGGCTCAGCTGCGTAAGTCGACCAAGGCGACGCTTTGAAGCAAGCGACATATTCAGGGTATGAAGCTGCAATAATAGAAGTATGACCAGGAGTATCGATTTCCTAACGTCATGTTAGATAGCCTGGAACTGGCTTGAATGGAAGTTCCACGTACCAGCAATACATCAATTCCACGCTTAGGAAAGACAGGCAATCAGTGTCACTGCGAGATCTTTCAAGATCTCGAGACTTACTGCAGCGGCATAAGACACGATATACTGAACGTCGCACTCGGAATACACTTCTTGGGGAGAATATGCTCCGTTCTGCGCAAGTTCTGGGTACTCAGCCACCTCGAGGGGAAACCTCTGACTGTCCGTAATGTGCCAATGGAAAGTGTTTAACTTGATCCAGCTCATTGCATCCAGAGTCCTAGTCAAGTCTTCGACGGGGAAACTATAATCGTCATATTTATGGAAGATAACCATCTCAGGAACATCCAACACATACAAGTTCCTGGATGTGTCAAGTCCAAACCCACGATAGGGCTACACGGCGTGCGCAGTTTCGAGACTTAGAATGATCTCTTCCAAATAAAAATAAAAACACAACTGATACTTACGTATGCAGGTGCATCGACGATGTTGATTGGAGCAACAATGGTGTAAGTCACGTTGTTGTAATAGTACCATAGCTGACTGAAAGTGGTGAGACCCCTGAAAAGCCCAAGAGTTGAGTTTGCTGTCAACATCGCGTCACTGCCATCTTCCGGGATGATTAAAGTATACTCTTCGCTGCGTGTTCCAAAAGGCTTGACAGACTCGGAGGAGATAGACGCGACTTGAGCACCTTCCGTGAGGCTAAGTGTCAGGGACTGCAGGGACTTGGCACCCGCGATGGCAGGGCTGTCGTTAGCACCACGACTAACCACCAAGCGACCAAGTTTGTCGTTATCAAGGTAGGACTTAGTTTCCGTCACGGCCTGCAGGAGATCGGCTGGTGGGTTGGGAACAGCGACATCGAAGGTGAAGGAGGGGGACAGCGTCAAACCTGTTTTTCCGGTTTATAGTGCTGCTGGAATGGGCCAGAGAGAGAATACTCTCGTTGGCGCGATGCACAACGTCACGAGCAACAAGAAATTGGAGGACCTACGAGGGGCCATGGCGGTGGGTGAAGCTTACACACATTGCAACTTTTTATAGATTTTAGTTCACCCTGGTCAGTATTCGACCATGGTTATTCGGTTTCTGGTCCGACTTACGACAAATATCTTCCACTGTGCGTGGAGTTCAATAAACAGCCACCGCGCGACAAACAACACCAAATTCACTGCAGCGTCCGATTCCGTCCGCCGAAATATTCTGTTCAGTCAAACAGTTGGATTATACCGCTATGCAGCCATCTCTCGTCCGCCCATTAGGGACTCTTATTCCTCCCAAGATTGCCACACCCAGGCTTGTGGTACGTCCACCCGCCAAATGGTGGCATTTCAGAGCCTTGATTTTTTGCAGTCGGCAGGTTCTGGTGAAGGACTGGCACCCCTCGTGAACTTCTACTCAAGGCTACCAAAGGGTCCAACGCCGGCTCCCGTCGGAGGACTTAAAGCAAGGTTCTTCAACGGAAAGAATGCTTCGGCTGCCCCTGCCGTCTGGGTCATCCTTGGCCTGTTCACCCTGGGCTATACCATTGACTACCAAAGTTTGTACTATTCTATACTTCTCTTCAAAGATACTGATCTGGTCATTTCCCATCTAGTGCACCTAAGTGAGTAGTTTCTGGTCGGAACCCACTAACACGTCCTTACCGCAATGCAGAGCACCACAAGAATCACCCTCACTAAGGACCTAAGAGGGCAGGGCTAGTTGACTGTGCCCACGAACAGTATACATATGGCTTGCTTCGCGAGTGATGCGTCGCCCCTCCTTACCACTCGATGTCTAGATAGCAGAATTTCAGTCAATCGCTCTAGTCCACTGTTCTTCCATTCGTCTCCTCCCGGTTTGCCCAACGCTCTTCGCCCATTGCATTATGGTCTAGGTGTGGAAGATTCGTCAGCATGCATGGTATAATTCACGTTGGACCCGGCGTAAAGTGCTCGCCGAGTATTGAAGCATACGCAGTTAATTTGGGTTTCTTCCTGATGCTCACGCATTGGCGACGATTTCCCATAAGTTAGCTCTTTATTTCTCCGGGGGAGGCTTTTTAGAAAGGTAATTCACTTCAAGCCAGAACAACCCCCATAGGATCATACAGATGCGGTGCGTTTGAACAACTAGACAACTCGATCTCCGACCAAGACACCGACATAAGTACAATGACTCAACCAGCATTACATCTGTAAATTACCGAACACAAGTATAGTTGAACATGCAAGCATCAGAACAGTTTCCCAATGCAGTTCGCACTTCCGCATGCACATCTCACGTACACGGCATCTTGACGCGATATTGGCGCACCTTTTGCCTTCTGCTCTGCGAGCTCCTCCCTCTTTGTCTGATACACAGTGTTAGTAGTAGACTGGCCAAATGATGTTTGTCGCTCACCTCCATGTCACCATAATAAGAGAAACACAATTCTTCCCATGGATCGACGTCACGAATCGTAAACACAGCTAGTAAAGGCTTATTGACATCCGCGTCATTAATATAACATGCCACGATTTCACAGTTGGGGTCACAACTATGGTTCTGCAAGAATATTAGACACAACAGGGAAAGGAGACATCTAGCTCACCAAGAATCGTGTGAACTGGTATTTGAATGAGCCATGAGACTACATGGTGACAACAATGACAACGTACATTTCCCGCATGGTAAGCATCAACTACGTACATGTTCTCGAATGAATCCTCATCTTCGAGTCCAATTCTAAGGTGGTGAAAGTCGATCGTAAACAGATATGTACGACCAAAAACATTGTAGAGGCTGCAAAAAGGTCAATCAAAGAAGAGGAATAAATACTATCACATACTGTCCACGATCCTCGCCCTCCTGTTCGGTTAGTAATTCACCAGCATATATCCCAATGTACGATCCTCTCGGTATTCTTTTTGCACCCGCGAACACACCTATACCAACTCGTCAGTAATAGTCATATTCTCAATGGATGATCCCGTACCCCATCCTTTCTGTTCTGTCCTGACAATATTGACTGCCCATTTCCTACCGCTTTGAACGACCTCAAAACAGACTATCAGGCTTTTCACTGATAACAAGAGACATCACCTACACGGTTCGGGCAGTCGTCGTCACAATCGCAAAACTGGTTGCACTCAAAGATTGGACACCCTTCTCGTTGCAATATCCCCTTGCTATCATACACGAATGGTGAACCTGGCCATGTCGCTGGAAACACACCGTCACGAATGTATGGGGAGAGCCACTGCATCTGGCGCTTTGAGCATGCGCACGTTTTCGATTTCGGATCACATCTGCCTTGGCACCCACAGCTCGTGAGGTTGCGAACATCTGGTGGCGGTACTCCATCACCCAGCCACATTTCGTTCGTATAGACAAACTCCCATGGTGGTGTCGTCTCTTCACCAATGCCGTTGTCGTATATTTTGATCGGCGGTGCACTAGGTTCGTCGGTCATAGCCTCTAGAATTACTTCTTCAAATACAGTGCGCGCAAAATCAGAATTGCGATAGGAAACAGGTAGTGCGTTCATACGGTCTTGCAAACCATGCGGAAGGTCTTTGGCAAGGTTGTATCTGGATGGGAGGAGTCGCTGGGCCGCGGCGAAAGACCGCCACGTTATGATAGGGTATCCCCTTATGAATTCGGTAACACTGGAGGGCGACGATGGTCCCTGTTGAGTGGAATGAGTCCGGACAGCGATAGAGTCGGCAACTGCGTCAACCGAGGACCGACCGCTAGAGGGAGAGCGGCGACGGGACAACCTCTTCCGAAGGAATCGCGAAGACCGTCCTGAAATGGGTTCTGATGAAGCAGTACGGCTGCTTCCATTTGACAGGCGGTTTCCTCGGGATAGGGTGTCCTGCACGCATCCAGATCTCACAAGAAGTACATCTTAAAGCACGAAGGTACATACATCTAACACCCTCACGTCCATGGCTTCCTTACTGGGATCACGTCTATTCAATGCTGGAAGCACCTGAACATCCGCACCATGTTAGTCACAGGGTATAAGATGGAGGATCACGGGCGTACGGAATTTTGGGGTTTCTCCGGGATGTCATGAGAGGATACAAATGCATTTGCTTCGTCTGCCCCGACCATTTCCACATCCGAAGTATGTTGTTCCGGCTATATACAACAAAGGACGTCTTACTACTCACCGAATCTTCGTGAACCAAATATCTTACCTCTGGATTCACTGAAACGTCCGGTGCTTCTTCTCCAGGGTACAAGTTAGCGCCACCGGATCCAAAGAAGATTGACCAACTGACCAGTATCAACACCAGGTGGATGTTGGTGGGGATTGCTGTCAACAGCCATCGCTTCACCAGGGGAAATGTCCTGACCTTGGGGGTACCATTGTTTAGGTCGCTGCGATGCTCGTTTTCTTGCCATTTGTCTCACCCGAGGTACAGCTGGTGCAGCTCGAGGGACGACAGAATCCTCGGAAGCTTCTGTGCCTTCCTTTTCACCATGTCGCACCTTAACAATAAAGCTCTCAAAACTCGCCATAGTATGACGACGAGGTGACCGATGAGTCCGGGATTGACTGTCGACTGGGCTGCGGCTTGAAATTGTCCGCTGCGTGGCAGGTGTTTGAGAGATGAACCCTTCAAATGGAACTGGAAGCGGGCGCCGTGTAGAGAGATTAGTACCAGGGGTATTAGCCGTCTGCGTAGAGACAGCAGGTGTGGCGATGGCGGTGCTAGTGGGGACTCTTGCAAGGAGTGGTGGAGTGTCTGTTGCCGAGCGTGAGCTCGAAGGCGCAATAGAAAGCAGTGGTGATCCGGGTAGCCCCGTCGGCTCAGATTCCATAGCTTTCGATGCAGGATGCGAATGTCGCTTCTCATGCAATAATGAACGTAATGAATCAAGCGATGGTGCCTGCGATGAAATCGGAGGCTCTTGGGCCTGTGGTTGGGACGGTGCGGGTGGTGCTTGGGACTCAGTGGGGGAGGGTGGATGTGGTTCTCTTCGAGGTGGAGAAACTGGCTTCTCCACATTTTTATCTATCTCAACAGGCTCCCCGGTCTTCGCATGATGCATGGACTGTCTTGATTTTAGATGCTCGCGTCGAATTTGGTTAAGAGTATCGACAAGCGACACTCCTAAAGGAGGTGGCGGTTTGCGTGGCGGCAGGATCGGTGTGGAAGGCGTATTCAAGAGTTGCTGCGGTGTTGCGGTTATGAGTGAAGGAGCTGAAGTTGGTCTCGTTGGCTGCTCTGAGGGTTGCGGTATCGAGGATTGTTGTGGGCACGTGAAGTCAGATGGAGAATGTAAGGCGGAGCCATCAGCAGAAATAGCCGTCGGTGGTGTTAGTTCATAATGCATCGCAGCAGCATCTGTGGACACTCTCGGAAGATCCTTGACGGCAGGAACTCCGCCCGACACAGACACCGAGGGATGTGGAAGTGATGGCGTGCTCCCCGGTACTGGTCCTGGGGAAGAAACCTCGGGGGGAGCAGACACTGATTCCTTGTGCCACAGTTCCTTCGTTGGTACGTCGACAGATGCAACATCCCGAGATGATGACGATACCCTCTTTTCAGGAGTAGTTATCTTAGAAGTGGCCTGTGTTACGGCATTCTGGCCAAAAGCTCGAGAAAAGAATGTAAGTTGAGAGCTCTCTGGACGTTTGAATCGAACGTTGTAAGATGAGATGTCGGGCACGATAAACGTTCGTGGGGGAGGAAGAGGTTTCGGAACTTGTACTGGAGCCACGACGAGATTCTGTGGTGCAGTGGGATTCGGCTGCGGAAAAGGAGAGCAGACTGGAGGTGGAGATTGATCACAGTGTTGAGGTGCCGATGTGTCTACATCCATATCTATGCCTCCTTCGACCGCACATCCATCTCCATCCACAAGGTCGAGGTCAATATCACCGAACGCACGGTCGATGGCGTCTACAGCTGTTTGGGGACTCACGTGTTCCTCATGGACACGTCTAGGGGTATTATCGGTCCCAGGTCGTACTGGAGATACGGAAGAACTGATGTGGACTGGTGGTGACGTAGCTGGAGCACCGGTGACCATATCCTCTTCGTGTGTGGTGTCAACAGGATCAAAATGAGATGCCACATCATCCACTTCGGCTCCACTGTTGTCGGGGATCAATGCAGGTGCTTCTTTCTCTATTTGTACCTTGGGACGAGGTGTCACCTCTAAAGCTAGCTGTGGCGAATGACGAAGTGCTGAGGCTATAGGTACCGAAGTAAAAACATCTCTGTCGCTGTCTGAAATGGTTATTACATCGACACCACGCGGTAGTGGGCAAGGATGACTTGGCTTCTGTTTGCTCTGAGGCTTCTTGGTACTTGATCGTCGAGACGATGGTGAATGTAAGGGAGACCTGTCTTCAGAACTGCTTGAAATGATGATTGGGTCTTTGGGTCCCTTAGCGCTGGTCTTGCTGCTCTTCGGAACAAATGTACTGTTTTGTGCATTATCCCCGGGTTCTGAGTCAGAAAGTTCAATTATTTCTGCTGGGGCGCTTCGTCGTCTTGCTCTATCAAGAGGACGGTCACCCAACAAAGCGTTCGGATTGATCAGGAGAGCTGGTGGGTGTATGGACAGTAACAAAGGATAAGTGAAGAGAAAGAAAGTAGAGTGGTCGGGTGGGCGTACTTCTTCTTTTGGGTCGGATACGGGTACGAGCAGTAGATTCGCCTGTAAAGATAATAATGTTGAGCATTGAAAGCCACTAGATGGACAATGGACAATAACAAAAACGACAGTAGTCTGTGCATGGGACGACGAGGGGATTACTCACCATGCTTCTGAGCACCCTGAAATAGCGACCCAGTTGAGACCCGCGGACGATTAGCCACCTGCTTGCGTGCAATGGTACGGGTAGGTGGCTCTCGCCGGTTCCCCCTCGCCGGACCCGTTCCTTTTGTCTGCGTACTCAGCCGTTCGTTCGCAACAGCCTGCCTCACTGCTTGCGTCAATGTCCCCCCAAACTTATCTGAGCTCGAACTTCCGACCATGGACACGGGTACAGGGTTAGCCGCACCAAGCTGAGTGATGCATGCTGCATTCGAGGCAGGTTGCGTGCGTGAAGGGCCATCGTCATTTCTACGATTCCCTTTGTCTGCGCTCCCTTCTCCGGGAGCCGTATTACCAAGCACAGAAGGCTGGTCGAGTCTGAGACGGGGAACCTTGTTTGCACGATTGAGAGAGGGACTCGACGGTGCCTTGCGCTTTGGAAGAGGCGTGCCCATCAACTCACTCTCTATCTCAAGTTCGTCGTCGCCGTCGTCGTCGCTAGAAACCATGGCAGATGGTGTACGTTCTACGCGGATCGAACGTGTTACATGGAAAAGAGTACGGAAGGGCAGATGAGTACTGCGCACCTAGAAGGACCGTCCAAGTAGGACCAGGAGAGGGGTCACCTGCCCTAGACATATGCTAAGTCTTGTGCTACGACTGTTTAGGAAACAGCAATGGACTAGTAGTAAAACCGACAACAACTTATATAAGGTTTATTGAATATTACACGCGCTGGGGGGACTATGCACATGCATCTGGCGCGACACCAAGTATTTCGTTACTAATTACCTAGACCTTCAGCAGCCCTGGTTTCCCTTCAGGATTTCCTATTTCTCCACTCTCCGCCTCAGCAAAGCAGGCTTTCAGGGGGGTAACAGTAGCGTGCCCCATCCCGAACGCCCAGCTGTCAGACCCGACAGGAAGAGCGGATAAATCAGGGGTGATTAAAGACCGGAGATCCGGGGCCCATTTGAAAGCCAAGCTCCCAGCTGTACCAGAGACTCGTTCGGAATCTTGGTCGCCATCTGGTATGACTTCCAGCAATCGACACAGTGAGCTGCGCCACATAGGTGCCCTATAGGTTTCTAGACCAGTTGCAGTGGCAAGTCGAGGTATCAATGGTATATTCACGCTGTAAAGGTCTACTTCTTGGTTTCGTGCGCCATCGGGGTCTTTTCCCCAGTTTTCCCAGAGGTGTTTGACGATACGAATGAACAGGCCATGTGCGTGCTGATTCCATTCTGTTGGGGTATGAGGTTTAACCATGCCATATGAGACAGCTATAGCTCGGGTTCGACAGAGGGCACCAGACATTGCAGCACCAACAGTGCCTGAAACGAGAGAATAGGCAGCTGCAACGGATATGAATGAAGTTTCACATCGGGAATAAAACGGGGAACACTGACCCGAAGTGTTTCTCCCAAAATTGGGTCCTGAGAGCTTTAACTAATTAACTGATGTCGAATCAATAGAGGGTATGTACCACAAGATCAATTTGACCTGGATATAGGTTGTGCAGACCTATATTGGTACATGTTGCAGGAGTCTGAGAGGTGCACAGAGTTACAGTGGGTGTACATGCTGAGATGAAGATCGCTTACCCCGTCTAAAAGTATCCATTCAGCTACCTCGCCATCCTTTAGATCTCTAGGGATAGGAGAAGTTTCTCCCTGCACGCCGTCTGTTGAATAGGTCTAAGACATTACCCGAGCTGCGACATTGAGGGATACTACCTGGTTCTGTTGGATAAAAGTATTTACCACGGATGACCTCTGTCATGTGGTACGAATTGCCTATTGGAATGACTGTAACAGTGGAATTCTATCAATCTGACCGATCATACCGATCCATGATTTTTGAGAGATAGGGAGGACAACCTTGACGACCCAACCTGAACAGTACTTGATTCATCGCAAGGGGATTAGTGGATCCCGGGTGACCACTAACCGAGATCATTAACCAGATGTTTGTAAAGCCCAAAAACATGAGGGGAATCTGGCCCTGGTGGACCATCATCATTCTTGAAAAGGGTTAGATTGATCTTGTCGTGAAACAGTGGTTACTATACTGACGACCAGCAAAACCCTCACAGGACTGGAACTTGGAGGCATTGAATACAGCACAGGGTGGCTGTGCCTGTCTACTGCTCTCTTACTCACCGTCTACCATCGATCGTCTGCACCGACGACGACGACAAAGGCCCTTGCACTCAGCCCCGCAGCCAAGCCACAAATGCCCTTCCGTCTCCGTTCAATTCTGGGTTCGGCGACTCGCAGGGAGCGTGGCAGGGGAACCAGCAGCTGGTGGAGACCATCTCGCCCTTCACCACCTGTGACCGTTGTCGACTCGCCCCAGCCTGTCTCCTCGCCACCAAGTCTGCCAGATTCACAGCAAAATACACAGACAACGGCGGCGGCGTTGTCATCTTCCCATGCACCCAGCTCACTCTCAGATTCGTCACAGGAGCTGACTTTGAACCAGACCTTGCCTCAAAGCGCCTGTGATGCTGATCATGGAGATCCTGGTGGGCTGCCTCGTGGTGGCCATGTACATAGTGAAGATATTCCACCCTTGGAGGACCTTTCTCCTCGTCATTCTTTCCCTACACCCGAACCACTGATGTCTCAGTCGTTCTCTCACAATTTCGATCCAGCCGCTGACGCTCCCAACCCGTCCGCTCAAGGCATTCCAATTCCTTCTTCTTCTACAGCATCAGGAACGGATGCCCGTTCTAATTTGGCTGTTCCTATCATTGTCATCGGTTTACAGGCTCTCGCTGCAGGCCGGGACTCCCCCAACCCGCCCCACCTTCATCACCCACTCCATCATCATACATTGCAGCATGATCATGTGCACAATGCAACCGAGGATGGGGACGATGTCCTGGATGGGTTCGCCCACTCTTTCACTTTCCCTCCTCCAATCCCTCCTGACAGCGGTGGCAGCCACCCTCATTTACCTGGTCAATTTCAACCTTCTCAAGAATTTCTACTCGAAAATCGGTTCCAGTCTCAACAGGACAACCCGTCTCGACCTCGCACATGGCAAGACCGTGCTATCGCTGCATTCAGAAACTTGAGGCGCGCTCGCAGAAACGAGTCATCAACGAGTGATTCCAGTTCAACGGACTCGGCTCTTCCTAGAACCCTACTCATTTATATTATCAGTGGTAGGTGCATGAGGCTCGCCCATTATGGGTCTAGGGGAATGATAACTAAGATAACCTTGCTGTGCAGGGCTCTCTCCTTCTGATCACCCTGTTATCTTGGGTGGCAACTTGGACTCGTTCGAGGCGCTGTGGTGCGTCGTGCTGACATCATCCCCCTGGAATATGTGGTTCATTCCCATCTAGGGAGTTGGCAGAATTTCTGGGCCAAGTAAAGCCGCCAACGGCTTCTAAAGAAGACATCGAGAGATCTGGACTGGAAGTTATCCAGGCTTCCTCCCTCGAGGAGTACGAGAAGACTGAACGGGTTGCCAACAACTGTACCGAACGAGTATGCACGCCCGTTCTCGAAAATAAGTCAGTCTGACTGTCCGATTAGTGCTTGATATGTCTAGACGACTACGCACCAGAAGAAAACGTTCGCGTACTCGCATGTAAACATGCGTTCCACCAGGCTTGCGTAGACAAATGGCTCGAGACTGGCAGGAACAACTGTCCAGCGTGCCGCTGTAAGGTCTGTGATTCCATATTCCATCTTGTGCTCTCCCCTCTCATGGTAGACACAAGGGCGTCGAGGACACAAGCAGTAGCTCAACAACTGCAAATACTTCTACCCCCACGGCTGAATAAATCAAACGTACTGCATCACCCACCCTTCGTTTCCATTCGTTTCCATTCCAGCCTGCAATCCCAAGAGTATCATGTCTTCCATCCTTCCATGTAGCCATTGACTTTTTCCTTTCGTGTGGCCTTATCGAGCCTCGTATTGTAAATCTGCAGAATCAACGCAATGAACTACGAAACAAGAATCGCAACTTTGAGTCGTTCCATCGTCCTTACCTGACCCATAATCCTCTTGATCGCTCCTTCCATTTTTGTGTAATAGTACTGTGGTTATAGAAAATGGACACTGTTGACAGTCTGCTGGGCGGAAATTCACCAATGAGCACTTGTGAGGGAAGGGATACACATGTGCAATTATGGTGTAAACTGTACACGACGTCCTCATGTCTGTTTGGCGGTAATTCCAGCTTCCTTGAGCTTCGCCAGGAGCTCATCAACACTTGTCACCTGTCATCGAAGAGTTGTATGAGTCCAGAAGTAAGCGAGAGCAATGAGAACCTACTTTACCGCCACCGACACGTTTGGGTGGTTCAGTGACTTTCAGTGTTTCTAACCGGGGTGCGAGGTTAACACCGAGGTCCGCGGGGGTCATCTTCTCGATGGGTTTCTTCTTGGCCTTCATGATATTCGGTAGCGAAGCATACCTAGGCTCTGGGTGACATGCTATTCATTCCTACCAGATGGTCTAGAAGTCGAACACTCACCATTGAGTCTGGTAAACAGAAGAGTCACTACGTCGGAGAAGGAACCAGAGACGAGGCGCGGACTCACCGCAGATCCGTCGTGATAACGACCGGTAACCGGCATTTCAGCTCCTCTAGACCGCCATCTATCTCCCTCGTTACATTAGCCACCTTTTTCTGCGTGTCTACCTCGACCTTGCTCGCGAACGTCGCCTGTGCCCAGTCCATGAGACCCGCGAGCATCTGACCGGTCTGACCAGCATCGTCATCAATAGCTTGCTTCCCCATGATCACCATATCTACGCTCTCCTTCTGGCGCGCTATCAGCTCGCGGAGGGTCTTGGCAACTGCAAGGGGCTCTGGTGACGGGGCACCCTCGGGTATCTCGACGTGGATGGCAGAGTCGGCACCCATGGCCAGTGCCGTTCGGAGCGTCTCTGCAGCTTTGGGAGGTCCTATGGTGACGACTTTGATGGACTTCACGACATCCTTGAGTCGTTCCCGGAGTCGGACGGCTTCTTCGACGGCTGGGTGCGCGTTTCAGGGTGCGGGTACAGCGAAGGGTACGACGCTGAACACACACCAATCTCATCGAACGGGTTCTGTACGAATGGTCAGAGCGGCGTATGTGCTGCGGGAGGAGAAGTACCATGGAATGCTTCACATTGAGGTCGATACCGGTCTGTTCTGGGTTGACACGGATCTTGACTGCGAAGTCGACAGACCTGAGATCCGACTGTGTAGGACTATTCTACTGGTCTTTGTAGTCTTGAGACTTACCGTTTGACGGGGACAAGGATATTGAGCAGGCGTACAGCGGAGGGTCGCATGGCGGAAGTGGCAAGTCGGAAGTCGGTGCTTCGGCCGTAGACTACAAGCGACTACCGTAAAGGACTAACAAGGTGAATTTACGCTATGAGTTGGCAGTGGCTCTTATTGGACGGAGACAAGGCTAACCCTTAAAATGGGTGGTTTCCACCAAAGCTAAACCAAACGGTCAGAGTGTATTTGCTCGGCTGCGTTCAAGACTCCGTGAGCGTCCAGAATCAAGTTCACCAACGAGTAGTACTCCTCACACAAACAACGAAGGGTGGAGAAGCAAGGTCGCCGGCTGCGGCGGCTCTCTTCTTACACTGATCGAATAGGGCATGCCCCAATACTCGTCCGACATGCTCTAGTCTGATGGGCAATGTGTCATCATGTCAATAATTGTACGTGAACTATGTAGCACCAAACATTCCCAAGGCTCTATGTGCATCACAGCCGTTCGGTAAGTATTCCCTAGATACCATTATACCTCTTGCACAGGGATTTGGCTTATCGATGCAGACAAGTCCAGCTGTAGTGCAGTTGCCAGAGGGCAAACCTGTTCTCGACATTGAGCACACTCTGGTAGAAGATGACCCCCGAAGATGGTCCGATGCCAGAAAGGTATGCAATATGCGTCACTTGACGTGCACTGCGACTGCCCGGAATCCTGTTTATATTTCCAGACTGTGACACTCATTGTCGTCTCTGGAGCGTCAGTGATTGCCGGACTATTTATCAATATTCAGAATCGTGTGTTTTTCATTACCACGAGAAAGGTTCTGTACTGACAGGATCTCAGCGGCCAATGCACAAATCCAGCAAGAATTACATGCAACAAGTAGTCAGATCAGTTTGACCTTGTCCCTTTCGTCCCTCGCACTTGGGAACGTCTCTTTATTATGGAGTGCAACGAGCGAGATCAAAGGAAGGAAGGTTTGTGATTTCGATTCAATGAAGTATGCATCAATAGGTCTCGAGTTCTCTCTCAGCTTGTTTATCTTCTATCAACATCGCTTTTTACATTGGGTTCAGTCACCGTAGCTCTATCCAAGAATATAGGGCCGATTATTGGTATGCGCATAGTGCAAGCGATCGGGTATGGCTATGTTCCATTCCGTGTGACCTTTGATCAGATTACAGATTTCTGCAGGTCGAGTGCTGTCCTTACTATTGGCGCTGCTACACTGGCAGACATATACGATCCCCATCAGCGGGGTACCATGATGGGCATCTATTATGTTGCACCCTTACTCGGCCCATCAATTGGGCCGATTCTAGGTGGTATACTCGCTCAAGAATTGGGTTGGCGTGCCATATTCTGGTTCTTGGCAATCTGGGGTGGGATCATATTTTTGGCTTTCTTGCTATTGTTTACAGATACATTCCGGAGAGAGCGAAGCTTGACATACCAAAATGTCTTGAAGAGGAGGATGTGTCAGCCACAGTTGTCCAAGGCTACAACAGTCGAGAACACCGAGCGGAAGGCTAATGGGTCGAAGAGCCACCAAGGACGCAAAGATGTTGAGGCATGCCAGTTGTCAGTTGAGAACCGTGAAGACCTTGAAGGCATCAAGGGTGTCACACTGTCTCTTGCAGATGTAAATCCTTTTCCGCCGTATGTCAAAATTATAAGTCGTAAAAACAATCTTGCAATTTTAATTGCTTCTGGTGAGTTGAGAATTAACTCTCAAGTCGATTTACATATGTCATAGTACGTGGTTTTAGGTCTGATGTTTGGGCTCAGCTCCAGCATTCCATATACTTGTGCACGAACCCTCACCCTATACTATCACTGTGATGCACTGAAGACTGGGTTGGTACTATTGTCTTTTGGTATTGGTTCGTATAGCACATATACCCCTCATGGGGACAACAGCTCATCATCGTGTTCAGGGTCAATGTTTGGAAGTATTTGCGGAGGTCGATGGTCTGATCGGATTCTAGCACGACTGAAGGCTGATAACGGTGGTGTCAGTTATCCGGAGGTAGGCCAATACTTCTCATTCATGGCGATTTGGTTATCCCTACCTTGTGGATGTGGTAGATGCGACTACAAAGTGCAAAATTTTTCCTGTGGTGGTTACCTCCATTAGTTATTGGTTATGCATGGGTGTGTCAAGAACACGCTCACATTTCTGCGATGTGTGCAATGTTGTTTCTCATTGGCTTCTTGCTATTGTGAGTGTCATAATATTTATTTCTTGGAGACTTGGATACATATAACCATCGGATCATAGATGGATTTATTCGAATGCTTTGACGTATCTTGTGGACTCCAACACTGGTAGGTCGTCAAGCGCAGTTGCAGCAAATTCCTCATTCCGCGGCACTATCGGGTTCATAGCAGTGGAAGTTGCTGTGCCATTGCAGGTTTGTCTCACGCCTACTTGTGCTATACTAAGACTAATGCACGGCTTAGGACACTATCGGCGACGGAGGGCTATATATGATTTGGGCAGGGTTGATGCTCTTTGCTGAGCTGATGATCCTTTGGGTACTCTATAGGGGCAAACAATGGCGAGAAGTTAGTGTCAAGAGGGAAGTGGATGGTGGATAACGGGGTGGAAGGTGGGACGCACAAAGCATAGAATACAAAGGGTCAGAAGGCTATGACTCTTAGACTAAATACTTTTGGATAAGCACTAGCTAATCATAAACGTCGAACATTTGAACCGACATAAGGCATTTCAGCTCTTCTAGCTCGCCACCTTGCTCACGAATGTCGCCTGCGCCTTGCTCACAGGCACCTGACCAGTGATGATCGTATTCACTCTCCTTCTGGCGCGCTATCAGCTCAGGGAGGGCCTTGACGAATAGGAGCAGTTCAGCACCCTTGCTGGCCACGCACCAATCTCGTCTGATACAGATTGAATGAATGAAAGCCATATGCGAGCTACGAGGGGAGATATACCTTGACATTGAGGTGGACACTGGTCTGTTCTGGATTTCTGAGGTTATATTCGACGGCCCTGTTCGGGCCAAATACAATTAGCGGAACCGAGTTACGGAGCACATCGGATGCAATTATGTATCTGACTAACCGTGACACGCTTGTGCAAAAGCAGGGCAGGTACAAATTCAACATGTTGTGATATCGCACAGTCAGCCAGACCATATTACACTCCAAGACAGACGGATATTCCTTCTTGGCTAGGAATCGCACCGCTTGATCATATTCATGACATTTCTAAAAACGTGCAGTGAACTGAGTGAACACCGTTCTTGGTATGAGGTCTTTAGGTGAGTACTTTATTATGAACGTGGACACCATATCTGATTATGCCTCATGAATGCGCATTTGGCTTCGCTCGTAACGAAGCAGAGACACCCTTTGCTGAAGTCTGCCTAAGTTGATACTTCGGCATTGCGCCATAATGTTCGTCCGACCTAATCCGGTGATGGCATCTATCTGCAAGAGGCATCAGACTTGTACGTGAACTGAGGCCTGACATTCCCAAGTCTTGTATGATAAGGGAGTGGTCATATGGCGTACATCACCTTTTAAGTCACAGTCATTTATGAATAGAAACGGTTATCTCCCAGATCCGCTGCACTTCTTGTATGACGACTTGTCTGGCTAATGCAGAGCATAGACAGCCCAAGGAGAACATCGATACTAACACTCCCTGAAACTGGACCACATACGTGTTCAACTGCAGCGCTGGTGCTAGAAGACAAACCCGATCTCGACATCGAGCACGCCCTGGTAGAAGATGACCCTCGAGGATGGTCTGATGCCAGAAAGGTATGAATTGCGTGTCGCTTGACGGTCATTGTAAATTTCGGGAATTTTCAGAATGTGACACTGAGCATCATCTTTGGAGCGGCCATGATTTCTGGACTATGCGTCAGTATTCAGAACCGTACGTTCTGTTTGTTACATCCATTTACTGTAAGGCGGCTTTTTTACTGATAGGATATCAGCGGCAAATGCGCAGATCCAGCAAGAACTGCGTGCAACAAGTGGTCAGATCAGTTTGACAGTGTCCCTTTCAGTCCTCGTACAGGGGAATGTCCCCTTATTATGGAGTGCAATGAGCGAAATCAAGGGAAGAAAGGTTTGTGGCTTCTGTTGAAGCATGTATAAGTGGTGGCCGTCACTGCTTTTCTCTCAGTTTGTTTATCTTCTAGCAACATCGCTTTTCACATTGGGTTCAGTTATCGTGGCTGTATCCAAAAATATATGGTTGGTTATTGGTATGCGCATGGTGCAAGCAATCGGGTATGGCTATGCTCCATGTTATGAGACCTTCATCAGAACCAGATTTCCACAGGACGAGTGCTATCTTTACGATTGGTGCTGCCACATTGGCAGATATATACGATCCCTACCAGCGGGGTACCATGATGGGTATCTATGCTTCTGCACCCCTACTTGGCCCATCACTTGGACCGATCCTAGGTGGTGTACTTGCTCAAGAATTAAGCTGGCGTGCCATATTCTGGTTTTTGGCCATCTGGGGTGGGACCGTATTTTTGGCTTTCTTGTCTTTGTTCAGAGACACATTCCGGAGAGAACGAAGTCTGACATACCAAAATGTCTTGAAGAGGAGGACATGCCAGCAACAGTTATCCAAAGCCAAGGTGGCTGGAAACACCAAACAGAAGGCTAGTGAACGGGAGAGCCACTGAAGATGCAAAGATGCTGAGGCATGCCAATCGCCAGCTGGGAACCCTGAAGACGTGAAGGATGTCACGCTGTCACTTACAAATGTAAACCCTCTTCCGCCGTATGTCAAGATTTTGTGCCATAAAAACAATTTTGCGATCTTGATTGCTTCTGGTGAGTTAGAAATCAACCTACAAGTTGACTATGTATGTAATAGTTTACTATCGCAGGTCTGTTTTTTGGACTCAGCTTTAGCATTACATATTCCTGTGCACGGACCCTCGCCCTCTACTACCACTATGATGCGCTGAAGACTGGGTTAGCACTACTATCTTTTGGCATTGGTTCGTACAGCAGGTATGCTGCTCATAGAGACGAGAACTCATTATCGTGTTTAGGATCAACATTTGGAAGCATATCTAGAGGCCGATGGTCCGACCGGACGCTAGCACGACTGAGGGTTGATAATGGTGGAGTCAGTTATCCGGAGGTAGGCCAATGCCTCCAATTCATGACACACTCCTGATTTATCCATCCCCTGTGAATGTGGTACTAGATGCGGCTGGAAAGCACAAAGGTTCTCCTGTGGTGGTTACCTCCATCAGTTATCGGTTATGCATGGGTGTGTCAAGAACACGTTCACATTGCCGTGATATCTGTCATGTTGTGTCTCATTGGCTTCTTCTCGATGTGAGTGACATAATATTTATTTCTTGGAGACATGGATGTATATAACTGTCGGCTCATAGATGGATTTATTCAAGTGCTTTGACGTATCTCGTGGACTCCAACACTGGTAGGTCGTCAAGCGCGGCTGCGGCAAATGCCTCGTTCCGCGGTACCATCGGGTTCATTGCAGTGGAAGTTGCTGTGCCACTGCAAGTATGTCTCACGGACTCGTGCTATACTACTAAGGCTGATTCAAGGTTTAGGACAATATCGGCGATGGGGGGTTATATATGATTTGGGCTGGACTGATGCTCTTTGCTGAACTGTTGGTCCTTCTGGTACTTTACAAGGGGAAACAATGGCGAGAGGCTAACGTCAAGAAAGAAAAGGAATAATCTGATGGCGCAGAGCAAGATGGATAGTAAGATGCAAATAAAGGGGCAAATGTCCATGCATCAGGAAATCCATAAGTCATCCAGACCGCTCACGACCACTCGGCTACCATCGGCTACCATCAGCTACCAACCACCCAGCTCACTGATGTGGCTTTGGAGGTGTATACAGGATTCTACTTCGATAAATGTCGTTTAAGCCTCTGAGAGCTCTTTATCCAGATCTCAACACCATAGGATTCTAGTTACGGCAGGCTATGTACATAGGCATGCATTGGTTAGCAGTGGTTGGTGGGACGCAACATGGGCATGGCAACATTTCATCCGACGAGAGTTCCCGGAGTAAGAGAACATTCCAAACCTCCTCCCATGACCCGGATACGCTATGCAATTATGTACATGACACTGTATGACTTATCTAGGACTCCAAATTTTACAGACAAATGGCATTTGCCATTCGTGAAATTAACTTGCAATTACTACGTACCCGTTTAGAAGTCCCAATGTATAAGTATAACTGTTCAGTTCGAGGTGCATTTTCACGGACGAGTGGATACAAGGTCATCGCTGTTGGCAGGCACCTTGTTTACCATCATTATGCACATTCAATACGAAACATCAGAAACTACACACCTGCACCGCATGTAACTCTCACCATTGCCACACCATTTGTTCATCGGTCTTAACATGCCTCATGCGAGCGTACATACCTAGCTACCCCTGTGCTGCGGAGTAGGATTCACGTTGTTCACCGGGTCGAAGCACGAAACCTAGCAATTGCGCAGATGTCGAAAAAAGCATTTATATTTTCCACCCTTGTAAACAAGGCAATCTCCCAGCTGTACGGCTGGGCCATTCCGTCAAAAAGCGGTGCCTCTCTGTTTGACATATAATCCACTGGGAATTTGAAAGCGTATTTTTCACAGCTTGACAAGTAGGGTAACAAGCATGGCTGAGTTCTGTGACATGCAATTCTGGAAGTCAAATATTCACTACTGAGTCTGGTTAACTAAAGAGCCACTTGGTTAGCAAAAGATCCAGAGACAAGTATGACACCGTGGACTCGCCAAAGATTCATCGTGATCACGACCAGTAACCAGCATTTCAGCGCCTCCAGCCCTCCCTCTATCTTCCTTGTTACACTGGTAACTTTTGCTGCATGTGCACTTCACTGCTGCTCACAAATGACGTCTCCGCCAAGTCCATGAGGGTCACCAACATTGCCATCAATGGTCTGCTTTCCTATGGTGACCACATCCACGCTCTTCTTCGCCACTGCGAACAATTCAGGTAACGGAGCGCCCCTGAGTGGATAGCAAAGTCAGCACCTATGGCAGTCTGGAGTGCCTCTAAGGCCTTAGGGAAAGCCTATGGTGATGACCTTGATGGCTGGGAGTTCAAGGTTGACATAAAGCGAAGATCACGCACCAATCTCGTCCAGTAGGTTCTGTATACAGATAGAATAAGTGAGAACAGCGTGCATGCTACAGGAAGAGATGCAAAATAGAACGATTAGCATTGAAGTCGATGTTGTTCGCTCGACCCCCAACCTTGCGCCGTGGCTGCCGCGCCATATCACAGACACCAGTTTGCCATGGATCTTGACTGAAAGATGTGATTCGAATAGGGTGGCTGTGTAGGGTTACTCTACCAGCCTGTGGACTTAAGACCCACCGTTCGAGTGGAACATGGACGTTGTGCATGGCGGAGGGTCACATGGACAAGACAAAATCGGAATTCGGTGCTTTCGGGCTCAACTCCATTCAAATATATTCCGATTCGAGGTCTATCGGAGCAAAACGGTTTTCTACAGCTACCGTAGGGATCCAGCGGTCACCCGAGCATGGAGCAACCCAAGTTAACGACACCGTTCTATCAGGCAGAGTCAAGACGCGTTCATTCACTGATGACTATGGACCCACCCAATTACTCTGAGTACAGCACACGGATACCTGGTGAGCCAAGCACCCCTGTCCGGAACCGACAGCGGTGGGGGGAGTGCAAATGAGACCAACAAGACCCTGGGCAGCAGCTTGACTTGTCGTGAGGCCACACATGTCTTCTAGTCCAGAAACTTCGTATGCCTGGTTCATACATAGGACTCAAGACGTTGATTGTTCGGAAACGGGCTTACTAACCTGCTGGATACTTGTGCAGCAGCTGATGTTGCCATTGTTGCACTGTGCAATAACGAAGGTAGCGAGAGAAAGGGCGGCAAAGAGCAGGGTATACATGTTACGATTGAAAACTTGCAAATGAGCGACTATTCAGCAACTGTCTGGGACTATACTGCCGGTTTTGACAAAAGAGTGGAAGTAGACTTGTGCTATAGGTTTTGGGGTGTAAGTACGAGCTAAGCAAATTTTCATCCTACTTGACTTACGCAAAGTTTAGTTCGCTTGCCCAAATAAGGGGGGAATATACCATTTTGGCATCAATTTGGTATCAACTTTGGTGAACAGCCTTTCATGGTACTCAGTATCAAATGTCAAGGGGGCATGCAATTGCATGAAGAGGACCACTCTTCACCATTTCTGTGACAAAATGCATTCAAGTCAATTACAAGTCAATTACCGGAATCCCGGCCGGGATCGGATACAATTGACTGACTAATTGTAATCATGTGCTGTGGTGATGCTTCTAAAGGGTGAATACCTGGTTTGAGATGCTTCAGGTCAGTGGCTTATTACAATGGACATACATGCCATATCTGATCACGTCCCATGGATGCTCACTTGGCCTTCACTCGTAATGAAGCAGGGGCACCCCCTTTTGAAGTCTGCCTAGGTTGATGGTTTGGCTCTGTTGCGCCAAAATGTTCGTCCGACCCAGTCCGAAGATATATCTCTAAGCGTCATCATGACTGTACGTGAACTGAGACCAGACATTCCCAAGGCTCGTATGATAAGGGAGTGATCATGTGGTGTGCATCACCTATGAGTCACAGTGGTTGGTAAGTAGAGGAAATTATCCCCAGGATCAGTTGCACTTCTTGCACAACGACTTACCTGGCCAATGCAGGACACGGACAACCCAGCGACATCATTGACATCGATACTGGCTGAACCCCTGACCATGGCAGACAGGACCACCGAACTACAGATCAATTTAGCTGTAGTGCAGGAGCCAGGAGGTAAACTCAATCTCGACATTGAGCACACTCTGGTAGAAGATGACCCCCGAAGATGGTCTGATGCCAGAAAGGTATGTTATGCATGTGCTACTTGACACTCACCGTGCTGTCTTTGTATTTTCAGGCTGTGACGCTAATTGTTATTTCTGGAGCGGCCATGATTGCGGGACTGTGTATCAGTATTCAGAACCGTGCGTTTCTTCCTTTTCCTCCAGAAAAGTTCTTTATTGACAAGACCTCAGCGGCAAATGCACAAATCCAGCAAGAACTGCATGCAACGAGCAGCCAGCTCAGTTTGACTGTGTCCCTTTCAGTCCTCATACAGGGGAATGTCCCCTTATTATGGAGTGCATTGAGCGAGATCAAGGGAAGAAAGGTTTGTAGCTTCCGTTGAAGTATGCATAAGTTGTGACGCTTGACTTCGCTCAGCTCGTTTATGTTCTGTCAACTTCGCTTTTTATATTGGGTTCAATCATTGTTGCTCTATCCAAGAACATTGGACTAGTCATTGGTATGCGCATGATGCAAGCGATTGGGTATGGTTATGTTCCATGCTGTGCGACCTTCTATCAGATTACAAATTTCTACAGGTCGAGTGCTGTCCTTACTATTGGCGCTGCTACACTGGCGGATATATACGATCCCCACCAGCGGGGTACCATGATGGGCATCTATTATGTTGCACCCTTACTCGGCCCATCGCTTGGGCCGATCCTAGGTGGTGTGCTTGCTCAAGAATTGAGTTGGCGCGCCATATTCTGGTTCTTGGCAATCTGGGGTGGGATCATATTTTTGGCTTTCTTGCTTTTGTTCACAGATACATTCCGGAGAGAGCGAAGCTTGACATACCAAAATGCCTTGAAGAGGAGGATGTGCCAGCGATTGTCCGAAGTTAGGACAGTTGGAAATGCCGTACAGAAGGCTAATGGACCAAAGAGTCTCCAAGGATCCAAGGATGCTGAGGCATGCCAGTCACCAGTTGTAAACACTGAAGGCATGAAGGATGTCACACTATCTCTTGCAGATGTGAATCCTCTTCCACCATATGTCAAGATTTTAAGTCGTAAAAACAATTTTGCGATCTTGGTTGCCTCTGGTGAGTCGGCACGTCAACTCAAGTTGACTACCTGTGTAATATTTGCAATCTCAGGTCTATTGTTTGGTCTCAACTTCAGCATTCCATATACCTGTGCACGAACCCTCACCCTTTACTATCACTATGACGCACTGAGGACTGGATTAGTACTATTATCATTCGGCATAGGTGTGTAAAGGTAGACATACCGCTCATATGAACAACAATTCATCATTGTGTTTAGGATCAATGTTTGGAAGTATTTCCGGAGGTCGATGGTCTGACCGGACTCTGGCACGACTGAAGGCTGGTGATGGCGGAGTTAGTTATCCGGAGGTAGGCCAATGGCTCTCGTTCATGGTGATCCCCTGGTTATTCAAATGTGAACGTGATAGATGCGGCTAGAAAGCACGAAGGTTATCCTCTGGTGGTTACCTCCATCAGTGATAGGCTATGCATGGGTTTGTCAAGAACGCGTTCACATTGCTGCGATCTGTGCAATGTTGTTTCTTGTTGGCTTCTTCTCGATGTAAGTACTATAGTATTCATCCCTTGGGGGCAGGGACTCATGTTTGTCGTCATTGGATTATAGATGGATTTATTCGAGTACCTTGGCGTATATTGTCGACTCTAACACTGGTAGGTCGTCAAGCGCAGTTGCAGTAAATGCTTCATTTCGCGGTACCACCGGATTCCTTGCGGTAGAAGTTGCCGTGCCATTGCAGGTACCTCTCACTCACCCACCATGCTATACTAGGACTGATGAAAATGTTAGGACGCTATCGGTGATGGAGGATTATATATGATTTGGGCAGGGCTGATGTTCTTCGCGGAACTGATGCTCCTTCTTGTACTCTACAAAGGCAAACAATGGCGAGAGACTAACATCAAAAAGGAAAAGGAATGATTGGATGGTGAACAACAATGTGAAAGGTGAGACGCACAGGGCACACAAGTCAAGACGGTGAAGAAATAATTGGATGGTGGACACCGAGGTGGATGGTGTGGTGCACACAGAGACGACGCTAGACTTTAGAGATGTACAGAAGATTCGACTTCTATGAACTGAATGACATGTAATGAAATCTAAGCTTCTGGGAGGTCTTTCCTCGGATCTCGAGTACTTTCAACACTGAGATTGTCAGTAGTCAATTATGTATGGATTTGTCAAGGTCATACCTACGTTGCTGTGATACATGTGACGAAGTGATTTTGTTCGAGTATACAAGCACAATCGAGCGAAGCTGTAGGTCCTTTCTTCTTTCTCGTGTACAGTGATTATTCCAAATTTGTAGCCAGATCGTTCCTACCAAACGACTTGTCCTTTTTTTCGCGATAAACATGGAATTAGTATAGCATCGATGATTATCAAGGTGCTGTGGGACAACTTAATCCCCCAAAGCTGATCGAGGAACATAAGTTCTCCCTCTAAAATCAGGAAAAGTGAACTACGACTTTGCAAGGACATTAGTACATACCCCCGGACTGATTGTGCCAATCCACCTATGCATTCGCCGTGCCGCACGAGCTTACGTGGCTGCCCAAGATGAACCAGTTGCGAACCAGAAAGGGGAATTTAATTACCCAACGGAGGGCAGATGAAAGTACTCTACCAATATCATTGTCTGAGCACCACGGCCGACCGCCTAATTGTCTAATGCTGACCACGCCACATCGAATAAACCTCTAGGCAGTTCCAGTGCCAACGCGGCCTTGTCTAAGCCCCATGTCTTGTAGTTCGGAACTGTGTGCCGGACTCATACGTATATGTATGAGCACAATTTTCGGAGCGGTACCAAACTAGCTCGGTGCTTGAACCTCCCACGGAGATCCTCGGGATTATCGTGCAAACACCTCAATTTGTTATGAAAGTGCAAGAAGCGAACTGACTTCTTGAAATCCACATACATAGTATGGGAGAAAGAACTTATGATCGATCCATGGAAGCTACATGGGTGGTGGTTCTGTGGGAAGACGTTAATATCGTTGTTGGGAGTAACTGAGTGGCGTACAGTAGTGACAAGCTTGTTTGCTTGAGGCTTGACTGCCCAATAACGAGGACGGTCCAGTTGCGAACCAAAGGAATGATTCAATTTTCCTGACCGGGAAAATCCAGTTTCAGGCCATCAGCCATGAAATAATGGAAAAACACATCGTCGGTGTGCAGCAGCCGAGCGCCAAATTATCCAGTTAACGTGACTGTGCCACGTCGACTAACCTAACTTCCTCATTCATGGTTTGGCTTTGGGAGACTAAATACACTTTCCGGCGCTTGTATCCGATTTGTTCGAGATAACTGACACACTATAGCCATGCCAGTCCTCTTGCAAGCATAACACCAAGCGCACTACCTACACTACCTACCAGGCTGGTAGGTAGTACGCTTGGTGTTGTGTTTTACATACATAACAACCTGCATTTCTTTCGGGCATCTGCGGTCGAAGGGAAGGAGATCGGCAGTACTACTATCATCCCTGTGGCCCTTTTTGTATTCATCCTCTCGGCTTCTTAAATTTTCCTTGTAAATGATTCTTCATTCACTCGTATAAAGTAAAGTATGTACACTATGTACCAGCCTGTCTCATATTCCACCCAGTGCAGAATTCGGCATCAACTCGAGTCTAATCGCACAATAAAAAGTGAACTAGTGACGCTTGTTCTTGTTATGTCTGGCTTGGACCGAGATGAGAAAATGGCTACCGAGGAAGATGGGGTCGAACATCCAACTCAACAACCGTTCGTTCGTTTTTCTGTGCAATGGCTGGTCTCGGCCTCACACGCAGCAGTAGTTCTGACCGGATTCCCGCTCTCGAGCCCCTCAGCGCGCCGCATAGTGAGGCTCACTCGGCCCACTACGATAGTTGGCCTATCAACTTCACACTACCACCACTTCCACATTCGTCGGACCATCCCGGACAACAGGTGCCTTCTGCATTGCGGCCACATACGAGTCCGGGTTTCGCGCAGAGATTTAGGGATGCTTCAGCGTCGCTCAAGCTATCCCTTGTATTGGAAAACAAGGGCAATGTAGCGCGTGACCATTTGGCATCCGAGAGAACATACCTAGCGTACGTTCGGACAAGCCTGGCTTGCGCCAGCGCTGGTGTTGGTTAGTGCCTAGCCTGCATTGGATTGGCCCGACCCTGACAAAATGATATTTCTGCTGGTCCAAAGCCCTTGTCCAATTATTCACCTTAGTCAGTTCCGAGTCTTCGGGCACTCCTCAAAGAGAATCAAAAGCACAAAAGTTCGCTCGACCGCTTGGTGCAGTCGTCGTGTTATTTGGAATCGCAATACTTTTTCTCGGTGAGAAGCATTGACCTTCACGCGTTCATTGTTCTTATGATCGTGTGGACTTCAATAGGCCTAACGCGGTACTTCACGACTCAAGCTGCCATGCTACGAGGATACTTTCCTGTTGCGCGTAATACAATTACCCTGATATCCATAGTTCTCATTATCCTTGTGAGCATCGCCCTCAGTCTTCTTCTTGCCTAGACTTGGGGATCGTGGTTTTCTGCTGAATCGGTTGGGAAAACCACAAGTATGCCACGGAGAGTATAGCCCCATCTACCAAGCGATTCCCTATGTTGTGATGGGAGTCCAGCTTAACGCGGTTGCCTGATGCTCATCTGCACAACAAAACACTACTAGCGACTTGTGTCGAGGTGAATACCATGGACTCACCGGGTGTCTACGAGGTTTGATTCATGACCTGGGGCTTCTACTATACTATCTAGTAGTATAAAATGACTATTGAGGCCTGAGGTTTGTTACGATTGCTATAGAGTGCTTTCTCTGTTTAGATGTGCTTACATGTGTAACTCCTAACTGTGAACATATGTACCTGTCCAATAAAGCATGAATCATACAGAACGCGACTGTCGTGCTTGGATTTTTTGGTCTGTCTAGGGGAGACTAAGTTAACAGAATACCTACATGGTGGTTTGGCACACCCATTTTCAGTGTGATCATGCGAATATTTATGTTGTAACACATTTAGTTACCCCGACAAGGTGCACCCAGGGGATTGCGCCAGGTATCACTATCATATACTAACTCACTGCAGATAGAGAGGGGGATCAACTAGGACCCACATTGCACGTTAACAGGAGGCTTTGGTAGACATTAGGTGTGAAAGTTCTGGTTAATCCAACAATCCCTGCCCCCATAAGTGCCCCCTATGCCACTTGCTGCAGAGATGAACGAGATCATCTAGTGGGAAAAGGTTGCAACCACTTGCAGAACAATCAGGACTTGGCTCGACCGACCACTGACTTGCATACTACAAACAACGAAGTACATGCGCAGTGAGTGATACATTTCATGGACCGTTAGTTGACGGTGTAGCTAGATAACTTATTGGTTAAAATAAGTAAAATGTCCTTTGGCACGGGATTTTCAAAATGGTAACGAAAGTGGTCAGAAAGTTAGTTTGGGAACCGGCCAATGAGGCTTGAATCATCCCCAACAGTAAGCATACGCCATCCATCAAGGGCGAACATCATAACCCCATCAAAAGAACCCACTCTCATGCAGTATTCTCGCAAGCTTCTCTTCCTCTCTCTCCCTTGGCTCTCTCTCCATACTCAGTTGCCAAAAGACATCACTAACGTCCTGGTCGCCAAACTGACGCAATGACTCGTCGATGAAAACAAGAACCGAAGGTAGGGGGTGGAAATTGTGCGGTTGGGCTTGCCAGCGTTGGAGATCCTGAATCACTTCCGAAGTCTTTTGACGCTTTCGGAAGTTGACTAGGTTTCCGGGCAAGTGGTCTTTACTTCCATCTTGGATATGTGTGAGCGCGGTGAGGAATACCCCTGAATGTAACTGTGCTAAACGCCATGTCACAATGAAATACCAGTTACTACTCACCAACAAAGGGAACACATGGAGGAGGAACCGTCGCCAATGTGGACCGAAAATTATTGTAGTTCCTGTACGAGTTGATAGTTCCCTCACATGTCTCCAATTGCGACATGTACCGGGAACTAACTAGCTCCCACGACCGTTTCAGTCGATGAATAGGGGCAGAGTTCAATCCCGAGACAATAGCCCCCATAGTCGAGAAATTTTGGATCATTTTACACCGCTGACCAAGAGTGTAAATATTGGGAGAGTTCTAATAATTGATCTTACATCTGCAATGAGGATGAACTGCTTCATCACAGCAGCCCGCCGACGAGGATCGTCTTTGCAAAGAATCGAATAAGTGACCCACTGTGCAATCTACCCCAGTGACATTTCAGCACATCTATGCCCAAAGCAAACAGAAATACAGCCCTACCCTGTTACTTCTACGTATGAAATTGGCAACGCCATCACGAGGGTCCATCTTCGTCTGTTTGGATGGCTTCGACCGTTGCATACATTCTGCGGGACGAATCTTTTGATAGAGGTGACTCTCAGTAATAGTCAACTGTCTTGCAAGCTCAAGTGGATCTATTTCTAACAACTCTAATCGCTTCGGAGCAATGGGTGCGGGTGGTGGGTCCACCGAGGTGTTCACTGTTATTTTCCTGAGATCCTTTCCTCGTTCCTATGTGGCGCTCGTCAATCATGCGGGACATCAACAAGAACCAAGGAATCCAAACACACAACTCGCTTTATAGAGACTAACAGCTGCTTCGCAGCAGGGATCACGCTAACCTCGTGTTGAGAAACGAATTCGGCGATTCGGTCGAGAATCCCAAGCTCTTCTCTCTCCAGTACATCATTATCTTGCACCATGGACTTCAATGTATTGATGACCCTGTGATATTATTAAACGCACATTCAATGCAGAAGGCGGCAGGGCTTACCGCATACGAACGATGTACTGCTTGTATTTCCTCCAGTCAGCAAGCTCATCGGCATCCAAATCGGGTGGTGGCTGGACCCAGAATCTGTCTACCAATAACCTAAGAAGTTCTTCCAGAGTCATGAATGACCTAAACGTCATTAAGAAGGCTCTGCTGAAGTTGGGGTCTGTTCTCATGTCTCGATCATACCCCTGGCTTTACCAGAGAACACAGACGTACCTGCATACTCATGCGCCGTTAGTCGTTCAACAAGAGCGGGTACAGTACCACCGCGTACAGTCCC
This sequence comes from Scleroderma citrinum, assembly GCA_029372045.1. Classification (NCBI taxonomy): domain Eukaryota; kingdom Fungi; phylum Basidiomycota; class Agaricomycetes; order Boletales; family Sclerodermataceae; genus Scleroderma; species Scleroderma citrinum. The sequence goes on from JARFMN010000001.1 coordinate 1,451,980, forward strand.
ATCAGGATCAATGAGGACCGCAGCAGGGTCGTAGTTAGGGCGCAGGTACCAAGGCCTTGCATCGGCAGTATGGGATATCAAGTAGTGGGAAGGTGCTTCGTCGCCAAAGAATGCCCTGATTTTGTCTGGTCGTGGAGGTACGGGCACCAAACCTAGATCTACCACCAAGTGAGCTGATATTTTCTGTTCATCGACGGAATGGGACTATTAGATACCTTCGTCATCTTCAGACAACCAAGTATCTGGATCCTCGCGCGCTCCAGGAATCTCCTTCCCATTGGGGAGAGGAAGTAGCAAGGGTGGTTGTCCTTGCTGGTTTGTGTGAGTGTCGGCGACGTTCTCGGATATATGTGCCGTATGGTATAAAGAGCGATCATTCGGCATATCGTCCAGAACCTCGCTTTCAAGGATAGCTGTGACAAGACTCCGTTGGGACATCCTCCATTCGATTGGGCTCTTGTCACATTGCTCAAGGATATTCGCCTGTTCTTGCCCAATTACAAGGAGACTCTCCAGATTCTGACGTGTAAGCTGGAGATTGAAATTGGTAGAAGAGCATAGTGCCTCTAGGGTGTCATATGATTCGTCGCGACCACGCCATGACTCGCATAACTCCACTCGCCGCACACATTGCGTCGTCATAAGGAGGGTGGCAGCGTTGTCATACAGCTCCTGGGTAGTCGCTTCGAAGGATCGAACGAGAATTTGAGCTTGGTCCACAGTGCGGGAATACTGAGCTCCATCGGGCAACTTGTCTTCATTAACGGGCCTGAGGTCAACGTGCCGAGCAATATGAATGTCTCCCAAGAAGAGTAATAACGACGATAGTTCGTAAACAACAGCCTTTCCGGCATCGGTAACGATCTCGGCTGTTGTGATGTCTCACAATAGAGTAGCTGTAAATGTTAATTTCAATGATAAACGTACCTGGATGGCTTGCTCTCAGTGTCTCCGCAAAGCGCTTCAATTTCTCTTGAACGCGTATCACGTGAGCCATGAACGCGTGAAAGGTCACCCGGTCAAGACTTCGCCTGGGCGCCTCCTCGTTACCATCGAGACTGACCCATCCAAATCCTTTCCACGTTCCCGCAGCTCCGGCACCTGCCTTGCCCAATCCACTATGGGGCGCAGTAAAATAACCGTGTAAGCTCCTTTGGCCCTTGTCACGGTGGGATTCCTCGCAAAGTCCCTGCCCAATGGACACAAATTCGATGACGGTCCGCTCAAGTTCCTCAGCGTCCGAGCTAAGGTGGGAGCTGTTGTCCTGCCTATCCCAGGGTGCATTGTTCAAAACTGCCCTCGCAGACAGAACAAACTTAGAGAGCGTGGCAATTGCCCGACGCTGAGCAGGAATCAAATGAGTTTGGGCAGCATGAATGGTGTCACCCATATTGCCCCTGCGACCACTGAGATGACCAAATGACGGGCCAGTAACGTAAAGAAGGTCTCGTATAAACGTTATGGCTGTACCGATGAGGTTGTCGATAATATCCTCGTCATCATGCGATTGAGGAAGGCCAAATCTTTGCAGATGGAGTGTCACAGCGCTGATACCATCTCGTGCACGCTGCAGTAGATCGGGGACTGATTCAGGTGGGGATGGAGGCGGTGGGTGTTGCATGGCCGGGTCTGGGGAAATACTTCCCGAAGAAGACTGAGTTAATGTTGATTCTTTACATTCTGGTTCTTCGCATGTGGTGGAAGCCTCTTTGAGACGCGAGCCCTTGCGATTTAACGTATGATGACTTTTTGGACTCCGAGTTGAAGACGGTGGGGCCCTGTCCGCGTTGTGTCGTGGGGAGCTACGAAGGGGGGGTGACGAAGAACTGCAGCTTCGTCGTCTTAGTTGTGCAGTTAGCGTATCAAAGAGGACGCCAGGTACACGATTGGAATGGCGATTAGAAGGGCATATGTTTACTTCGGTTTTAACACGCGTGTGCTGTGGCGTGCTAGGGCGAATGGATGGAGGGGTTGATAAGGTTGTTGCCGATTGTATGTTTTTGGGATATTGAGATATCGATATTGGCATCCGGTTGGTGTGTACGGGTTCTGCAACGACGCAGCTGTGGTGGGACGCAGTGTGCGTGTCGACAGGAGCATCAAGTGTAACAGGGTTCGGAACAAGGCCAAGTTCCGCGCCAGTTCCATATCGCACGCTGGACTGCGAAACAGACAGACTCACAAGGGCAGCATCCGTCGCATCTTCTTCTGTTTCCTTTGGGAGGTCGCGGGAGTGCTGCCCTGTGAGTGTATTGGAAAAATATATCTGGGCTCGGGGTGATCTATCGATTCATGCAGAGATGTGTAAAGAACAGGAGACGCACTTGACCATCTTGGGTGACCTGTGGAATCCAAAAGTCCGTGAGACGGTTCTGTTCCTTCTGTTGTTTACGCAGCGGAACAGCTGGGAGTCCACGAACACTTGCGCGCATAGGGCTGGGAAATGTGCGCGGCTGGGGAGGAGACCAGCTCGCCATAGTGAACGAGATGATCTGTCAATGGTCAATATTACAGTCTTCGGTCGTCGCCACCATTGACTGTAACGACAGGGAGACGAGGAGGTCGTTGGGTGAAGTAAGCGTATTCACTGCCTTTGCTATTGAGGCTATGAGTGGATCAAATCTGATGAAACCAGGAACAGAATTTGTCACCCACGCCCTCACACCATGATGTCATCTCGTGGCGGTGTCACCTGATAATCTCCTGAGGCCGTTCCAACTCCCCCGCCTGCTTCCCACATCCACCATGTCGAAAGTAATGGTCAGTAGACCTCCTTACTACCAGAGGATGAACTTTATACAGTCTCACAGGTTACAGGAATTGCTCCTTCCACGTCACAGGACACTCTCCACGAGTTCTTCAGGTGCGGGACTTGCATCTCTTCCTTCACGCACGCTTATCTTGTGTGTCAGTTTCTGCGGGAAGTACGTGTACAAGTATATTACGTTCCTTTTTACTGACTTATCCCAGAATCAAGAGTATCGACCTCAAAGAAGAAGATAAATCTGCAGTTATCACATTCGAGAGACCTTCCGCAGCCAAGACTGCACTTATGGTATGTCTAGGAACCTAGATCAGACTTAAGCTTTAATTCGCATTACTTAGCTTGATGGTGGCACCCTTAATGGTGCTGCTCTTCACGTTTTCTCTGACACAGAACACACTGATCCTGCTGAAACGCAGGAGCACCACGGCACACCACCTCATATCGAGCAGTCCGATAAACCCAGGGCTGGCAGTAAGTTCACACATCTACATTACCTAGTACCCTCTAAATATATTTCTAGTCGCTGCGGAGTACCTAGCCAAGGGATATCAGCTTCATGACCACATACTCCAGCGGGCGATTGAAATTGACAGTGAGTTCCCAGAGGTTAGGAACACGTTCATCGGTGAACCCGTATAGACAAACAGGGTATTTCGAAGAAATTCTTGTCTTACATTCATGGCCTGGATAAATCAATCGGCCAGCACGCACTGGGGCCTGATCAAACCATATCTGGAAAGGTCCAATCCACCTTCTACCAAGCCCGCGACAGAGCTAAAAGTGTGGATGAACAGAAGGGCATCTCTAAGATCGCACACGAGGTATGTATGGTGTCGCGCAGGTGTATCTGTCTCATTTGCTGACATTGTTTGCTATTAGTACTATTCAAAGGCCCTTGCATCGCCCATGGGCCAGAAGGTTTTCTCCTTCTACACCAATACATCCAAGCAGGTTCTTGACATCCATGATGAGGCACGTCGCATTGTCGATCAACACAAAACCTCTACAGGCACGCCTAAGCCAGCTACTCCTCCGTCTGCCACGTCTTCTGGTGAGGCCCCCTGTGGTGGTTCGGAGGCACAACCTGAACCTACTACTCATGCCGCATCCCCTGCTGTGTGATCGACGACAAGCTTTTGATTATGATCAAGTGTATACATATGCTACTGTACAATTAGCGAAGTGAGAATTGAAATAAACCATATATTACTGCGCCACAAGCCTCAGCCATAGCTGGGGTTGAACATGCTGACAATATTACAAGGAACAGTCTATTTGCAAAGCTAAGCGTCAGTGTAGTGTATCGTACATACTCGAGTCAGTCGATTTATCTCAGCCGATGAGAGAGCTTACAGTATTAAAAAATGTAGCGTAATTGTGGGGCTCTTTGAGATGTGCAATTAAGTTCCTCAACATGGCCAGTGATCATTGACGCAGACGTATGGTCCTGCATGTCAAAAAGATCAATGGAGGACCCAAAATTGTCGAGACAGATTGATTGTCACCGTGACAACGTCGTTTAGCCTCCCTGTCTTGGCCCTGTGCTGTCTTGCACATTGCGAGTGTAACATCCCACCACTTCATCCATCTGTATCCTCTCGTAGCAACATATCATCTAGGGCATCCGTTTCCCGTCACAACGTGAGATTGGTGTGCAACTATACCTTTTTGGTGATATGCGACATGACGGGCGGGTATGGATGGGGTGCAACGATCGGGACCCAAGAGCTTTTTAGGGATGTTGGTGGCTTGTAACAGAAGAACGGCACCCCGTCGGCATGGGAAACGATTGAAGAGATAAGTCGAATAAACAGTGCCGAGCCTGTGAGAATATTGGTGGGTCTCAAACTTTCCGTATCGTATTTTAGTGCTTCCTCCTCTTGGGGGCTTACTTTGTGATTCGAAGACTATCATAGCAACACCTGGGAACATGGCTGACAAGAGTCGTGATGTGAAGTTAAACATTCAATCAATTGCCACTTGATATAACCTGATTTATCGTGGAGGCCCAAAGAGGAAGCAATTGCGTGCAACCGCCAAACGTTATCAATGCCACTGAAGGTTGAGACAGGCACAACGGTGAGTTGGTCTGGAGGAAGGCGAGAAATAGTTGTACACTTTCACCTGACATTAATATTCCCCAAATAAATTAGTAGTACATGTTGGGCCAACAGCCAGAACCCCTGCGGACTGTGCGTTCTTCTGGTACATGGTCGATGAATTGCTCGGGTAGTTCTGGTCAGAGGTTCAGTTGAGCTAGGTTAGGGGAAATAACGTAACGGTTCGGCCGAGTCCAGTTAGCATTCGGCCGAAGAGAGGTGTTGATTTCAAGAGACCGGTAGTGATAACCAGAAACGTATGCACCCGGGTAGAGTGACTCGAGCTGAACTGTATCAAACGAGGGTCGTCGACTCGGCCGAGGATTGTTGGAGCCGACACCCTTGGAACATGCTACATGGATGTTCAAATGGACGCGATATAAAGACTTTTGAGCATTACATAAAGTACAACCCCAGAAGATCCTATCGACGCATAACTGAGATGACGACCGATGGGAAGACCAGCGGGATAGACTATACCCCGGACAGCTACAACAAAATAGCATCGTTTGTTTACTCAGAAGAGTTCACAGCACCGGTTCTGAAATGGCTGAATCCCAGCCAGGGACAACGCATCATTGACCTTGGTTGCGGAAGCGGTGACCTGACAGTCAAGATCCAAGATGCCGTCGGTCCAGACGGTGTAGTGGTTGGAGTGGACTACAATCAAGACATGGTTCGTCATGTTCCTTTGCATATTAGGCCTAGCTAAAACTTCGTGCAGTTAACGAAGGCGTCTCAAAACGGAGTGAAGAATTTATTGCTCTGTGATATCCAGGATATGAAGATACCCACGAATTTGTTTGAGGGAATTTCGTTTGATGCTGCGTTCAGCAATGCTGCTTTGCATTGGTGCAAGCGTAACCCATCTGGAGTGCTAGAAGGTGTCAAACGAGTGTTGAAAGATGGTGGTCGGTTCATCTGTGAGATGGGTGGATACCTCAATTGCGTCGGTATGACGGGTTCCTCGAGATTCCATGTTGCAGAGGTGTTGATTTCATTATGGGTGTGCGCTCCTGCTTGCACCATGTGATCAGGAAACGCGGGGTAGATCCAGACAGTATGGATCCCTGGTACTTTCCCTCAGTCGAGGAGTATCACGAGGTCGGTGGATTGAATGCCATCTAGTGATGGGCCATGATTCATGTCCCTGATTGTTGCTAGCTTCTCGAAGGTGCTGGTTTCAAAGTGGAGGCCATATCCTTAGTTCCAAGGATAACACCGCTCAAGGGTGGCCTACGTGATTGGCTGCAACTCTTTACTCGTGAGACATTCTTGAAGACGTTCGGGGACGAGGAGGCCGCGGAGATCATGGATGAAGTTGTACGAATGTGCGAAGTGGATTGTAAAGATCAAGACGGAAATTGGTCGATGATGTATGCCCGGTTAAGGTTTTCAGCGACTCTCGGGGAGCGGGCCTGAGATTCAGGCGCAATATCTTCATACTACATACGGTGGGGTATGTATGACGATATCGGGCATCTGTTACGACTCATCAATGAATCCATATCTTACTCACAATTTGACCTTTTGTGATGCTGTGTAGAAGAGCATCAGTGAGGAGGTTGATCCAAACAACAACAAATTGTGTTCCATTTGGACCCACAACCATGCGCGGTCACGTGAATTAATTTGCCGTGACGAGTTGAACGAAGGCTGAAGCTTGGAACCAAAGGACATCGCAGAGAATTCAATGGCTACGGAAGCACCAGGAAGTGCACGGCCAGCATGGCAGACGGATGACCTCGACGAAGAATGGGTGGAAGAAGACGAGGCATCGTTTGGGACCCAATCTATTTCGCTCACTGCTCCCTTACCTGGGTTCTTGCACACCCCAAGTACAGACAGAGATGACTCTGCGGAATCACCTTTGAGCCCTGTCGCAGGTGGCACGTTCTTGATCAGGGATGACTTACCAGCGGCGCTCCTTCCCACTACACCAGGCCGACCGAAAGGCGGAATCAAAGACTTCTTCTCTCCTCTCCCGCTGGAGAAGATGTTCGAGCCTCCCTCGCCTCCACCACATAAGCCTGCCACTCTCACATTTAGCACTGCTCCCACCATTCCTTCTCGTTTATCGCAAGCATTCACTCCTGATGACAGCCAGTCGGAGGCCGAGACAGCTGGACAGAACGAAGAAGCCCAGCGTGGTGGTTTCAAGCCGACACCACCCACTGATTTCCTTGTTCCCCCTTCTTCTGCACTAGGTATGAACAAATCAGGCTCCGAGTACCAGTTCACGTTCTCCGCTCCCCGTCATAACCCATTGTTCCCTCAAGCACAGAGTACGCCAGGTCAATGCAAGAGTATGCTGAACCCCCCTGTGACCGATCCACGTTTGCGATTGTTCCAGCTACAGTATGATACATTTACCCGTGAACATCTCTCTGCTATGGTGGATTCCATCGCTGTGAACACACCCTCCGGCGGAAACTCCGAGGGAAATGATTCACCATCCAGCCTCATTCACGTCTCCGCCTCCAAGAATCAACAAACACCGGCTTCCGATGACACTCCAATACGAAGCGTAAAACGGGTGAAACTCAGCCCACCTACCGAATACTATGGAGAGGGTGATGGAGAGGGTGCAACGATTGCACGACCCAGAATGCTCAGAGTTGATTATGTTGGCGAATCGCGATCGCTCATGCAGCAGATCCGGCAAGCCCGAGACTTTTCCACTATCTCAACGACCGCCACTACCCAGTCGCCAGCGAGCCAGCCGCCACATAAGTCTCGGTCAACAAAACCTTTACAGGCCCCTTCGTCGTTTGCTAGTAGTGAGTCCTTCCCTCAGCAAGCTATTCAAAACCAACACCCTTGGTCAGATGAGGCTGTCGCTGGACACTTGTTGGTGCCACCAGCAAATCCAGATAATGAGTTGCGTAGCGGTGGTTCGTCGCCAACGATGACTACGCACAGCGGTCATTCGTCCCTCGCTATCCGACAACAAGCCGAAGCATTTATGCAGCAGATCAAGAATGATATGAAGGGGTCAAAGCGATTGTTTTCTGGTGATACAGAGATCTCTCCATACACCCAGGCGGAGGATGGTGCAGAGTCTGTGACGGACAAGTCACACCACAGCCTCTGGTCAGCGGCCACCCATGAAAAAGAGAACCGCAGTCGAAAGAAATCACCCATCCTTGGATCACCTCGCCGACCGACTGCTTCACAAAGATTTCAACAAAGCCCTCGGAAATACAGTCGTTCTGTGTCCGGAGAACAGGACCGGAGTTCTGTTCACGAGATATCTAACATGTCGATCGAGGCACCATGGCAGACAGCGACCCATTCTTCTATAGCAACTGTGGCGGCAGTGTCTGACCACATACATAATGTTCCAGACATCAAGGTCATAACGTCCACGTTTGTGGCCACGACTGTGCACTCTTCTTCTCCCCCAAGCCAGATCCCCCCCTTATATCCCACTGCTTCCCTGCGCAGTAATGATGACCTGAATCGGTTTGTGTCTACGAGTACCGCATCGGGAACAATGGTCACGGCGAGTAGTGCACCATCGTTCATCAAGCACGCCGGCCCGGTCCATATCACCCATATTACTCCATCAGATGTACCATCTTTGCCGCAGCGGATTGGTAGGATGGTGTATGATAAGGAGCAGATGAAGTGGACGAAAGCAGTCTCGCATGTAGCATCGGAGGTGGATGACCACAGAGATCAGACGACTGGTACAGATGCAGAGAGCGAGGATCCTTTCAAAGATATTGATAGCCTTCGGGAGGACGACTCTGGAGGTCTACATCATGGTGAGGAGGAAGCAGGGGATGAGAATCATGTCATTTTGGAGAGCGACGGAGAAGAGGATGGGTACGATTCTGCACGACCAGTTGATATGAGTCGAATAGAAGAGGTGGAAGAGGACGAAGCCAATGACCAGGAGGAGGTTGACCTCACTTCATTTACTTTCGATGGCCCATCGGTCGCGGCGATTCGCGTGGTCCCTTCAGAAGAGGAAGCTGGGGAGGAAACCTCTGACTCAGAATCTGATGTCCAGGATGGGAGACCTGCAGATGCAGAGGACAAACCCGCACAGTCCGTTTTTGACTCGGAAGACGAACTGTCGCATGATTCGCCGTTGTCGCCGACTAGGGGGGCCAATCTACCAATCGAGGAGAAACCAGTTGCAGACACTGATAAGCCTTCATCGTTGACAACGCCCATTCCTCCGCGGTCGGCTCTAAAGAGTACGAGCATCACGCCCACATCTGCGATGAAAGACCCCAACCGCGACAAGTTCCGCACACCGGCTCAAAGGATAGGTCATCGGCGATCTGTGAGCTTCTCAGATGGTAAACGAGATGGACCAATCAGAGGTTTGAGCACCAAACCACACGACAGCGACGACGATATCGGGACCAGTCTCACCGCCACTACCACAGCCACGTCATCGCTGGATCCCAGCCAGCCCTCTGACTGTTCCCCATCCGCGAGGTCAAAGCGGCTAGCAGAGATGATGCTAAAACTTGAGATCACAGGTAAGTCCCGCATTGTCTGCAAAAAGTGGACTCACTGATAACAGAAAACCACTCAGACTCACCTACGAGGTCCTCGATGTCGGGCAGGTCAACTGGTAACCAACTCCTACCCTTGGGTAACCGACGCCCAAGTAGCCAGATGGCGGTGGTGAACTCGAGTGGAACATCCCGACGGCTCTTTTCCATGTCGCAAAGGAGTAATGTTACTGAGCAAGATACGCGGATGAATGCTACCTTCTTGACCGAATGTTCCTTTGGGCTTGCGCATGATAAACTCGTGCAAGTGATCACTGATGTGCAACCTTTTGAACCGTATTGGGAGGAGCTGAACAGCGTCGATCTGTCGCGGAAGTCACTGGAGAGCGTAGCAAGACTGAAGGAGTTTATGCCGAGACTGGACTCTTTGACATTGTAAGTGCCCCTGTCAGCTCAGCAGGTGTGAAGCGACCTACTCATCGGCTGATATCTTATGCTGACAGAAATTGCAATCGGCTGTCGTGGTTGAGTGGCGTGCCGGGTTCTGTGCGAACACTTTCCGTCGCCTCGAATCTGTAGGTGCAGTTGGTCGTCACTGGTCATTATTGACTGCTACTGCCCACCGAAGTTTGACAGCCGTCACATCGTTCAGTCACTTGCTGAACATCGAGAACCTGGACGTCAGCCATAACGAAATCGACTCGTTGACACGTACGTAGAATTCAATTATCCGGTGGGGTGTAACTGATGGAAAAAGAAAGAATTACAATGTCTCAGACACCTTAGGGAGCTACGAGCAGACGGCAACAAGATTACCAGCCTTGACGGGCTCCAGAAATTGGATGGGCTGACGAAGCTGAGTGTTCAGGGCAATCTCATTCGGGAAGTGGACCTGAGTTTGTATCGCTGGTGAGGACATTCCATCAGACTCATCTTTCCCTTTTCCTAGCTTTCTCATCGTTGTTGATCGGACACTGAATGGGCTGCTGTGATCCTTTGCAGGGCCAGGCTGGAAATGCTCAATTTAAGTCAGAATCGACTGATCAAGATTCGTGGACTAGCTTCGAGCTTGCCTGGGTTAATTGCCTTGAATGTCGGTATGTGATCCTTTTGGTGGTAAAGCGCGTGCCTGAAGTAATAATGACGGTGCTTGGTTGGGGTTTCGTACTTCTCCCGTCTTACGTGGTGGCTAGATGGAAATGCATTGGAACAAATCGAACCAGGAGGAGCTATGCCAAGGCTGCGCATATTACGCGCGAGCAATAATCGATTGCAAACCTTGAATGCGGCGCCTTTCGGGAACGTGCGCACACTATATGTGGACAATAACTCCCTTCCAGGTCTCGTAAAGGCGGAACGCTTGGGAAAAGTGGAGAACCTTAGCATGCGAAACCAGAACTGTCGTGACTTGTAAGTTTGCCTATTTTGCTGTTTGCCGTTTCGTGAGGTGTGCGCTTGTATGGCGTCTCCTTTTGTCGTAATTTGGGAGTAAAGGGTTGACATGAACTCTGACGGAATCTTTCATCATGCGTACCTGAACCCCTCTTTTTTGATGGCTATGGACACTGGCGTGCGGGAATTTGATATGCCGCGATATGATGACGATCTGCAGTCATCTCCCCACTCGGCAGTTCCGGGACGTGAAGCGGCTGTATCTCTCAGGTGAGTTTGGTTCCTGGATGGAGCTTGGGAGTCAAGGCAGTGACTAACGTTGACAATGCCGCGTTCACTAGGCAACAAGCTCAGGTCCGATTTCATCGACGAGCCATGCTACAATCTCATCTATCTTGAGGTGGCTGCGTGTCGGCTAACCGGTCTGCCTCAGCAACTCGGACAATTTGTGCCCAATTTGCGGGTGCTGAATCTCAACTACAATTTCTTGGAGGACGTTACCCCACTTGAAGGTCTCACGCGGATGAAGAAACTAACCATGATAGGGTCTCGCTTAAAGGGAACCAAACCGCTGATCCGTGTCCTTCAGCGAATGCCAGAAGTGGAAATGGTGGATGTAAGGTGAGCACTCCACCATCTTATCTCGTCTTCTCCCGTCGTGCGAATGGGTTTTGGGTTCATATCAATTTCATCGATATGGATGCAAGGAATCCCACAAGGGTAGAGTACGCCTTTTTCGGACTCATTTCGGCATTTTCCATTTCGGATGGATCCAGTGCCAAACTTTGTTTTCTGTTCCCACAATGGGCCTGTTATTGACTGTATATGTTTGTAGGATGAACCCCTGCACACTTGGATGGTATCTACCTCTTTTGGTGCGTGATGTGCCTGGTGCGCTCCAACCATCTGAGAAAGGAGATGATCACGAGTATGGGCAAGGGCACGGGAGTTCGCAACAGCAGGGGGGTGATTGGCGAGGAAACCGTGGGTGCGGGTGGCAGGAATTGGATGCCAAGTTCCGGAGGGACTTGCCGGATGATGTATATGTGGGACGGCTGGGGTATCGGGGACTTGTGATGGGGGCTTGTCCTCGGATGCGGATGTTGGACGGTGTTGAAGTGACGGAGAAGGAGCGGACGAAGGCTAATCACCTATTGCAAGGGATCCTGAGCAAGCAGGCAAAGTCGATCGGCAAAAACAAGTCAGGGTCGGCAGGCAATAGTGCGGATGGCAGTGGTTCATAGCGCGGTCGCGGCATCAAATCACATGATGGGAGCCTCAGGAAGGTGGTGATGGTGACCTAGATACAACTTTGGGATGGACGGGGAGGGTGATCTTACATCTTACAAGCTTTTATCTACAGGCATCCTTGTATTTTGTGCATATGTTCTTTCGTCGATTCATTTACTGTTGTATTGGAAAGTGGGTGAGTTGAATTTAATTACGTACATTCGTGATGCTCATAAGCAACGAACGGAGTGGGATTCGGTTTTGGTTTGGCTTTGGGATTTGGGCCAGGGCAATCTTACTCTCGTGATGCGGTATCGGGGCGTCCGTTCGATGCCAACCCAAGTAATACAAGGCTTGAACGTGACCGTTGTCAATTAAACTATCAAGAGCGCCATGAACATCATACTAAATATTATGTTGTTGGTGGTTGTGAGTGAGAACGGGTGATTGAAAGGACATTAACGATCCGTGGACGGAATGGTGAAAGAGCTGTGTCCAGGTTACATGGTGAAGCCTTGAGGCTGTGGATGAGGTGAATGACCGTGAGTGTGGTTGACCTGAAGCTAGTCGTGGGAATGGCATGCCTGAATTGGTCAGAACCAAGAAGAAACTGTGGAGCGCTGACCACGAAAGGGAGAATGCGAACCCAGGATGAAGACTCGAGGCCCCAGTAATCGCACGTAGGGTGTAATATGTCTAATTTGAGGGATTGATTTCGTACCTATCGTAGCCAGGTTGCGGTAGGGGAACCAAGCACGCTCGTGTGAAGGGATGGTGGCTGGTTACGATACGGTTCCGGATTGGCGTATATGATGTCGAGAAGTCAAGGGAGAGTTGACAGGGAAGTGGGACGTAAGATTTCCCCCAGAGCAGTTGTTGTGTTTGCCAACTGGTCGTCGTCGTGCCTTGCCTGGTGTCGTGACGGGACCGAATGGGATCAGGATCCAGGGTGCGCTTTGATCTGATTGGGCGATGCTTTGATAGTAAATTGGAGCAAATTATTACATATTTTTTTTTTGAAATGATATGGTTTATTTGGTACTCCGAACAACGATTTTCGGTGATTCGGGCTACTTGCCTTACCCGGAGAGGATAATAAATTTGTTCTTATTCGCGCCCGGTCACCCTGGCTGGTGATCAGCTGAGATTGAAGAGAGATATGTCCGGTAAACGTTAAAGCTTCCCAGGGATCAAGTAATTGCTGCGTGCCTTGACACAGGCGATCCCACTCTCGCATCGCGATCTTTTTCATACATACATACTAGACTCGGAAAACACGGCATTCCCTCTCATCTCGCTTGTAGCCCATAAAACCCCCCCACTCCGCATTTTTAACTCTCGGTCTTTTGCCCTTCTTCCCTCCCCCCTTCCCTTGCTTCCCCCCCCTGCTCAAATGATCGAGCAAAAATCTTCTTTTCTCATCAACTCCTACAACGTTGCCCAGCTTCAATTCTCCCTGTGAGTGTCCCATCATCCTATCATCTTCAAATCTGCTTGTCGTCGTCGTACGTATGCGTCCATGCACTGGTCTAGTTTCAAACTAGATCTGATTTCATAAGCCGCTGTCATGCCATGTCAAGATCTTCCTGTCACCTCCCTCCGACCTCTAATTCTCCCCTTCCGTTACATGTGCTTTCATCACATACCCCGTTAACCTGTTCTCTCTCCCGCATCATACTCACCCTATCCTCCCTGTAGGATCGATCCAAAGTCTGACCCACTCCCCATCTCGGACGATTTGTCAAATTGCGCCTCCCCGGCCATCGTGTGGGTCTCTTGTGCCTTAGCAAGTCCGCGACAGTGTTGATTCGTTGTCCTTTTTTTCCCCTCTCCTACCTCCCTTCACTTTCACAGTCCCTCTGACGCAGACATCGAACATCTCCAAAGACGAATGTCCACATCCACCGCCTCTGTCCCAGACACCGAATCAAGCATTGCCTCTCGACCTGACAAGGGTTCTTCTCCGTCATCCTCTCCACAGCCCCCGAGGTCTGCCATCTCGTCCGACCATCAGCACTCGTGGAACTTCCACACCTCCGCTCCGCAATCGGACGATAAATCCCCCGATCCAACACTTGATAATAACAAAGTCCAACTACCCTCCATATTCACTACCTTTGAGGACCCCTTCCGAAACGAAATTCGTCGCGCTTCCCTCCCAAGCCTCTCGTCTGACACCGCCAATACCCGCTACAGGTCATCGCCATATCCCCTGGCTAGCACTCGTAGATCCCACATACCTATTAATCAGTCTAATCTAGGCTCCTACCACTTTCCCTCCCCTCTCGATACCCAAGACGCTACTGGTGACAAGTCAGCTGCTCGTCCCAGACTCACCGCAGACACTCACCTGAGTCACACTTACGGTGAGACCTCCCCATACCCTCCTACTTCTCTTTCCGGCTCTACTCCCCCGAGTTCTCAACTCTCTTCGTCCACCTTTACTTCTCCCTTGACCCCAGATTTGCGTCCACATCCCGCGACGACCAACACTTACATCGAGGGCGACGGCTGGACTAATTCTGCCTCAGGAATTGTTCGACCAAGTTCATCCCCAGGCCAACCACCCATCAGCAGTTCTGTCAAATACGACGATACCGTACGCCACTCGTCCTTCAGTGGCCCACCCCAAATGTACGGTAATACAGATCGCTTGCCTGTACCGCAGGACAGGCGATTATACCCCGCGCAGAAGTCAGACGATTGGCCCTTCAATAACCACCAAGATTTCGTATTGCCGCCAGGCAATACTTCTTATAATTCGACCTCTAGCCCCCTTTCAAGTGCTCAACAACCCCCCGCCTCGTCAAACACGTCGGGACCCATTCCAACGTCCTCTTCCTCACCTACGCGGTCGCCGCAACAACAGCCCGCTCCATCTACCCTCGTTGATCGCCCAACAAGAAAACGAGGCAAATTGCCCAAGGAGACGACGGATTATCTCAAAGCATGGTTGCATCGCCACTCCGATCATCCATATCCCAGCGAGGAGGAGAAAAAACAGCTCTGTCACGCTACGGGTCTTAGTATGAGCCAGGTGTCTAATTGGATGATCAACGTGCGTTGAATTAGCTCTGCTGCGCACCATCTGATGCTAATATGCTAACATCTACAGGCTCGCCGACGCATCCTGGCTCCGGCACACAAAGCCGCCCAGGGTCCCACGACTTCCGCGCCATACCCTCCCCAAGGTCGGACTGTACCGCCCAGCACGACGCTTGATCCTCTTGCTCGTAGGGCATCCATGCCAACAGAAGGTCTCCAGTTGTATCATCCCATGTCTCTGCAATCCGTCGGCGCCGGCGTCACAGGGCACTCTGTGAATACGTCTGATTACGTGGGACCGAATCGACACTTATTGGGGGCTATGCCCGGGCGTACCTCACACCAATACAGTGGAGGGGGGGGACTAGATTTCAACACTGCTAGTGGCAGACTCGGAATGAGCTATGGTGGAAGCAGTGGTGGACATAGCCACCATTCGGGCGGAGGTGGCAGTGGTGGGGGTCACTACCTTACATCCGGGGTACCTATGTCTGCACCCGCATCGCTCTCTGGGAATCACCTGTTTGGTTCACACGCTCTTAACGGCGCAGGGGCAGGTGGTGGCGGCCACCATGGCTCAACGCTATATTCATCGTCACACCATCATTCTCAACAAACGCATGCGCCGCCGCCACTGCACCAACCCCACCACCCCTCGCAACCACAGCATCCGCATCACCCGCCACACCCTTCATCACTTCCCCCAAGCTACCTCCCAAGCCCGTCTCAGGGCTCTGATAGCCGACTGGCCTCTGCAGATCCAGGGCCGCATGCTCATGGGTACTATGGCGAGTCATAGGGGGTGGCTACCTCTCCTTGGCATTGGTCAGCCAGGGGATGGTGAAGCTGCTTGTAACTCAACCTCTATTACAACCTGCAGTTGGCTTACCGTCACCCCCTCGCTTCCTAGATCCACCGATGTCGACAGTATCCGCTTAGGAGTGCCTTCTACGTTTGAGACCCAGATTTGAATCAGTAGGCTGTGTGGGGTCAGGGTGGAAATTGTAGGGGATCACCATGACTTGGGGGGTCGTCAATGGGTCAAGGGCGCCGCATGGATATTATTTTGCAAATTGGGAGGGCTAGGATGAGGGACTTTTTTGGAAGATGTATTGACCACCTTCGTCGACCAGAAGCTTGATTAAAATGGCACAAATAGTTGACAGATACAACTGTAATCATCATAAACTAGTTATTATACCTTTTTATTCGCTGGACGTTTTTTTTCTTTCGCCTGACCAGTGATTTAGCAACATTATCCGGATGACTTGCACCTCGCGTATACATTTTGTTTCAAACTCGCCTTCTTGGTGTGTTGCGTGAATCTGGGCACACTGCAGCACTGGTAATCCCCTGAAGCTGTGAGTTAATACGGACATAAATTGTCTAATGCACAGCTGTCGCCCGCCACACTGTTTCATCGCTTCACAACACATAAATCAATGGCGTGATATTTATGCTGCTCTATACGTGTACCATAACCACAATGATGTCCTTGTTCGTGGATGGATACGTGAGACAAGAACTCAAATGCCACATACTTGAGCAGACATGTGGTTTACTGAACGACCTTGTCTCCCACTCAGGTAGTGATGCAATATACACATACTTATGCGAGGGAAGTGCACTATGACATGTATGGATGTACGATTGTAATATTCCTGAACGATTACCAGTATGCATGGAAGCAGGGGCGATGACGAGTCCATGATGGCGGGATCCCGGTGTGAATATTGAATGCCGACCTGGGTGCAATACTGGAAAGTACTACTACTATTTTGGGGTACAGTGCTTCACAACTTCAAGGGTCGCGTTTACATACCCAAATCATGTTGACAGTCTGCATACAATATATTGTTCATCGTATGTACTATGCATGCAGAATTTTGGCCGACAGAAATGATGCGCTATACATACAATTCTTTTTTTTCTTAACTCCATTTTTCCTCCTGAAAAGAGACGAGCCATCGTCGATCTCGAGACATATTCGATCGATCCACCCCCAGCAGTAATACAGTGCAAACAAACCCGATGATCAGATGATCAGTTCCTGTTCCCACATATCGGCCCACTTTCCATTACTATGGATTCATCCGCTTGCAAAAAAAAGTATCGACTAGAGACCTGAGAATATTCGAATTCGTTCGATTGTTCCCTGACGGAACGTATCAATACTATAAGGTTTGTCCCTCGGCCTAACCTGAGACAATCGAGTCCACTAACCGCAGTAGTGCAGTAATACACTTGGCATGCATGGCCGCCGAGTTACTAGGCACAGACTTCCCTCGATTGACTCCTAATGGCGAGATGACGACGTTGTACAGTTGAATCATTTTACTGCGCCTTGAAGCGGGATCAATTTGGGTGGTTGGACCCTTCCGCATGCCAATCTTACAGCTACAGGATTAGTGCAGCGCTTTACATAGAACATTCTCAGAGGGTTCTTCTGATTCTGATGGAGTCGGTCCAGTCCTGGTCCGCTGAAAGATTTCACATGTCTTTGGAGATCGCCCTGGTCGACGTCGATCTTTACCCTTTCCGAATGGCCTAGTGACTGCTTGACTACAAAAGTGGGGCGGGCCAGGGCGTCCCTGAGCAGGCCACCGGACCTGTATCTTGAAGCCATGTGGGGCCGAATGGTCAATCGAAGATAGTCCCCGCAAGGCAAACCAAAATTTCAACCGACGAATGAGTAGCTAGACTTCACGGTAATGAAAGAATAGACGATCATCGAATGTAACCAACTCCCAATATCCCGTACATGTTGGAAGAGTAGAGTCTGAATACTGGTCGCAGCAGAGTCGGGGGGTGTCTCAGTCACAGGCTGCTACAATGACATGATGGTAGGATGCCACACAGCACGTTCTGCTCACGTGGTTCGGTGATTCGGTGGTAGGAAGAAGACCTCGGCAAGACTTTTTTGGTTTGGATTCGACGATTCTTAACTTCGTGTTGACTTGATGCTTCCATATGCGGATGCTCTCCATTGTGATTGGATGCCCTTGCGATCGATCGACTCATCGGCCAATCATGGAGGTGCCGATTATCGTCGCACGTTTTTGTCATCTCCATTGCGCGTGAGGGTTCAGAGAATGGCTTAGTACTTTACCGCATCCCACTAAATTACATGGTTCAGGGCTAGCAGTTAGTGTCATATTTTGATAGATCCATACACTCCAGAGTACCGGTATGGCAAGAAAATGCAGGGTGCTCTTCCACTTGCAATAGAAGCGTCATCGTAATTCGTTTGTGCACTACACTTTTCTCCTCTAGATGTATGCCAACAAGGACATATGTACTAATAAATCATATAGGATGAGCCATATAATCCCTGACATCACCAGATATGACCATTAGTCGGAGTAGGGAAATGGCTTTAAAGGATGTTGGCCGAGTGCTCGAAGAAATATTCTGGGCTGGAGGATCATCTTTGTTCCGAAATGAATTCTGACTCGTTCCATTGCACCAAAGACCTTGTAATATTTCTGGCGTTGGGCAGTACTTGCCTGGATGGGAAATAGTCACACAGGGTAGTGGCGAACTAGAACTTAAGGAACCATGTGCAGGTGAAATTCTAATCTTATTAAATACTCATTACCATGACTCAGTTGGGCGATGAGCTGAGTGACCCAGCACGCTCAGGAGACAGATTAGCACGTCAGGTTACACTTCAATTTGAATTATGCTGTTTCTTGGCTTCAAGGCCATCATCCATGGTAGCCACGAATGGAAGGGCAGGGACAGGGACCATGAACATGATGGTAGTGGCAATGCAGGATTCACCATAAATATGGAATCAGTGAGCCGGCATTTCAGTCCGCTCAGTGGTCCCGATCCCTCGGAATCGTGGTGTCCGGATTTGAAAATTGAAATGATTGTTAGTGCACGGCAAATACCTTTGGGAGCTGATGCCGTGTGTTTCTGATAAAAGCACCTTCGTTAGATGTGTTATAAGAATGTGATTGCCGGTGGATACAAGTTTGCAACGCACATATGTATCACCACAAACCCTTTAGTACTAGCATCTTGTGGATTCAATTTACTCACAATGGGTGTACCTCGGACGCCGGAACCGCGTGCCGGAGACGAAGAGCTGTTCCTCCACAGCGCTTTTCTATGTCATTGATATGTTAGAGAGCCGGGGGTTTTCCTTTTCTCCTAAGGGGCCTGTCAGAGTCCTGTCAGTCATCATAACTGTCTGTAAAACTTGTCAGTGGTCACGAGCCAGATTCTTGGTAACAACGTTTCAACCTTGCCATATGTGCAGTTTCTCACACTCTTGTTCCCCAGGGAAGGGTTTCCCTGTACTTACTCATTCAACACAACTGACGAACTTCTAACGAATCAGGGGCGACTTGGCGCTTTCTCGAAACCGGTAGTTGGGAACGTGGGTAGCCAAACCCATTTACTACGACACCGTCGCGTTGACTACCACTGTGCACCTTCTGTCGTCCGTTATCACAAGGTTCTATGTATGGGATGGTGTCGTTGCATCCTTCTGAAACTGCTGTGAGCGGTTGTTGAGCTCGAAGTAGTACCCTCACGAGTTATTACGCGCCACATCGCCATCCTGCTGCCAAGGACCATACCTGCTGACCTTGGTAAGCTCATCCACAATGCATCAATACGTACTATCATGTAGTGTCCTGAACGACATTTTTTAATCTCCTGGTGACGATGAAGGAACGTTTCCCGACAACTTAGCAAGTTGAGCGTGAAGTGCCCCGCTTCTATGGCACTTCTCATCCAGATTATCTACTTTGCTTGATCACCACCTTCGAATACCTTGTCTGATTTTATCACGAGTCCGTGCCGTCGCGCGAAGTTTCGAGCATTATCCATCAGTCACCTGCTAACACAAATGTGTCACAGAATATTCCGAGGAGGATATCTGCTCACACGTTCAGAACGTACTTGGTTCCCCGCCGCAGGTCATCAGGCTGTTCTCTCGACTCAGTAACCCGAGGGTCCCAATCTGATTCAATCGTCTGTTCTTGCACCGTCCCAATCCAGGAACTATTGCACCAAGAATACACATCTGGGTCCATCCAGTGCGTACACTACACACACATCCATCACCGACTATGAGCAGTGTTTTATCACATTGACACGAGCGATGCTTACTGAGTCCTGATTCGCAATCTTCTAATGCAAACCCGTTGAATTTGTTGTAAGTATTAAATATATGTCCTTTGTAGCGACATAACACTTATTTCCGCGGACGACTCTGGACATTCATGCCTACCGAATTACCAAGCCCTATCAGTTTGTTGTCGTCTTGCGAACCATGTGGCATTTACACCAAAATATGGGTAAGAGAAAAATAGGAACAAGCTAGCCATTATAAATCATTTTGAAACAAGGCTTTGGTGCGTGGCCAAAAAACACTGCAAGTCAATCTAAAGTGGCTTATTATATGTACGTGAGCCGGACTGGTCCTGCAGTCGAGCAGACTTGAGGTATCGTATATCTGTGCAAGCAAAGGGCGGGACGGCTACTCACAATTGGTTCAAAATGATTCTTACAGCATGACTTACCAAAGTCATTTCCAAACGGAGGTTGGCATACTCGGGTAATTTTGCAGATATGATCAAAATATAAGAAGTCAGGGTCTCTCTACAAGCTTGTCACCAAAACCAGCTAGGTCACTGTCCTGACATCACTTCAAGGCAGATACGCATGCATTACAACCAAAACAAAACCTGACATCAGGGACGAGGAACAAAGTCACTATTGAGGGACAGGGAGTGGGAGATTGGTGACCGAGCTCAACAAGAATTCCACTCCTTATCGCCGGAATCTGCGACGCATACCAAACTTGCCCCTTAATACTACCATATATTCCTATTCCTAAACCGTCCTCCACGATGATTTCCCTCTGAACTCCATATACATGTGCCTGGATGCTTCCTCCCTCTTTGGCCGTGTTAAATCAAGTCTGTCCATCTATACTGGGGATGTCCACAAGGATCAAGCAATAACCGGGGAGGGGGTATATAACTTGGTTTAGGGGAAGGAGGTGGGCGATGGTGATGGTCGTCACTTGACGACCCCACCACCTTATCCAACACACTTTATAAAAAGGGGCATAGTATTAGGTGGTGGGGGAAGGCCGATTCTCGATCGTGATGCTGTTGTCCGCTCAGTGCTAGAGTCGGATGCGCTGAAATTTGTTTTGGTCGATTTGGCAACTGGTCGTGCGACAATGCTAACAAGACAGGGATGTGCATAAAAGTTTCCATCAGCTTAGTGTCTTATGGAGGGGGGTGATGAGGCGGAAAATGAACTTTCAAAATGCTCCTAGAACACCGCCAGACCTACACAATAAAGAGGAGGAAGAGCAGTGTATAGCGGACATTTTTAATTCCAGGGCAAGGGTAAATCAGAACTCAGGAGAAGCACTCACTTGAAGACCTTCTCAATAACTACTCCGTCATCGGCTGAGAACTCGAGGTCGCGTATCAAAGTATATAGAAAGACTTTCATTCTATGGGGGGTGAGTATGAACACTGAAATCTTGAAGATCAAGGGATCATATCAAGGGGAAGGGGGTAAGATGACGCAGACGCGCATGGCATCAGGATGAACGAAGAGTGCGCGTGTCAAACAATGCAGTGTGCACATCCAGCAACAGTTAACACGCGTCTGCAATGAAGTCCACCAGAAATAACCTAGTTTCCATTCCCAACTCGACCACCCAAGGCGATGTTAGGAGAAAACGTGAGATAAAAGCATTGCCATCAACCCATTCTTCCCCTCACATGCACAAGTATGCATGTGCGGCACAACCGGTATTATCCGGCACAGCACCCATGGAGCCAGACTTAGAACACACTAAGGCCCCATTGTGCACATTCTCCTGGCTCATGACCCTACACAGCACGGGTAAGTGCTATTAGCTGCCACGACTAAGTGAGCCAAAAGAGAAAGAAATTGCCTTGTGATGTATGAGCAGTTGAATGCACAGAAATGATATAAGATAGGGTCAGCGATGTCCCAGTAGACAAGCAACCCCATTATAAATACGCAAACTCAGTGACACCGAGGATACGATATATCAGGGAAAGAAGCGGAGCAACACGGGGGAAAAGACAATATAATAGGAGTCACACACTCTGCAATGGCGAATCGATACCCGATACACCCGCGACCACCATCAAGAAACGTCAGCATGTTCGACCAGAGCCCATGCAAGTCCCTGATGCTCTCAGGTGGATTCTCCCATCGTTCTGGCCTGGAACCAGAAGAACGCCGTCAAAAAAAAGGCAACCATACACGTCGGTACTACGCAGGTCCCACACACCTGAACAACTGCGCATCTTCCCCCCAAATTCTCTTGTTCTTATTGATTGCCTGAATAGGCACTGTGATGATGTCTCCCTTTGACACTCTTACGTCGTTCCGTGTTCCGCCCCACCGATCAGAAAAGGGGCACTCGACGGGTATGTTATCCCCTTCCATCGCAACTCTCATTGTCCACGTCACGGGTGCATGAACCCTGAGCGTCTCGCGCACGACCCAATCAAGATACCCAAGCTTTGCAATGTCCTCGTCTAGTGTGGGAGAGTCGCGTGGAATCGTCCAGAGCGCTGCGCGCAGGCGGTGCTGGGCTATGCCGTTTTGCGCAAGGGCGTAGAGGCACCAGGCAAGCGCCGAGGAAGTCGTTTCATACCCTGCAACAAGAAATGTCGAGACTTGACAGAGGACTTCGGAAATCGTCAAACGTTGCGAAGCAAATGAAGCCATGTTAGATTGGACTATTTCATGCCAGTACCATTGTTATTGACAAGGCTTAGATATCGGAGACCAATCCCCTCGCTCAGCAAGCATATGAACTTGTACTCACCAAGGACGCTCAATAGATCGCGAGGCCGGCTCTGCTTCGGAAATTCTGCTTCGGCATTCAGCTCGACAGCCATTGCTTCTCTCCGCTCCTCGATCAACTGAAGGCCAACCTTGGCAAGGTGTGCACGAGCCCTGTCCATCGCCTTTGATTGTGGTCGCTGCTCGAATAGTAAATCGTAGTACTTAGACTAGAATGTGAGGAGACTTGCGAAAATCCTCAACAATGGAATCCATGTCTCTAGCACAGTGCGCAAAGCCAATTTTCGGGCAGTTGTGAAAATCAGATGGTATGCGTCGGCAAGCTCGTCATTTTCCCCTGCCAGTGCGTTGAAGTGGTATCCGAATCCTAAAATACTTAGTATGAGACGTCGCAAGCTACTCCAAACTCCGTGAATCAAGACTCGATAGAAATGTGGGATAAGTAGAGATGAATGCAGGAACAGCACGCACCAGCAAGGCCAATGACGTCAAGCATGGCCTTGGCAAGCCAAGGGAGGACGTCCACCGTTGAATGAAACCTTTTCTGATCGTTAGCCAGCTGGGACCATCGATCAAGTAGCTGGTAGCGAACCACATCGATAGGAACTCCGTTGTTTGAATCTCAACATAATACAAGTTAGACAGCAACACACCTCTGTGGCCTTGGCCCGGAACACTGGACGGAGAGTCTTGATGTGGGCTGAGGTGAATGCAGGCGCCTAGTGATGGTAATGCAAGGAAATGAAAAATGTGCAGATGGTGGAGACCGCAGTGCAATGCCCAGCAGTCGAGGTATATGATTAACGAGTGGGCGAACGGGTAAGTGTCAAGGGAAATAGCTCACCAGTATCTTACGCTACATGACCACGAGATAAGCAGCGATAAACTAAGAGAGTTAAAGCATGTATAGTAGGCACCTGTCTGGCATGTACGTCCTCTTCTGTGGTGAGGACGCTTTCCAAGCCTGCACCCATGACAGCAAGGTTCTCCCTGACAAAATCAGGTTTTTGGAAACGTTCTGGATGTGCAAGTATATGGGCTATGGCAGCAAGATCAGTCGTGATGAGACGAGAACCGCCAAGAAATCCCTTGTAAGCGTAGGTGTGGCCGTACGTAGCCTCCCAGTGAAATAGCAGGCCGGTGTTCTCCTGGTTGTACATCTCACGCAAGTTTCCAAACAAGAACGATGAAGAGGGCGGGGAACGAAGTGCTCGAAGAGGTGACAAGTACTGTCTTGCAAGGAGCTCGATGAGGTTTCTTAGGACATATGCCACTGCTGCGATGGCAGCGACGGCGAAGAAACATGCTTGAGTGTGAAAATTGAGCAGAAGCATGGACCAAGGGAAAGAGAGGAACAGGGTACTTTACCAATATGAAAAAATGAATCGATCAACGTCATGCGTCTCGGTCGCTTCGGGCATTGGCCACTTGCATTCTTATCACCGTAGACGGCGTCGGGAATGGCGTATGATGCACTAGAAATATACGGCCAGGTGTCGTCGCCTTTGGTGGCATCTCTACTGACCACACATCCAAACCAAGTGACACTGGGTGGACGCGTGCCCGATCTCTGGTCTTCGTGGTGGGACTGGGCAGCTGAACATAATCAACACCATCCTCCAAAATGGACACAGCTGTTGGAATACTACTGCCGTCCTCTTGAAAAAGACGCTTCCATAGTCGATTCGCCATCGACAGTCCATGCTGATCTGCAATTAACTTCTGGTCAGATCCCTCCGCAGCTGTGTCGGTTAATCGACACCGTGCGTGATCTACAACTTTCCCGGGAACCCATTTGCTCCTTGCAAGGTGCGTCTTTATTTCATATCCACAGGCGGCTGACACGTATTACCCCAGTAGATTCCAAGTGTCCTCCATGTGGGGCTCCTAGAACGAGGGGACGCTCTCCGTCTTCATTTGGGATGTCACCCAAGAAGGAGCATGAGGTTTCACGCATGGCATCTTTCATTCGCGACCTCCTCAGCCAGGATTCCCGTCACCGAAGTGCCCAGCACGTCGTTGATGTGGGATCAGGTCAGGTACGTATCATTTTGCTGATTGCAATGTTGTGGGGCGTGGCTTTACTTCTCACACCAAAGCAAGGGGTATCTCTCGAGGGCGTTGAAAGAACAAGGTCTACATGTACTTGCTTTGGATAGCGATGAAAGTCAAACGTCCAGTGCTGACAAGTGGAGAGTGAAGGATTCCCTTCGGAGAGCCCATGAACAACGTCGCGCAGCTTTCCAGAATGGCTGCATCACAGCTATCCGCCCCCCTTTCCCACCAGCACCGACGGTTAGCGTTGAAAATGGCTCGTTGACACATCGAACTGTCCACATCCAACAACAGTCGCTGGAAGTCGCGATAGTTGAATGGCTTCATTCCGGTGCTCACGACATTTCATCCCCCTTTCAAGAACCGATACCGATCGTGTTCGTTGCTCTGCATGCTTGTGGATCTCTTACCGTGGATATTCTCCGAACATTCCTAGCACAACAGGATAAAACTAAAAATGGGTCACAACGCACGTGGGAACCACATTCGTTAGTTGTTGTAGGATGCTGCTACAACCTTATCTCGCCCTCCGGTAGGTCAATTCCTCCATCTTATAGTCATTTCGATATGATCATTAAACGGAAACAGATTTTCCACTTTCGAAATCCCTTCGCGCTCTTTCCCCACCTCCTACCCTTCCAATCGCAGCCCTACACCTCGCAACACAGGTACCTGCACACTGGTTTAGAACAGAGCGATCTGGTAAAGATGCCTACCTCGCAGTTAGAAAGGTAGTATATCGGGCGCTGTTGCACCCTGTGTTGCTACTCGCTGCGCGGTACAGGAGATCACACGAGGCACGAGATGACTCGGAAAATGTTAGGAACGGCGATGGCGATGAAACAGCAGTGCATCTTGGCCTTGGCGAAACCCCTGGGAATAGGAGACTAGGCAAGCTCAATAATACTTCATACGTGAACTGGGCCACTTTTCTCTCGTGTGCGGTGACTAAGATGGATATCGACTTACCCATTTTAGTTCGTCACCACCTGGAAGGGGAGCCAGACACGGAAGATCTGTTACCGCCTTGGATCCTGTATAACGGGCATGATGGCGGGGATAGGGAGCAACGGAGTACACAAGAAAGATTAGAAACGGAGAGTCGGTTAGAGGTCTTACACGTTTTGCGGTGCATACTCGGACCACTGGTCGAGACTCTGATCCTGTTAGATCGTTATGAGTGGTTACGGGATGAACTGGAGGCTGTGGAAGGGGAATCAGAAGTGGAAAGAAAGTGGAAAGTGGACATGATCAATTTGTTCGATCAGGCAACTGGTAGTGGGCGGAATATCGCACTTGTTGTGAGACCCGCGCCAGGCCAATAAAATTATTCTCGTTCGAGTGTTTCACGAGGTAGGTACATGCGTTTGCACAGTAGTCATTTGATACCTATTCTTGTAATAAATAGGTACCATCAACTTACTGTACCCCTCCTTGCTATCCTTCGGATTATTTGCATTCCTCTTATGTAGTAGGCACCGCCTATGTCGGAAAGCCAGAGCATGATGTTTCAAGTAGGGCGCACACTTGTGCCTACCAAGGTCCGTTCCATTACTCCCGCAAATTCCAAACACGACGGTGGCCATCAGTTAATACCTTTACCCCATCAAACTCCACCCTACAACCTCCTTTCCAATCCTCACAGCGACCCTATCTACCAGGAACCCGCCTGTGCGAGCGGTAGAGAGGCGTTCTGCGTACATGGCGTTCAGCGAGGGCACAAGTGAGGGCGGAAAGCACGTGATGCGACGGAATGAATCAGGAGGTGACGAGAGGTCAGTGAGGTCGATGGGAGTTGAACATTGTGGATCGACACAGGATTTGGAGGGTATGTTGACTGAGGACGTTGTCATGAAAGGAGGGCACGTCTTCGGGCGTGGTGACTTTGGGTGGTCCAAGAGCGCCCACGCGATGGACGCGTGAAATTTTGGGTCTGTATAGAATTCCTTCTGTCGAAGGGAGCGAAGGGTCGGGGTAAGGAGGTCTAGAATATGGCGCAGCTATGCGAGGTGTGTATGATTCGTCAATATGAAGGTAAGTAGTAGACAGGACATGCCAAGAGATGGAAATTGCATACCTCTATATGTCCAGCACCAACTTCCATTGCCAGAAATGTCCGCGTGCTTTCATCGTTTGTGAGCTCATTCAAGGCCGCGAATGACGCGTCGAATCTGAGGTAGGGATTAGCTTGTGCATTACAAGAGGCTGAAATTCCTGAGTGACCGTGGGGAAAGGGATTCAAACACGAAACGAAAAACGCACGTACGGTGGAACTGACTGTGCAACTCTCCTCACGGCCTGCTTGAACTCTTCCCGTTGGTGTGCACGTAGCAAGATTGGGAGGGAGAGCGAGATATGTAGTTCGAGATTGGCCATTGTCTTGCTATGCTCACCTGCACTCCGCCGCGAAGGACGGACGATGTCAGATCCCAACTCATTGTCCTCTACTTCCCCGATCGCCCACAAGCCCTTCACTTCCTCCCTTGCCTTGCATACCATCTCTGTCACGAGATTGTACAGAGCCTCCCCGGGGTCTAGTACAAGTGGGACATATATGTACGTGGCATACTGACCCTCAACGTGGGGGAAGCTGCGAATGCGGCCTTGATGTTCCGCAGGGTTGTCTACTGGAACGGTTGGTAAGAGGGAGGCAGAAAGAGGGGGAAGCTTTCTGTGTGCCATGATCAGTCGCTGGTTGTATTTCGGTAGGGTACATACCGTTTCTTTGTTGGAGGAGCGAGCAAGGCTAGTTTCGTGGTTAGATCTGACCTGCTTTCTTCAACATTCGACTCGTCTGAGCTGGAGTACGATACCAGACCACGCTTCATTCCTTTAGTGAAGGATATCTTAGTACACGTGACTGGCTTTGTTATCTCCTCACAACAGGAGGACTAGCACCACACAGACCATTAGTGTCCAGTTCATCAACAGCATGGGCAACCAGCCCCCCCTCACACATTCGCACGAGCGGGGCAGCGCTCTGCACACGCACGAACCAGGCGCTGAGCACGGACATACCCACGAACACCTCGACCATCCCGGTACGTCTGTTCCCACAAGATGGAACTGCCGGACCTGTTGATCTACCAGTGCATCACACGATCTTGACGCATTAATGATTCCCTACATGGTAACATTATGCAGGGAAGTTCTCTGAGCGGGATCTCCCCGATTACTCTGCGAGAAACTTTGAAGACAGAGGGTTCACCGTCGGCATCGGGGGGTGAGTACCCCGTCCTCCGCGCGAGCTTGTTTTCCCTGCATTTCTGGACGATCTAGTTTGAATTGCGAGGTTCCAGCGCCTCCCGTTTTCTTGTTCCTACTTTCCCTTCTTGCCTCTAATCCGTTTCTATGGAATTGGTCTCCGGTCCGATGCTGATGTCCATCCGTATATCCATTCACACAGGCCCGTAGGATCCGGAAAAACCGCACTTACACTTACATTATGCAAGCGACTGCGCAAGGAATACAACATTGGTACGTACACTCCGGGACACTATCTTCCCCGTTCTAATACACCTTATCCAATAGCCACGGTGACAAACGACATTTTCACGCGTGAGGACCAAGAGTTCCTGATCCAGAATAAAGCGCTCCCTTCTGAGCGCATTCTCGCAATCGAGACTGGTGGCTGTCCGCACGCGGCGATCCGCGAAGATATCAGTGCCAATGCTGGTGCGCTTGAGACACTTCAGGAAAAGTACGGCTGTCAGATCTTATTCGTTGAGAGTGGTGGGGACAACCTTGCCGCGAACTATTCCAGGGAGTTGGCGGATTATATTATTTATGTAATTGACGTTGCGGTGAGTTGTTCAGTTCCCAATTTGCTTTTCCTCCTATCTTCGTTTTTGTCCCACATGGTCGGAAGATGGTCAACGCGTTTTTTTTTTCTTTATGATACTGGTAACCCGGCTAACAGAATCTGGTACACCATACAGGGTGGCGACAAGATTCCTAGGAAGGGCGGTCCGGGTATCTCACAATCCGATCTTCTCGTCATCAACAAGGTTAGTTCAAATTTCCGTCTTCTCGTTTCCACCCTTGAATATAACCAAAATCACTTCACTTCTTCATTTTATCATTTGTGATCCGCGAATTATGGCTGTTACGGATGCAATCGCAAATACGTCCATAACGCGGATTATGTTCTACCCGAACACGAACCGAAAACTCGCATGGTACGGAATCTACGTGAAATGAAACAAAAAGATTGATATTGCAGAATATGTCAATGCGTCTCTCGAAGTAATGGAACGCGATGCGAGGTTGATGCGCGGTGATGGCCCGACAGTCTTCACAAGTGTGAAGCAGGGTGCAAATGTCGAGGACGTTGTTGACTTCATTTTGGCTGCTTGGAGGTCAGCGGGAAGTCCTGGAAAACCAGGTGCTGTGGGTGATTCCGAAGAACTTTGAATTATGGAGCCTGTGAATGGATGTATGGATTGTACCCGGGTAGTTGGCGGAACGACGGCGAAATTGAATATTATTGTACTGCTTTCCCACTGGAATGCAATTAGCATTTGCCATGAAGGATATTTTCCACTGTCCCGAGTAGAACTCCCCTTGATGGACTGCGACAGAAGTCCAATGCACCATGACGGTACACCCTTCAAACTTCAAACCAATAATTGTCCAGTGAAATAAAATACGGCCAACTACGCTATTACAAAGCTCAAGTCATAAGACCTCGGATTGTATACCCCCATAGTTATTCACGTGACACCCGTGACGTCGTCGTCCACAGTTCCCCCAAGGGTGAAAGGAAGACACCTATTCCTTCTTTCCAGCTAAGTATGCA
Source organism: Scleroderma citrinum (assembly GCA_029372045.1). Lineage (NCBI taxonomy): Eukaryota > Fungi > Basidiomycota > Agaricomycetes > Boletales > Sclerodermataceae > Scleroderma > Scleroderma citrinum. The sequence continues at coordinate 1,481,665 of JARFMN010000001.1, forward strand.
GCCTACTGAGCTGAAATCCAACAACAATCACTATACCCTCCTCCGTATCAAGCGGAAGCGCACAGATGAGCCTCTGGACGCGTTGGGTAAATTGACCTCATCCCCCATGCCACCGTTGTCCAGACATCGCTTACTACGTCCATGCTGAGCAGTCGTTGAATCCCGCACCCGCAGAAAAAAGTCACGGGGAGGAGGCTTGGACGTGTTCCAGTTCGCGCAGACGGTCGAGGATGACGCTTGGAAGGATGAAGGGACCAGGCAGAACATACAGGTTTGTCATCTATACTGTGTGGCAGGTTCAGTGCCTGGGGCCTGTGCTGGGTTACTCATTCAGACTAGAGTCAGATATCAAAGCTGGCACAAAACCATGTCAATGGCAGCGGGCAAGCTTCGCCTGTGCGCGAAACGAGATCTCCAGCTACAATGCGGACGGGAGACGAGGGGAATAGGCGGTACACTATTAAGGCTGCGGAGCAAGAAACCGAGCATCCTGCTCGGAAACGACCTACTAGTCCGTAAGTCCACTCAAAATCAAGCGCGTATAGCGAAATATATACCTGATCCCTTTATACACCACCTATCGGAATATCAGACCCAAAATTATCTCTGCCAAAGATGTCCCTCAGAATGACTTCAAAATGTACGACGCCGTCCCTGCCGACCAAGAAGCCTTGATACAATCCCTCGACCTTGAAATGGAGAAATTCTTGCCCATGCTCCAAGACTATCTTACATGTATGCAACTATTTAATAAAAGTTATTCTCACTCACCTACTGGGTGCGATTGTTTAGTGGATGATGCTGTTTCTAAGGGCGGTGACGCACCCAAGACGGGCAAGGACGCTGTAACCACCAACGATTATGTCTGGGATGTTTTTTATAGACGGCCATATTCCCTTCTTGAATGGCAAACCATGGTGGCCAATGTGGGTACTGTGTAAGTGGTTTGGCTTAAGTATAGGTGAGGGGCTGACTCTATCATCACTCAGCACTGGTCTCCCGCCTTTGTCCGATAGCGGATTATCCAGTCCCGATGAGTCAGAAGAAGAGGATGAAGCCGATGAGGACTCAAACGGTGAGTGTTACAATGACCTTCCATCGTATATTTCCTCTGACATTGATTAGCGGAGGAGTACTATAAGAACGACTATCCAGATGAAGAATCTGATAGCAATCATGATGACGATGGGAGCGGTAAAGTGACATTCCTCGGATCCATCACTTGTCTCATTGCGCAAACAGATATATTCCACGAGCACTCTGAAAGCGACGACGTTGCTCGGTATGATGATTTTAGTGATGACGACCACCATGTCCGGCGGTAAGATTTGTTATGACGTTACTACATCTCTCTACGCATTAGCATTGACCTTTGAACACATCGTGGACATCATTTCGTGAAATACCATGCCTCTTCATATACAATAACTGTAATGTCCCTCCAATCCTTTAGTTCCCAATATTTCATATCACAGTCCTTGACCACCACTTGATGATGCATTTAAACTGTCAGGGTACTGCCTCTTGTTAAGCTCAAGCTGGACCAGGTTCATATGAGCAACAATTGAATGACAGTCATTCCGCACGACCCACCTGATCATCGTCACTCCTAAATTGGCGTCCTTTGATAGGAGATCGTCTAAACGTCAAAAATCCAAGAAACGCTAGTGCGCCCAATGCGAGCCCGAACACAACGATCGTCACTCCTGCGCCAAGGAAGCCAGCGCCGACGGGACCAATTGGTGACAGAGCCGCAGAGCGGGCTTGCTGTGCAGCAAGGGTGATCGCAGCACAACCCCGGTTCTGCGTGTTCCCGCATACGTTACACCACTGTGCTGTGCCATTCACCATGGGACCCTGAATAATGAACGGAGGTCAGCGGGGAACCCAGAATGATGTATCACAAGTAGATGGTGTCCAACATACCGACAGCGTCTTGGAGAGGACTTGTAAATTTACGTCCCCGGTGGTGTTCATCCAGTTGTATGTGGTAAACTGGGGGGCCGATCCGTTCTTGAAGTTAAACCGGACCGTGGCTTGACTAGGATCGCCATTCGGCTGGCGTACTTCAAGTGCTACGGCAGAAGCGTAGTCCACTGATTACGATGTAAAGTCATATAATCAGCAACGTTTGGTCATAGCACTCAGTAATGCAATGACACATCTAATCTATTTGATCTTCTATCCACGTGCTCGAGAGTCCTGGGTGCAGATGAAGGGACAGGTAAAGTAGGGACCAACTCACCTATGCCAGCAAGCTCGGGATTTGCGGCTGCTACGCCAGTCATGTTGAAGAGCGACAAGAAGGGCTTGTAAGATATGGCAGTGATGTACAATTTAATCGGATTATTGGGATTAATGATGGTGTCAAATGCTTCAAGAATCGACGGGATCATAGTTTGACCGGCAACTGCAACACGTCAGAGTCATTTCAAGCTGGCATACACACGAAGCACAAATCGATTGACGTACTATTTCCGATACCGCTGGGAGTCGCATCTGTGAAGACGTTATACTCGTGCCAGTTGGCTAGCGCACGAGCTTGAGCAAGGAATGTTGGAGGAAGATTCTCAGCAAATGTGGCGTTGTAGATATTGTTGACGTTCATATAATCGAATATCTAGCGAAAGGTATAAAGTCAGACAGACAAGCACCGACGCAGAGACAGGGGTTAAGATACATTCCACTAGACAATAGTGTGCTCAGCCTGAGGAACAACAAGAAGGTGATGGTGTCTTACCATGTTCTGCAGAGTGGTGGCCCGGCCGCCCAAATAAGGGGGTAACAGATTCAAGAAAGCTGCGCTCTGGGATGCCATCGCTTTGAACTCGGGGGAGTTGTAGAATGCGGTCGTGTGAGCGTTTAAAGTCTAGGATCCCGCTGAGAATTATGTGCTTTCGTTGGAGAAAGAAAGGAAGCGAACGTTGCAATCATCAAATCCTTCCAATGACACATCGGCGTTGGGATCGTCACCATTGACTGTAGAGGACAATTTCGTAAGAATCTTATAATGACCTGTAGGTGGTGATCAAGCCGCATACTTGGAATATACTATTTGCATGTATGCGATACGTCAGTTCGTTGTACAAGCTCGCGCTGGGGGGAATATGAAGCAAACCTGATAACCATCTAGGGGCGCTGTAATTGTAGTCCCATTTGCGAGTGTGACGTTATTGCTCGTTGTCGTCGGCCATAGGCCCTGCGTTAGTGAAACACAAGAGTCATAGATCACATTGCCTTCATCACCGAGGTCGGCACGAATGTAAACCTGGGACTGATTAAATAGCCCAGTAGATATCCCTGGGATATATGAGGGCGACGACTCGTTCACGTAAAGAGATCGCAGATAAGACCCTAGCTGGTACTCTTCTTGCTAAGAAGAACGCATGAGAACCCCTAAATGGGATGGAGTTGGGTGGCGACATACGTTCCCCAATGGCGTAATCTCTGTGCCTGTTGCGGTGTAAGTATCGGGATCCTGATAGAAACCCAGCCGGTCTCCATGACGGACAAGCAGTACCACGCCCACAGGTTGGCTATTGTCAGCTGAAGTAGACATTGGTGTAGTTTGTCAAGACACAGCAGAAGACCGATAGATTTCTAGGGGTTATTCGGATATGACAGATACGATATCAGTGATCTGGAACACAGCCCCTACACGTTCCGCATCCCAGGGCATTTGAATAACGAGAAATGGGTCTGTAAATAGCCTCACCTTCCTCAGAGTCTTGTCGATGTTCGCGTCCGACGACCAGGGATGGCTATAAGAAGGAATTCCGCCAAGTTGGTACCAATTTATACTCGGGCTTTGGAGCTGGAATCCACGCATCCGACAAAGCCGACAAGTAGCCCTGAATGACGGATATGTACCACGCTGTCTGATAGTAAATTTCCCAAGATAAGTGTTATCGCGGCAAAGTTATTGGAAGGTGTCCAAGGTGTCACTTGTTCATTGCAATCTTGCTGCTAGGCGTAAATACTCTCAAATGGATAGTGCTAGAATTGCGTATGTACCATGTGAATGTATCGCATGAGCTGAAGTCTGTTATCTTAAGTTATAGCGTACGGAGGCTTTTGATGGCCATTGGCGGAGAGAAGCACTTCGGCCATCCAGTGACTTGTCTGATAAGCTGTACTGAAATGTTTTTTCATGAACATGTCGCCACAGGGCAAAACCTTGCTACAGCATGCGAGTAAGGAACAAAGCATTAGTGTGTTGGGAATACGTTTTCCATTGATTGTCCAAATTAGTGTGGTAGGGATAATGTTGCCATTAGCCCTGTTGGACTCCTATATATGCTTAGGGCCTTTGACCATGGCCTGGCGCACGAGTCATGTCGTGGAGTTCATTGGTACTTGGGATGAACTGGATGAAATGGGTAAAAGCAGATTGAATTTGAGGAAATAGTCTGAGGTCGTTGTATCGATTCGAGGCGCAATGGCGCATATGGGACAGAGACTGACAACAGTAATTCAATGCTAAGCAACACGTGTTCATTTCAGCACTAGCAAAACCTATTGCGCACCAAGGCTTTGGAGAGTTTTTCCTGGAGATGTCCATGCACGAGTCCGGATAGACCGACACTGCCCTTACCTTGAGAACGTGATGCCATAAATACCTCCTGTCCGGTTATCAAGACAATCGAATTGCCTCAGCCAGAGGGACAGAAACTCGTCCAGGATACAAGGCCACTGGGTATGAGATCCGGTGCAGGTACCACCGCGAACCTACCAGCAATGTTTGACATATAACATGGTCGACATGGTGATCGCACGACTCAAGTTCACCGAACACCACCATGCTGCATCGGACCACGTTCGGCCACAGGGCGACAATCAACTAGACTCTTCTTGGATATCTTCAACCAAATCGGAGGATGGCCATCAGTCACACGACAGAGTACAAAGTTAACCTCCGATTGGCACCACTTGAGTCTACAACAGCAGTAAACAATGAGGCCCTTGGCCTTAAAGTTGCCAGTCTCTGCTGCAGGTGGGCGGCCCCCTCCCAGTTAGCCTTGCATTGAGATGTCGTCGCTGAAGTCCTTTAAGCGCAGCTTTCGTTCTTGTGCTCGGAATTTCATCACCATCCTTAGTGCCCTCTATGTTGCTGTCGTACTACTTCTGACCATCCCTCCAATTCAGACTCAGTGAGTAATACCCTCGACATCTTACGTCCTATTACCAACTGGACCTCCCTTCAGTGCATTGTTCATGAATTCCATCAAACTGCCTCTCTTTGCACAGTATGACAACCCCGAGGCTTATGGGTTAGCACGTAAGTGGCAATAAATGACTCTTTGTCCGCGGTGGTGTTACAGGCGCCAGTTGACGCGGTGGAGGTCGAGCGAAGCTGAAATGTTACGTTTTCCCATACATAGCTGGGAAAACGGCCAACATCCAGATATTTACACCAGATAATCATACGCTTGGTGCATGGTTTATTCTTTCTGACAACGTATACCAGTCTATACCCTTCCCCCCGCCGCCCAATGCGGCAGAAAAGGCTATCCCTGAGGCACTGGCCTCACAGCCAACCATACTCTTCTTCCACGGTAATGCCGCCACGCGCGCATTTCACGTGCGTGTTCGACAGTACTCTGGCTTCACATCTAGGGTGCGTGCCAATGTACTCGCGATTGACTATCGTGGTTTTGGCGACAGCGAAGGCACACCCACTGAAGATGGTTTGGTGATCGACAGCCGTGCTGCTTGGGACTGGCTGGTCTCCAATGGTGCCAAACCTGAGGATATTGTCATCGTCGGTCATAGCCTGGGGACAGCAGTTTCATCCAAGCTTGCAGTCGCTTTGGCTGAAGATGACATCCACTTCAAGGGACTGGCCCTTTTGTCGCCTTTTGCATCTTTGCATACTGTCGTGGACACTTATTCCGTGTTCGGGTTTTTCCCTATCATGCTTCCATTAACTATGGTACCTGGTGCAGCTGGTAGGTGATCATTTAAAACCCATTTTCCTAGTGTTAATATCTTTACATTACAGACTTATACAAGTCGTTCCTACTTGCCAGGTTCGACACCCTATCCATCATATCGGCAAGTATTACAGTTATTTATTCCACTAGCTACGAATTGATGCGACAAACTCAGAGGGTCAAAGTGCCCTTGCTCATACTCCACGCAGAGAATGACGGGGACATTCCTCACCAGCATTCTGATATCCTTTTCGATTCCCTATTAGAACCTTACCTGCCTCCTCTTCATAACACCACCATGTGGAAGGATTGGACTGAGTACGAAGGGCAGACGATGCGCGAGAAGGTGCGCGAAACTTTGGTTACGCGCACACATGTCCAAAAATTTGGCATCGTCCACGAGTTTGAGACGTCAGGGAGGAAGCTCGTATTGATGAAAACGCTCACTGGATGGCATGAGCCTGGGACCATCGAGGGTGTACAGGACGCCATACGCCACGTGTTTTCCTTTGTATGATCACTCACTATGTTAACAAGTAAAACTATCATCAACCCGCAAAGACAAATTGTACACAATTATTCTTGCAATTCATTTCCTACAAAAGGTTAAATTCAACTACATTACTTCTACGCCAAACTCACCAGGGTGAATCCGTCAGTGATACCACCGCCCAGTGGTTAGCATGGTGTAAATTCGCAATCCCAACCGCAGTGGTAACGTCTAGTTTTATAAGATAATTACTACAAGAAATGCACACATGCACACGTATATAATATTACTGTGATCCATATCCTATGCTCTGTATACAGAAGGCGCAAATGTCCGTTTTTTGAGGCCACAAATATAATCACCAGATGACTGGCACGTCAAAAGGATGTCATCCTACGCTCTCCCCGCCTCACTCCACATTCAACTCGGGTTTTCTAATTGTTTGGAACCCCGCTGCGATCATACGTGAAATAGTCTATGAACACCAATGACCGCGTAGTGCCCGCCATGTTCAGTAGTAGCACGATTAGACCGACTTGCGAGCAACTCATGCCGCCGAATTGTCCAATAAGATAAGGTCTGTGGATGCATGACATGTAATCTTAGTACAATCACATAATCGCAGCCAATCAGGGATGGGGGGCTTGGGTTCATTAACGGATTGTTCCGGCTGTCAACACGCTCCCATAAAATGTAGCGTTGGAAACATCCTCTGACAGGGGGTGGGAGTAGGCCTCGGAAGAATTTGCTTCCGTTCACACTGATTAAACTCTTGCCAAAGTATGAACGATCAAGACCGATGCTATCATTCAAGATTTGACAGTAATAAATCATAGACGGAGGGGCTGATTAATTTACAATGGGCCTATCTTTAAAGGTCAATAATTCATACAATGATGTGATTTGGTCACCCTGGCAGAGAGCCGACGTTAGACAGTGGAAAAAAAAGGGATTGAATAGCCTTTACCTTGCGCTCAATAGTGCCGATGACATCACGCAGGTGGTCAGCAACCATGTGGCGCTTCGCAGCCTGCGTTGCACAGTCCATTACCCGGTACTCCTCGGCGAGTTCCCGATAAATCCTTACGTTTGATATCCCAATCAACTGATGTAACACCTGCGAACAGCTGAGAAACTTACTCTTTGTGGTGAGTGAACTCGTCCTCCAGCTCCCGCAGGACCCTAGCCAACACGGTTTGTGGCGGAATCTCGCCAGGCGTTAGAGCCCCGTTCAGATCCATCCGCTCAAGGATATCCTCAATACTCGGGCCACCTTCAGGGCCAGCGACTTCATGGCTGGGAGAATTTGATGCGTCACTGAGTTCGCCCGCGTCCGACACATCTTCCTTGCCTTCTTGCCTGCTGCCTTCAGAGTTCCTCTGCGAGTTAATTTCTTTAGCGCGACATTTTGAGCGACGATCTTTACACATTCGACATGCATTGGTATTATGACGAGCCGCTGAGAAGAACATCCGTTCCAAGTCCGCACTGATGCGAGGGAAGGGAGGATTGGAAACAGGGCTACTTGCTTTCTTTTTGCCATCCTTAGGTCGTTGGCGTAAGTCTAGAGCCGGCGCGTGCGACTTGGTAGTTTGTTGTTCAGGTGCAGAAGCGGCACTCGGAACAGGTTGCAATTCATCTTCAACTTCATCTTCGACTTGTGGTTGCAAATCTCGCCGTCGCGAACGTGGGATTTCTGTATGAAGGGAAGTCACAACCGACAGTATATTGCGAGAGCCATTCCCGGATGATGTAGATGCATTAGACGACCTCTCCGAACGACGTTCTTCCAAGTCCGCTGATATTCGATTAATTTCCTCGGAGTTGATGAACTTCCTGCCAGATGGTACGTGTGAGTGTTCTGTAAAGGCGGGGGATTCCGGCCGACTGCAGTTGAGGTGATGGGAAGTCTCGGACATCGATCTCCGGAGGGGCAGAGTAGGCGTGGATGGGCGAGAAATGCGATTCAAGGTGGATTTTTCGAGCATGTTTTCGGCCGCGGAAGTATCGGGCTGCTCAGACTGAGCTGCGGAGTGCTCGCTGTCATTTTGTTCCTCTCCCGCACTCTCCTTGGCTTGACGTCTCTCATTAAGGCCTTCTTCAACAACCCCTCGGAGAACTTCGATTTCACCAGCAAGTCTCTCTATCTCTTTTCTGAGCTGGTTGATTTCATCGGTTTTCTCAGATAGCGATAGAGCATCAGACTCCCGAAGGCGACGAAGGTCCTCCAATAGTTGTTGTTGAGAAGAAAGATCCTGAGTGACACGAGTGAGATGGGATCTCAGTGTTGATATGAGGGCTTCAAGTGCTGATAAATGTTCAGTGCCTCTATAGCAATGGCATAAAATAAATAACACTACCTTTCTTTTCCTCCACGATTTCGAAGTACTTGGATGTTGATTGGTCAGCCTCCCTGACTTTCTTTTCCTTGCCCTTCGCACGCAGGGTAGACGGACCAGGGAGACGAGCGTTTACATCAATCGCGTCTTGGGACTCCAGAATTCGGGTGCGCTCCCTTACCACGTCTCGTTTACACTCTTCGAGTTCGTACTCTAGCTCCCTGACACGTCTTCTGGCGATGCTGTTTTCATTCTCTAGGTGTGATAATCTGACGTGAAGGCTATTCAGGGAAGCAACCAGGCGGGCTAGCAGGAAGGTTGGAATTTAATGTGACGAATACAAACACAAAAAACTTCACCTTCGACTTCCCTGGATCCTGATCCTCGGACAGCGTAACGATCGAGCGTGGCTTTTGCAGGAGAAACAACGGCGTTTGTAAGGCCAGTAACGTCTGGTAGATGAATGCGCCCTCGTGTTGATTTTTTAGATGATCGACTGAAGTGGTTTAGGTCTCCAGTAACGTCTGCAGCATGTCGATTAGTGATGTCTTTGCCGAGGGAATGGCGAGAAATTGAAACAGGAGGATAAGCATATTCATCGTCGACAGCACCTTCGGTTTGTGACAGATCCAGGGTTTGACGAACATCCTTTGCCTGGCCCCGTACCATCTTCGTAGCATTGGATACTGTCATAGATGGCGTCGGAGGCTGGACATTAACCTGTGGCTGAGCGACAGGTTGCGACACATGCCTCCGAACGGGAGTCACGGTAGTGTCAAAGGAAACTGCGGAGGCTTTTCTCGCTTTTGGAGTCATGCTTCTGCGAGAAATGTCCGCATAGCGACGTAACGGATCCTGGGCCATTCTGGGTGACTGATGAGCGAGTATTGTCTGGACTGAACGTGGGCGTCGTGGCGAGAACCCTACGCGCTGCAGCGATTCAGCTAGCTTCGGGCGTGAGACTTCTTGTGACCTATCAGTATCCTCGGAAGCAGAGACATCATGGAGTGGCTTAGGAGAACGCAAACGTGCGGCCAGGGATGCAGCTTCTGCAGTGTCCATCCCAGCCATGATATCCTGAAGTGGTCGATCAGGGTCATACTCTGCCCCACTGAGGCTCGGTTCCCGCCGTTGATTACGTCCGAGCCCAGCGGTGATGGTGACCGCACTCGCGTGATGTGCGACGGTAGACATAGTTTCTGCGCTGTAGGGATTAACACCGTCGTCGTCGTGCATAGACCAGGGGTGGAGATGGCTGTGGCCATCGTAATCAAAGTTTTCGCGAGAGTGTTGTTCAAATGAAGTAAAACCAGGGAAGGGGGACGGTGCGGAGTGGTGTCGTGGATATTCCACGGATTCGATGTCGCCGTCTGCTTCGTCTGGAACTGATGATAGATGAAAAGAGAGATCTGTATTCTGGAGATTGTGCTCAAGTTGAATGCGGTGATATTCTAGTTCATCACCTGGAATACTAAAGTCAAGCTGCGCCGACTTTTTAGCCATCGGAAGAAAACGAAAAGCGAAGAGGAGAACAGTCAGTTGGCAAACACGTCCCTACGCGTCGATCACGTGATCGTCACTACTGATTAGTCAGCTTAGGCCAATGTCCTTCTGATCGTATCATGGAGGAACAGACACACAAGGCTCATCGACCAGCTAAGAAGGGAAAACAAAACAAGACTGGATTCAACGAAAAAGTATTGTATTGCAGCCACTGTAGACCTGACTTGCTCATTCTCCTTGCAGGCTTTTGCTCCAAAATCAGGCCGGCGTGCCGAACGCCAAGGCCGGAGGAATGTTGAACGTGAACAGACCCGCTTGCATGTTCCTCTTGTCGATCGTACACCAGATGATATCCCTCCTCCCGTGATTGTAGCCGTAGTGGGGCCGTCTGGGGTCGGCAAGACTACTCTGCTGAAAAGCCTTGTCAGGCGATACTCGAAACAAACTCTCCAGGATGCACAAGGACCCATTACAGTGGTTGCTGGTAAAAAACGAAGGCTGACCTTTGTGGAGTCTAACAACGACATCAACTCCATGATTGACATTGGCAAAATTGCAGATCTGGTCCTCTTAATGATCGATGGATCATACGGATTCGAAATGGTGAGTATTTGTTGCATCGGTGGTGTCCATTTCAGCTAACTTGACCGGTAGGATACCTTTGAATTTCTCAATATTTTACAAGCCCACGGCTTCCCCAAGGTCATCGGTGTCCTAACGCATCTCGACCTTATCAAAAAACAGTCTACTCTAAGATCGACCAAGAAAGCTATCAAAAAGCGTTTCTGGACTGAGATATATCAAGGCGCAAAATTATTTTATCTTTCTGGTGTCCTAAACGGGCGTTATCCCGACACTGAAATCCTTAATCTCTCCCGCTTCATCAGCGTGATAAAGTTCCGACCCCTCATCTTTCGCAATAGTCATCCTTACCTCCTCGCAGACCGCATCGAAGACCTTACGCCCCGAGAATCGATCCGTGCTTCGAAAGGCAAGTGCGACCGCACCGTCACGCTATATGGGTATCTCCGGGGTACCAATCTTCGCCAAAGCACCAAAGTCCACATACCCGGTGTGGGGGATTTGGATATAACATCTATCAATGTACTTGGAGATCCTTGTCCAATACCTGACGCGGATTCCGAAAAGCGGAGAAAGCTTAGTGAGAAGAAGAAACTTTTTGTACATGCACCAATGAGCGACGTGGGAGGTGTTATGTATGATAAAGATGCTGTGTGGATTAACGTGCCCGGGAACTTTACTCGTGGCTCGACAGATGGTAAGATACTTCTTGCTCTACTCAAGTACTAGTATAACTTGCTTTCTAGTCCCACAAGGCGAGGGAGAGAAAATGGTCATGGACCTCCAAGATGTCGATGCCACGCTGGCCGATACCGTTTCCTTCAGCCGAATAAAATTGTTAGGGTCATCCTTGCAACACTTGACGGTTGATGCTCACAGTGATGAAGAGGAAGATAGCGAAAGCTCGGTAGGTGAGGACGAAGATGAAGGATCAGATGAGGACAGATCAAAGGAAAGCGGTTATTCTGATGAAGATGACTCGGAGGATGAGGACGGCGTGGACGAAGATAATGGGAACTACGCGCTCAGTTCTTCACATGGCGATCAGTGTCATACTGCATCGCGCAGGATGAAAAGACCCATGGGAGGATTCTTGAAAACTGAACGAAACGAAGGTGATGCTGCCTTCGCCGATAGTGACTCCGAACTCGGAGGAAATGACGGGGAGTGGCAATATCAAGGTGATCTCCCACCATTGAACCTGGAGGACGATGTGGAAGGTGACATGGACGAAGATGAAAGGGATGATGTATCTGCCGCACCGGCGTGGAAAGCAAATTTGTCGACGAAAGCTGCAGCTGCATTCGCAGAGCACACTCGTCGGAAACGAAGAAAAAATTGGGTGGCACTAATATACTCGAGCACTCTCACTCCCGACGAAATCATCAAGGGCGAGAATGAGGACTCTCTGGAGGAGGATCTTTCCCTCGCTGATGATTTCTTCATACCAAAAAGGGCATCGCAACCAGAGGTCGATGAGCTCGACAAGTCAAAAGAGATCTTGTCTCTAGAAAGTCTTCGAGAATGGGAGGACAAGGAGATACTGGATTCCCTTCGTCCCGCGTTCATTACTGGCGAACATGTCCCTTTGGATGGTGAAAGAATGGAAGATGGGTTGAACGGTGGCGATTTCGAGGACCTGGAGGCTGATGATTCAAATCCTCCAACTCGGTCCCAAGGTTCCACCGACGCAAAAGCTGCTACCCTCGCCGCCAAGAAAGCAGAGCTTAAACGCAAGTTCGACGAACAATACGATGATCCCGAGGGTGCGAAGATGGACTTCTACGACGAGAAGAAGGTCGAGATCGATCGTCAGCTGCAGCTCAACCGTGCTGAATTCGAAGGGGTTGACGCTGAGGCACGCGCACTGCTTGAAGGCTATCGACCAGGCTCTTATGTTCGGATTGAACTGTCCAATGTGCCTTGCGAAATGGTGGACAACTTCGACCCTCATTACCCTATCATCGTTGGAGGACTTCTTCCTTCTGAAGATCGTTTCGGGTATCTTCAAGTCCGCATCAAGCGGCATCGATGGTTCACAAAAACTCTTAAAACCAACGATCCTCTTATATTTTCCCTTGGGTGGAGACGGTTCCAGACAGTACCGATCTACTCACTGGACGACCACTCCATTCGGATGCGGATGCTCAAATACACACCCGAACATATGCACTGTTATGCCACTTTCTACGGACCAGTGGCTCTTCCGAATACAGGTTTCTGTGCTTTTAACAGTCTTAGCGCCGAAAGCGCTGCCTTTAGAGTATCGGCTACTGGCATTGTGCTTGATATTGATCGTTCGACAAAGATTGTCAAGAAACTGAAGCTCACTGGCGTTCCATTCAAGATCTTCAAGAATACCGCGTTCGTGAAGGATATGTTCAATAGCCCTCTCGAGGTCGCCAAGTTTGAAGGCGCTCACGTCAGAACAGTTTCTGGCATCAGAGGTCAAGTGAAGAAGGCATTGTCAAAACCTGAAGGATCTTTCCGAGCAACCTTCGAGGACAAGGTGCTTTTGAGCGGTAAAGTTCTTCAGCTCAGAGTCCGTTAGAGGTAGTTGACGTGTTTTATGAAGATATCATATTCCTTCGAGCATGGTACTCTATCCAGCCGCGCAAGTTCTATAATCCTGTCACCTCGTTATTATTGTCTCAGAAGGGACAGTGGTCAGGCATGCGACTGACGGGAGAATTGAGGAGATCCGAGGGTCTCAAAACACCTGTCAATGTCAATTCGCTGTACAAATCCATCGATCGGGCACCCCGTCGTTTTAACCCTCTGAAGGTGTCCAAGAAACTTCAAGCCGCGCTCCCTTACGCCTCAAAACCAAGGGCCATGAAACCGCAGAGAAAGAAGACTTACATGGCGCAGCGTGCTGTCATTATGGAGCCAGAGGAGAAAAAGGCGGTTGCGCTCTTGCAGCAGATCCGAGCGTTGCGGAAGGACCAGGTTATAAGGCGGAAGGAGAAACAAAGCGAGCGGAACGCAGTGCGGCGCAAGAAAGCAGAGAAGGAAGAGGCGGTCAGGGCAGATAAAGATAAAGAGAAGAAAAAGGAGATTATGAGAGTTGCTGGGATCAAGAGCAAGCGAGAGACAGAAGCGGAAGAGGGGAGGCCAAGGAAAAAACGGAGAACGTAGCATGTTGTGATACTTCACTTCGGTTCTCCTGTGCGGAAGATAGTCGAGTATACATACTCCCCCATAGATAGGAGCTGGAACTGGGCTTACCACTTGGCTACCATGTTGTACAATCCCTCAGTGGCGTGACACACTGTCACATTGCCACAGCGTCACGCCGGGTCCGCGATGGGGCAAGACTAACGCATTGAAGTGGTACTAGGCACTTGCTGGCCACGAGGATCAACTTGTTCTTCACTGCAAATGAGCGGGCATCACTGGTATTCAAATGGCCAACCTCAGGAGATTCCGTCACGTCGGGTGCAACAGCCAAGCCACGCTCCTGACACCACGTATGATGCTCACAGACTTTTCGCCACATATCCGCCAGCATCGGTCATTCCCTCAGCACATGGTAATTCTCCCTATCATAATGTTGTCTTTTTGAATGATTGTCTGATTCTGAAGTAGTTGCTCGCCATATGAGCAACTTGTCCATCGCTGCCTCCCCCCCTACGTATATGCACGCGAATCAAAGCAATTTCTATGCTGCCCAATATCCAACTTACACCCAAATTGCTTCGCCATTTACAGAATATTCACAAGAGCTTGCCTACCTGTCTGCTCCCTCTGTTCCTTCCACGCACTCAGCACACTCAGCATATTGGCAAAGTACTAGGGATGAATCCATAAGACTCCTGTCATGTGGGCCACCGTAAGTGGCGACTTCTTTTGTACATCGTATTATACTGATGATTCGTCGCCCCTTTCCCCTCACTATAAGCCAATCTAACTATGTACCACCTACGCAATGGAATCGAAACTCAGCTAGTTCATCATTCCAAGCGCCAGCTCTTGCCAACTCTTTGTTGCAGCGGGTCAATCCTAGCTCCGCTTACCCAACCCCACCTCCTCCAGGTATACAAGCGTCTTCTTCGTCTCTTGCTTTTGCACTTGGGAATCCGAATAAGCGACCGAATGAACGGGTCTACAAACCAGAGGAGTCTGGCCCTTTCTTTAAAGACTTTCTTAACCGTTCTGCCCAACTTCTAGAAAACAAACCTATACCACCTGTGTCATCTGTGCCTAGAAAAGACACCATCGAGGTTGGCTCGGTGCCTCCACCATCAAATTCATCTTTGGTCAGTTCTGTGGTTAGTGGGGCGTCCTCAACGCCACGTAAACGTAAATCGCCAGAAGATGTTATCACTCCTTCACACAAGCGTATACAGACATCTGCCCCTCAGCACACAACACCGGACAATAGAGCTTTTAGCACCACGCCATCTCAGACGTCCTCTAAGACTACTCCTCGCCAAGTTATGGCCTATGTCCATGTCCCCCCTGCATCCTGGAAAACCCCTTCAAGGAAGCGTTCCAGAGATGAGGCGGCTTCCGACGAGTCTGAAGATGAGGAAAATGATTGTAATCGACGTGATGTAAATGCTAGCGTGAAATCATCCGCTCGTCGCACAGGGGATAGGGACGAACGAGGTGAGTTTGACAGTTTATATGTATTTCCACCTAACACACAGCCAGCTCCATTGGAAAAACTTACTACATTGATCGAAGATATCTTCGAAGCTGAAGATTCACTCTCTGTGGATACCCAGGCTGAAGACTTACCCAAGGAGTTCTTTTCCCCACTGACATCTGATTGCAACCACCCCCAGCTTCAGCACAACCTGATTCGCAAATTGACCAAATACATAAGTCAGCTTGCCCATCCGCCCAAGAGATCTAGACGTCCTCGAGAGACTGCGACCAACAGCACTAATGGGGCAAAGTCTCGGGAGTCACTTGGCAATATAGAGAGCCCAATGCTTTCCAGGTTAATGAAGATCCTCGAGCGCTCGATTAAAGCAGGCGAGGACTTGGATCCGTTCCGTACTTCGGTACTACGGCCATCCACACAGTTGTCACCAACAAAGAAAGGCCACAAACAGCCTACGATGCTCGATGTTTCAAATGAAGAGGGTGCGGAAATGAGCAGGGATTCTTCACTACAAGAACCGCAGAACCAGCCATTGTCTGACTCGGATGTACGCACCCTCGCCACTCGGTTGGAGATTGCCAGAGATAGTATTTTAGCGGCAGAATGCTGTATCGCCTTATTGGGGGGAGAGGGTTTGACAAAAAAGGTTGGCATTATAATTACTATCTGCACAGTTATCAATCTTACACGGATCTCACCTGTAGTTGTACTCGGAGGAACTGATCACAACATGTCTCAGCACCATCAAGAATCAACTGACCATGATTGTCTATCCTTTCGTCGAGGGTACTGGCATTGGCACGTCTGCTTCACCACATTTACAATGTCTTCATCGATACACCCATTCCGGCTGTGCCGACCTACGTAGATTAATGAGCGAACTTTTCCAGGCTCTCTCCGCCGGCCTTCCACGCATCAATTCACTTTTCAGCGCAGACGGCATCATGATGTCCGATGCCATCATTATTCAAGCCGTCTATATTGCTATAGGTCCATTCTTTGTAGTGGAATCTCACGAGGGCGATGCAAAGGGAAAGAAAGAGAACGCCGTGCTGAGCACACTTGGCAGCAGTGCGATGAGAGGTTTACGTCTCGATGCCTTGTCGATCATCCGTAGTGTAAAACATACCAAGGCAAGCTGGTCACAATACTTATTACTTGACAGATCTTTGCAAACCACGAAGACCAGCGCTCATGGATCATCGAAGAGATTTTGTCATCTTTGATTAAGTTGTCTAACAGTCACAAGAAGGCTGGCCAATTCCGGTTTGTTTCTTGCAACCAACTAACCATCGGTCGCTGACACAGGGACAACAGACTACGTGATGGGCGGTCGATACGCACGGTTTCTGCCCTGCTTTTGCAACTCGTTCAGACATCAGCTAGGGATGTGCGGATTGCAGCACGAAAGATTGCAAAGGCTCGCCAGAACCAATCACTTCGGCGCCAGGACAGTTCATATGAAAAGCTTCAGGACACTATGTTCGATGAATACGATGCTAAGGTGAAATCATGTACCACGACGCAGCATATTTATACTAATCAACGAACAGGAGATCAAATTATATATGTCTGGCCTTGAGCCTGCGACAACAGCTGCGAAGACTATCATTCTCTTTTTGACTCAAAGGTTTGTTGCATGCTACTTTTTTTTTTGGTTTATTCACAGGGAACAGGTCAGGCAAGGGCAAACAAACAAAGAACTCCAACGAAGCAGAATATCGCATCATCCTAGATAACCTTATATCCGACCTTCTTGTCGTGTTGTATTGGCCAGAGTGGCCCGCCGCAAGTTTGATTTTGAGTGTCATTTGCAAGTTTATGGTACGTATGATGACATCGTGGAAAGTTATTAGCATGATAACAGCCCCATTAAGGTCACCTCCTTAGATGATGTGAAGACGAGCCAACAGACGGACACTAATGCAGCGAAGACAATAGCATTGGACCACTTGGGTATCATTGCTGCGCGCTTGCGGTGTAGCGCCACGAGGGCCCGGCAGCGTGGCGGTAAGAATCCCATCATTCCGCTGGATGAGGTACTGGTTTTTGTGGTCCGTCTTGGCATGATCTTATTCAACATGACAGATAGTCTCGTCGGAAAGCATTAAGGATTTCGAAAAGCTCTTGGCTCACCACGAAGCTATCTCCAGCCATCTTTGGAAGCGCTCGTCAGATGATCAAGCGTATGAGGTGAGTTGAAGAAATGGGCGTTTCATGTCGCTGACGTGCTTCAGAGTGCGCGAGAATTGACTGCTGCGATGTGGGGCCAAGAGCTTGCGGTTACTCTACGGGCACTATGGAACACTCTACAGCGTCAGGAAGAAGGCGACGGCCCACGACTGCCATCGACCACGGCATTTTGTACACACCTTCAGAAAGCTTTGAGCAATGTGTGGCAAGACCACTCTAGCGACGTGTTTAATGTCGGGTGAGTGTACACATATTATTTGGTCGCCCCACTCAGCATCACCAAGTTCACAAGAGGAAGTCACTCGTATCGACTCTCTAGCGGAAGAAGTTGGCACCGTGCAAAGTCTAATGGGTTCCTTTGGACCGATACTAAATGTTATTTTGATGGCTCTTGACGCACCACCTGTCTTCATGCGCACGAAGGCTCTGCGGGCGCTTGGTCAAATTGTGACCAGCGATTCCTCCGTCCTGTCGATGGTAAGTGGGTATATGGGATGTATGATGATAGTACTTGACGACTCTTCAGACAAATGTCCGTCGTGCCATAGAAAGCCATCTGCTGGATTCTTCCCCTGCCGTCCGAGATGCCGCCGTTGAGCTGATTGGCAAGTATATGATTGAATCACCCGAGGTCGTGGGCGATTACTATTCAAAGATCGCTGATCGAATAGCGGTACGCATTGACCTCTGCAACCTGGTTAATCCTCTTAAATGACGTTGTCTACCGCAGGACACTGGTCTTGGGGTACGAAAGCGGGTAATCAAACTGCTCAAGCAATATTACAGTGTGATCGAGGACGTAAGTCGCCGCATCGACATTTGCACTAAGCTAGTCCTACGAATGCTGGATGAGGACGACACTGTGAAGGATCTCGCCGTTAGGACCACGGAGGAATTGTGGTTTCCAAATTTGCCTGCGCAATCTGCTCCGAATTCTAAAACCAGGCTGCCCTCCGCTTCTATTCACCCGCAGGACAAAGCACCTTTACTGAACAAAGTATCCGTGATCATGGGCGTATCGGCCTTCTTTAAAGACAGGCAGTCACCACTTGAGGACTTGTTGCACAAGATCATTTCAAACCAGAATTCAAATGATTTGCTACTCATGCATGCAAGCTACTCTGAAATATGTGAGGCGCTAATCGACGGTCTCGTAGATGCTTCGGACTTGCCAGGTTTTGTAAGTAGTGGTGTGTAAAGCCTCTTCATATGCATATTCACCCTTACCTTCCTCAGACGGTGCAATCTTGCATTAGGACACTATACCTCTTTGCGACAGCCCATCCATCTGTCTTGTCTGGTAGTAATGCATCAACCCTTCTTCCGTACCTTAAAAACCCCACTTCGGTCCGTTGTTTCCATACGCATCCTCACATAGATGCTTATGTGTACTGCAGAGCGACGAACTCGTTGTTTCCGACTACTTACTGAGGGTATTCCGTATATCCATCCCCCACATGCCTAGGACAGCAGTCAAATTCGGTCAGGACTTGCAGCTGGTCTTACAACCCATGATAGTCAAGCCATCCAATGTTGGGGGAATAGTGGTACGTCTATATAACCTGTCTTAGAAATAACTATGTGACCCGCGAAACAGTGCCTCCAGGAAAGCGTCGCCTGCATGTGTGGTGCCGTGCAGCATCTTACGCACGATTTTCATCGATTAGTTGCCCTCCTGAAGTCTTGTAACAGTTAGATATTCCACTTCAACCAGCTCATTGGTATTCATATTTCGTTTCAGCACGCCTGCAGCAAGCCATTGCTCGCAAAAACGAATCGATGAGTTCGGTGGAAACAAGGGCTTTGTCTATCCTCATTTTCATTGTAGCTCTGTTGGGGGAGCACTGTGACTTTGATAAACTTCGCATTGAGCGAGCAGGTCAGTATTACACTCTGTGCTACACAATCAGACTCTGAACTATGAACAGAATTTGCCCCGGATTTGAACATCGTTTCAGAGGCAAGTCATACCCATCCTTGGCAGCAATGTTTGTTCATATGTAGCTTAGGGGCCTCTGGTGGAACACATTTACAACACCCTTCTAGCACTTTATGCAAAATATATCGATGCAAGTTTGAAGGGTCGAATTTTGCAATGCCTAGGTGCCTACTACTCTTTGTTGCAAGGTCGCTACCTCACGGATTTCCAGGATTCCTCTTCCGCGCTCAGCCAACACTAATGACATTGGAGCAGTCAGCTGGCATCATGGATGATATATTTGCATCCCCCGATGAAGAAAGCCGCGGTCGATTACTCAGAATTTTGCAGGATTTCCTTGTTTCAGAGGCAGCAAAGCATACCGAGCAACAGAAAGGTACATCCCTCTTTCCAGATGCTGGTGGCCAGTTGGTCAATCATTTTCAGGGTCTGGCAAGGCCAAAAACGAGGGTGATGTGGATATGGCCCAGCTTGTCGGAAATACGGATGATTTCGCTGATTCTGGGTACATTTCTGATGTGTACCTCCTTCATCTTTGGTGCTAACCAATGTTGCAGTGTCAGTTCGGCAGTTGTGCAGCGTTATTTAACACATATTTTAGACGCCGCACTGTCTCGAAATCCTCAGATCCAAGCTGTCGCTGTTGAGATTTTGAGCTTTACAGTGAAACAAGGCTTAGCTCATCCACTTCAGGTCTGTCTAACACTTGTCATACTTTCTTGTTACGTTGAGCCATCACCCCTAGTCCTTCCCTGTTATTGTTGCGTTGGAGACAAGCCCAGTCCTTGCCACTAGTGCGCGGGCGAGTGCTTTACACGCCATCCTGTATTCGAAGCATACGTCTCTCCTGAACTCTCGGTTCATTGTAAGTGCAAGGCAGTCATTTGACTATCAGAAAGCCATCTCTCCAAATAACGTCCAAGGTAGGCGTCATCATTTCTTGTTACTTGCAAGATGGTAAATCCCTTTCAATCTGGAGGGTACCGCATACACCCTGAGCCCACTGCACTACTACAACGGTGGTACTCTCTGGTTCGGGACAAGAGAACTCCTCGGCAAGATTTCTTGAAGGCTCTGGTGAAGTCGTTTGACGTCTCCCCAGCCTTGAAATCAACCCAAGTGAGTGCGATTGTGGCATCTGTGTCCGTAATTGCCTCTTACAAGCCACAAGAATGACATCGATTTCATTCGTTATATGGCGGAAAACTTCGCAACGCTGGATTACAAGACTCTAGAAGAAGTGCTGACCGTCATCAAGCATCTCACATCTATTCTATCGACGTCTGGGATGCAACTCATTGATTTAGTTTCTCCGTCGCACCTCCTTACCCAGTTACACGAACCTCAGAACCAACCTCTTACCAATGGCACCACACCAGTAAACACACCCTACCCTTATTTGATTGGCATAATTCCTCACGCTGTTTGGTTGTCCAGTCCACACCACCTGCAATCGTTAACCTTGACGTTAATGTCATGAGAACCTCGGTAATCATTGGCATAGTGATGCTCCTGAAAACGTACCTCAAAGCATTGTATGGATTAACTGAAGAGTAAGCCAACCCTTTCTGAAAGAATCCTCTTATGACTCACATTTCTTCATAGAAAATGTAGTAAATTTGTCCCTGGAAAGAAGAGTGCGATTGGTGACAAGCCAGCTACCAAACGTCACCAGCAACCTATATCTTGGGAGCGTTTGCCATTCGCAATTACATCTCTCGCTCTCCCAGAAGATTTAGTGGCGCATCGAACAACTGTCGGTTCTGCTGCATTATTTGCTGATGTGTTACTGATCTATTGCATCTAGTTCCTTCAAGTGTGGAACGCAGACGGAGTGGCACCGGAACCAGAAGACACCCTCGAATAATGTAGCTTGTTCAGTCGCTTGCGATAGATCCGTATATCATTATCACTTTTCGTCGCTAATGTTACAATACTGGCAATCTTGTTATATCACTCGTTTAGTTTGTAATTGAACAGACTTTGCAAGGACTATTCAGTTTACTCGACTGTCTTCTGAATGTACGCGTCCATAACCAATATTTATTTCTACTACTATTGATGACGGGAAATAAGCATGTGTTCCTGTGGGATCCAACGAATGTGACAATGAAATACAGCGAAAAATTGTGCTCATGATATAATTGGTGCACGGGTGTCAGAAACCTTCGCCAGGAATCGTTTGACAACTGATTTTCCACGGCGAAGGTTCGAAAGGGATATGCGTTCGTTAGGGAGGTGCGCTCGGTCCTACATTGATTCAGTAAAACATTTAGGATCATACAGACAGAAAAACCTTACCGTGCTTTGCCCGAGAGGGAGATGAAGGGCCCGACAACCGAACTCCTTCTCTAGGTTAGGGATGGATGGGATAGACTGCCATCATGATGAACGTGGGCTTGCATGTGGAGACTCGGGACTTACGCCGCCTTCTCGTATTCGCAACGGTTGGACTCCCCATTCCTCACACACAGCGGTCTCAAGCGCGTTGAACCAAGGATCCTCTAAATTACCAAGCCACCAGTCCGCTGTGTGGTCAATGCGAACCTACGCAGATATCAGCAATGTAGCCATGCGCCTCGGGTGAACGGAAACCTAACAGATAGACTATTCGGGGATCGAAGGGCATGAAACGAATTTTGCAAATGCGAGACTAGCGATTGTGAAATGGTCTTCAAGTCTTGGTCAGGTACTATGCGTAATGAAATTTCTGCGGCAACCGTGCCCGGAATCACAGTGGAGCCTGTATGCGCTCATCGTTTCACAATGCAAAGCAGATGCGACATCAAACTTACTGCCAGGCCCTGACACAGCAAGGTTATGCACAGTGAGGGAGGGTTCGCGCCATCTTGATGATAGGACTGAACCTGGGCTCCCTGTCACCTCAGACAACAGCTCATATAGTTGTTTTTCTTTAACAGTCTGCTCTCGGACACTTTCATCTGTGGGATAGGTCAGCTCAATACGGGGATACCGGACAACAACAAACAGAAACCAGGAATTGTGACTTTGCGTTGGCCATCTGTTAGTGTAGCCAGAAGACGAATCCTGCGAATGGGGTGAGACTTCGGCGTACAGCAATATCGATGGCATACATGTCTTGCATTGGTTCAGTTACCGCACCGCCTTCAATACCGGAGTGTCGATCTGGTGCACCACTAGAAATCTACAACAGGACCTCTCAGATGAGAACTGGCACATTATGTGGTACGCACTGTAACCCTCGCATGCACGACCCCCCGCAAACCATAGGTGATGCACGGGTGGTACTCTGTTATCCACGTGGAATTGCTGTTAAATAAGATGAAGCAGCCAACGTCGTTCAAGAGCGGTCAAACAAACCTTAAAAGGATTGCATCGACATGTCCGATCTGAGACTGTATTGGTGTGAACAAGAGGTGAAACTGATAAAGAAGAAAAAACCTTGTGCTTCCGAACTGCATCCATAAAGCCAATACTTCCCACTTCCTCTTCACCTTCGATCAGGAAGATTAAATCGACGTCGAGAGCTCGTCTTCTCAGAAGCTCGGCAGCCGCGCAGGCAATGGCAATAATAGGACCCTTGTTATCCGTCACACCCCGTCCATATAGGTAACCATTGCGACCGTCGACCGAAAATGGGTCAGAGTCCCAGCCATCAGTGGGTGCTGAGATTACATCGTAGTGTCTGGAAAGATCCTGAGTGAATAACGAACTTGAGGGTGCCTCTCGTTCTCACCCATAAAATAGTATCCTAGGCTTGGGGTGCTTTCCTTGGCTCCCGCAAAAGGTAGCCAATACGAGAGGATTCCCAAGCTCATAAGTAGGCAGCTATAGCTCCGGCATCAATACGAAAACGGAATGCGTATTGCAATATTCCTAACCAATGTAGATTCTGCACCGAGTTGACGAAGGCACTTTTTCAACCAAATGGCCGCCTGTTGGCAATTCCCGCGATGCAAAGGATCTGAGCTAACACTCGGAATAGAGACGAACGTAGAGAGCGCATAGGTCATCGTATCTATTGTCGGCGAGGTGTTAGGCATTGACAATAGGTCACGGCTGACGCACCATGGTGGTCGTCATCAATCCCATTCGAAATGTCTTTTTCCAATGACATCTCCGGGTCATCGGACTTCAGCGGCACCACTACGTCCCAAATCTACCGGATTACAGCACAGCCAAGAAATACGGATGATTTAATTTACCTTGACCAAACCATCATTAGCACCAGTCACCAATACAAACCCATTTGTTTCGGTTGACATAGTAATACTGGAGGAAAGTACAATTCCATCATGTGCCTTCCACGAAGATATACAATTGAACGAAGGGGACCATCTCTGTGTTATGGTCAAAGGTGGTCAATCTTTGACATGGGTATGCAGAGAACCCATACCTGCACTTGACCGTTTGCAGAGCAAGTAAATAAGTCGGAATGCATCACAGACAGCGACAGAATGTCAATATTCTATAGAAAATGAATAATGTGTGTTCTCTGTGGCTTGGCGACTCACTTCTTGCACTATAATCGTCCGGATGAGGGTCTTTGTCTCGAGGTCAAAGACTTTGACATATCCATCCTGGCACCCCGCAAAGACGGACTCGCCTTGCACTCCAAGGGATAGCACGGCGCCATGGGAACAATCCAATGTATGGATGTGGGCTGGACCGGATTGTGCACAGTTCCAGATCTGCCAGCAAACAAAAGGGTGAGAACCACGACTCAATAGTAACCAAAGAATTGACCTTGACCGTCTCGTCCCCACTTCCGGTTAAAAGTTGGTATTCGCCATCCGAGTGCAAAGTTGAATCATCGGCACCTGTCCTGACCGGGGATATCAATGCCATACAATACACATATCCATAATGAGCCGAGTCTATGACGTTTGATGCGGGGATATTAAATGCGGAGGCAGCTCCATATGACGTGTCTCCCTCTAGAAAAGAGGGTGATAACGACCCGAAGTTATTCGCAAATAGGTCGGCCGGCCTGTGAGTATACTGAGGATAGCTGTCGAAGAATTTGTGAACCTTGCGTGAGGGGGTCGAGAGGCCAGATGAGATCTCTTGGATTCGTTGCCCAATCTGATCTTTGGAGAATTCAAACCACTGGAGTGAGGTATTTTGGCAACCAATATAGATGACCTGGAGTTTAGGGTTCCACGCCAAAGAGAACAGATCACCTGCGCCCGTTTCCAGGTATGGATGCAGCACGTAAATGGGCGCAAAAGTCACTGTTGACCATATCTGGGCCTAATCTCAGCTCGTAAGCCACGAGGTAGATACATGTTGCGCACCCTGACTGTACTATCACCTGCCAAAGTTCTGAACCAGGCCGAGTATGAAAGTAAAATACCTACCTGAAGCACTGAATAACCACAGTTTCTCCTCGGCAAGCTCTAGAGCGAGAATACTACCAGTATGTCCACGCAAACTAGTTTTAAGCGTGTATGATCGCTTTGACCAAACCTGAGGGGTTCAGCACGCCATTGATGACTAGTAAGTGAAGACGTTACTGATATATCCTGACACTGTCCACCGACATAAACATGATCGGTGTCTGCGACTAGACTCAGGACAGACCGATTCTCATCACCCAACGAGTGAACAAGAGCGGGGGACGGGAGAGATGGCACAGGATTGCTGACAGAGGCTGTTGAGCTGAATGTAAGGGAGTAAATCCCATCATACAGAGACACGGACAACATACGAGGAGGGATGGTAGCTGTAGTGGCGGTATTCATACCTAAAAGACCTGCAGAGACGCGTGGTTTGCTCCAATCGGCTACGCGTGAGATAGAAGACGAGGTAATCTCAGAGAACCCGAGGATGCTCGTAGGATCAGCACGGTCCAGAAATAACTGGTCGGTGCTAGGCTGGTGAGGGGACGAGATGGACGGACTTTTTTGCCTGAGTCGTTGACAAGGCTCGTCACGGTGGTGAGCTTGAGACTGAACGTTCCTCTTGAAGTAATTCCAGCGTTCATTATTTACCTTCCACGTACGCGAATGGCGTCAGAGAAAGCGACATTGGCGAAAGAAAAGGTGCACAGTTACTTCCTTCTGGTTTGTCGGGTCTGGCGCTGACAGAGATCAAAGGGAAACCAGGCTTTCAAAGCGGGCGATTATCCCACCGCAATCGGTCACTACACCTCAGCCATCCTTGCAAACAACAGCGATCCCACTTTCTACCTGAACCGCGCATTTGCGTATCTGAAACTAGGCAAGTACGTCCCACCGGTCAATCAACTTTCACATTCTGCCAAGCCTGATCATCGTCACCAGAAACGAGGATACTGAGAGGGATTGCACAAAAGCCCTTACGCTGAGCCCTAATAATGTAAAGGCACTCTTCAGACGGGCACAAGCAAGACGAGCGTTGGGCAACTTGGGGGGTGCTCGTGAAGGTAGGCATTCCATAGACCCGTTTTCCACAAAATAATCGTCATTTGGAGATCTCCACAGGGCCCTTGAGCTGGAACCCTCGAACACATCCGTGAAGAACGAACTCGACGCAATAGATAAGGCAATGGAAGCGGAACAGGTGAAACAACGCAAGTCAACGGTAAGCATCCAGTCGTCTTTGAACGTTTCCGTACGTAGTTTCGGACACATTCTCTAAGCCGAAACGCCGTCGTGTACCGATTGAGATCATCGAGTCTGAGAGAGACCAGAAAACCCAGCAACAAGCTTCCTCGTCCAAAGCAGCGAATGATGAGTCCTTCATACAGCCCATCTCGTCAAGGAACTTGAAGCCGGACAACGAATCAACAACAGGATCACCGTCACGACCTGCATCCCAAACGTTCGTGGAAGCAAAGAACACTCGAGAATCCGCCAAGGGTGGTCGGGTTAGCGGGGGCATATTCCGACCATCTGGGAACCACACCGTCCTCACGCGATCAACGACTGAACAGCGAACCACAACCCGACCAACCCCAACTCCAAGCAAGTCTGCGGCTTCGCAGCCTCTGACGACTCTATTCGAATTCACTAAAACATGGGATTCGCTGAACACCGACGACGCTCGATGGAAACTCATATGTGTAAGTAGCGACCACACGTGAGATTCCATCCACTGACTTCCCAGCTTTAGACGATCCCCCCTGCTTCATTTCCTATGCTATTTCAAGCGTCACTGGAGCCTGACTTACTCAAGTCAATCTTGCATACTTTCCAGGGGGTGCTCAATCGGGATCCGACTGCTCGTGGCTCTGTGCAGCAGTACCTGTCAGCGCTTATGAGAGTGCAAAGGTTTGGGACCGTGATGTTATTCATGGACAAGCAAGAGAGGCAACTTCTAGAATATTTACGTGGAGAAGTAGAGTCTTCGTGAACAAAGTTTGGAGTCTTTACATCTGCAAGTGATAACGTAAAGCGGATTACACAAAAGTCAGACTTAACGGCCAAATTGCTAATAAATCTGCTTCCGACCCGCGATATAGCTTCGAGGAACAGTCTGGGCGATGCCTCTGTCAGGACGGTTGAGTGGTTAAAACCCCCCACGCTGAACGATAATCCTGCAGTCTCGTATGTCTCCTCAAGTGATTTGCTTGTCACCACAGGGAACCACCTCGGATTTCATTCTGACACATCTTGGGAGCCAGGCTGACAGTATCGACAGCGACCTGCTGCTTAATGCATTCAAATCTCATCTTGCTGGTGATGGTTTGTACAAACCAGCAATAGACGGTGCACAGGCGTCCCACGACGACACGATGCTTATGTATGTTTGCTGTTTCTGATGTCCGTTTGCGAGTGAGTTGACTGGCTAACACTGATATGG
The DNA here is from genome assembly GCA_029372045.1 of Scleroderma citrinum. Lineage (NCBI taxonomy): Eukaryota > Fungi > Basidiomycota > Agaricomycetes > Boletales > Sclerodermataceae > Scleroderma > Scleroderma citrinum. The sequence continues at coordinate 1,509,023 of JARFMN010000001.1, forward strand.
TGACAAGGCGCTTCCTACGAGCACGGCGATATGACTGTAAGAAGGCGCAGATCAAGTTCGCACATACGGAGGCTTGGAGAAAGGAACATGACGTCGATAATCCCTTCAAGAATTTCGATGCGGATGAGATGGAGTCTGCAAGGAGATTCTATCCTCGCTGGACTGGACGAAGAGACAAGGTTGTTGCCTATAGAGAATTCTGCGAGCCACGTACCCATATTAACTTTCTCTCAGTGTGGTCACCCTCTGTACGTGTACCGGTTGACGTCCCTGCACGGTTCTGTGCGTAAAGAACTAGAGACACTCTCCCCGGAGCGACGTTACCAGCGTATGTATGTACCAAGTGACTTTCTAGGGACTCCTGACGCCTCGTATTGTGACAAAGAGTTGTGCTATACGAAGCTATGACTCGTTTCATTCTCCCCCTCTGTGACTCCCTGCCCCACGAACCTTCCACGCCAGTATCCTCTGTCACGACGATTATCGACTTGGAAGATGTTTCGCTGGCAACTATGTGGTCGTTAAGAAGTCATCTCCAACAAGCATCTATCATGGCCACGGCTCATTACCCTGAAATCTTGAATGTCATTGCTATTGTCAACTCCCCATCATTCTTCCCCATAGTTTGGAATTGGCTTAAGGTATGTGGCACGGCACACCTCGTCTCGTAGCTGAAGTAAATACCTCAGGGTTGGTTCGACGAAGCTACTCGCAGGAAGATTCACGTGCTAGGAAGGAATCCGGGAGAATCACTCCGTCAGATAATAGACCCCCAGAATCTACCGGTAGTTTATGAAGGCGAACTAGAATGGGTCTTTGAAGACGAGCCATCTTTAGATAGCGAAATGGCCGCAGTGGTGGGCCAAATGCCCCGCGGTCCATCCATATTTACAAAAGAACAGGTGACGGAGCTTTTCAAGGATAAAGGGGACGTTCTGTGCTAGGTATGCCATAGAGGTGAATCGCAAGGTTTACATCATGTACATTTATGATTGGGCTACCCAAACCGAATGATAGTGGACGATCATCGCCGCAGTTCGGTGAGTCACAAGCGATATCATTATTATATAAGTGGCTGGTCCTCTGCTTGGGTCGACTTCACAATATTAATCAAACCTGCATGATGCAGTCCCCTGGAGAACAGGTTGCTATTTGTTTTTATCCCCCTGCATATGACATTCGCGTCGAGAGGATCCCTATCCCAAGGTGGGTTGGACAGCCTAAACTGCAATTAGTCGTTACATCGAAACCTCCCCTGAATTCGACAGAATCGAGTACCCGGATGATGCGATCGTTAAGGTCAAGGTAGGCTAGGGACGACAACTCTCTCATCTACAACTGTATTGACCATGAATTCCAGCTCGCAGGACTATGTGGGAGTGATCTGCACATCTACCGTGGAACTGAAGGGATAATGGAACCGTATGTTTTCCGAAGACTACCAGTGGCCATAAAAACTACGCAGATGTCCTAACATTAGGTGTGTCTGTGGCCACGAGTTCGTAGGTGAGGTCATTGCGCTTGGATCAAGTTTCCATCCAAATGCAAGCGGTCGCCCTTCCCTCTATTCGACCCTCCAGGTCGGGGATAAGGTCATCTCGCCCTTTACTGTTTCCTGCGGGGAATGCAAGTAGGTATTCCTTTGGATCCCAGAGTTGCAGTGCAGAAGTCAATCCCTTCTCAGCTTCTGCCACGTCGGCTTTACAGCTAGATGCGTAGAGTCTTGTCTTTTTGGATCACCCCACACCCCCGGAGGGCAAGCGCAATATGTGCGTGTCCCCAAGGCTGGTGGGACCCTCTACAACCTGCAAGAAGTCTCAGCTGTTCACGAAGGAACGAAACCTGACGTGAAGGAGTTTATTCCCGGCCTAGCGGACTCTTCTTTACTCTTGCTTTGCGACATCCTGCCTACCGGTGTATTTGCTGCCTTCCAAGCTCTGAACCATCCAAAGGTCCTTCCGATGATGAGATCCCTTCCTTTCCCTCATAGCTCCGCATGTACTGCAGGAGAAAGCATATATTCGGCTATGCCTTTACTACGGCCGGGTGCAGCTAACTTGACGATTGCTATAATCGGACTCGGTCCAGTTGGGGTGGTGTGTTCATTCCGCACAAACTAGTATCAAAGAATCTCAGATGTCTATTACAGTGCACGTGCATTGCTGCTATCGATTTCTTGCACGCAAATGGTTCGGACTTCAAAATAGTCGCAATCGACCCAGTCGAGACTCGACGGAACAAAGTAACAGCTATATATTCGAAGATTTCTTGTGACCAAACCAGGGGTTTCCTGGAGGTTGCCGACATCAATGAAAGCAAGCGTCTTGTGTCTGAGTGGACAAACGGCATCGGTTGCAATGTTGTGTTCGAGGTGAAACCATGATATTCTATGTTTACCCGCGAATTGACCGATTTGGCGAAAATAGGTTGTTGGAAATAACAGTGCTTTGATGCTCGCGTATGAGCTTGTGAGACCTTTTGGCTGCATCACATCCGTTGGGGTGCATGCCAATTCAAATGTGCCTTTTACTGGCCAAAAACTTTACAACAAGAACGTCTCATTGGACTTTGGTCGGTGTCCAGTTCGGGCTATGTTCCCAATGGCACTGGACCTACTTCTACGGAGGCAGGATGTATTTAGTGAAGTTGGTGGAGAAGTTAGTTTGATCGACAAGATTGTGGGGTTCGATGTGGCAGGGAAAACGTACGAAGAGTTTGATAGAAGAGAATGTGGTAAGGTTCTATTTGATCCATGGAGGTGAGGGGGTTTGGTTGTTGGGAGAAATACCTTCAGATCATAAGCTGCCTCGGCGCTCACGGAATGCGTAGTTTTCTATTGGGGGTTTTCTTTATAGGTACTTAGTCCTGGTTTTGTTTCCAAGGTAGACAGACCAAAGACATCACTGAGCAAATATTGAAGCTGAAGCGCTGAAGGAGGATACTAAGTAAGACGATTTGCAGTGTCACACTATATTGCCATCCACAACTTCACTCGATACTGCTCGTAATCCTTCCGATGACAATCTGCACCACCCCAATCTCCAATCTCCTCTTGCTTGCCCTTCATGCATCATGTTTTCCCTTAACAAGCACTGTTCTGTCAAACCTGACCTTAAGCACCATCGTCTGGAAGTGGGTAATTCAAATCATCGTTTCTTCCCGCATCAAGACCGTGAACACTGAATCGGGACCAGACAACGTACACTCAAGACTCGCGCCGACTACCCATAAATGACCATTAGCCTCATCAGCATTCACACTGGGGCCCTTGGGACCAGAATCAGCTGAGTGGGTCAAGCAATGGGTGCAATTTAGCGCAAGAGGTCGATCAGATGCTTGTCATTATGCATGTAAGTTCCTGCAATCCTGGTCCAGATCTGATCCACTCTCGTATCGTTACTGTGGAGGAAATCATCTGTTGAACACCCCCACGATGCAAGTCCTAGTTGGCTCATATCGAAATTGAAGAATCATTGTAGTTCCCTCCAGTGCTGGCCGAGGGTATCCCTCATCTTCCAGTTACTCAAATTGCTCACAAGGAGCTCTGCAACGAACCATTACACTGGTCTCCTTAACGTGAGTTGATCTGCTTTGTCCAAGTTCTGTACCTTATAATCAGGGCAGTTCTCAGAGGTAAATGCATTCTTGACATTGGTCGCTAGTCGGAATACCATCCCACCGCATGAACTCAAGGCAAACTCATGTGCAGATTAAATCATGTCCACGGTTCGTGCAAGACATCTCCCTGTTCATGCTGCTATATATTAGGACATGGCCCTCGGTGCGCTTTTTTTCTTCCCTCACTGCGTATTCATTCTTCTGTTGCCGTTGTCGCAACAACTAACACCATTCACGTACTCGACGCAAATATGCCTCATAAGTGAGCAGGATGTCTGTGGTATTACCATAATTGACGAAGAACCTGACACATTGTTAGGTGCTGTCTGCATGGTGGAAACTAGAGAGATCAGACGTGGAGATATTGCTCTTAGTTGTTGTTCCATCAGAAACACCTCTAACTGATCGGCAATTCGGCTACTAGTGTCACTCACTAGTGCCTGATGGATCCATTGATGGCGTTGACCAACACCTTAATGAGTAATCAATTGATTTGTTCGACCCCATCATTCTTGTTGTGGAGATTGCTTATCTCGTATGCATGGCGAATGAATTATCGAATGCAAGGAGCTGCTCACCGGTGCTTTTATGGGGGGAGGGGTTTATGTGGCCATTGAACGCTTATCTTTCCATCTACAGCAAGTCCCCATCGCCTTTTTGTGGCCGATAACTCCTTGCTTCCTGTACACCCCTTTCCAGTAGGTGGAATTGTTTCAATGAGTGCTTCATGCGTGGAGACACCACTTCTGTTATCGGTATTTTTTTTCGCCATCGTGCCAATATTCCCGGTGCCGACCCCATGAAATGTATTCGCCACCAGCGTCCTTCCTCGTCATCTTCATATTCACCACGTTCTTTTTTTTTGCTACAGTATTGCTCGCTTGCGTTCAAACAGTCCAATAAGCCTCCAGCTGAGCATAAGTCTTGGGATCGTGGTTTCCACAGAAGATAGTTGCAATTTTTATTCGGCGCGAAAGGTTGACTAGTGGTGATTACAGCCGTTATTTTCTCGTTCCTTATCTCTTATACATACTCTTCTTTGGTCATTTGAAAGGCTCCAGCTGTGTTTTGTGTCATTCTTGATAGGCTCCCAGCCTGTTTTTTTGGCATGTATTTTAGCCGTGACTCGTACTTAGCGCTGCCATTTTCGCCCTACAACTAGGGGCTCCCCAACTTACCTCCCTTGTTCCTGTTCATTCTCAGAAGGCAGAGGAGTGATCTACAATAGATTGCGTTTCAATGTTCCATTTCCCAGAAGCACCAGCGTGAAGCTCGGGAAATCCAAACCCCCAGTTTGTGTAACTGGAGACCGAAATATTTACCAAGCTCTGCACCAGTGTGTTCATGATCATTCATTGACGATCGTCGATATCAATGTGGTATCGTGACAGCAATAGCTGTCAGCATCATCCTCTCGTCATTGCATCGTCTTATTGTTGCGGACGGTCCTCCTTATCAGCATTGCCAACGGAGCACCACAGCAACCCTCACTGTATACATCAACCTACTAGTCTGGTGTCACCATAATCCAATGGGGTCACCGAGGTAGCGCAGTTCCTTATGCCATATGCCCGTACATCTGGTGCATATCAGATATTAATATCATTTTCCACAGTCATTGATTCACCTGCTCGCTAATGGAGAATTAGGTCATATTGAGCGTCTTTCGCATTTACATTTGTAATGTTCACCGCATTTTTGTGACTAATAACGACTCGGGAGAAGTGCCACGGACCTCTCCAGTAAGACAATACACTTCTTCACTGGTTTTGGGCTGCCAGAGACCCTAAAATTGCTATCCTGCCACCAACTCAGTATATGCAACTATTATTAGTCATCGACACTGTGCCTTTCAATGAGGAAAGGCTGTGTTTTATACCTCTGCTGTTAGTCCTTTTTGTATTCGCCATAGTTATCAATACTCTGGACGTTGTGCCCATGAGATGCAGTATACACTACTGGCGTTCTTCCTCTAGCCTTCATGTTCATCATGACCTGGTTTCTGCTACAATTCTCCTGACTTGAATGCACAGTCAGACAAGCCTCCAGCTGAGCACAAGTATGAGGATTGTACCTTCTAAGAGTAATAGTGCAATTCCATCCTGAACTTGGTCATGTTCCAATGAAAGACTTGTGTTGACACAGTAACTATCCAAGTCTACAGGTCATATTTCATTGACTGATATTTCCTTGTCATTTATTACTTATGACTTATACATCATGTGATTGGTTATCACAGATACCTGGATTATCACATGGAACTGTTCTATTGATATCCTTCCTTCATGTTCTACAACATTCTATCTCCATATGGATAGTGCTCCTTCCTTTAGTAGCAGTTGTAGTTACAATGCACTGAGATTACTCTGGATGCACAGACCATGTACAGTACATATATATACTGTACTCTGAGGACTCTTGTTCCTCAGTTCAAATCTACTATTCTCCCATCTCTACTAGCTGTCTGAGTGCCTAGGACCAGATAGCTTCATAGCAACATACTCACACTTCTGTAACTCAAGCACAAACCTCCAGGTAAGCATGGAGTCACTGCACTACTTCCTACCCCTTGTTTGTTAGGTTATGAGCCCCACCAGGCTCTAGTGTGGTAGATGATTGTATTCAGCCTAATGGGCAATTCCCCAATCCAATCTACTATGCTTGACTGGCTGGTGGACTTGTGCTTTGCAGTTACCTTTGAGTTACAGTATATAGCCTTTGCTCTTACTATAGCCTTGGCCTACTGGTTGCTAAATGACCATGTCCCTTTTGGGATTGTACCACTCTTCACCTTCATGGTTTACCTTGCAGTCTGAGTTGTCTCCCTATCCCAGTGGTCAGATGCCCCAGTGGCACTACCACATCCAATTGCTCCTGTCCTCAAAGTGATCCCTGAGCCTTTCCAAGGCCAAGAACTTCATCACTTTGATAATGGCTATCTTCTCTCTTTTGATTGGGAACCTCCACTCTTCAATTGGGCTCTACATGCCTTTTGAGACTATAACTTCAACTGTTTCTATGACTACCTACCAGTGGTCACACAGTTTGTCTTTCCACAACCTGAGTTTTGGTTACTGCAGCAGTATTATGTATATGCAGTGAACCTTCTCAGTTGCTAGGCATCTTGGCATTAGCTTTGCTGAGTCATTTAGAACATACATGTTCTATGCCCCTTGCAGAGCACTTCCTGACCATCCTCTCTTCAACAATACAACTCTGTTTGATCTATTTCTCATGTGACATTGCCTTTCCAGAAATGATCTCTGCTTCTTTGATGACCAGTTTGTGGAACTTGTTGCCCAGTTCAGTCTGGAGAATGGACTTTACACCCCTACAGGCAGTCAGGGAATGGAGAGGATCAAAGAGAACCAGATGGATTGAGGCCAGAGTGGGAGCAGTGTCCCAAGTGTCAGTGATCTTGAGCTTGATGGACCTATTGACAGCAGATTGGAGGAGCAGGCTGGGATTAGATGATGAGGAGCTGAGGGTAAAGGAAAAGGACATACCTTATAGGTGTGGACTGTGGTGGACTAGACTCCATCAAGCCTGATTATGATATTGCAGCAATTATGTCAGGGGGAAAGAAGACCAACAGGATCTTCACTTGCACCTTCTACAAGGATGCTTCTTACTCCCCCTTCCTTTCATCTCCAGCACCTTTACACTGCTGAAAAATCCTTTTCTTGAAATCCATTGGCTTTTTCATGGATCTTATGAGGCCCCATCATCTAAGCTGACTTGGTACTCCACCCCACACAGTATTGCAAACTTCTGGGGATAGACCTACCAGCTCTCAATGATGAAGACCCCTTGTTACTCACTGTCCCTGCCTTCTGGATTGACACCCATCCAGACAAGTACTTGCCAAACTCAGTCTGGGTACACCTCTTTGGGATCCTAGACTGTTTAGAGGAGCAGTTCCTGCTGTCCATGCATGGAAAAAGTGGCTCAACAGACACTTTAGGGGAGCATTTAGGAAGGGAGCTTTGAATAAAAGCTCTTTCTTACCCTTGTGCCTGGACCAACACCCAGATTCCCATATCAGTTACTGGCTTCTACAAGTTGTCAATGCCTGATTGGATCCTAGGATTCAGGCCCATGTGGACTCTCTCCAAGCTGTTGACCTCTCTCCCATTCATGGAGTCACCTGGTGGCCAGGCAACACCTCTGTGGACCATCCACATGGACTCTTGTCTTGGCAGCTTGACCTATGCTGGATCAATCTCCTTCCAGTACTGGAAGTTGAAGGCATTGATCTTGACACTTAAGGTCAGCCCAATCAAAATGGAACCAGCCTTCAACATGGTCTTCCATTATGTCTATTCATCCCTGTCTTGGATCCAGCAACCATATTCTGGAGGAGGAAGGGTGTATGATGATTTCTTGGACTTATCAACAGTTGCTCTACATACCTTTTCTAACCCTTCATATCTCATGATACATTTTTCTTATGAAATCTTTCCTGTTTCACTCTTGGAAATGACTAACCTGGAACCATTAGGGATCTAACTTCTCAACTACCACTATTGTCCTGACTATGATCTAGGACATTTCTTTAACCTTAGGCTCCTGGATTCAACTCTGGAGGTAAGACCTATCATCATTCAACCTAGGATTCTTCCTAGAGTCATGCCACCCTTACCAGTGGTACTGGTTCCAGTGGTTGTTCCTTGACTCTTTGTCTTAGTTTCAGATATGGACAATTCTTTCTTTGACCTATTGCTCTTACATGATTTGTAGCTATGGCAGATGAAAAATCCAGGTTTATGAAAAATATTCCCATTTTTGACACAACTAACTACCTAATCTGGGTAATTTCAATTAAGAATTTCTTATGTGTTCAAGGAATGTGGCTCATGGTAAATGGAACCACCACAAGGCCTCCTACTGTGGCTGCACCAGCAGGACAACCAGATCCTCCACCAATGGCAGATCAAATTGCTTGGGACTCTCTTGACTCTAAGGCCTTAGGAGCCATTATGGGTCACTGTAAACCTATTGTCCAAATCAAAATGGACAAGTTTGCAACTTCCCATGAGGTTTGGGAATCTTTATTGAATACTTATGGCAAACCTGGTGCAGCTGGAGTTTATGTGCAGTTCAAGCATGCCATGAAAATCTCAATTAGCAACCAGAAAGATCCTCTCCCCAAGATCACCAAAATTAATAATTCATTTAGTTTCTTTGCCTCAAATGGCATGCCACTCCCTGAGTTGGTGTGAGCCATGATCATCATGGCAGCTCTCCCTGCTGATTGGGAGAATTTTGCAACAAGCACCCTTGAAACTTTACTGGTTACCTTACCCACTGGCCAACAAGGTCAGACACTTACTGTTGATGCAATTCTTCCACACATCAAGGAAGAATATCTTAGATGACATGGGAGAACTCAACTCCCTCATACTACCAATAATGTCATGGGCACCTCTGCCCAGCATGTGCAACAGGGTCAACAACCCAAGTGTTGCAAGTGTGGCAAAGGCCACAGAATGAAGGACCATTGGGAGGGAGGAAAACCTCCCATGGTCAATCCACCAGAGATGTAGGAAAAGAAGAAGGAGAAGAAGGGGAAAGGAAAGGGAAAGGGAGGTTTGGGCAAGGCCCCAACCAATGATAAGGGAAAAGGCAAGAAAAAAGCAACCACCCAAGAAACCAATGAGGCTTTTGTTAAGCCTTATACTTTGGACAATGACTCCTCTGCTGAGCAAGTGTATGCAAACTTCAATATTGCAGAAGTGGGTTGGTCTAATGCTCTCCCCTCTTCAGCTCCCAGTTCTTCTCTCACTATTTGAACTAAGGTTCAGAGAGAAATGGAGCATGATAGAGTCTGGAGTAGTACTAGAACCTACAAAGATCCTTACAATGCTTCTTGTAACAATGGACAATTTCCTCCTGCTCAATATGACTCTGACTGTGAGGGCATAGCAGGCTTTTATGCTTATATGTCTGATTGTGAAGAATGTCATTGCAAGATCAATGAAAGGGATGATTATCTCTGGCTCATCGATTCAGAAGTGACAAGTCACTCCACTCCTTTCAAAAAGGACTTCCTAAGCTACATTGAGTTCAAGCAACCAATCCCAGTAGGCAATGCTGGGAGTGAGAAAATATACTTTCTGGGGATAGGTACAGTATCCTTTAATGTTATGCTTAACAGAAAACAGGAACACCATACTTTATGGAACATCTTCTATTCACCCTCTGGAGCAAAAAGAATCCTATCTATACCATCCCTAACCACCAGACTTGGGTATATCTTTCAAGGTAATAAAACCCATACTCAAATCTATGACATGCAAAAGAGACTCTTCCTTGAAGGCACTCACATGTTTTGAGGCTCCAATCTTCACTGGTTTACAGGAAAACCTATTGGGAAATATGATCAACAATTGGTTCTTCTAGCATGTTTGGACAACAAAAACATTAACACATTCTTATCCTTATTTGCTGTTGAGTACAAAAATGTTTACAAATTATGGCATTCAAGGTTTGGCCATCCTAGTGATCAAGTTATGCAAAAGATTCCAACCCATACTAATGGGCTTGACCACTTACCACCTCAACCTCAACCTTTTCCCTGTGGTCATTGTTTAATTGGTAAAATGCACAACTGACCCTTCTCACCATTGTGGTCTTGTGCTACAGAGCCTCTTGCTCTTGTTCATTTGGATCTTTTACAGTTTCCAACCAAATTGTATTATCATCATGTTTACTGCCTTACCATTATTGACAACTTTAGTGGCTATGGTACTACTCTTCTGCTTCAAGCAAAGAGTGATACTGTTAAGGCTTTGTGGGGATGCAAGCCTTGAATGCCTTCAAAACTGATGTGCACTAACTCTAACCTTAGGACTTGCTGACTAAGCAATCCTTCTAGGCTTTACAAGGGCCTGACTCTATGCCAATACAGCCTGCTTAGTAAGCAGCTCCTGAGGCCTTACAAGACATCTCTGGCAGCAGCAAGATTTCTTGATACTGGACAGAAAAAACTGACAGCTGTTTGTGAGAGAGAAGCCAGTAAGTTCTGTTGGTATTGCAAAGGAGATGAAAGATGGGGAATATCCTGCATCTTTGTCTGGACTATATACTACATGAGAACAATAGACTACTGACTATGGGGAACAATGTTTGCAAAGAAATGGAGTCACTGGGACTCAGAATTGTGTAGGTATGAGTCTGTATGAGTAAACATGTCGCAGTCACATGAAAGTCACATGATGTGAAAGTTGCCAGTTCACACCAGAATGAAGGGAAGGGCATGAACTGTGTACTCATATGGGTATAGTAGAAAATACAGAGGAGTGAAATGTACTGGTAGTCATGAGGTTGATATCCAAGTCTGCTGAGTGCATTCATGGATAGGGGTAAAGTGAAGTAGTGTAGTTGGGAGACTAAATCTGGTATGAACTACCAGACTTAGATACGGCTTGGGCTAAGCCTAAACTCTACTTCTACAACACAGTGGAAGTTCTTAGGTAAGGACCTAAAGACTTACTAAGTGTTTACTCAGGGTAATTTTCTGGTTGGGTATTTGAATGCTTGTTCAGCCTTCAGTACAATTTCAATGGATGTTGAACTGTTACTATTTGTGGACTTGGAGGTCCAGTATATATACACTCAGACATGGTCTGTGTGTGGTACATGGAGTTTTGTTCAACTTGTGGGTTGAACTACATATGGTAAGTATGACCTTCCATATAAATGTCTGTCAGGTATTGTATTGAGTAAGCATAGAATGCCATAGAACATAATAGAAGGAATGATGTCATAAGCATGTCATCCTGATGTCATACAGCCTAGACCTTTCTCCATATTGGTGAAACACTGGTAATGTCCAATAGCCAGTCATAGAATCACATGCAGTGGTAAACACATGCAAGTGTTGTGTCTGTGTCAAACACACATGACAAATCTCCTGAGAACAAATGGTGAGTGTCTGTTATGTAAGACCAGCGCTAATACTTCATTTGTTCAACACTCCCCCAGATTTGGTATGTGCCAAATCAAACAGGAGAAATTCCACAAAGGCATGAAACTTTACATGTCCTAGATTTTTGGTTAAGACATCTGCAAGCTGTTTGTCAGTTGTAATATGTCTGACAAAAAGTACTTTCCAATCCTTGATGCACTCTCAGATAAAATGATATTGAATGTCAATGTGCTTGGTTCGTCTCTCTTGCGCAGGATTCTGAGCAAGGAAAATCAATCCCATATTGTCTCCATATAGTGGAATGGGATCTGGGTGGAAACCCAGTTCAGTGAACATGGAGTGTATCCACATGATCTGTCAAGAGGTATTGGATAAGGACATGTACTTGGCTTCTGTAGACAACAGAGCAATAGTCTTTTGCTTGTGTGACAACCAGGTGATTGGTGCTTCATTTGCCAGTATGACCATACTGGTAGTGGATTTTCAGTCATTTTTGTCAGATGCCCAGTCTGCATTGCAGTATGCCTCTATAGCATACTCAGATTTCTTCTGTATGCCAATCCTTTCTCCTTGGTGGCACAAAGATATTGAAAGATGTATAGAGCATGGTTTAGATGATCCTCAGTAGGATTCAATGTGAATTGCAACATTTTGATGATGGCAAAAGCTATGTTGGGTCTAGTTCCCAACATGAGATATAGCAAGGAGCCTATCACTGATTGGTACTTTGAGCACAGCATAGGAGTAGTCTCTCCTTCATGTTTTACTGGCTTGTACCCTGATGGGAGTGGAGTGTTTGCAAGACAGCAATTCTCCATTTGAATTCTTTGGATGATTTTGTCCAGATATGCAACCTGATCAACGATCAAAAGACCTGAGGAATGATCTATCTGGAGATGCATTCCAAGATATTCTTTGGCTTGTCCCAAGTCATGACATTCCCATACTGTCATGAACTTCTTCTTCAGCTCTTGAAGGTATTTGCGATTGTTGCCAGTGAAGAGTACATCATCAACGTATATGAGAAGAATGATGACAATGTTTTCTCATCCTATCTTCTTCTGCAACACATATACTCCAGCATCTGAACAGATGCAAGTGAAGCCTAGTGCTTTGAGGGATTTGTCCAACTTGATATTTCATGCCAGAGGTGCTTGTTTTAAGCCATATAATGCCCTGAGCAATTGATAGACATATCACTCCTTTCCCTTTTGCACAAAGCCTTCTGGCTATTCCATATGAATTTCCTTGTCCAATTTTCCATACAGAAACACAGTTTTGATGTCCAGCACCTCTAGGTCCCAATTATATTGGGCAGCCAGGGATAGAATGATTTGAACAGATTCAAATCTTGCTACCAGAGAGAAGACATACATCTTCAAAGTCTACTCCATATTCTTGAGAGAAACCTTTGGCTACTAAATGGGCATGTTTTTGCCCATCAGATTTAATAGTGTAGACCCACCTGCACTTTACAGGCTTTCTCCCATGAGGTAGAGGTACAAGTTCCCAAACTTTCCTCTTGCCTAACACTGCAATTTCCTTGCACATGGTGGCTTCCCAAGCCTTTTTGTCATTGGCTGGTAATCTCTGAGTGTCCTGATAATGAACAGGTGTTCTAGACTTCTCCTCAACCTTCTGCATAAGCAAATAGTTGATGAAGTCAGTACCACATTCCTGACTAAGCTTGTGCAAGTTGATCATCAGCTTCCCCATGTCTGATGCTTCTCTCATCTCCTCAAAGGTCATTTCCTTTGATGCTTGCTGTTCTGCATCAACAGGATGTGTCCTTTCTCCATAGGTATTCTCTGGTCTGAGAGGAGTAACTTGCTCTCTAGTAGACCAACAGACACTGGAGTCTGGATAGGGTGCATAACAAGAGGGTGGTGCTGTCTTTAAAGGGATTTTGACAGTTTTTTTAGAAGTCTCTGTTTGTGGTTCCATTTGCACTTCTGTAGGAGTTGCAAGTTCCTTCGGGTGGTTCGGAGAGACAGTTGGATGAACTGTTTGCAGGATCTTGATTGGTATTCGTTCTGGTGGAGGAGTGACCTCCATTGGAACGTCCTCATGAGGTTGGTCTTGAGTTTCCTCTGGTGTTTGGTCTTTGTAACCAGTCTTTGTGCATCACAGGAAAACCTCTTCATCAAAGATAGTGTTTGTGCTAATGATGACCTGTTGGTTCTTATCTAGAAATCGGTAGGCCTTGGATCCTGGTTCATAGCCCAGGAATATCATTGGAGCACTTTTAGCCTGTAACTTTGTCCAATGTTCCTTTTTGATAAAAACATAAGCAAGACAACCAAAAACTCTGAAGTATGAAACGTCAGGTTTTTTACCAGTCCATAACTCCACTGGAGTTTTCCACTGTGATCATTGAAATGGTTGGCAATTGTACACATGCACTGAGGTCTTGAGGGCATGTTGCCACATGTTAGGAGGAAGACAGGCAGAATGTCTCATGGCTTCTTCCTTTCCTACCATGGTGCAATTAAAACACTCAGCACAACCATTCTGTTGGGGAGTATCAGGAGCAGTCATATGGTGCTCAATACCATGTTTGCATAAAAAGGCTGCAAACTCAAGAGATCTAAACTCTCCCCCATGATCCAAACACATCTGAAGGAGTCGTCCTGAGACACAATTTTGAGCCCAGGCAAGCCAGGAATGAAAGGTGTCAAAAGTGTCAGACTTTGAAGAGAGAGGAACAATGGATGCATATCCACTATAGTCATTGATAAAGGTGATGACATAGTGTTTGTGGTAGTAGGACTCCACAGGGAACTCACATAAATCAGTGTGGATAAGTTCGAGTGGTTGGGAGGTGTGCTTGTAGGTAATACGATAAGGTTTCTTGGTCATTTTTCAGAGAGTGCAGCCAGGACATGGTTTGTTACTCATTGAGGTCTCAAATGGAGTAACAGTAGTCACTTTGGGTAATTGGCGCATGGCATTGTATGAGCAATGTCCCATCTGTGCATGCCACAGGTCCGAGGTTTCCTTTGGACTAATGGTTTGAATCCAATCAGTTATAGACTGTAAAGATACTCAAATATAATGAAGGGACCCTTTAGATGCAAAGATTTGAGTTCCATCAACATTCGACATCAGTGTGTAGCCCTTATTGGTCAACTGAGTGGTTGATATTACCCTCATATGGAGTTTTGGGCAAAACTCCACTCCGTATAATTTAGTGAGTTTTCCTTCATGATAAAATATGATGGTACCATTCCCCAATTTCTCTACAACCATGTCTGCGTCTGCTGTCTGAGACAGTTTCGGAGTAGGGTATGCAGTGTATGACACAAAGTCATCAAGGTTGTGAGTGCAGTGCACTGAGGCACTGGAGTCAAGAAGAATCAGTTGACTCTTTTTGCCTTTACAAGTTAGACACATGGTTGCTCTCATATTCATAGGTAAATGGCAAGAGATGCACTTTCCCTTTTCCTGTGAAACAAGTGTTTTGTGCTGAGTGCAATTAGAGCACAAAGGATGATGATAAAACATCTTCAGCACATTATGGTCTTTATCCATGAGGACTGTGTTTCCAAGACCATCTGCCATGACCCAAGGGTATATGGCATCACTAGGCCAATTCTCAGTGAATGGAAGTGGTGGGCGAATCTCAGCCAGTGTTTGTGCAGTCCTGGTGAACCCTCCATATCCCAGCAGATCCCCTTCTGCTAAGTCATGACTCCAGGTATACCTGGGGTGGTGTGAGCCACACTCGTCACAATCATCCTCTCCATCATAGACAAACATGTCAAGAGGTTGTCCACTGATATTGTAACCGTCCAGTTTGTATCATGGATGGTAATAGGCTGGTGCCCACAAACCTATTTTGTAGTCAAGTGACCGATAGAAAATCTGAAACTCTTGAGGTTTTCAACATGCATCTGGGACAGTAACTCCCGGCTTCAACTGGAAGATGTGCACTTGGTCATGATAGTCTCAGTTGAAAGGTTTATATGTGGATGAATTGGAACACATGATGTCCCATGGTAAAACATGTCATACTAGATAATACAAGTCCTCATTGCTCATTCCTTCAGACTCCATTCCAATATACTCTGGAATAGGGTCAAGGAGAGAGTAAGAGACTTTGTATGACAGCTTAGATGTGGTAGACTCACACATTGCCATAGGACCATCATCATAGTCATAATCCTCTGCAGTGAGGAGATTGACCAAGTCCTCATAAAGCTCCTCAGGGATATCTATCTCAGGAACTGTTTGAAATGGTTCCGAATGACCCTGGTGGATGAGCTCTAACTCCTGATCCAACTGTTGGACAGTGAGTTTCAATGAGCTTGCAATGGGTTGTTCAGGATTCATCGCTTGATCCTGGAACCCTAACTCCTCCTGTTGGAGGTATTCTGCCTGCATATATGTGAAGTCTTCTTCATCATACTGCAGAGCTTCTTCATAGGCCATAGATTTGTTGTCTTGAATCATATGTTGTTTGGCCTTTCCTTTGCCTTTATTGGGGCAAGGTCTCTGCCCCTGGCTTTGTGGGTTCTTTCCCCCACAAGCACCTTGGCTTCCTTGCTTTCCTTGTCCTTTTCCCTTATTAGGGAACTGCCTCTGTGGGGATACCTGAGGCAGATGGACAAGCTCCAGGACACAGTGAATCTGTTGCTTGCCATCAGTATAGTATACTTTCTGGCCTGTAACATGGCAAGTCTTGCCTGGATAGTGGTTTTTCCTGCAAGGGCCATTCCTGCATTGAGGGTAGCTTCCTTGTGGAGCATACTGAGTGTTAGTTGTGGGTTTGATGTTAGAGAGCCAGTGAATGAGGGACTTTTGGTGTGAATGATGAGGTCCTTCATACTGCTCTTGGTCAATAGTGCTCTTTCCTTTTCCAGTAACTCTCTGCTGATATTCTTTTTGAATGTGTGGGATAATTGTCAATGGCTTGAAGTTCACATCCTCGACAGTAGTAGTAATAAGGGAGACAACATTCTCCCAGTCTGAGGGTAAGGCCATTAGGATGGCCATTGTGACTATCTTGTCATTGACAGGAAAACCAGCTGCTGTTAAGTGTTCAGTGCATGCAATAAGCTTGTTTGCTTCATCAATGGGATTAACATTTCCCTTGATCCTATGTTGAAAAAGTGATCTCATCTCAGATAGGGTGCCAATATTGCCTGGTTTGCCATAGGCAGTTTTGATCTCTGCCAACGTCAACTTGGCAGTGGTTTTCACATGATGGTAAAAGGAAGGGGAAATTCTGAGCTTGATGACACCTCTGGCCTGAATGTCCTTATCAACAAAGGCCTGAACCTGTTTGGTGGTAACTCCTGCTCTGACTACAGGTGTGTCTTCTGTAAACACTTGGTAGAACCCCATGGCCATAGCAAAGGCATCAATGGAGTCTCACCATAACTTGTAGTTGTTTCCATTGAGGAGAGAGACAAAAGTGAGAATGTCTTTTGCAGACATTTTTAAACCTAGAATAGACAGTTGAAAGCAAACCAGTTAGCAAACGTGTTTTCCTCTTCGAGCTGGAAGGGAATGAAAGGCTTAGGTGGAATGGGCTTCAGTCCTGCTCTATGCTTTCTGTTATGCATCCCTGGTTTTCTCCTAGGAGGCATATTTCCCATCATCCTTTGAAGAGTGTTGTTGGCTCTTCTATCCTTTCTTTGATCTATCACCATCTCTCGTCACTTTTGCTTCTTTTCTCCTGTTTTTGACCTTTCCCAATAGGCCATTCCCTTTCCCTGTAAACCCAATCCTGCTTCTCACTCTAAAGTTTGGAAATTTAATGGAGGAAAGTAGTGTGGACTATCAACTCAATCAACTTTTTCTCCAGTCCCTAGGACTGAGTTGATGAAAGATACACTGCTATCCAACTCCCAAGCTCTGATTGTGCAGGATGGAAAGGGTGTTTTGAAGACAGAGGGATGGAATTCCTTATTGGCAATTCAACCATGGTAGTACACAGGGTGTGCAGTAAAAGGAATTTGGGAAATGAAAAGATCAAGTTTTTGTACAAAGATAAAAGGGAGAAGTATATGTGTGAAGTGTACATGGTTTTTATGTATACTTCTTTTTAGAGGTACACTGTGATAGTTCTCATCATCAAAGGGTGATGTGGAAAGGATAAAGTTCAAATCAGCAGTGTACAGCTCATGAATGTAATATGGCATAGGATATGTCTGATGCATTTGGTGTGTCAAAGTAGTCTGATAGACTCTCAGGCAACACGGTTTTCCATTGTCATTGTAGCCCATTTCAAGGATAGGGCACAATGCCTCAAGATCAAGGATCTTGACCTTGCCTTGTGGGTCCAAAGGGATGATGACATAATCCTGAATTTTTACAAGAAAGCATGAGAACTCTTTCTGCATGATGGTGAAAGGATGTGAGTAGTAGGTGTGGAAAAAGGGATGGGTGTCAAAGGCTTGACCTGGATTGACAAGGGAGAATTGGTAATGACTTCTCATCACCTCCAATCCAAAGTTCCTCATCCAGGGCAGGTACACATCATAGGCAATGAAGAACAGGGAGAAAATGTCTCCATAGCCTGGTGTGAATATCTCTGCAGGGGTTGGTCTCTTCCCTATTACTACAACTCCATTACCAGTGGGGTACTGGTGCCCATACTTGGTTTGCCAGGGATGAAAGTCCCTGACATGAGCCGCATCTCCTCTGCTCACATACCATTCCATGTCATAATTTGGGGTATTCCTTGTGCCACAAAAGTCTTCTCTGTCCATGATTGGATGATTAATATGTTCTTGTATGTACCACTTTTCATCTTCATCCAACCGATCATTGGGGTCCTCATCTCTGTCTTCATTAAAATTGAATCACAAAAACTCTACCTCTTCTTCTTCTTCAGGCAATTCTGGATAGATGAGGTCAGGAGTGAGTTCTCCTTCCTCAAGAGGTGATTGCTTCTTCATAAAGATGAACTCCTGTGGGACATATAGGTCCTTGAACTCTTCCTTGATCTCTACATCCTCTGTTCCAGTAGTATGCGCCCTGGATCAGTGAGGAGGTGAAAGAGGAGTAGGCATATTAGGCCTAGTTGGAATCAAGGAGGGTACTCAAGGTCATAGAAGGTGACCCAGAGGGAGATGAGCTGGTGAGTGTGAAGGTGTTGCCTGATGAGGAGCTGGCATCTGTGTCTGCAGTGGTCCCGAATTCCAGACCAGATGTTCGTTGATGCAATGATCATTGTGCTGGTGAAGATGGAATGGGGATGTGTGGGATGGAGCTTGCATTAGAGTAGGTGCTGGGTGAAGGAATTGGCAATGAGTTTGAATCAATTATGGGATCATCTTGTAAATGAATTACCTTGTAGGGGACTGGAATAGGATTACTGTCAGCATCCATATATCCAATGAAGGTCCCACTACTGTGATCAGAAGATGGTAATAAGGCTGTCATGGCACTCATCTGCTGTCCCCTCAGCCTAAGAAAAGTCGGCTGTACTGGGGTCAGGTCAAGACGACTCCTCATCTGACTCTCAGTCAGATGAGCCCTTGTGGACTCTATGAGTCTTTGTCATCTGACAGAATCTACAATTCTCTCAGCAGCCTCGATGAAAGCTCTATCAAGATGCGAACATAGTTCTACCAAGGAAATCCCTGGATTTGCATCAATGAATTGCAACACTGCTGACTCCTCAGTCAGTTGAGACTCATATCTCAGTGGTGGAGCAGACAAAGAATATGCAGGAGGATCTGTAAGATCTTCCAGCATTGAAGCATCCTCAGGAGGAGGACCAATGGTCTGATCCACCTGGATGCACCACAACCCAAATTGATTGCTTGCCTCAGCTGCCACTCTATAAGTGCAACAATGAGCAGGTGTGTGCTGCATCTCAACACAGAGTGTGAAAAAGGCAATAGCTGAAATGGCAAAGAAAAATTCAGCTTGCCAAAATGGCAGTTGCAAATAAACCCATTGTATTCCTTGGAGAAATGAGAGGGTGTTGAGGAGACCCAACAAAATTCTCCAAGTAAACTGCGAGCCATCATTTGGTTGCATCCCTTGCTCAGCTGCTGCAAGGTTATAGATGTCAAACCTAGGCAATGAGCTTGGGGCTCATAACCTAAAGCGAAGTAGCATAGTCAGGAGACTAAATCTGGTATGAACTACCAGACTTAGATATGGCTCAGGCTAAGCCTAAACTCTACTTCTACAATGCAGTGGAAGTTCTTAGGTAAGGACCTAAAGACTTATTAAGTGTTTACTTGGGGTAATTTTCTGGTTGGGTATTTGAATGCTTGTTCAGCCTTCAGTACAATTTCAATGGATGTTGAACTGTTACTATTTGTGGACTTGGAGGTCCAGTATATATATGCTCAGACATGGTCTGTGCATGGTACATGGAGTTTTGTTCAACTTGTGGGTTAAACTACATATGGTAAGTATGATCTTCCATATAAATGTCTGTCAGGTATTGTATTGAGTAAGCATAGAATGCCATAGAACATAATAGAAGGAATGATGTCATAAGCACATCATCCTGACATCATACAGCCTAGACCTTTCTCCATAATGGTGAAACACTGGTAATGTCCAATAGCCAGTCATAGAATCACATGCAGTGGTAAACACATGCAAGTGTTGTGTCTGTGTCAAATGCACATGACAAATCTCCTGAGAACAAATGGTGAGCATCTGTTATGTAAGACCAGCACTAATACTTCATTTGTTCAACAAGGGAAAGTCCCCATAAGTAGCAGGAAAAAGGTCTGTGAAGTGTCTGTTGGATTATGTAATGAGAGAGACACATGACTATGGGGAGGTCACATGATTAGAAAAGATTAGATAAGGAAAAGAATCATAACATCCCCCCCTCTACACTTCTCAGCCCAAGAAGCTACCTACCTGCAGGCCAATCATGATCCACTAGCCTCTGCTGGGGCCTGAATGTTGTGGGCCAGCATTCTGGGCACCCAGTAAGGGTGTTGTTCATCATGTTCCCACCTCCAGTGGCTAAGGTGGTTGCAGTTGAAACATTGATACCCAAAAAGCAGGTGAGTTTCTGGAATGTCCATCTTGCCTGACACATAGTAGCAGAGAGCTGGAGGGGTGGGTATGAGAAGAAGGCCTCATTGGGGATGGGTCAGAGGGCTGCTGTGGTGTTGTACATGTGGCAGTCAGCCAGGTTATCCTTTATGACCATAAAGAAATGGACCCAGGGTCCATAGGCATTGCCAGTGAGGGCAACAATCTCATCTGCCATGGTGGTGGCCATTCTGACATAAGTGAGGTTGTGCAAGGCCCAGGTGGGGATGGGGTTGTTGAGAAGGGGTGAGCCAGGAATTCTGGGGCCATGGAGGGTTCAGAAATGGAGGTCAAACTGAGCCAGACTTGGCTTGGAGTCCAAGGAGGAAGCAGAGGAGCTGGAGGAGTCTAGGTCCACCAGTGGGGTTGGGGAATGTCCTTCCACATGGGGGCAGTCCCAACAGACTGGGCATTGTGTGTTGCCAGCTGCTTGGTGATTAATCTGCATAGCAGGGGTATTATGTGTGGGAACTGCCAGGGGGCCCCAGGACTGGTCAAGAAATGTGTCGAAAGACAGGAGGAGTGGGGGGTCATACATCTCCTTGGCAAGTAAGACCATCTCCACCTGGATCCTCATGGTGTCAATCACATCCTGCCCTATTACTGCCAGATTAGATGAAAGTGACATCTGCCCATGACTTCACCTAGAACCCTTCTTGAGACTCTCATTCCTACATGCTCTGCATCTCTGAAGACCTTGGATAGCAGCTGTAGACACTCATGGTTGCTTGGTACTCACCATCCAAGAGCTGCCCATGATTCAAAGTTATTAAACACCTGCATGTAGCCAACAAACTCATTGATGGATACACCAGAGAGTGGAGGGTTGGCAGGGAATGGGGAGTGGGTTGGGTTTTGATCACCTTCTGGGGTAGAGTGTCAAGACTGAAGGAAGATGATGGGGGTCAAGGGGTAGGGGTGGTGCAGTCTACAAACTGGGGCTGTGAGAGAGGGGGTAGGTGCTGGAGGGGGTATCTGGCTTCACCTGTTGGCACTCAGGTTGTGTACCTGGAAGGGGGTGGCCCTTGAGTATAGCAGCACCACTCTTGGGAGCAAGGTGGTGGTGTCACAAATGGGTTGGCAGCACTGTCCATGAGAGGTAGGGGTTCTGCAAAAAGGTGGGGAGATATTGGGAGTGGCAAGCTTGTTGAGCTCAGGAAGAATTGAGGCATAGATATCTTTGTGTCTGTTGTCCTCAGAAACATAGTTGGAGAGGTCAGACATTTAGGGGAGTAGTGTGGAAGTGGGATGAGTGAGAGAGATCTGGTGGGTTTGCTGATACTCCAAGAGGAGCTTGAGGCAGTTTATAAGGTTCTCAGTGGGTTCCCACATACTTTCTGCATCAGGATAGCCCTTTCACTTGACTAGGTACTTGTTTTTCTTCTGTATTGTTCAATGGTTTAGGATAGTGTTGACCTCCCACTCATCATGACCATTAATAAGTTGGGGTGGTTTGGGGATAGGCTCTGATCCATTGATTGAGGTGGTGATGTAAGGGGTAAGCTTGCTGGCATGGAAGACATCATGGATCTGCCAGGATCTTGGTAGCTCTAGTCAGAAATTGACTAGAGTTACCTTTTCTGTGATGACAAAGGGCCATAATGTTGGGGTGCAAGCTTCCTGGACAGAACCTGTAGTCTAAGGTTTGATCTGTCCAGCCAAACCTTGTCTCTGATTTTAAACTCCTGATAAGCCTTTCCCAGCTGCTTGCACAGCATGGCTTCCTGGGCATTTTTGTGAGCAATAATGGCAGTGTTGCATGCTGCTGCTAACTTCTCAAGGTGCTCCTTGCTAAGAGGGGTGTGGTGAAGGGGTTTGGAAGGATATGGGGTTGGCTCATAGCCATAGAGGAGGTAATAGGGTGTTTGCCTGTGAGTGGAGTGAATTCTGGAGTTGTGGATGAACTCAGTGTCTGCTAGGTAGCAGGACCAATTGTCCAGGTCCTTTGCTGCATACATCCATAGAAAGATGCTGACTTCCTGATTGATGTGTTTGGCTTCTCCATTTGACTGGGGATGATAAGCAGTGGTGGCTTTCATTTCCATGCCAATTGTCTGATATAGGTCACATGTGAAAGCCAAGACAAATTGGGGTCCTCTGTTGGAGATGATAGCCTCCAGGACTCCAAAGTGAGGGTAGATATGATTATGGAAGAGGTTGGCTATGCCAATGGAGTTGACATCCTTGGTAGTGGGGAGAAATATGACTGCCTTGGTCAGGCCTTGGTCAATGATGGTAAGAATGCAATCATTCCTGCAGAAGTTGGGAAGATCCATGACCAGATCAATCAAGACTTGCTTAAAGAGGAAAGGAGTTCTGGACACATTGTGCAGGGTGATTGGTGGGGTAGTGGGGTGAGTCACAACCTTGTTTGCCTGACAGGTGACACATCCTTGGACATATTCCCTGATGTCAGTGTGCATTCTTGACCAATGCATGTGGCAAGTCATCTTGCATGTCATTGCCTTGACACCAGGATGTCCTGAAGGTCTTGCATTGTGGTACTCCTTGAGTATGTCATGTCTTCTGTCAGGATTGATTAGATCTTTCCCTTGTTCTGTAATGAGTTGGGCTCCAATTGGTCCTTCATCTGTTTCATTTCAGCCCATACCTTAGTCATAAGTTCAGTTGATAGATTGAACACAGACCTTCTGTTAGTGGTGGTCTTTGACTTTTCCTCAAATGGGCACCTATCCACTGATGATGCCACATCAGGTTGTTTGTTTGCATTGGTTTCAGCCAGAAATTGCCAATTATTTTGGGAAATTGATGATTTCTCCACCTCCCTTCAGGTCAAAACCATAGGAAGTCAGGGAGCAACATGGTTGGTGGCTGTGCATTGGTGGTAAAGTTTGCCATGTGGGAGAGAGTGTCAGGAGGGATGCTCCACATTCCCTTGATGTATGTACAGTGGCTCAAAAAACTGTCCACATGTTTGCATGTTTTACATTAGTTATGACTAAATGCAATAACCCCTAACCCTAGCCCTAACCCATGAGTGTATGGAATGACATACTTACTCTTGGCTTTCTATTGGTCCATACATCAAGTGATTTGGATAGGAATTGATAGAGTAGCAGCCATTTGGAAATAACATGTCATGCAGACAGCTGTTTGACTTAAAGTTTTGATTATATATATTGACTCTGGCATGCTGTGATATCATTACATACATCCATCAAGGGTTCTATTATGCTACCTTTATGTAATGAGTATGATCCAACATATATAAACCCCACCACCCTCTGCTCACTTTCTCATCATCACTATAAAATCCATTTTCACCTCTCAAAGATAAAACATTATCTCTCTTGCCTCTCTTGGCCTGTCTACTAGCAAGATTGCCTTACAGACTGGTCTAGGAAAGTCTACAGTATCCCAGGTTCTTCAGGAAATCCAACCAGAGAAGCCTAGGCTTCATGGTGGTTGCCCTTTCAAGCTTTCCTCCATCAACAAAAGGGCTATTGTCCAGCAAATCCTTACTGGCAAGGTCAAAAATGCTGTTTAAGCCACTCATTTCATCAACTCTATTGTTGATAGTTTTATTTCTTCTCAGACAGTAAGGAATACCCTCAAAGAACCCTCATTGAAGGCTATGGTGAAGAAAAAAAACCATTGCTTTCTACTGGTCACAAGAAGAAGAGGTTAGCCTTTGCTCTCAAGTATCAGCATTGGACTGTAGAGGACTGGAAAAGAGTTATATGGTCATATGAGACCAACATCAACAGGATTGGGTCAGATAGACAAGAGTATGTGTCAAAAAAGAAGAGTGAAGGGCTTATTTCCAGAGAGGTCAAAGGTACAGTCAAGTTTGGAGGAGGTTCACTCATGGTTTGGGGATGTATAGGGTGGAATGGTCTTGAGGTCTTGAGTGAGATTAAGGGAAGGATGAATGCTGAATAGTATGTGGCCATTTTGGAGGAAGGGTTGCTTCAAAGCATGAAGGAATTTGGAATTCCAGAAGATAACATCATCTTTTAGCAAGATAATGACTCCAAGCATACCTCTAGAAGAGCCCAGAAATGGTTTGAAGAGCAGGATATCAAGCTTCTAGACTGGCCTGCACAATCTCCAGATCTCAACCCAATTGAACACACTTGGAATCACCTCAAAAAATCTCTCTCAGGTTATGAAAGTGCTTGTTACAACTGTGAAGTCAGAACGCCTTCAGAACCAGTGCTCAAGCCCTAACCCTAACCCTAAGCAGTCCTGGACTGCAGTACTGAGGTTCAGCAGTTTGATAGCTTCTGTTGTGGCAGATCTCTTCACTCAGAGGTCCCCTCTGGCTCAAAAGTCCTCAAGTGGATACAATAGAGTAGATGGACATGAATTGCAAAGGAGACAAAAGATGGGGATTCCATCTTCCACCATCTAGTTTATATACTACATGGGAACCATATGCATAAGCCTGCTGTGCTAATAGTACACCTAGTTATCATACTAGGAACAAGTCAGTCCATGTACAGTATGACACATCCGTTGATATACAAAAATAGAGGAGATGAGTCAATGTGACTTGATGTGATGCACACTGGTCACGTGACCAAGGATAGGGGTAATCCACTGGAAAATTGGTGAAGGGTGGATTCCTGTACAGTAGTAATCATAAAACAAGAGAAAAGAGAAATGTACTGAAGTCCACAAAGTGTCTGTTGGATAATGCATAGTGATTGTTAATAGAAAAGAGAAAAGGAAACTGTTATGGTGAAAGTGTAACCCCACCCCCCCCTCTATGCTCAAGCACCTTACTCACCATGTCGTCTGGTGAACAGCATACCCAGCTCCCAGTAAGGCCTACTCTCATTGTGGTCCCACTTCCAATGTCCAAAACAATTGCACTCAAAACATTGGTAGCCATAGAGTGGATGCAAGGCTGGGACCTCTTTCTTGCCTGAGAGGTAGTACCAGATGTCTGGGATGATGGGGACTGGGGCAAAGGCCAGGTCTGGAATGGGGGCCATGGTAGCTATGGCATTATAGAGCCACTGGTTCATTGTGTCCATTTTGATAGCCATGAAGAAATGGCTCCAGTTGGACCACTTGTCTCCAGTACAGGCTGTGATAGCATCAGTCATGGCCAAGGCAGCCTGGATGAATCCGAGGTTGCTGGCTAGTTCTGACAGGACAGGTGTGATGTTGGCTAGCAGGGGATGGGAGGCGGTGGCAGTCTCACAAGTGACTGTAGCAGTGGAGGGTCTAGCAGTGCTGGGTACAAGACTGGGGCATACAGATCTGATTTGAGGGCTTGAATCACTTGATCTGTCTGTTGAGTTGTCCACCACTGGGGGTGGGCAATTCATCCCAGGTAGGCTCACTTTTGGCACATTGGGCATCTTGCATGACAAGGGGTTGGTGTAAAAGGGCGCAGTAATGTGGGATGACCATCAGGAATAGCCAGGGTTCTTCCTCTTTGTTGCTTGAGAAAGGAATCAAATGTTATTAGTAGGGCAGGACCAAAAAGATCATGCACCATTCTGACTAGCCCTCTCTGGTCCTCCATCACTTTCAATATGTCCTCTCCTGTCACCTTAGCCTCTCCATTGCTCATCAGTAGATTAGCTAGCTCCACTATAACAGTTTTGCTCACCTGCCTCATGATTTGTTCTGTGTCCCAGAAGACCTGGGACAACATCCATAGACACCATGCTCTGCTGGTGCTCACCATCTGAGAGAGTCCCATGACTCAAAGTTATTAAGCACCTGCACATAGCCAATAAACTGGTTGATGGTTGGTTCATCTGGCTGTGTGGGGAAACAAGTGGGAAAGGCATCATAGGAGGATGCCTTGTTGGAGCTTGTGTGATAATATGGGGTTGGGTCGTGAGGCACAGTGATGGTGATAGTAGGGGGGAAAGGGGGTATGACCTGTTCTTTGTGCTGCCTAGTTGATCCTGCCTGAGGTGGATGAGGGGAGGCAACTGGGGGAGCTGCACAGGCCTGAGATGGTTGGGAGTTGCAAATGGATTGATTGTGGCCCCTCCTGGAGGAGGATACATGGGGTAAGGGTGCTGTGAGATGGGGGTTGGTGAGGTCATTGGTGGGTAAGTTTGTGAGGAGAAGCCCCTGGTAGACATCTTTGTGGCAATTGTCTGGGGTGTTGTAGCCAGAAGACATTTACAAGGTCATGGTCACATTGGGGTAGGAGACAGGTAAGTGGTGGGTGGTTTGGTACTCTGTCAAAAGCTGGGGGGCATTTATAAGGTTTTCAGCTGGCTCCCAGGTATTTTCTGAGTCAGGATACCCTTGCCACTTTACCAGATACTTCCTCTTTCAGCAAACCATTTTGTGCTTTAGAATCTTCTCAACTTCCCACTCATTATGACCATTGATGACTTGGGGTGGCACTGGGACAGGGGTGTTCTCATTGATAGGGGTGATGATGTATGGAGTCAGTTTGCTGGCATGGAAGATGTCATGGATACATCATGATCTCAGAAGCTCCAATTGGTAGTTTACTGGAGTGACCTTCTCAGTAATTTCAAATGGTCTGTACCTTCTTAATGCAAGCTTCTTTGATGGGACATCCAAATGTAGATTAGTTGCCTCCAGCCAAACCTTATCTCTGACTTCAAATTCTGAGTACCCTTGTCCACTGTGTCTTTTGATCATTGCCTCCTGCATGTTTTTGTGTGTGATGATCACCACATCACAAGCAGCTGCGAGTTTTTCCAACTGTTCTTCTGATAGGGGGGTGTGCTCTACAGGATCTGTGGGATAGGGGGTTGGTTCGTATCTGTAGAGTAGATAGTATGGGGTTTGCCTGTGAGTTGAATGAATTCAGGAATTATGAACAAATTCTGTGTCCATGAGATATCAAGACCAATTGTTGGGGTCCTTTCCAGTGTACATTTTGAGGAAAGTACTGACTTCTTGGTTTACCCTTTCAGCCTCTCTGTTGGACTGTGGTCGATATGCAGTGGTGGCTTTCATTTCGATTCCAATAGCTGTGTAGAGATCTCAGGTGAAGGCTGAAATGAACTGTGGACCTTGATCAGAGATTACTGCTTCAGGGACTCTGAACCTGGGGTATATGTGGGTGTGGAAGAGGTTAGCAATCCCCATGGAGTCCATAGTTTTATTTGTTGGTAAGAAGATTACTGCTTTTGTCAACCCTTGGTCGATGATAGTCAAAATGGCATCATTGCCATGTGAGTTGGGAAGATCCATCACCAGATCTATTGAAATTTGTTTGAAGGAAAAGGGGTAGCATGACACATTGTGTGGGGTAATTGGTGGTGTCATTGGGTGGGTGTTCACCTTGTTCACCTGACAGGCAGTGCAGCCTCTGATGTATTTGTGAATGTCTGCATGCATTCTGGGCCAGTACACATGTCAATTCATTTTCTTCATCATCACTTTTACTCCTGGATGCCCCGTGGGCCATATGTCATGATATTCCTCTAACACTTCTTTTCTCCTTTCTTCATTTACATATATTTTTCCTTTTTTGTTGTTCCTTTGTTCTAGATTGTTTATTCTTAGATGTTCCATGTCTTCTCATATTCTACCCATCAGTTCCTTGGAGAGCATGTAGACCTTTTTGTGAGTGACAGTGGTCTTTGAAGATTCCTCAGTCAGGCACCTATCTGTCACTGGTCTTGGAGGAACCTGTGGGGTGTCAGGAATTTTATGGTTTGTTGGCGATTCATCACCAAAGCAGTGCAAGATGCATGGATTTGGAATTCTCACCCCCCCCTCAGCTGTGAACCATAAAGATTCTGGCAGAAGTGTAGTTGGGGGCTGGTCTTCAGCTTTGAAATTTGCCATGTGGGAAAGAGTATTGGGTGGGATGTTGGTTTTGCCCTTGATGTAGATGAGTTGCAGGGGAAAGGCCTGCAGGGTTGCCTGCCAATGCAATTGA
This sequence comes from Scleroderma citrinum, assembly GCA_029372045.1. Lineage (NCBI taxonomy): Eukaryota > Fungi > Basidiomycota > Agaricomycetes > Boletales > Sclerodermataceae > Scleroderma > Scleroderma citrinum. Next base: position 1,537,453 of record JARFMN010000001.1, read on the forward strand.
CACAGGGTCAAGCATTGTGGCTCTCTGAAATAGGTCATATTCTGGTGGTCAGTGTACACCACCATAGGCATGACAGGCACCAGCAGATAAGTTCACCACTCCTTAAGAGCATGTATTACTGCTAATAATTCCAAGTCATAGACTTGGTAATTTTGTTCTGCTCTGGTCAGAGACTGGGATAAATACACACATGGGTGCAGTTTTTGATCTGGTCCCTCTTGGCTGAGGACTGCTCCAGTTCTGAGTTGTGAAGCATCTGTATGGATTACAAATGGTCTTTTGAAATCCAGTAGCCATAAGACTGGTTCTGAAGTAAGTTTGCCTTTTAGGGTTTCAAAAGCTTTTTGTTGTTTGGTGCCCCACATGTACAGGATGTCCTTCTTGCTTAGATTGTGGAGAGGTCAGGTGATCTGCAAGAAGCCTTGCATGAACATCCTATAAAAATTGCAGAAACCTAAAAAGCTTCTTAATTCTTTTAGTAAAGTAGGGACCTTCCATTCGCTAATAGCTTTAATCTTTACTGGGGAAGGCTCATAAGAGCCTTCTTTGATGATGTATCTGAGGAAGTCAAGTTCCTCTGTTTTGAAGGTACATTTTGAGATTTTGAGATGTAGATTCTTCTTCTTTGTGATTTTGAGGAACTCATGGACTTGGTTTCTCAATTCTTCTTTTGTTTTTGCATGGATAGTTGCATTGTCCATGAAGATGATGCTTCGTCTTCTGTGGATCATGGTTCTGAATTTGATATTCATATATCTCTGGAAGGTGTACAGTGAGTTTGTCTGGCTGAAAAACATTACCAAAGGCTCAAAGAGCCCTCTTGGAGTAACAAAAGTGCCTTTCCACTTGTCTCCTTCCTTGATACATATGTTTGTGAAACCCCACTGGATGTCAAACTTGGCAAAATACTTTGAACCAGCTAATTCATCCAACAGTTCCTTGATATCTGGTAGTGGGTATGAATCTAATACTATATGTTTGTTCAGATACTAATAATCTTGGATTAATCATTGTTTGCTGTCTTTCTTTCTGACAAAGAAAACAGGTGCAGCTTGTGGAGACTTTGACGGTTGGATTTTTCCACATGCTAAATTTTCATCTAGAAACTTGTCCAGCTCTGTTAGTTGCTCTGGAGTTAGTTTGTAGATTTTTCCTTTCTTTGGTACAAACCCTTCCTTTAATTTTATTTCATGATCTAGGAATGGTCAATGTTCTGGAAGAGGAACTTCTTTTTTGGAGAAAACCTTCATGTATTCTTTGTATTCTTTTGGGAGGGTGACCTCTGCTTTCTTCACAGCCACTTCTATCTCAGTTGAGATCAAGGTTTGGTCTATTTTGGGTGGTGCAGGGTCTTGTTGCCCCCACAAGATCAGTTTTCTAGTTTGCCAGTTAATGATTGGGTTAAACTCTTTTAGCCAAGGCATTCTGAGAAGGAGGCCTTCACCGTTACCCATAGTGGCCACATAGGCTCTGATTTGCATTTCCTTACCCCATATCCTTACCACAAAGCTTGTGACTTTTTCAATCATTTGATTTGTTTTTCCTGTTACGCTTCACAGGTTTCATGCCTTATTGATCCTTCTTGTTGGTATGTTTTCTTTTTCAATTGTTCTGTGATCAATAATATTTGTTTCTGCTCTGGAGTTGACTAAGGTTTTGATCAGAGAGTTGCCACATTCCACTAAATAGGCTGATCCATTGATTGATGTAATGCACAAATCCTGTTCATATTTGTAGGTCATTAAAACATTGTGTTCAACAATTCCTATTCTTAGTGTACAATTTTGTTCAGTATGTGGGGCATGAGCCATGGCAGAAGCTCACCCCTTTAAAAATCCTTAGAAGATGCACCAGAAGAAGAAGGAGGTGCGCCCTCACTTTCTAGACATGTTATCTCCTGCTTTAATTCCTCTATCCATGCACTCCTACTTTTGGGTTGTCATTTTGGCTTCAGGCAATCCTTTGTGAAGTGCCCCTTGCTGTCGCAGTTGTAGCAGAGTTGGGATTTCCTCTGTCTGTAGTTGTTGTTGTTGTTCTGCTTGCTGTCTTTGGTTGTGGAGTTGACATCCATTGCATTGGGATCTCTTTCCCTCCTTTGGTGATAATTGTTAGGCTTGATGTTGTAGCCTTCATTCTTCCATAGGAAGTTTTTGTTGGAGTCAGAAGCTTTACCTTCATACATCCACATTGTGGCCATTGAGGCTCAGACACATGTCATGGCTTCCTTCCATTCTGTCACCATTGATGGGATCAATCCTAAGGTTAGTATTCTTCAGCTAATTGAAGGGTGCAACCCTTTTCTGAAGAAGGTTGCAGCTGCTGTATCATCTTCTAGCAAGCTGGCTTGCACTAGCAAATTCTCGAAGTTAGTAATGTACTCATTAAGGGAATGCTTTCCTTGTTGTATTGATGATAGTGTGATGAGCACCATCACTTTGATGTCACTGATCTGGAAACAATCCTCCAGCTTCTTTTCAAACTCTTTGAGGGTGTCATAGAAGTGGACTCTGTTTTCCTTGGTAGTTGCATTGGTTATGTATGATTGTTTGAATGACAGGGCTGAGCCCTTGTCCATAAAGGAAAGGATAAAACTGATTCTTTTCTTGTCAGCATCATATATGTGTGCATTCATACCTAGATAGACCTTCATGGAGACTATCCATCCAGAGTATGCTTGGTGGTCACCATTGAATATGGCCAGCTTGTTAAGCCCTAGTTCTCTGCCCTTGGCCTTACCATTGCTCTTAGAGTTGTGACCACTATCTCCTGGTCCTTGAGTGCAGCCTTTACCCTTCTTGGCAGTGGTGAATATCTGAGTTTGATACCAATAGATGATTTTGGCCAGTGATGGCCTTTGACCCACAAAAGGATCCTGTATCAAAGCTCCTCCAAGAGCTTCCACTAATTGGTCAGCCATGACACATTGCTTAATATCCAGGATGGGAATATCAGAGATTATTGAATGTGATAATGGATCAATGGTAGGCATTTCAAATGAATGATTATCCGAATCAGACTCCTTCAGCTCTCTATAAGAAGAGAAGCTTGGTCCTTCTGATGGTGGATCAATGTCAATATGGATGAGGGAAGAAGTACCAGTGATGAAGACTCCTGGTATGTGCTGTTTGGTTTCAGAGGAAGAGTCGTCCTCAGTCCCAGTTGGGACTGGAGACAGCGGGGTGGAGAGTCCTAGACTGAAGCCTTTGGACAGGTGACTTGTTTGCTTGGGAACAGGGGGTCAAAACTTTCCAGAGGAAGAGCTTGACCTGATGTAATACTTTCTAACCATGTTGGGCTAGTAAAAGTTGACTAGTGGGTACTACCTGTGTGAGTAGGTAGAACTAGAGGGGTGTGTGGAAATAAAGTGGTTAACTACACCTTAAGCTGGTATAGGGGCTTGACTGCTATGTATAGTAACAGGGGTTGATGTGCAGCTGAAAAGCTGCAGAGGGGTGACTGATGCTCAGTGGCACCAGCAGTTGTTGATGTAGGAGGATGCCAATGGTGTTGACAAGATCTTTTGTCTTCTGTTACAACTGTGAAGTTAGAATGCCTTCAGAACTGGTGCTCAAGCCCTAACCCTAACCCTAAGTGGTCCTGGACCATGGTACTGAGGTTCAGTGGTTCGATAGCTTTTGTTGTGGCAGATCTCTTCACTCAGAGGTCCCCTCTCGCTTGAAAGTCCTCAAGTGGGTACAATAGAGTAGATGGATGTGAATTGCAAAGGAGACAAAAGATGGGGATTCCATCTTCTGCCATCTAGTTTATATACTACATGGGAACTGTATGTGTAAGCCTGCTGCACTAATAGTACACCTAGTTATCATACTAGGAACAAGTCAGTCCATGTACAGTATGACACATCCATTGATATACAAAAATAGAGGAGATGAGTTGACGTGACTTGACACAATGCACGCTGGTCACATGACCAAGGATAGAGGTAATCCACTGGAAAATTGGTGAAGGGTGGATTCCTGTACAGTAGTAATCATAAAACAAGAGAAAAGAGAAACATACTGAAGTCCACAAAGTGTCTGTTGGATAATGCATGGTGATTGTTAATAGAAAAGAGAAAAGGAAACCATTATGGTGAAAGCATAACAGTGCTCCTATAGAGATTCATCAATTGTGAGAAAGGGTGGTAGTGGAGTGGGGGAAGATTTCTGTGGAAAAGTGTCAAAAATGGATAGAAAGCATGCATACATGCCTAGAAGGGTTGAGGCAGTTATCAAGGTCAAAGGAGCTCATACCAAGTACTAGATAGTTGGATTTTTGTAAAGTCAAAAAACTGTCTGCATGACATGTCATTTTCAAATGGCTGCTATTCTATCAATCCTTATCCAAATCAGTTGATTCTTGGACCAATAGAGAACCAGGAGTAAGTATGTTATTTCATACACTCATGGGTTAGGGCTATGGTTAGGGGCTATTGTGTTTAGTCATAATTAATATAAAACATGCAAACATGTGGACAGTTTTTTGAGCCACTGTAAGTTGGATGGGATAAGCCTGCAATGTGGCCTGCCATCTTGACTGGCAGGGTGTGAGTTTCTGTGATTCCCTAAAATAGGTCATATTTTGGTGATCTGTGAAAATCACTGTGGGGGTGACAGAAGCTAGGAGGTATGGCCTCCACTCCTTGAGGGCTTGGACCACAGCCAGCAACTCCAGGTTGTAAACCTGGTAGTTCTGTTCTGGTCCAGCAAGAGATTGTAACAAGTAGGTGCAAGGGTGGAGTGTCCCCTTCTTGTTGGCTTGACTGAGGACCACTCCAGTCCCAAGACATGAGACATCAGTGTGGACTGGGAGAGGGTAGGAATCCTGCATGGTGTACTTGTTCAGATGGATGTAGTCTTGAACAAGGCACTGCTTTCCATCCTTCTTGCTGATGAAAAACACAGGGGCTGCCTGTGGTGACTTTGAGGGTTGGATTTTTCTGCATTTAAGGTTTTCATCAATGAAATCATTGAGGAGCTTCTCCTGATCCAGGGTAAGACAATAGTTCTTGCCCTTGACTGGGTAGAAGTCTTCCTTTAGTTTGATTTCATGGTCTAAAAATGGTCTGTGTGGGGGTAAGGGTTGCTTCACTTTCTAAAAATACCTCTGTGAAGTCCTGGTACTTTGCTTGCAAAAGTATTTCCTTTTTTTCACTCCAGCCTCTAGCTTGGTGGAGATGGTCATCTTGTTTACCTGAATCTCTGGAGGTCCCCACTGGATTATCTTGTGCCTGGCCCAGTCAATGATAGAGTTGTGATCTCTGAGCCAGGGCATTCCCAGGAGAAGGCATTCTCCATTTCTCATTCTAGTAATATAAGCATGTATTCACATTACCTTTCCTCACACCTTCCCTCAGAAGGTGGAAATCCAATCAATGATTTGATCAGTCTTCCCTGTGACACTCCTGAGAGTCCACAGATGTCTGATTTTGTGGGTAGAGATCCTGTGACCTGCTACTGTGTGTTCATTGATAATATTGATTTCTGCATCAGAGTCAATCAATGTTTTGATTTTGGCAGTGCCATGGTCAATTAGATAGGTGGATCCTGTGAGGGACTTGAGGGAGAGATTATCCTCATACTGGTAGCAAGGTAACTCTGTGATATTGCACTCAAGCTTTCCTAACCTAAAGGTACATTCTTCAATAATGAGGGTGTTAAGGCTTTGCTGGTATAGCAAGCCTTGAACACCTTCAAAACCAATGTGCACTAACCCTAATCTTAGACATGCTGACTAAGCACTCTACTAGGCTTTACAAGGGTCTGTCTCAATGCCAATACAGCCTGCTTAGTAAGCAGCTCCTGAGGACTTACAAGGCAACCACAGCACAGCAAGAATTCTTGGTATCAGAAAGAGTACTAACAGAGACACATAAGAGCAAAGCCAATAGATTCTGTGGGTATTGCAAAGGAGACAAAAGATGGAGATTATCCCACATCTTTGTCTGATTTAAGTACATAGAGAGAATAATGATCTACTGACTATGGGGAACAATGGGGAAGTGCCATATGAGGCATACAATGGTAGTCTGTAAGAAGGGAACAATGGGTGAGAAGAAACAGAGTCACTGGGACTTGAAATCATGTAGGTATGAGTCTGTATGAGTGAACACATCATGATCACATGAAGGTCACATGGTGCAAAAGTTGCCAGTTTTCCCTGGAAGGAAGGAAAGGGGTGAACTGTGTACTTGTACAGGTATAGTAGAAATACAATAGAGGGGAAATGTACTTGGTAGTCATGAGGGAAACCTAAGTCTACTGAGCATGTCCATGGATAGGGGAAAGCCCCTGTGAGTAGGAGAAATCATCTGCAAAGCATCTGTTGGATTATGTAAGAAAGAGGACACATGACCATGGGAAGTCACATGACTGGAAAAGATTAGATAAGAAAAAAAGGGTCATAACAGGGGGCACAAGCTGCAGTAGTCACTTGCCCCTTTAAAAATCCTTTGAGAACACACCAGAAGTGGAATTGGATGCATCCTCCCTTTCCAGGCAATCCAATTCCTTTTTCAGTTCCTCTATTTTTGCTTCCCTATTCTTAGGCAGGTAGCTTCCTTGCTTCCTTGGCTTCTTGCAGTCCTTTGTGAAAAGTGCCCTTCCTCATTGCAGTTGTAGCACATTCATGCTTTGTAAGCTGCATTTGAGTCTGGTCAGGGGCCAGCCATCTTATCAACATCCATCATGTCCAGATCTCTTTGCTGATTGATGTTGCTACAGTTATAGCCTTTGTTCTTCCATAGAAAGTTTTTGTTGGAGTCAGTGGCTTTGCCCTTGAACATCCTCATGGTGGCCAATGAGGCCCTTACCTCTGTTGCTGCCTTCTTCCACTCCAAGACAGTTCTTGGAACAATGCCTAGGCTGAGTATTCTTTGGCTAATCTGGGGGTTGAGCCCCTTTCCAAAGAAGGTAGCTGCTGCTACATCATCTGGGAAGAGCTTGGCTTGCACCAGTAGGTTATTGAAATTAGTGATGTATTCATCAAGAGAATGCTTCCCCATTGGGATAGAGGAGAGCATAATCAGGGTCATAGCCTTGACATCTCCAATTTGGAAACATTCCTCAAGCTTCTTGATAAACTCTTTTAGAACCTAATCCCATTATTCTCCATTGTTGATTGGTTGATGTATGATTACTTGAATGACAGGGCCAAGCCCTTGTTCATAAATGAAAAAATGAAGCCTATGCACTTCTTATCTGTGTTGTAGATGTGAGAATTCATACCAAGATAGTTTTTTACTGAGATGATCCATCCTGGGTAAGTTTGATGATTGCTGTTGAAAATAGCTGGCTTGTTGAGGCCTAGCTCTTTTCCTCTGGACTTGGTGTCCTCCTCAGGTTTGGCCTTGGCCTTACCCTTCTTTGTGCCAAAGGTGACTTGTGTGCAATACTAGTGGATAATTTCTGCTGGCAAGGGTTGCTACCGATAGAAAGGGTCTGTGATGGAAGCCCCTCCTAAGGCTTCTGCTAGTTTATCCACCATTGCTTCCTCTTCTATTCTGGGTAAATTGAAGTCCGACTTCTCTGAATAGATAGATTGCATAAGGGGATCTGTGATTGGGGTGTTAAGTGAATCCTCATCAGAGTCCTCTTCCTTTTTCTCCCAATATAAAGAATATGGATCTGGGACAACCAGATCAATGTCTACCTTGATGGGTGATGAGGTGCTGGCAATAGCAATGGTGGCAGTCACAGGCTCAGATGTGACAGAGAGAGAGTCTTTAGTGGAGACTAGAGGTGGCAACAGTATATTACCTCCTAGGCTGAAGTGTGTTGGTAACTAAGGGGTATGGACTTTTTTTTAGGGACAGGGGGTCTAAACTTGCTAGACAGACTAGAGCTTGACCAGACTAAGAACTTCTTGACCATGTTGGGCAAGAGTGTTGACTAGCAGGTACCACCCATAAGTGAGCAGTAGCACTAGAGGGTGATTGGCTAGATAGTAAAATGTATCCATTAAGGATAGGGGTGACTACACCTTTTTAGGGGTATAGGGGTTGTTGACTGTCAATGGTTGTCAACAGAGGTGGTGACTGCTGCATTGGGCACAACAGGGTGTTAGTGTAGAACAACACCAATGAGAGAAGATTATTTTTCATCTTCTGTTAAGGCTTTGTGGGGATGCAAGCCTTGAACACCTTTAAAATCAATGCACACTAACTCTAACCTTAGGAATTGCTGACTAAGCAATCCTTCTGGGCTTTACAAGGGCCTGACTCTATGCCAATACAGCCTGCTTAGTAAGCAGCCCCTGAGGCCTTACAAGACATCTCTGGCAGTGGCAAGATTCCTTGGTATCAGACAGAAAAGACTGACAGCTGTTTGTGAGAGAGAAGCCAGTAAGTTCTGTGGGTATTGCAAAGGAGATGAAAAATGAGGAATATCCTGCATCTTTGTCTGAACTATATACTACATGAGAACAATAGACTACTAACTATGAGGAACAATGGGTAAGTGCCATATGAGGCATACAATGGCAGTCCATAAATGGGAAACAATGTCTGTGAAGAAACAGAGTCACTGGGACTTGGAATTGCATAGGTATGAGTCTGTATGAGTAAATGCATCACAATCATGTGAAAGTCACATGATGCAAAAGTTGCCAGTTCACACTGGAATGAAGGGAAGGACATGAACCATGTACTCATATGGGTATAGTAGAAAATACAGAGGAGTGAAATGTACTGGTAGTTGCAGAGTTGATACCCAAGTCCACTGAGCATGTCCATGGATAGGGGAAGTCCCTGTAAGTAGCAGGAAAAAGGTCCATGAAGCATCTGTTGGATTATGTAATGAGAGAGACACATGACCATGGGGAGGTCACATGATTGGAAAAGACTAGATAAGGAAATGAATCATAACAGATACTGCCAAAGTGTTCATTGATTGGACCTCTTGGGCAGAATGCCAGACTGGCTACTCTCCTAAATAAGTTCATTCCAACCAAGGGGGGGAATTTATGGCCACTGCCTTTAAGGAACATCTCCTTTCTAAAGGAATAACTCATCAGTTATCCATTGCACACACCCCTCAGCAGAACAGTTAAGCAGAATGCTTGAATAGAACAGTAATGGAGAAGGAAGAAGTACTTTAACATGCAGCTTGTCTACCCAAGCACTACTGGAACTTCACCCTCCTTACAGCAGTCTTCATCTACAATTGTACCCCTTTAAGAAGAATCCAATGAAAGACTCCCATCAAACTCTTTACCAAGAAGAAACCCACAGTTTCCTTTCTTTGAGTCTTTGGATGTCTTGCCTACATATTCATTCCAAAGGATCAATGAACAAACAAACTCTCTCCCAAGACAGAAGAAATGCTATTCCTAGGATATCCAGAAGGAATCAAAGGAAACATCTTTCTATGTCAAAACAAAACAATATACACATCTACTACCATTACATTCATTGAGAATGTGTTTCTCAACTGTCCCATAGAGAAGTTACAAGACAAAATCAATATACCTCTCCTGGCATCCAGTCCCTCAGAGGACTCTTCTGACAATCAGGATGGAAGTGAGCCTGATCAGCCCACTTCAGGTCCAATTAGACCACCTACTCCATCATTAGATGACAGTCAACCTAGGCAATCTTCACCAAGTCCACCCCAATGCAAGCAGTATCCTTCTCCAGTTACTGTTGAGGATTTATCAGATAAAGAGGAACCTGATTCTCTTGAACCAGCATGACTGGACCCTACACCAGGTCCTTCCTCCCCTGCTTTACCCAGATGTAACAGATATCTTGGACAACCCATTGTGCCAAATCCAACTTATGTTAATCCAGAACCAACAGTCCCTAGTCAACCTCTGCATAGGGATTCCCCTAGTCAAGATTTCCCTGGTGTGAGAAGACATGAACCTCATTCAATACCATCTTTCATTCCACTGGTTAACAACCCACATCTTCCTCCATTTTTAGAACAAAATCCCTCTGAAGCACCAGACCCAGTTCACCCCCCCATTCTCACCACACTTAGGAGATCAGCAAGGGTTCCAATCCCTTGTGTAGTCCCTAATAACATGTATGGTGACTGACCTCCTGTCAAGGTTGAGAGAGAAAGGGATGCTGACTGGGAAAGAAACTTAGAGCAAAATGACCCTCCACTCAGAGAGCCTTCCTCCATTGAGGATCTGTATGAAAATTCACCAAGTGGACCCTCTACTCACAAAGGGAGAGACCTTAACTCACTTATAGCAGAGCAAGGTCATTGCTTCATTGAGTATCTTCTGACACAAGCTGTTTCAGAAGTACCCAAACAGTACAAGGACATTCTAAAGTTACCAAAGGAAGAACAAGTCAAGTGGAAGACTGCAATAGAAGACAAGATAAAGTCAATTAACAACTGGCATGTTTGAACTCTTGTCAACTGTCCCCCTGATCCAAAACCAGTAAAATGTCATTGGGTTTTGACAAGAAAATCAGATGGAAGATACAAAGCCTGCCTAGTAGCAAAGGGCTTTTCACAGATATATGGAGAAGACTACAAAGAAACCTTCTCTCCTGTAGCAAGGTTTGAGACAGTAAGACTGCTCATGGCCTATGCCTGCTCACAGGATTGGGAGGCTCACTGCCTCAACATCAAGACTGCCTTCCTTTATGGAAAGCTTGACAAAGAAATTTATATGGAACAACCAGAAGGCTTTGTATCTCCAGGAAAAACAAACAAGGTTTATCATCTTTTGCATGTGCTTTATGGCCTGAAGCAAGCAGCATTAGCATGGAATAGGGAACTCCACAAATCCCTACTCAAATTGGATTTCATTCAAACCAAATCAGACATGGGAGTTTATGTCTACAAGACTAAACAAGGCCTAGTTATCTTTGTCATCTACATCAATGACATTCTCCTCCTTTCATCATCTGCTAAACTTTTGAAGGACAGAAAAGAAGCTTTTATGAAGATATGGGAAGTACATGATATGGAAGAAGTTGAGGAATACCTTGGCATCCAGATTTCTAGAAATCAAAAGGATAAAACCATGGTCCTCAACCAACATCCCTACATCCAGAATGTTCTTAAATGCTTTCAAATGGAACAGTGTTGTTCTGTCCACACACCCTTACCAAGTGGTTATGTCCCTACTCCTATTCCAGCCAGCTATACCACTACTCCAGTTCTTTGCCAGAAGTATCAGCAGGTAATTGGCTCACTCCTATATGTTATGCTCAGAACTTGTCCAGATCTAGCCTATAGTGTCATTCACATGTCTCAATACATGTCAAACCCAACTCAGCAGCACTTGGACAAGGCAATGCATATTGTCAAGTACCTTCCTTCCACAAAGAACTTATTGATTCATTATTTCCAGAGTGAACTCTCTCTGGATTGTTATTCCAACTCTGACTGGGCAGGAGATAAGGAGACATATCAGTCCACTTCAGGGTACACTATATTCCTAGGACAGAATCTCATTTCCTGGAGATCTCATATACAACCTACTGTCACACTCAGTTTGACTGAGGCAGAGTATATGCCTTTATGCAATGCAGGCCAACAGATCAAGTGGATTACCACTCTCTTCCAGGAATCCCATCTTCACTTCACTACTGTCATTCTCTTTGGTGACAACAAGGGTTCCATTCATTTGGCAAATAATCCAGTTGTAGAAGGTCATTCAAAGCACATCAATATCAAGTACTATTGGCTTTGTGAATCCATAGAAAATGGTGACTTCAAGTTGGACTATGTGTCCACTGGTCACCAAAGAGCAGACTCCTTGACTAAGAGTCTCACCTGGCAGAAACATGACCATCATCACTTACTACTTGGTCTTTATTGAACCAGTCTAAAGTGAGGGGGAGTGTTGACATGGTAACTATCCAAGTCTACAGGTCATATTTCATTGACTGATATTTCCTTGTCATTTATTACTTACAACTTATATATCATGTGACCAGTTATGACAGATACCTGAATTATCACATGGAACCATTCTATTGGTATCCTTCCTTCATGTTCTACAACATTCTATCTCCATATGGATAGTGCTCCTTCCTTTAGTAGCAGTTGTAGTTACAATGTGCCAAGATTACTCTGGACACACAGACCATGTACAGTATGTATATATACTGTACTCTGAGGACTCTTGTTCCTCAGTTCAAATCTACTATTCTCCCATCTCTACTAGCTGTCCAAGTGCCTAGCACCAGATAGCTTCATAGCAACATACTTGCACTTCCATAACTCAAGCACAAACCTCCAGGTAAGCACAGAGTCACTGCACTACTTCCTACCCCTTGTTTGTTAACTTGTTTTGCCACAAAAGGCTGAAATGTGCAGTAGTACTGGAATACATTACAATGGTGTTCTGAGACTGATGACCAAGTGGAGGAATGTTCATAGTGCCTGACCACCCTTCCAAATGGGTCTCAAGATCAGGACATTGGCCTTCAGGAGTTGAATGGGGTAATGGCAACCATCATCATTTTCCTGTACTGTACTAGGGGGATTACAGCTAAACTAAAATTGTCAAATGCTCCATTCTCATGAGTCAGAAACCAGAACATGTGTGTTCTGAATTATCTACTGTATCAAACAGTAGGTACCTGTTCACCATTATATTGACATAGCAGACAGAAGCTATAGTGGTACAGGAATATAATTTTAGGGGTGTTTCAACTCTGTTTTCCAGTGGTTGGATTCCACTGGCTTTCATTTATAAGATCATTATCATTATGGTTGCCCTTTGATGAGGGGATTTCAGCCAAGCTAAAAATGTTCCACTGCAATAGGCTGAAACCTCAGGGATCACATGAACATGTGTTCTAGCTTACCCATTGCATCCAATGGTGCATCTATTCACTGACATGTTAATGTAGGAAGTTAATACAAGAATATGAAAGTGGGCACATTTTGAAGGTTTTTGATCTGACAGCTGGCTACCAAAGGTGTATTATGATTTGACACTTATCTTTGCTGAGTCTCAAGACATTCTGGGAAGGCACCCTAATGTCAGGATTTTGCTATTTCCCATATTCACCCAGATTTCCTAGGGACATGCTCATGGACACAGTGTAGGGCAAGTTTTCTGCCATAAAAAGTGATTGCAGAGTCCTTTCAATTGGTCTACAGCAAGTGCAGTTTAGTTGCTTGCCCATACAACATCTGGTCTGGTGCCAGATATAGAATATCATTTCTGCAGTGATTAATTGTTATTATGGACAATCTTGTGGAAACTGGTCTCCAACAGGGAGTTAAAAATTGAGCAGTGAGCACTCCTGTCTATTTCCAACTAGTGTCCATCATCTGCAATTGCTAAGCATCGAAACACCTGCTGTTTTGGTGCTTAATATTTGCCAAGTTGAGTAAGACTACTGTTATATTCCATATTTAACTAGGTCACCAGATCTAAGAAGTTCACAGCAAATTTTGGTAAGATTGCATGTTATCTACACAGCTGCGGCACTATTTGCCTCCACTATAGAATGTAATGTAGTATGAAGATCATTATAGTGAGAGTAGTCCTTTGTCACCACATTCATCACAATCTGTTTGATTTGGTCATGTGTATGTCCTGTCTGAGTCTGCAAAAAATCAACTGGAATGAACTGCCTGGACTGATACTCTTGCAGTGCACTGAAAAGTGCAGTACCACTAAGAGCAAACAGGCCACCAATGATCTCATCACAGAGAGGGTAAAAAAAACCATGGAATGAAGTCAGGATTAAGGCTGCAATAGTGAGATCCAAAAGTGCCTGATGTCCAAATATTTTGGGTTGATCCTAAGCATGGTTTTCAAATCAAGAGCAATTTTGATACAGAAATCAAGTACTTACTGGCATGTACAAGAAATTGTGACCTTCCAGCAGCCAGGCAACTTTGAGCTTGTAGGAATTGCAAGTATGGGTGGAGCTTCTGCTTGAAGTGGGAGTAAGCATGTAAGCTGTTCCAATGAGGTTGCATGCAGCATTTTTGAATGCTTTGCAGAGTAGTACAAGTGCTTGTGCAAGTTGCAAGACAATTTTATTAGTTGCAGTCTTGTCAGCTTCCCAAAGTTGACACTCTCCTATAGAAAGCTAAACAATACAAGTTAACTATTAGTCTGTATCGAACTTACTTTCCATTACAAGTGCTTTGCTCAATGAATGTTGGGCAAGCTCCTTGGTGCTCCTCTGATCAGGGAATATATCCCCAACAATTACCTTTTGGAGCATGACTCTTTTGGCATCAGCTGCAATATCTCTCTCCATTGGTGCAACACTTTTGAAAGGCTGGGTGGGGCAGGGATCCAAGGTTTGTGATGTGCTTGAGGGTTCATTGACTGGATTGGATGAAGGTTGATTAGAACAGGTTGGAACCATGCAATGACTGGAACCTGTAACAAAGACCTCATCTCTGGTCTAATATGACTTTAGGGTGTAGTAGTAGAATATTAATGTGAAATCACTTACCTGGATCATGCCAACCTGCATTGCTGCACTGCAATCTGCTTCATTATGTCGTAGTGGTCCAAATGCAACAAGCCCCAGATTTGGCTGAGCAGATATGATTGTGGGCAGCTGAAATTCCAAAGTGTGGGCTGGATCTGGGTGGACACAGTTGAAACTGATAAATTGGATGTGGCTGTTGGGGTAGAAAGGTGATTCCACTGGGTTAACCCAGTGAACTGCTCCTGTAGTCCTGTGGGAACATAAGGTACTGGAAAAACAATTCATGAGCAGGGACAATACCATGGGTTTCCCCAGTGACATTCAACTCTCTGATAGAGGAGGGGGCAAGGGTGGAGCTAGATTTCACATGTGCTTCCCTGCTGTGTGGATGAGCAAAGGTGGTGTGGATGTAGTTGGATTCGGCCCCAGTGACAGTTAATGCAGGGTATTCATATCATGCCAGATCTTGTGGGTGTTCAGCCACAACACCAAGCTGCATTGTATTGGGGAGGTGAGAGGGCGTGAGATTGCTGCCCCTACCCAGTTTATTCATTTGCTGTGGTGTGATGAATGTTAGACCTAGAGTACTAGTCCTGATCTATGTACCTTCTGCCCTCTGTGCTTTGCCTTCTTTGATGAGTTCATGACTGATAGACAGGAAAGGCCAGTGAACAAGTGGCAAGAGTCTACAGGTGCAAGAGAGGTCAGCAAATGAGCAACAAGAGTGGATCTGATGTCAGCAAGTGTGTCACATTCCAATTGGTGGCCTCTTCATCAATCTGTCAATAACTGATATGAATACAAAGATTTATATTCAAGTCTGAGAGTGCATATTTGCTATCAACAGCGCATGGAAATAGGGTGGTTCTGGGATCAAATCTCTGCCAATCAGCTACAATGAGTCCATGGAGAAACACCTCAAGGCAGGGAAAATAACATACCATTCAATGAGCCGTCCTTCTAGACAGCAATGTCCAAGTTACTCATGTATCCATCATTATCAATCAAAATCTCCGGGTCACTTGAGTAGGGCACCTCTGGATCATCACCAGGTGTTCCTGTATCACTACCACTAGAGACCTCAGAATTGCTAGAATGATCCTTCATTGAGATTGCCTGATCCTCCAGTGGTGAACCATGAATCACTCCCCTAGCAATCCTGATCTTCTCAGCATGCTTGTAATGCTCCTGTAAATCATTTAATGCTGAAGTCTCCTCATGCAGCACATCCCAAATGAAATCCTTCTCCTCTGGGCATACATCTATGCCCATCATGGTACACCATTTCTTCCAAAGTTCCAACTTGTGTTGACCATCATTATTCTGTGCTTTGAAGTGGTTCAGACAATGAGAGTGGAAGTGCTTCCACCTCTCATGCTTTTCGAGCTCCCAAGTCAATGACAGAGCCTGGTAACAAGTAACCTCACATTCCACATATTGAGCCAGGATGGCCTCACAGAGGACATCCTTGGGCACTCCTTCATAGATATCCATGAAGGAATCTTCAATAATATTCTTGAAGTATACATTAGTGGAGTGTATTATCATTATCAATATTAATTGCAACATACCTTGGTCACCTGGTGGTCCTCATCATCCTCATCAGCATGAGGGTGCCTCAAAGCCATTCCTGAAAAGGCAAGTGTAGGGAAGATCCACTGGCAGGGAAGATATGGTGATGACTTATTCTGACAGGCACTCTTACTGGGAGAGAGTGGCTTGGTCTTGGCACAGTCCACTATAAGTTAACATCACTAAAGGTAGTATTGACAAACAAATGTGGAACTTACCCTCATGTCCAGAGTTCATTGTAGCAATGATTTGTTGTAGAGTTTAACCACAAGATAAAACAAGGTGAAGGGGTGATGGGTTTGGGACAGAGTTTGAAAGACTTAGAAGATTTCTCACTCACTTGCCCTTCTGTGCCATGCATCATGCACAAAGAACCAGTAGGGAGTTCAGCAGAAAACAGCTCAGACAACTTCAAGTGGGCATCACTATCTGATGACCAGTAAGTCTTTTTGTCTTCCTAGAACAGAGTCCAACAAATTGTATAGGCAGCCAACACCATGTCCAGTATGTATGCAAACATTTCCTTCAACAATTGCTGTCTGCAACCATCTACAACAAGACCCAACATGTCACCAAAGGTTCTTACCCACTCCCACTGCCTTCCATATACCTCAGAAATCCCCCAATAAGCCACAGACAGCCAAGTTTCATGCCAACTTGGGATACATATATAATTTAAGTGAACCAAACACATTCAACCAAATGAAACAGCATGAATATGAGCTACAAAGACAAGAAAATCTGTATTATCTGTTTTCTGGTAGAGATGAATGGGAGTTAGGTCAGTTTCTTTATACTAACTTTATGCAGAGTCAGATCAATGGTTTTTTGAAGCTTGAGTGGGTAAGGGACTCCTTTCATATCATATAGATATATTATGAAACAATGTTTGTAGGTCAGGTCTGGACAGCCCAGTTTTCAATCAGCTTGAGATCTAATATCACAAATTGATGTGATCCCCAAAGGCCCAAGCTGGTGCTGCACAACAATTTCTTATGATGGTTACTTAACAGAAGAACCCATCCATCTTTATTGGTGTAATGCTTTAGAGGTCATACAGGAGCTTTTCAGAAATCCCATATTCTCCCCACACATGGAGTATGACCCTTATGTTATTTTCAATGGACTTGAGTGGGAGTATAGTGAATGGATGTCCAGTGACAAAGCACATTGGATTCAGGTGAGTCTACTCATTCAACCATGCTATCCACTGCAGTTAATGGTACATATGTAGGACCAACTACCAGAGGGTGCTATGATAGTCCCCATTCTCCTTGCCTCCAATAAGGCCCTGGTCACTAGAATGACCAGTGACCTTGAAATGCACCCTCTGTTTATCACTATTGCCAATATTCATTCAAATGTCTGTATGAAGGCCACATCACACACATGGGTGTGTATCACATACATTCCAACCCCAGAGTTCCGCATCCACCCTAATTTCCAATCCATCTTAGAGGCTCACCTGTGGCACTGATGTCTGTTGACACGATGACTATTTGCATCTATAGGTCATATTACTTGACCACTACATTTTAGTCATTTCCTTATTGATGACTCATCACTCATGTGACTGGCTATCTCACATACCCAGATATCACAGGGATCCATACTATTGGTACCCTTCCTTTATGTTCTACAACATTCTATCCTGGTATAGAAACTTACTCCTTCCTTAAGTAGTAGTTGTAGTTACAATGCTCCAGATTTACTCTGTGCACACAGACCATGTACAGTATGTATATATACTGTACTTGAGGGCCCTAGTCCCTCAGTTCAAATCATATATTCTCTCATCTCTACTGAGCTCTCAAGTCCTTCAACACTTGATTGCTCCACTAGTAACATACTCATTCTTCTAACTCAAAGCACAAACCTCCAGGTGAGCCAGAGTCACTGTGCCCTTCCTGCCCTTAGTTTGTTAGGTTATGAGCCCTGCCAGGCTCTGACTTGGTAGACAATTGTATTCAGCCTAACAGGCAAATCCCCAATTCAATCTATCATGCTTAGCTGGGTGGCAGACTTGTGCTCTGCAGTTACTTTTGAGTTACAGTATATAGCCTTCACACTTACTATAGCTTTGGCCTACTGGTCGTTGAATGACAATGTTCCTTTTGGAGTCATACCCCTCTTCACCTATATGGTCTACTTGGCTGTTCATGTTGTATCCCTTCTCCAGTGGAGAGATACCCCAGTGGCACTTCCACATCCGATCGCACCCACTCTCCCAGAGGACCATGACTTCCATGAGGCTTTTCAGGGATTGGAACCATTCCCTCTCAGGGAAAACAGTTATCCCACTAGCTTCAATTGGGCACCCCCACTCTATAATTGGGCACTACATGCTTTTCAGAATTACAACTTTAATCACTTTTATGACTATCTTCTGGTCATCTCACGATTCGTATTCCCACAACCTGAGTTCTGGTTACCACAGCAGTACTATATGCAGTAGACCTTCTCGGTTGCACAGCAGCTTGGAATCAGCTTTGCCAAATCCTTTAGGACTTATATGTTCTATGCCCCCTATAGAGCTTTACCTGATCATGTCCTCTTTAATGACATCACTCCCTTTGACCTGTTTCTCATGTGACATCATCTTTCCAGAAATGATCTCTGATTCTTTGATGACCAATTCATGGAACTTGTCACCCAGTTTGGTAATGAGAACAGACTTTACCCCCCTTCAGGTGATCAGGGAGCACTGTGGCTCCAAGAGAGTCAGAATGATGAATGTTAGAGCAGGTATACCAACAAGGATCTGGACAATCTCCAACTCAATGGATCTATCAACAGTGGATTGGAGGAAGAAGCTGGGATTAGAAGAAGAGGAGCTGAGGAAAAAGGAAAAGGATGTGCCCTATAGGTGCAGCCTTAGGTGGTCCAATTTTGTGGACACCACCGAGCCCGATTATCTCATTGCAGGTATTGTTTCTGGTGGTGCAAAGACCCACTGTATCTTTGCCTGGGCCTTCTGTCATGAGGCCACTCAATCCCCACTTCCTTTCATCACCTCTTCTTTCATGGCACCTGAAAACCCCTTTATGGAAATACATTGGCTTTTCCATGGCTCTTATGAGGCACCATCAGCTAAACTGACCCAATACTCCACCCCTCACAGTATTGCCAACTTTTGGGGATTCAATTTACCAGCCCTGAATGATGAAGACCCCTCACTACTCACTGTCTCTGCCTTCTGGATTGACACACACCCTGATTAATATTCACCCAACTTGATCTGGGTTCACCCTCTTTGGGATCCTTGACCATTTAGAGGAGCAATTCCTGCCATCCACACATGGAACAAGTACCTTGATGCACACTTTAGGGGAGCATTTAAAAGAGAAGCTTCAAACAAAAGCTCTTACTTACCCTTGTGCCTGGACCAACAGCCTGATTCCTGCATTGGTCTCTGGCTTTCACAGGTTGTCAATGCATGATCTGATCCTAGGGTTCAAGCCAGTTTGGACTCTCTCAAGGCCAAACTTCCTCCCCCAGTCTATGGAATTGCCTGGTGGCCTGGGAACGTCACCAGTGAGCATCCTAATGGACTCGTGTCTTGGCAGCTTGACCTTTGTTGAATCAACCTCCTTCCTACACCAGAAGTTGATGGCTCTGATTTTACATCTTAGGGTTGATCCCAGGGAAATGGAGGGAGCCTTCAACATGGTTCTCTTCTATACCTATCCAAGCCCGTATTGGATAGAACAGCTGTATTCCAGAGGAGGATGAGTGTACAATGATCTTTTGGACTTATCAATGGTCTCTTTACATACTTTCTCAAACCCTTCATATCTTATGATACATTTTCCTTATGAGATTTTTCCTGTTTCTCTCTTGGAAATGACTAACTTGGAGTTGTTGGGGATCCAACTCCCCAACTACCACTATTGTCCTGACTATGATCTAGGACATTTTTTCAAACTTAGGCTTCTGGGTCCAACTCTGGTTGTAAGACCTATTGTTCCACAACCTAGGATTCCTCCTAGGGTTGCACCTGTGGTATTGCCTCCAGTTGTCATTCCTCGACCTTTAGCCTTAATTTCAGATATGGATGATTCCTTTTTTGAACTATTGCTCTTACACAATTTGTAGCTATGGCAGATGAAAAATCTGGTTTCATGAAAAATATTCTGATTTTCAACACTATCAACTACCCAATCTGGGCAATTTCAATCAAGAACTTCTTACATGTTCAAGGAACATGGCTAGTGGTAAATGGTACTACCACCCAACCTCTGACTGCCGCACCAGCAGCAGGACAACCGGATCCTCTGCTGACTGTGGAACAACTTGCTTGGGACGCATTAGACTCAAAGGCTTTAGGAGCCATTATGGGCCACTGCAAACCAATTGTCCAGATAGAAATGGACCAGTTTGTGACTTCCCACAAGGTATGGGAATTGTTACTAAACACTTATGGCAAACCCAGTGCTGCCAGAGTTTATGTGCAGTTTAAGCACACCATGAAGATCTCAATTGGTAACAGGGAAGATCCTCTTCCCAAAATCACTGAGATCAACAACTTGTTTAGTTTCCTTGCCTCAAATGGCATGCCCTTACCAGAGTCTGTGCACGCCATGATCATCATGGCAGCACTCCTGTCTGACTGGGAGAACTTTGCAATCTCAACCCTCACAACCCTTCCAGTCACCCTGCTTGCAGGACAACAGGGTCAAACCATAACTGTTGATGCAATTCTTCCACACATCAAGGAAGAATACTTACACTGCCATGGAAGGACACAACTTCCAAGGACAACCGACAACATTGTGGGCACTTCTGCCCAGCATGTGCAACAGAACCAGTGACCTAAGTGTCACAAATGCAGTAAAGGTCACAAGACTGAGGACCATTGGGAGGGAGGAAAACCTCCTACTGTTAACTTACCAAAGATGCAGGAAAAGAAGAAGGAAAAGAAGGCAAAAGGGAAAGGAAAAGGAGGAGGAGGCAAGGCCTCCTTGGATAAGGCGAAAGGGAAGCAAAAAGCTTCCACTCAAGAGATCAATGAGGCTCAGATTGAGCCATATACTTCTGACAATGAATCCTCCATCAGACAAGCATACGCAAGTTCCAATATTGCAGAAGCAGGTTGGTCTAATGCTTTCCCCTCATCAGCTCCCACTTCTTCTCTTGCTATTCAAACTAAAGTTCAAGAGGAAATGGAGCATGATAGAGTCTGGAATAGTATTAGAACCTATAAAGACCCTTATAATGCTTCTTGTAACAACAGACCATATGCAGCACCAAAATATGACTCTGACTGCAAAGGAGCAGCAGGTTTTTACACTTCTGTATCTGACTGTGAAGGATGTCATCAACAAAGAAGAGAAAAGGATGACTACCTTTGGCTAATGGACTCAGGAGTGACAAGTCACTCCACCCCTTTCAAGAAGGACTTCCTTAGCTATATCAAGTTCAAACAACCAATACCAGTAGGCACTGCTGGTAGCGAAAAGATATACTTTCCAGGTATAGGGACTGTCTCTTTTACTGTGACACTAAATGGAAAACAGGAACGACAGACATTACAAAATGTCTTTTATTCACCCTCAGGAGCAAAGCATATCCTGTCCATACCTTCCCTCACTACCAGATTGGGCTACATCTTTCAAGGTGACAAGACCCACACTTGAATCTACGACACGTGAAAAAGACTCTTCCTTGAAGGCACTCATGTGTTTTGCGGCTCCAATCTTCACTGGTTTACAGGAAAACTGATTGGGAAAATTGATCAAAGATTGGTTCTTCTAGCATGTTTGGACAACAAGAATATCAACACATTCTTATCTCTTTTTACCATTGAATACTCTGACATATACAAACTGTGGCATTCAAGGTTTGGTCATCCTAGTGATCAGGTAATGTGGAAAATCCCCAACCACACTACTGGTCTTGATCACATACCACCTCAACCTAAATCTTTTCCCTGTGGTGAATGTCTCATTGGTAAAATGCATAACTGACCATTCTCTCCTTCTTGGACTCAAGCCATGGAACCTCTTGCATTAATCCATATGGACCTTTTACAGTTTCCAACAGAATCCTATTATCATCACGTTTACTGCCTCACCATCATAGATGACTTTAGTGGCTATGGGTCTACTCTCCTGCTTTGTGCTAAGAGTGACACTGCCAAGTCCTTTATTGAATGGGTTTCTTGGGCTGAATGCCAATCTGGCTACTCTGTTAAATTGGTTCATTCCGACTGTGGGGGAGAATTTATGGTGACTACCTTTAAGGAGTTCTTACTTTCCAAAGGCATCACTCATCAGTTGTCTGTCACTGACACTCCTCAACAAAACAGTCAAGCAGAACGCTTCAACAGAATGGTAATGGAGAAAGAGGAAGTACTCCAACATGCAGCTTGTCTACCAAAGTGCTATTGGAATTTTTCTCTACTCACCACAGTATTTGTCTACAATCACACTCCACTTCACCAAATTGAATGGAAGACACCACACAAACTCTTTTTGAAGAAGAAACCTACCATTTCTTATCTTTGAGTCTTTGGCTGTCTTGCCTATGTGTTCATACTGAAGGATCAGCAGAAAGACAAACTCTCTCCAAAAGCCAAAGAAATGCTCTTCCTTGGATACCCAGAAGGAACCAAGAGATATATCTTTCTATGCCAGAACAAGATGATCTATATTTCAACCACTGTAACATTCATTGAGAATGTGTTTCCCAACTGTCCCATAGAGAAGTTACAAGACAAAATTGATATACCTCTCCTGGCATCTGGTCCCTCCAAGGACTCTTCCAACAATCAGGATGGAAGCAAGCCTGATCAGCCCACTCCAGGTCCTAGACCACCAACTCCAGATTTTAATAATGACAATCAACCTAGGCCTCCAACACTGAGTCCACCCCAATGCAGGCAGTATCCACCTCCAGTCACTGTAGAGGATCTAACAGATAAAGAGGAACCTGACTCTCCAGAGCCAGAGTGACTGGATCCAACTCCTGGACCATCCTCACCTGCCTTATCAACTAGATGTGAACATTTGGACCACATTAGAGTTCCAAATCCAGAATACATTCAACCACAGTTACCAATGCCACCACCTGTCAGTGAAACCCCTAGTCAAGGTTTTCCAGGACAAAGAAGGCATGAACCACATCCTATTCCATCATTTATTCCACCAGTCCACAATCATAATCTTCCACTGTTTCTCGAAAGACATCCATCTGAAGCACCTGACCCATCTTATCCTCCCACCCCTTCTGCTTTACGAAAATCAGCTTGTGTTCCTATCCCAAGGGTTATTCTCAACAACATGTATGGAGATAGACCACCGACTCAAGTAGAAAAAGAGTCAGATAGGGATTGGGAAAGAAATCTTGAGAATCCACCTCTACCTACACCTGAACAACCTAACATTGATGACCTCTATGAGGATCCTCAACCCCCACCACCTTCACAGGAAGGGGGAGATGTTAACAGTCTCATTCATGAACAAGGATGAGGATTCATTGAGTATTTATTGTCTCAGGCTATTTCAGAAGTACCAAGACAGTACAGAGATGTCCTATGGTTACTGAAGGAAGAGCAGGACAAATGGAAGGAAGCAATGAAGGACAAAATCAAGTCAATTAATGACAGACATGTCTGGACTCTCATCAATTGTCCCCCTGATCATAAACCCGTCAAATGTCATTGGGTTTTCACAAGAAAATCAGATGGAAGATATAAAGCTTGCCTAGTGGCAAAGGGCTTTTCACAAATATATGGAGAAGATTATGAAGAAACCTTCTCTCCTGTAGCAAGGTTTGAGACAGTAAGACTGCTCATGGCCTATGCCTGCTCACAGGATTGGGAGGCTCATTGCCTTGATGTCAAGACTGCATTCCTTTATTGAAAGCTTGACAAAGAAATCTATATGGAACAGCCTGAAGGCTTCATATCTCCAGGAACAACAAACAAGGTTTATTGTCTTTTGCGCACGCTTTATGGCCTGAAGCAAGCAGCATTAACATGGAATAAAGAACTCCACAAATCCCTACTCAAACTAGGTTTCATTCGAACCAAATCAGACGTGGGAGTTTATGTCTACAAGACTAAACAAGGCCTATGTCAGAACTCGGAGCCTTATGGTCCAAGAAATGTCAAGCATGACTGCAGATATGTTTACTTGATGTTGTTTCACTTTGATTTAACTTGACTGATCTGATCTATTATTCATTTGTTACAATGTACCTTGCCATGTAGTTCCAGTATGGCTCTCCAAGCTCATTTTGTGTAGGATATTTAGTCCGTCATGTTCTGACTTGAACACCTCAGCCTTCATCTCCGAAGCTGAGGTGAGACCCTTATCTGTCATTTACTACAAGTACAATACTGATTATGTTGTCTAGCTTCACTCATTGTACTCATTATTAGGTATTGAATATATAGCCTTCATCTCCAAAGCTGAGCTTCACTCATTGTACTCATTATTAGTGCCCCACTGCACCTCATAACTCTGATAGCCTAGTCATCTTCATCATATATGTTATGATTTTCCCTATCTTCTCTTATCCATTGACACTTCGTGGACTTAGCCATTATCCAACAGACACATCTGTATGTGGACTTCCTTATGTAAGCTTCACACACTCACGATCACGTGACTGACACATCGCATCAAGTCATCGTGACTCACCATTGTTCTCTATATTTGGACTTACCATTGTTCTCCATATGCATACTCTCCCATTGTCTCCCTCTTACGTAGAACAATGCCTGTATAGTAGTATAAGAGACCAAGAGATGTGGGACTCTTCCCCATCTTTCGTCTCCTTTGCATTTCACCAATCTACTAGGTCTTGTACCTCCTTGGACTTGCCCCAGTTCTGATTGCTCTGAAAGAAGGAGTCTTGCCACCAGGAGTAACCCTAGAAGAGCCTGTAAGGTCCTGTATTGGACGCTTAAGGTTAGGGTTAGGTGTCAGTCTCGAAGGCGTTATTGGCTTGACCTTTGTCAAAGCCATAACAGAAGACAAAAAATCACCCATCACTGTCATCCTACAGTGACACCTCTGTCGTTGTCATATGGCAGTCACCCTCTACTGCTTAGCAGTACGTACTCCCCCCCACTCACCCTCTAGTGCTACTGCTCCACCCCAGGTGGTACCCACTAGTCTTCACCTTTGCCCACTACAGTCAAAAGGTTCAGGGTAAGGTCCAGTCCTAGGAAGTCTACTCCACCAAAGCTGGCAGTCCCGCCGCGGAGGACCCCTTACACCCCACAACTCCCGACTCATCTCAGACTAGGGTACAGTGTCCCGCTTCCACCCTTAGTCACTACTCAAGTTCCTGAATCGCCACTCCCACTCTCCTCAGCATTACCTGCAGAGGAAGGCTCTTCATCTCCTATCCAAGTTGACGTCGACCCCGTTCAGCCAGGCCCCAGTCTTTATACCTCCTATAGAGATAAGCCTGCAGAGGATTCTGACTCAGACAAGGATTCCCTTATCACCCCCATCATGCCATGACTGAAATCTATCTACTTGTTTTCCTTGGATCTACCCCTTCCAGGAATAGAGGAACAGGTCATGTCAGAGAAACTCATGGAAGTCTTCAGGGAGGCTTCCATCACTGATCCATTTATCAGACACACCATCCCCAGTGGAAATTGTCTATTGGTATTGGACCCAGGTTGCAGTGGCAGCCAAGAAGGGCAAGGCCAAAGAGACTGCTGAGGATCCCGAGGACACCAAGTCCAGCGGGAAGGAGCTTGGATTGAACAAACTGGCCATATTTGATGGCGATCACCAAGCCTACCCAGGATGGGTCATTTCCATCAAAAACTATCTAGGATTGAACCAGCACATCTACAACACTGATAAGAAGTGCATCGGGTTCATCCTGTCATTTATGGATAAGGGCTCAGCCCTTAGTTTCAAACAATCGTATGTAAACCAATCCACTACTGACACGGGGATCTCATTCCCCGATATGCTGAAAGACTTCATCAAAAAGTTGGAGGAACACTTCCAGATCGGAGACATCAAGGCGATGGTCCTCATCACCTTGTCATCCATCCAGATGGGGAACCATTCGCTGGATGAGTACATCACCAACTTCAACAACCTGTTGTCTCAAGCAGAACTTTTCCTGGAGGATCAAGCCACAGCCACCTTCTTCAGAAAGGGGTTACACCCTTCCATCAGCCAAAGAATATTAGGGCTTGGAGTCATTCTGAGAACAGTAACAGAGTGGAAGAAGGCCGCCACAGAAGTGCAAGCTGCCATCATGACCATGAGGATGTTCAAAGGAAAGGCATCAGCCACCAACAGGAACTTCCTATGGAAGGAACAGGGCTACAACAGCCACAAAAACAACTGCGACCCCAACGCCATGGACGTGGACAAAACTACCAAGTCCAGACTGGGCACAAGGGAAGCAAAACGATCAGTTGTATGCTACAACTGTAACAAAGAGGGGCATTTCACCCACAATTGCAAAAAGCCAAAGAAGCAGGGAAGCCCACCCAAGAATAGGGAATTACACCTTGAGGAGCTGAAAAAGGAAGTTGAACACCTGGAGAGCGAGGGCGCATCATCTTCATCTTCTGGTGCATCCTCACAGGGTTTTTAAAAGGGGGAACCAATGCTGCAAGGTCTCCCCCCACTACTGAACGATGTATTTCTAAGATAGGAACTTTCGAACGCACTGTACAGGATGTAACACA
This sequence comes from Scleroderma citrinum, assembly GCA_029372045.1. Classification (NCBI taxonomy): domain Eukaryota; kingdom Fungi; phylum Basidiomycota; class Agaricomycetes; order Boletales; family Sclerodermataceae; genus Scleroderma; species Scleroderma citrinum. The sequence goes on from JARFMN010000001.1 coordinate 1,564,074, forward strand.
ATACCAATACAAACAAGACTTGTGTTTAAAATCCTTGACAGGTTCAACATATCTTATCGATCATGGCACCTCCGCTATCAAGACGTTGATTGATTCCAGAGTGGAAACAAATATTATCAACAAACGAGCTGTGGCAGAACATTGGATCTCCACACACAAAATACACCACCCATGGACACTTCGAAGTGTCATGGGAAAAACCAATCAAGTCATGGATTGCATAGCCACCTTCAGAGCCAAGATATGGGGAAAGGTAATGTGCATCCACGTGTATGTTACTAAAATGGGAAATGGAGAACAGCTCCTACTTGGAATGCTGTGGCTCTGTGACCACAACCCAATTATAGACTGGGTAAAACGAGAGTTGGTCCAATGGGGGTCCCCAGAAAGAAGGGTTTCCAGAACCACCATTTCAACTCAACTTGAGGCCACAGCTGAGAAGAAGGAAGTAACTCTTCCAGAAGCTTACCACGACTTTGAAGAAGTATTTTCAGAAAAGGAGGCCCCTCTACCTCCTCACTGACCCTTCCTGGACCACAAAATAAAACTGACTAACAACTTCTTCCCCATTAAGGGAAAGAATTATTGCCTAACTCCAGATCAGGAGAAGGCACTTGATGAACTTATTGACAAGAATCTTGCATGTGGAAAGATCCGCCCCTCAAAATCACCACAGGCCATGCCTGTTTTCTTTGTAGCCAAGAAGGACGGCAAACAGCAACTGGTGCAAGATTATGTACACCTGAACAAGTACACCGTCCCGGATTCCTATCCATTACCTGACATCAAGGGCCTACTTGATGAACTGGCAGGGTCCAAGTACTTTGCCAAGTTTGATATCAGGTGGAGATTTACTAACATACAGATCAAGGAAGGAGATGAGTGGAAGGCAGTGTTCATAACACCACAGGGACTTTTCAAACTGTTGGTAATGTTCTTTGGACAAACTAACTCCCTGCCAACCTTCCAGAGATATATGAATACAAAATTCAGCAGCATGATTGCCCAGAAGAAAGCCGTTATCTTTATGGATGACACAACCGTACATGCAAAAATGAAGGAGGAACTCCACAGAAGAGTGCAGGAATTCCTGCAAATTGCTGAGGTGGAAGGCCTTCACCTCAAAATATCAAAATGTATCTTTGAAGCTGAAGAATTGGAGTTCCTTGGATATACCATCAGGGAAGGGCAGTATGAACCTTCCCCCATCAAAACGAATGCAATCAAGACATGGCCCGTGCCAGCCAACCTGAAAGAAGTCAGAAGCTTCCTCAGCTTCTGTAACTTCTACAGGATGTTCATCCCCAGATTCTCTCAAGTGGCCAGGCCACTCCATGATCTTTCCAAGAAGGATGTCCCATTCCACTGGGACCCGCCACAGCAGCATGCATTCTGCACACTCCAGCAGCTTCTCACATCGGAACCGGTCCTTCGTTTACTGGACCAACACAAGCCATTCGTGGTTCACATGGACGCCTCCCGCCTGGGAACTGGCACAGTTCTCAGCCAACACAACAATCAGGGAGCACTACACCCCTGCACCTACCTTTCGCAGTCATTGAATGGTGCCAAGCAGAACTACCAGGTCTACAACCTAGAACTGCTCACCGTAATCCAAGCGCTGAAGGAATGGAGGCCCTACCTCCTCAGTCCAGTCGCCCCTACAGAGGTCTATACCAACCACCAGAACATGACTTACTTCCGTGAGCCTCACAAGCTCACTCCTCGACAATCCCAATGGCAGGCCACATTGCAGGCCTATCCCATCAAATTATCGTATATCAAGGGGACCCATAACATTCCCCCTGATACCTTATCCCGCATGGCCAACTTCACAGCCGATGCACAGCCACCGACTACTCTCCTACCACCCTCGATATGGTTTTTGCCTGAGGGGGGGGTGGAGAACTCTTTGAATTCCCTAAATCAACCAGCCATTTCAGCAAAAACCATAACCAATCAGCTGAAATCAGGGGAGCAGCACCCATCTGAGGAAAAGTTAAAGACCATCCCTGATCAAAAAGGTGTTCTCAACCTGTCACATGACCTCATGGAGAAAGTCCTCCATGAAATGGCAAACCTTAAAGACAAGGCATACGCCAAGAACCCTCACTCCGAGGGAAAAATCTATGTAAATCCCAAAAGATGCCAAGAGGTACTCCGGGAGTACCATGATGTCATACCCTCCAGTCACTCTGGAGTCAAAGCTATGACAAATAAAATGAGAAGGCATGTCTATTGGCCATGCATGCATGCTGACATCTGTGAGTACTGCAGAGGCTGTGTCACCTGTCAGTTGAACAAGGTGAACACTCACCCAACGGCTCCTCCCATCACTCCCCATGACATCACCAAATCCCTGTTTCCCTTCAAGCAGATCTCCATAGATCTGATAACTGATCACCCTGATTCGAGAGGCAATGATGCCATTCTCACCATCGTGGACCAGGGCCTTACCAAGGCCATCATACTTCTGCCAACCAACAAAACCATGGATTTGGTTGGCATTGCCAACCTTTTCCACACCCATGTTTACCCCCACTTTGGAATCCCTGAAGCAGTCATCTCTGATCATGGCCTGCAGTTCATGTCTGCCTTCACATGGGACCTGTACCAGGCCATCGGAGTCGAAATGAAACCTACCATGGCTTATCGCCCACAGTCAAATGGCAAAGCCAAATGTGTGAACCAAGAAGTCAGTACATTCCTGTGAATGTATGCCTCCCAGGACCCGGGCAATTGGTCCCACTATCTCGCCAATGTGGAGTTCATACATAACTCCTGCATCCACTCCACCCATGGGCAAACCCCATATTACCTCCTGTATGGGTACAAACCCACCCCGTACCCTACTGCACCCGATCAACATGCCCCCTTGTCAGAAGAACACCTGGAACGGCTTGCCACAGCACGCAATGCCACGATCATCGCACACAAAAATGCCCAAGAGGCTATGATCGCCAAGCAACCGGGAAAAGCCTTCCAGGAGTTTTCTGTAAGAGATAAGGTTTGGCTTGATGGAACAAACCTTCATATACAGACACCATTGAAAAAGCTATCTCCTAGGAGATACAGCCTGTTCAAGATCACGGAAAAGATCTCTCCCGTCACTTATCAGCTGGAACTCCCAAGAGCGTGGCGTATCCATGATGTTTTCCACACCTCCAAGCTCACCCCATACGTCATCACCCTGATCAACGGATCGCAACCAGTTCCACAACCCCCAGAACTTATCAATGGACACAATGAGTGGGAAGTCAAAGCTATCCTGAAGCATCAAACAATCAGGCAGAAGTTGAAATTCCTAGTCAAGTGGAAGGGATATCCCAATTCTGAGAATACGTGGGAACCTGAGGAGAACCTTATAAATGCCCCAGAGTTGTTGGCCCAGTACCAACAAACTCATTCCCTCCCCACCACATCCTCTCCTCTCACCCTGTAGCATGTCCCTCTCCCCTCTTCCTGACTACTCTGATGCTGAAGACAACCACCATGAGGACATCTATGCCTCAATATTACCAGAGCTCAACGACCTCTCCTCCCACGACCTTCATCCCCTATCCTGCTCCTGTCCATCCCGCAGATGCCGATGAAGGCAACCCCTTCACAACACCTCCACACCCACTCCCTGAGCGGCTCCCCTCCCTTACACCAGACCTGCACATACCCCCCATGGCATGTCTGCCGCTCCATCACCCGCAGCCCCGCTACCGACACACGCTGCCTCACTACCCACCACCACCGGACGGCGCTGTTGCCCACACCCTCCAGTCGACCTCATCTTCATCCAAAGCACTCACTCAACCCCCTCCCTGCCCAATAACGACTCAGCCTCTTCCGTGGAGGATGCTCATCCCTCCACCCCTGTCGTATCTGTCGACAAGTTTGTTGGCTATGTGCAGGTGTTTAATAACTTTGAGTCATGGAACACACTCGGATGGAGAGCATACCAGGACCACCAGTGTCTACGGATGCTGTCTGAGATCTTCCAGGACACCGAGAGAGTAGCTGAGAGGGTTAGCAGGAAGGTGTTGGCAGTGGTAAGTGGTGTAACCCCCAACCCAGAGGCCGCCACTGTCACCAGCAATGACATCATCAATGCCATGAAAATCCAGTTGGAACTCATCACCCTCGTCCATGAGCTCTATGGCCCAGCCCTCTTGGTTGGTTTCAACTCCTTTCTCCAGGAGCATAGGGGTCCCCTGGTCGTTCCCCTCCATAATACCCCTGCTGCTCCCTCTTCTAGGAGACCTCATAGCAGAAGTCGATGCCCACTCTGCCTCGACTGCTCTCACATGGATGGACATTGCCCAGCCCCATTGGTGGACATCTCTGTCCCCTTGACCCTGTCTCCCCCCTCCAACAGAGGTGTCCACCACCCTGCCATTTGGACCTTGCGTGGCCCTGGCAAGCCTGGAACTCCCCTCCTGGACAGTCCCATCCCAGCTTCCTGTTTACAGGATCTGGCCTATGTCCAGGCCACCTCGGCCATGGCCGACTCCCTTGCTGCAGTCACCAGCGACTCTCATGCCAAGTGGTCCTGTTTCTTCATGGCCATAAAACAGGACCCCACCAGTTGTGGCATCTATAATGCCACAGCTACCCTCTCCCCCATCCCCAACCAGGCATTCCTGCTGGTCGTGGCTAGTCCAGCACTTCGCTATTACTTAGCAGGGAAGAAGGATGTCCCCCAGGACAGCCCTCTCTACCCTTACTGCTGCTACAGGTGCAACAGACTTGGCCATTGGAGCTGGGAGCACAATGACTCAAGGCCATATTGGGAACCTGGAATGGTGGCCAGGAACATGAGGGCTACTCCCGGCCCTTCAACTCCGGGAAGACGCAGCACAACCTAGATGGACTTTCTCAGGGTCCCTCAGGTCAAGGAACTTAAAGGGGGGGGTGATGTTATGATTTTCCCTATCTTCTCTTATCCATTGACACTTTGTGGACTTAGCCATTATCCAACAGATGCATCTGTATGTGGACTTCCTTATGTAAGCTTCACACACTCACAATCATGTGACTGATGTGTTGCGTCGAGTCATCATGACTCACCATTGTTCTCTATATTTGGACTTACCATTGTTCTCCATATGCGTACTCTCCCATTGTCTCCCTCTTACATAGAACAATGCCTGTATAGTAGTATAAGAGACTGAGAGATGTGGGACTCTTCCCCATCTTTCATCTCCTTTGCATTTCACCAATCTGTTACAGTGGAGACCATGAATGCCTTCGGAACCAGTGCTTAACAGCTAACCCTAACCCTAGCTGGGACATGCCCACGTTGCTAAAAGTTCATTAGTATAGCCTAAACAACTGAGAACCCTTGGTCCGGAGCCTCTGGAGGCCTTGTCATTCTCAAGTGGATATGAGTAAGCTGAGAGGAACGAATTGCAAAGGGGACGAAAGATGGGGATTCCAGCTTTTGCCCTCTGGTCTATATACTACAAGGCCTATCCATATGCGTACGTACTGCAGACTGTGATCATAGTACACTAGGAAGGGAAAAGACAGCCATTGGTCCATTACGATGTAAGTAAGACATGAGGGGAACTGAGAGGAGAAATCATCTGATGCCCATGACGCAACGCGTCGCGATCATGTGACAAGTCAGGGGTAAGCTGCTGGAAAATAATGAAAGGCAACTTCCCGGTACAACTGTAAGGTAGAAACAAAGGGGAAAAGACAAGGGGAAACATATGTAGGTAGTCCACGAAGTGTCTGTTGGATAGTAGTATGATGGATGAAAGAAAAGCATATGTGTGAGATCGAATCATAACACCACCCCCCCTCTAAGCTTGAGCGCCTCGCTTGCCACCGCGCTGTCCAGCAAAGGGGAGACCCAGTTCCCAGTAGGGGCGGGTCTCGTCGTGGTCCCACCTCCAATGTCCAAATCTGTTGCACTTGAAGCACCTGTAGGCGTGAAGAGGGTGCAACGGGAGAATGTCTTTCTTGCCCACTAGGTAGTACCGGAGGTCTGGCATGATGGGGACTGGTGTTACAGCGGTGAATACGACGCCGGAACTTCTGCAACCTGCTATGCTTTCTTTGGTGATAGAAGACCACAAGAAGGACTTGCAGTAATGCCTAGAGAGCGATACAGAGACTCGAGGATGACTTATAAGTTTGTCGATAGAAGACTACAGACGGAAGTTGGGACGAGAAACCAGGTAGAAATTTGACAAGGATCGTACTCCTTGTCCGTACTTGTTATATACATTTGAGAGGTATGGTACAACATGTGGGGGTCATCCGCAGTAGAAGCTCCACTGCTGTGCAAGTGGAGTATGGAGTAATGGTGAGTAATATACAGACCCTACACATGATCAATAGCGGAGTGGAAAGGTATGGAATGTCCTCAAAGAGTCTATGGGTTGGTAAGCATTCTATGTTATGGGATAGGGGAAAGACAAGAAAGGAAATGAAACCGTAACATTACCCCCCCCCTTTTACCTCCAAACATCCCGAGAGAGTTGGTTACCACCAGTAGTAATTGCCAAGCTCTGGAGGAGCTGGGCCGTGGTTGGACAATGTCCATTGTGGTTGGTTGGGGTCATGGTCAGTCGACCAATGACCAAGATATCCATAGCGGTAGCAGGTGAAAGGGTGGAGCGGATGGTTGGCGGGGACTTTTGTCTGTCCACAAAGAAGGACTTTAAGGGTGGTCATATGGGGAATGGGGATGAAGGCCTCATCAGGGAATGGGAGGGTGCAGGGGGACGTTTTTGCTGAGAGGGATGTCACAGAGCTTCATGAGGAAGGGGAGCCAGTACCCGACAGACCCACCTGCAGAATCATGAAGGGTGCCGGCAAAACTGTAGGCAAGCTGGGAGAAGGTGGGGGGAGGGGAACTGGTTGACTGTGGTTCAACCTGAGGATCTTCCGGGCTTGGGACATCCCTTGCAGAGCATATCTGTGCAGCTCTTGCAGCTGTGCTGGGGTGAAGCATGAGGTTGGAAAAGTGGGAGAGTGGTGATATGTCAGGTTCCTTCATCTTTCCTTCATGAGTAGGCGCACTCATCTTGCATGCAGGAGGCGGTCCTGGACCATAGTGATCGAAGTTGGTAGTGTCCAGGGGGACCGTTCTCCTGGAAAGAAAGGACAGGAACGATTGTATCAGTTGTACTCCATAATTGCAGTGGACTATGGACACGATTGTGGATTGAGTACTCATCGCTTCAATCACCGAGCTTCCCATGGTTTCATCTATCCTTAAGCTCGTCATCTCTTCCCACGTACTATCTGCCATCTCTGCCAGCTCCACTAACCTTTGCCCTATGTTCTCAGCGTTGTGGAAGACCGAAGACAACACCCATAGGCGGTTGTCGTCTGGTCCAGGGTTCCACCCCGATGCCTCCCATGTCGGGTAGCCCACAAGGATCCTGCTGTAACTGATGAACTCGTCAACAGATGGTTGGCTGGCTGGGGAGACAAAGGCAGATAGCGGGGTACAGGTTGCATTTGCGATATCCAATAAGGGGTTGTTGTTAGTGACAATGACTGTGGGGGGATGAGTAGCTGATGGTCTGGCGGTGGGGCGTAAGTCATCATTCGTGGGAGGGGTTGGGCGTTTTGCAGGAACAGGTTGAGCGGAGCTGGGGCGAGGGGGGAGAGAGGTCTTGCGGCTTCATGGAAGTGAAGTTGGGGCAACCATAGTTGTGCATTTGGGGGTTGCACGAGACTTCCCTTTGGTGACAATGGGGGTGAGAGATAGCAAATGGGCTCTGGTGGGGTATGGAACAGGTTTGGTTCCCCAGTGGAGGGATTCCACCGAGAAATTGGAGAGCATGGGGGAAGGGGAACGGGAGACAGGATCATAGGTAAAAGGGTTGGGGGGAGTGATGTATCCTGAACTCATTTCGTGGGGAGACAATGGGTTTGTTTGTAGTTGTCGAGGAGTCGCTGTGCATTTTTTAAGTGTTCCTCCAGTTCCCACGTATTTTCCGAGTAAGGATACCCTCTCCACTTGACCCGATATCGGTATCTCTTGCTCCTTCAGTCATATTTGTGGGCTAGAATTTGCTCCACTTCCCACTCATTGGCGCCATCGATAAGCTCAGGGGGTGGTGGTGGCAGTGGGGCTCCATTGATTGGGGTTTCCACATAAGGGGTGAGGAGCGAGGCATGGAAAACATCGTGGACCTTCCATGTCCTTGGTAAGTCAAGCCAGTAGTTGACGCTGGAGAGCTTCTCCATTATCGGGAAGGGTCCGACCCTTCTTGGCATCAGCTTCTTTGTCAGAGCAGCTAGATTTAGATTAGTGGCATCGAGCCACACTTTATCACTGACAGAAAATTCTGTATACCACTGATTTTCATATTTTTGTGCCACTTGCTCCTGGGTGGCCTGGTACAATAGCAAGGCTGAGTCCCATTTGGCCGCAAGTAGTTCCAATCGATCGGCTGCGAGTCTGGGAGGGTTTGTGACGTCAGAGGGGTAAGGGGTGGGCTCATACCTGTAGAGGAGTGAGAAAGGGGTTTCGCCCATCACGGAACTAATGCGACTGTTGTGGGCAAACTCAGCATCCAGGAGGAACTTGGACCAATTGTCTGGGTCATGGGCTGCAAACATTCGGAGGAACATCCCGAGTTCCTGATTTAGTCGTTTGGCCTGTCCATTTGACTGAGGCCTATACGCGGTAGTGGCGTGGAGTTCAATACCAAGGGAGGCATACAGGTCTCTTGTAAAAGCAGACACGAACTGTGGTCTGTGGTTGCTGATGATGGCGTCGGGGAGTCCGTAGCAGGGGTAGATGTGCATATGAAACAAGTTAGCGATTTCATACGAGTCTGCAGTTTTGTTAGTAGGGACGAACATGACCGCTTTTGTTAGTCCTTGATCCACCACGGTGAGGACGGCGTTGCAGCCTCAGGCAGGGGATAGATCTGTTACCAGATCAACTGAGATGCTTTTGAAGGGCAGCTGGCCTTGTTTTATCGGTATGGGGATGAGAGGGGGTTTGACTGGGTGGGTGTTGACTTTGTTTGCCTGGCATGTTGCACATCCACGGACGTATTCTTGAATATCAGCATGCATGCAAGGCCAGAAAACATGTCAATTCATCTTCTTGGTCATTGCCCGTACTCCTGGGTGACCGTTCATCTTTCTGTCATGGTATTCTTTCAACACCTCTCATCGTCTGTTTTCCGGTATGTATAGAAGTCCATTTGTCATTCTCTTATTTTCTGTTTCTGTAAGTAGTTGATTTTTTAAAGGGTTAGAAAGGGTATGAATATAAGTCTTTTTGGGGTAAAATGGCAGAGCCAAGGGATTTAATGTAGTTTTTGGTGTTTTGTTGTTAGTTTTAAGTAAAGTGTTCGAATTAAAGGGAACGCTACCCCCCTCTCCCGCCGCCGGGGAAAGGAAAAGAGAATCCGGCAGCAGGGTTTGAGGGAGCAGGACCTCATCGCCGAAATGAGGCATCCGGGAGAGGGTGTCTGGGGGAATATTACGTTTGCTGGGGAGATAGGAGAAACGAAGAGGGTACTCCTGGATGGTGGCCTGCCAATGGGCCTGGCGGGGGGTGAGAGTCTGGGGCTGGCAGAAGTAAAGGATATTGTGGTGATCAGTATACACCACAGTAGGGGCAACAGGGGAGAGGAGGTAGGGGCGCCAGTGCTTGAGCATGCGGATGACAGCGAGGAGTTCCAGGTCGTAGACCTGGTAATTTTGTTCTGTGCCGACGAGGGACTGGGAAAGGTAGGCGCAAGGGTGGAGAAGACCCAAAGCATCATATTGAGAGAGGATGGCGCCGGTGCCCACCTTTGAGGCGTCTGTATGAACGATGAAAGGTTTAGTAAAATCAGGCAGGGAGAGGATGGGGGTGGCCGTCAGCTGTGCTTTCAACTCCTCGAAAGTGGAGGCTTGAGGAGCATCCCAATGAAAGGGGACCCCCTTTTTACTCAGATCATGAAGCAGGCGTGCGATTTGTGAGAAACCGGGGATGAACATCCAGTAGAAATTACAAAAACCAATGAAACTGCGGACCTGTTTTAAAGTAGTAGGGACTGGCCAGTCGCAGATAGCGTTCGTCTTAACTGGAGAGGGCTTGTATTTTCCCTGAGTGACGACATACCCTAGAAAGTCCAACGTTGTTGTTTCGAACGTGGACTTGGACAACTTCAAGCGAAGGCCTTCTCGCTGGGCTATTGCAAGGAATTCCTTGATGCGCTCATGAAGTTCTTCTCAGGTTTTTGTGTGTATGGCTGTGTCGTCCATGAAAATGACTGCCTTCTTGGCTTGTTGCATATCATCAAAGGTATGGTCCATATATCTTTGAAAAGTGGGGGGCAAGTTAGTCTGCCTGAAAAACATTACCATGGGCTCGAAAAGCCCTCTTGGCGTCACAAATGCCGACTTCCATTTGTCGCCCTCCTTGATCCAGATATTGGTGAATCCCCATCGTATGTCAAACTTTGCGAAATACTTTGACTCAGCAAGTTTGTCAAGTAGCGTCTTGACATCGGGAAGGGGGTAAGAGTCCAAGATTGAGGTATTGATAATCTTGGACCAAACGCTTCTTGCCATCTTTCTTCCCAACGAAGAATACTGGTGATGCTTGTTGGCTTTTGGACAGGTGGATTTTGCCGCACTTGAGGTTCTTGTTGAGGAACTTGTCCAACTCAGTGAGCTCGTCCAAAGCAAGACGATAGGGGACCGCCTTTTTAGGGGTGAAATCCGGTTTGAGGCAGATTTCGTGATCAAGGCTGGGTCAATGGTCGGGGAGGGGAATCCCTTCTTCTGAAAACATGAGAGAGTAGTCAGCGTACTCTTCCAGTAACTTTACCTCATGATGTTTTTGTTTGGCTTCAAGTTTTGTTGATATTGAAGTTCTTTTCGTGGCTGGCCCATCCGCATGTTTCTTCATTAAGTCTTCTTCCGTTAAGTCGAAGCCGATTAATTTTCGTGTTTTCCAGTTGATGATGGGATTTTCCTCATGTAGCCAAGGCATTCCTAAGATCAGCCTTTCCCATCCGGTGAGCTTTGAAATGTAGGCCCATAGTCTCGTTTCTTTTCCCCATATCTTTACCTTTACGGAGATGATATGTGTGATCATTCGCCCTGTTGGTCCTGCTATTCCATGGACCTCAAACAGATCTTTGATTTGTCTTTTTGGTAACTGATGTTGCTCCACCATTCGTTTGTCAATTAAATTGGTTTCCACTCCTGAGTCGATGAGCATTTGTACAGCCGCACTTTCATATTCAGTTAAGTAGACAATCCCTGCAAGCGAAGGGACAAAGTGGTCGTGTTCGTATTGGCAGACCTTGTTGACTATTCCTACTTTACATGAATTAGAAACCGGGGAACCAGGCGCGGCATCCTGTTCCCCTACAGAAAATCCTTCGAGGATGCACCTGAAGTGGAAGGGGATTGTGCATCCTTGCCTTCCAATGCTTTCAGCTCTTCCTTCATCCTTCGGATTTTCTTCTTCTTTTCTTCCAGACAATTTTCACAGAAGTGTCCTGGTTTGCCACATCCATAGCACACCTTCTGTGTTACCTGTGCTCGGGGCTGACGTCGCTGGGTCTTGTCAATGTCCATTGCATAGGGGTCCTTGACCAGTTCTTCCTTCTTTGAGTTCTTCCATAAGAAACTCCTATCTTGAAGGGTGCTTGATTCATTGAAGACCTTCCACGTGGCTATACTTGCCTGCACCGAAATGGTGGCATCCTTCCACTGTTGCATGGTCTGGGGAATCACTCCTCGGTCCAATATTTTTCTACTTGTAGCAGGGTCCAACCCCTTTCTGAAGAAAGTTGCTGGGGCTGGGTCGCTCGTGCTGAGACCTGCCTTAGCCAGGCAGTTGTCAAAATTGGTGATGTACTCGTTGAGGCTCTTCTTGCCCTGCCTGATGGCTGAGAGGTGGATGAGGGCCATAGCCTTGATATCGCCGATCTGAAATTGATTTTTTAACTTCGTTTCGAAAGTGCCCCATGTATCAATGATGAAGAAACCTGTTTTGTCCATCCAGTTTTCTACGATGTAGTTTTCTCTAAATCCCATAGCGCTTCCTTCTGTCATGAACGACAAGGCGAAAGTGATGTGCTTGGTGTCATCATCATAGATATGTCTGTTGACTCCAAGGTAAGTTTTAACTGATACGAGCCACCCGCTGAATGCGGCATGATCACCAGAGAAGGTCGGCGGTTTGTTAATGAGTATCTCCTTCATTGACAATGGTTGGGTGTCGTCATCATCTCCGGGTAGTGTGGCTTTGGCTTTTCCCTTATGGGGAGTGGGAGGGAAGGGACTGCGGACGGCGCCAGGTCGCTGGTATGTTGACTTGTACCAGGAGGTGACCTGGGCCGCTGTGGGTTGCTGCCCTGCAAAGGGGTCTGTGAGTCCCATGGACTGAGTAGCTTGAGCAAGCTGTTCCGTCATTGTTTCTTCTGTTGCCATAGGTATGACGATGTCTTCGGAAGGGTTATCAGAGACTAGTCCAAAATCGGGTTCGTCTTCCGAGTCACTGGGCACAACTGCTGAGGGGTTGCAATAGCTAGTGGTGGCGACAGGAGTAACCTCGGGGCTAAGAGAAACTGTCGGGACAGAGGGATTTATTAATGATGGTGGGGGAAAACATCTGGGGAAGGTGCGGGTCTTGTCCTCGTAGGTAGAGGGACCAGTGATTCTTCCTGGTCATGGAGGAACAGGGGGTCTGTCCTCAGACATGGTGGATGGAGTGATTGATGAGGAATTGATGGCCCATTGTCAAATGGATAGAATGATTGGGATACTACGAGCGCAAAGCATCATAGGGAGGTCGAAATGAAATGGGTAGGGGCAAGAGGGTCCTTCAGGATAGATCCAAAGTTGCTTGACTCTTTTCAAAGGGGTTGTTCTACTTCAAAATGGTAAGCATTGTTCATATGATGACGAACGTATGAAATGGGGGGTCAAATTTCTTTTGTTACGGCAGCAAATACGACACTGGAACTTCTGCGACCTGCTATGCTTTCTTTGGTGATAGAAGACCACAAGAAGGACTTGCGGTAACACCTAGAGAGCGATACAGAGACTCGAGGATGACTTATAAGTTTGTCAATAGAAGACTACAGACAGAAGTTGGGACGAGAAACCAGGTAGAAATTTGACAAGGATCGTACTCCTTGTCCATACTTGTTATATACATTCGAGAGGTATGGTACAACATGCGGGGGTCATCTGCAGTAGAAGCTCCACTGCTGTGCAAGTGGAGTATGGAGTAATGGTGAGTAATATACAGACCCTACACATGATCAATAGCGGAGTGGAAAGGTATGGAATGTCCTCGAAGAGTCTATGGGTTGGTAAGCATTCTATGTTACAGGATAGGGGAAAGACAAGAAAGGAAATGAAACTGTAACAACTGGGGTGAAAGCTTGATCCGGGAGCAGGACAATGGAAGCGGTGGCATTGTAGAGCCGGTGGTTCGTAGTGTCTGTTTTCACCGCCATGAAGAAGTGGCTCCAGTCGGCCCGCTTGTCGCTGGTTCTAGCCATGATGGCATCAGCCATAGCAGACACAGCCCATACATACCTGAGGCTATTGGCGAGTTCGGATGGTACAGGGGTGATATCTGCCAGCGGTGGTCGGTCAGGGATGCAGGACGAGGAAGCCACAGCAGTTGCGGGAGTAACTGTCAGGGCGGAGGGCCTGGTGGCAGGGGATATAGGACAGGGGTGAGAGGATCGGACTTGAGGGCAAGGAGAACCCTCTCCATCTGAGGACTCATCCACCACTCTGGGTGGGCAAGGTCATCCCACATGAGACCAGGTATGGCAGTGAGGGCATCTTGCTCAGTGAGTAGTTGGCGTAAGAGGCCTCAGTAATGTGGGATGACCAAGGGGAAGAGCCAAGGCTCTTCTGGCGCACTGCTCCAGAAAGGAATCAAATGTGATAAGTAGTCCCGGTCCATAGACATCGTGAACCATATGAATGATACCCTTCTGGTCGTTCATTGCCTTTATTACCTCCTCTCCTGTCACCTTCGACTCTCTGTTTGTGAGTGGGATGTTTGCCAGCTCTGATACTACTGTCTCGCTGATGCGCTGCACAATTTGTTCTGTGTCCTGGAAGACCTGGGACAGCATCCATAGACATTCATGTTCGATTGGTGCTCACCATCCGAGTGAGTCCCACGACTCAAAGTTATTAAGCACCTGAACATAGCCAATGAACTGGTCGACGGTTGGTTCGGGTATGTGGAAGGGGGCTGGTACATGGATACCTGTGGGATCAGAGGAAGGGGCACCATTGGAGGATGCCTTGTCAGAGGAACTGTTATAATACAGTGTGGGGTCACAGGGGACGGAGATGGAGATAAGAGGGGGGAGAGGGGGTACAACCCATTCTTTGTGCTGCCCACTCCCTGTTGCAGCAAATAAGCCTGTGGTGGGGAGTGGGGGAGCTGTGCAGGCTGTTGGCTGAGGTCGGGAGTGGCAAAGGGGTTGGGTCCTGCTGTGGTGTGAGGAGCAGACCCTTAGGGGTGGTGTGAGTAATGGGAGATATGGGTTGGCGAGGTCATCGGTGGATAATTAATTGACAAGGGCTTGGTAGATGTCTTCATGGCAGTTGTCTGGGGTAGCGTATCCAGAAGACATTTACAGTGATATCGAGGCGTCAGGGAAAGATAGCAGGAGGTGGTGGGTTTTTTGATACTCAGTCAATAACTGGGCCACGTTTTTAAGGTTGTCTGTGGGTTCCCACGTATTTTCTGATTCAGGGTATCCCTGCCACTTGACTAGGTACTGCTGCTTCTTTTGGTAGGTTTTGTGTTTCAAAATCGCCTCGACTTCCCATTCGTTATGCCCATCGATGGTCTCAGGGGGTTCCAGAACAGGAGTTGACTCGTTGATAGGGGTGATGACGTACAGGGTTAATTTGCTGGTGTGGAACACGTTATGGATTCGCCAGGCTCATGGGAGCTCCAATCGGTAGTTTATGGCCATTATCTTTTCAGTAATTTCAAATGGGCCATACCATCTTGGGGCGAGCTTCTTTGAAGGTATGTCTAAATGAAGGTTACCTGCGTCAAGCCAAACCTTATTGCCAACTTCAAATTCCTTATACCCCTTTCTGCCATGCTTCTTCAGCATAGCTTCTTGCACATTTTTGTGTGCAATGATGGCCATGTTGTGCGCCGCTGCCAGTTTCTCCAAACATTCCTCCAAAAGGGGGGCATGGCCAATCAGGTCGTTCAGGTAGGGGGTAGGCTCATAGCTGTATAGGAGGTAGTAGGGTGTCTGCCCATGAGTGGAATGAACATGTGAGTTATGGACAAACTCAGCGTCCAGGAGGTATTTCAACCAGTTGTCCAGGTCTTGGCCCACGTACATCTTCAGGAAAGTTCCGACTTCCTGATTGACTCACTTGGCTTCTCCGTTGGACTGCGGTCTATAGGTGGTAGTTGCCTTCATTTCTATTCTGATCGCCGTGTAGAGGTCCCTTGTGAAGGCGGATATGAATTGTGGGCCTCTGTCAGAAATCATGGCTTCGGGAACCCTGAACCTGGGGTACACGTGGGTGTGAAAGAGGTTGGCAATTCCTACAGAATCAACCGTTTTGTTAGTTGGTAGGAATATGACTGCCTTTGTCAATCCCTGATCAACAATAGTCAATATGGCATCACTGCCACGTGAGTCAGGAAGGTCGGTAACCAGATCTATGGAGATCTGCTTAAATGGGAAGGGGGACTTGGACATGTCGTGAGGTGTAATTGGCAGGACCATTGGATGCATGTTGACTTTGTTTGCTTGACAAACAGTGCAGCCATGCACATAGGAGCATATGTTGGTGTGCATTCTCAGCCAATACATGTGTCGTGTCATCTTCTTTGTCATTGCTTTCACTCCAGGATGGCCAGAAGGCTGTAGATCGTGATACTCCTTCAGGACTTCCTTTCTTCTTTCTTCATTTATGTATATTTTTCCGTTTCTGTTGTTTTTATCATTTAGTTCTTTTATTCTTAGATGCTCCATATCCTTCAGTATTTTACTCATCAGTTCTCCGGAGAGGTTATAGACCTTTTGACTCTTTGCAGCAGTGGTCTTTGGTGATTCCTCAGATGGGCGCCTGTCCGCTGCATCTCTCAGGTGAACCTGTGAAGTGTTGGGATTTTTAGGGTTTGTGGGCAAAATACTACTGAAACAGCGCGAGACGCATGGGCTTTGGATATTCACCCCCCCCCGAGCCTCGAACCATAAAGAGTCTGGCAGCAATGTGGTGGGGGGTTGCTCCTCAGCTTCGAAGTTTGCCATCTGTGAGAGCACGTCCAGTGGGATATTGGTTTTCCCTTTGATGTAGATCATCTGTAAAGGGAAGGACTGGAGGGTTGCCTGCCAGCAGGACTGGCGAGGTGTTAGTCACTGGGGTTCCCTGAAATACATCATATTTTGATGATCAGTGTAAATCATCATAGGCACCATGGGCACTAAGAGGTAGGTCTGCCACTCCTTTAGAGCGTGGATGACTGCCAGGAGCTCCAGGTCATAGACCTGGTAATTTTGCTCTGCTCCGGTAAGAGACTGGGAAAGGAAAGCACACAGGTGTAGCTTTCCATCAGGTCCTTCTTGACTGAGGACCACACCAGTCCCGAGCTGTGAGGCGTCAGTGTGCACTATAAATGGCTTCTTGAAATCCGGTAAGCACAATACCAGTTCCGAAATGAGTTTGGCCTTGAGCGTGTCGAAGGCGTTTTGTTGGTCGGCACCCCAGATAAAGGGGACGTCCTTTTTGCTGAGATTGTGCAGCGGGTGGGTGACTTGAGAGAAGCCTTGCACAAACATCTGATAGAAGTTGCAGAACCCTAAAAAGCTGCAAACTTCTTTTAGCGAGTTAGGGACCTTCCATTCGCTAATTGCTTTAGTTTTTACCGGAGAGGGTTCATAAGACCCCTCCTTTATTACATACCCTAGGAAGTCGAGTTCTTCCGTTTCAAAGGTACATTTTGAGATTTTTAGTCGAAGGTTCTCTTCCTTCGCTATTGCGAGGAATTCTTGTACTCGTTCTTGGAGTTCCTCCTTGGTTCTTCCATGGATAGTGGTGTTGTCCATGAATATGACACTTCGTCAGCCATGGATCATGGTACCGAATTTTGTGTTCATATATCACTGGAAGGTAGGCAGGGAGTTAGTTTGTCCAAAGAACATTACCAGGGGCTCAAAAAGCCCTTGGGGAGTGACAAACACTCCTTTCCACTCATCTCCTTCCTTGATGTGGATATTCGTGAACCCCCACCAGATGTCGAACTTGGCAAAGTACTTCAAGCCGGCTAGCTGGTCTAGTAGCTCCTTGACGTCCAGGAGTGGGTATGAATCGAGCACCATGTGCTTGTTTAGGTACCTGTAATCTTGTATTAGTCTTTGTTTACCGTCCTTCTTCCTGATGAAGAAGACAGGGGCGGCCTGCGGTGATTTTGACGGCCTGATCTTCCCACAGGCTAGATTTTCATCTAAAAATTTATCAAGCTCAATCAATTGATCCGGTGTTAGCTTGTATATTTTTCCTTTCTTGGGTACAAACCCATCCTTTAATTTTATCTCGTGGTCTAGGAACGGTCAATGGTCCAGAAGGGGAATGTCTTTTTTGGAAAAGACTTCCAAAAATTCTTGATACTCTTTTGGGAGCGTGACTTCCTTCTTTTCCATCGATGCTTCTAATTCTGTCAATATTGAGGTTCGTGAGATCTTGGGCGGAACTGGTTCTGCAGGGCCCCAAGAGATTAGCTTTCTCATTAGCCAATTTATGATCGGATTGTGTTCCTTTAACCAGGGCATCCCTAAGAGAAGCCCTTCTCCATTACCCATGGTAGCCACATAGGCTCTTACGTGCATTTCCTTTCCCCATATTTGTACAATGAAGGTGGCGATAGTGTTGATCATCTGGTTCATTTTTCCAGTAATGCTTTGAAGGTTCCATGCTTGTTCTATTTTCCGGGTGGACAGGCGTTCCTTCTCAATGACCCTGTGATCAATTATGTTAGTTTCGGCCCCTGAGTCGATTAGGGTTTTGATCACAGTGTTGCCACATTCCACTAAGTATGCTGATCCGTTGATTGATGAGACACATAAATCATTTTCGTATTTGTATGTGGTTCGTACATCAGCTTCAATGATTCCTATTCTTAGTGTACAATTTTTATTAGTAGTGGGGGCTCGAGCCATGGCAGAAGCTTGCCCCTTTAAAAATCCTTTGAGGACACACCAGAAGACGAAGGGGGTGTGTCCTTGCTTTCTAGATGTGCCAACTCCTTCTTTATTTCTTCTATCCATGCCCCCCTATCCTTTTTGGGTGCTCGGCAATCTTTCGCGAGATGTCCTTCTTTGTTGCAGTTGTAGCATACTCTTGTCTCACATTGCCGGCGGTTGTTGTTGTTGCTCTGCCTTCCATCCTTGGTGGCAGCATCCATGTCCATCACGTTCGGGTCCTTCCTAGGCGAGTAGTGGGTTGGTTTGGCATTGTAGCCCTCATTCTTCCACAAGAAGTTTTTGTTGGAGTCCAAGGCCTTTCCTTCGTACATCCATAGCATCGCTAGTGATGCCCTTACCCTTGTTGCTGCCTCCTTCCATTTGGAGACAGTGGACAGGATCAATCCCAGTCCCAATATTCTTCGGCTTATTGATGGATGCAACCCCTTGCCAAAGAAGGTGGCTGCAGCCGTGTCGTCTTCAAGAAGGCTGGCCTGATTAAGCAAATTCTCAAAGTTAGTGATGTACTCATCAAGAGAATGCTTCCCCTGCTGTATGCTTGATAGCGTGATTAATGCCATAGCCTTGATGTCACTGATCTGGAAACATCCTTCCATTTTCTTCTCGAATTCTGTGAAAGAATCATAGAAGTGGAGACCGCAGTCTCCAGTTGTCGCGTTAGTTACATACAACTGCTTGAAGGATAGGGCTGATCCCTTATCCATAAATGAAAGGACAAATCCTATTTGCTTTTTGTCTGTATCATAGATGTGAGCGTTCATTCCGAGGTATACTTTTACTGAAGTGATCCATCCAGAATATGCTTGATGGTTGCCATTGAATATGGCGGGTTTGTTCATGCCGAGTTCTCTGCCCTTGGCCTTACCGTCGCTCATAGAGTCATGACCACTTCCTCCTGGTCCTTGAGCACGGCCTTTACCCTTTTTGGCAGTTGCCGATATCTGGGTTCAGTACCAGTATACTATTTTGGCCAGTGATGGTGTTTGCCCGACGAATGGGTCTTCGATGGAGCTGCCTCACAAGGCCTCTGCTAGTGTGTCCACCATAGCGTGTTGCTTGAGATCCAGTATCAGGATGTCCAATATGATTGAGTGTGATAACAGATCAACTACCGGTGTTTCAAGAGAGTCATTGTCCAAGTTGGGTTCCTTTGGATCTCGGTATGAGGAGAAGTCTGATTGGACGACCGGGTCGACATCAACTTGGATCAGGGAAGATGTTCCTGCGAGGAAAACTCCAGGGACGCGTGGTGAGGTAGAGTCGTCTGCCATGTCGTGCGATACTGGCAGCAAGGGAGTGGACAGTCTTAGGCCAAAACCTCTGGACTGGTGACTGGTCCACTTGGGAACAGGGGGTCGGAACTTTCTGGAGGAAGAGCTCGACCTAATGTAGTACTTTCTAACCGTGGTGGGCTAGGAAGAGGGTGACTAGTGCGTATGGCCTGTGCAGGTAAGTAGCACTAGAGGTATTGGGTAGATATAAGTAGTGACTACACTGTAAGCTGGTATAGGGGCTATACTGTGGCACAAAGCCAACAGGGGTTGAACGTATGGCAGGAGAGCCATAGAGTGGTGACTGACATAGGAGGACGTCAGAGTGTCACCGTAGGAAGATGGCAACATTGAAGAGGATGATCTTTCATCCTCTGTTACAGTGGAGACCGTGAACGCCTTCAGAACCAGTGCTTAATGGCTAACCCTAACCCTAGCCAGGACACGCCCACGTCGCTAAAGGTTCGTTAGTATAGCCTAAATGACTGAGAACCCTTGGTCTGGAGCCTCTGGAGGCCTTGTCGTTCTCAAGTGGATACGAGTAAGCTGAGAGGAACGAATTGCAAAGGGGACGAAAGATGGGGATTCCAGCTTTCGCCCTCTGGTCTATATACTACAAGGCCTATCCGTATGCATACGTACTGCAGACTGTGATCATAGTACACTAGGAAGGGAAAAGACAGCCATTGGTCCATTACGATGTAAGTAAGACACGAGGGGAACCAAAAGGAGAAATCGTCTGATGCCCGCAACGCGACGCGTCACAATCACATGACAAGTCAGGGGTAAGCCGCCAGAAAATAATGAAAGGCGACTTCCTGGTACAACTGTAAGGTAGAAACAAAGGGGAAAAGACAAGGGGAAACATACATAGGTAGTCCATGAAGTGTCTGTTGGATAGTAGTACAACAGATGAAAGAAAAGCGTACATGTGAGATCGAATCATAACACAATCTACTAGGTCTTGTACCTCCTTGGACTTGCCCCAGTTCCGATTGCTCCGAAAGAAGGAGTCTTGCCACCAGGAGTAACCCTAGAAGAGCCTGTAAGGTCCCATATTGGACGCTTAAGGTTAGGGTTAGGTGTCGGTCTTGAAGGTGTTATTGGCTTGACCTTTGTCAAAGCCATAACAATATACATCGATGATGTTCTCCTCCTCTCATCTTCTGCTAAACTCTTGAAAGATAGAAAAGAAGTGTTTATGAAGATATGGGAAGTACAAGGTATGGGAGAAGTGAAAGAGTATCTTGGTATTCAATTTTCAAGAAATTGTAAGGAGAAAACCATGATCCTTCACCAACAACCCTACATTCAGAAAGTCTTGAAACGCTTTCAAATGGACCAATGCTGTGCCATACGAACCCCACTACCTAGTGGTTATGTCCCTACTCCAACACCTCCAGAGTATATTGCTTCACCAGCTTTACGACAAAAGTATCAGCAAGCAATCAGATCTCTTCTCTATGTCATGCTTGGAACTCATCCAGATCTAGCATTCAGTGTTATATGCATGTCTCAGTACATGTCAAATCCAATGCAGCAACATCTAGACAAGGCAATGCACATCATCAAGTATTTGTCTTCAACGAAGGATTTGTCAATCCACTATTTCCAGAGTGAACTCTCTCTGGATTGCTATTCCAATTCTGACTGGGCTGGAGATAAGGAGACTTATCATTCTACATCTGGCTATTCCATGTTTTTGGGATGTAATCTCATTTCCTGGTGATCTAGGCATCAACCTACAGTTGCACTCAGCTCTACTGAAGCTGAATATATGTCCCTCTGTGATGCAGGACAACAGATCAAGTGGATCACCACCCTTTTCCAGGAATCCCATCTTCACCTTACCACTGTCATTCTTTTTGGTGACAACAAGGGTTCTATTCATTTAGCAAATAACCCAGTTGTTGAAGGTCATTTGAAGCACATCAATATCAAGTACTATTGGCTTCAAGAGTCTATCAAAAACAGAGACTTTAAGTTGGACTATGTGCCCACTGACCACCAAAGGGCAGACTCCATGACTAAGAGTCTTACCTGGCAGAAACATGACCATCATCACTTGTTACTTGGTCTTTACTGAACCAGTTTAAAGCAAGGGGGAGTGTTGACACAATGACTATTCACATCTATAGGTCATATTACTTGACCACTACATTTTAGTCGTTTCCTTATTGATGACTCATCACTCATGTGACCGGCTATCTCACATACCCAGATATCACAGGGATCCATACTATTGGTACCCTTCCTTTATGTTCTACAACATTCTATCCTGGTATAGAAACTTACTCCTTCCTTAAGTAGTAGTTGTAGTTACAATGCTCTGGATTTACTCCATGTGCACAGACCATGTACAGTACATATATATACTGTACTTGAGGGCCCTAGTCCCTCAGTTCGAATCATATATTCTCTCATCTCTACTGAGCTCTCAGGTCCTTCAACACTTGATCACTCCACTAGCAACATACTTGTTCTTCTAACTCAAAGCACAAACCTCCAGGTGAGCCAGAGTCACTGTGCCCTTCCTGCCCTTAGTTTGTTAATGTCTTGACATCATTTGCTCAGGCCTGAAAGTCACTGCCTCCATAGGCACATTCATGACAGATCCCAACAACTGCACTTGATACACTTTCACACCACTCACTGGCTATATTGCTGATCTTCCAGAGCAACAGATGATCATGTGTCTCTAAATCCACCTCCCCAGTCACCCTTGCCAAGCAGAGTCAATTTGGCAATGACATCCCCTATCCACCACGCAAGGGTGAGACTACACTGAAGGTATTATACAATCTATGTGAAAAGGGCCTGGATCCCTGGCAGCTCCAGGAATTCCTGGCTGCAGCCAAGGCTGCCCACCTCAGTGGTGTTCAGCTTCCCTTCTGGCAAGCCTGGTGTTTCTCAGACCCTTCCATCTTCCTTACAGGGGAGATATTACACACTTGCCATAAATTCTTCTTTGACCACCCATTCAAATGGTGTAAAGAATTGCTGGGCGGTGATGAACTGGATGTACATTATCACACCCAATATAAGCACATCAGTGTTTGTCATTTCAACTCAGTGTCACACATGAAGCAAATGACCAGACATGACCATTGGGATCTCCAGCACACCATCATTGCAACTATAGCAGGCATTGCAGAGCAGGATTTTGTCCACACTATCCACACACTCATCAACTTCATCTACCAAGCTCAGTCTCCAATGTTTACTGAGTCATCTATCCACAACATGGAGGGGTCATTATCTGAGTTCCATAAGTACAAAGGTGCCATCCTACAAGCAGGCGTGTGACAAGGGAAATCTAAGGAAATCAACCACTTCCAGATCCCCAAACTCAAGCTACTCCAATCATTCAGTCATGCCATATGCAATGTAGGCAGCCTCATACAGTATATGGTGGATGTCAGCAAATGCCTCCTGATCATGCACTGCAAGGATCCATTCTCACATACTAATCGCCAGCATGCAGAATTTATGCAACAAATTGTGCTACTGCTTGATCATGAGGAGTCCATCCAGCAGTTCAACCTATATGCTTTACTCCACAAGAAGAGACTCTCCCTCATGAACACCCTACCTGTGGAGTACAATGGTCCCAAATACATTGACCCCACCCTAGATTGGATCCAGCGTGTGTCTCCTGCAGACACGAACCGCTTCCACAGACCTTGAACTGTCTGTAATCATTTTTTGAAAGGACTTCTTTCTGACGATGCTATGGTTGCATTCCACATGACAATAAAATCCAATTTTGCAGACAAGCTGTCCAATTATGTCACTACCATGTATCACCTTTCCAACTTCACCACTCTCCTTTGGGCATATATTGTGACCATTTGTGGCAACTCCTCTCACTTCAATGGCTGTCTACTTAAAGGATGGCTCAAGTTCCACATACAACTCTGATCACAACTTCGGCCATGCAACTTGATCCCTAGCCAACAAGTGCAGGCTCTGCCACCTTCAAGCAACCATGCATATGGAAAGTGTGATGCGGTATTGATTCAGTCTACACCTCATTCTGAGCAACCAGGTGAGTCCTTGATAAATTGATCATGACAGAAACTTATACCTTCCAGGTGTTGCTCAAGTACAGGCCATATTTGCACTGTCTCCAAGGGGTTCACCCCTTCCTGTCAAGCTATCTGTGCCCCTATTATATGTTCAACACTTCGCATTCATGGCAACCCCAGCCAATCAACCCAATGTTGGCATGTATACTGTGTGTCGCTTATTTCTCAGCAATCCAGATGGCAGTCCATCCCAAGTGGGCTCTATAATTTCAATGTTGGATGTCCTCCATGCAATCGAGTTGATACCCAAGTACGGAGCATCAGCCAGGTGTGATGTTGAATCAGAGACATCCCTGGAGCTTTATGACGAATTTTTTCTCAATAACTTCTCAGATAAAGAGTGGTACTATACCACGCAGCACAGTGACGACATGTAGTTGTACCCATTTTCATAGCATACTATTACAATCGTGATTATTCATTGTCTACGCTATCAAAGTCAGATTATCGTGACAGCAAACCACTGATAAATATTAGCACTTGATTATCTCAGACTCGTGTAGTCTCCACCAATCACTGTGTTGGATCACCAGATCTGAAACTATCGTAAGTTGCACGTAAGCCAAGCTTGCCTTGACACAGTAAGCGAGAAGTTGGCCATCTTACAGATGATTGCCTTCTTATGTAAAGTACATCTGCAAAATCAACAAGCGAGACAGCTTTTTTTGCACTTGAGCGAGCACTCTCATTGGTCCTCAGCGGTCTAAGCGATGTCTTACAGCATGAACTTTCCAAATGGAGGGTGTCATGTCTCGAGGTTTCCTCGGGTAGTTTTGCAGATGCTAGTGAACGACTATTTGGAAGTTCCTGCCCAGTGGCCCTTTTCCGATATGCGTAGCCGTGTGGAATTGTTTTAGTCGTTGGCAGTTCAATTGTATGTGGACATGTTTCCTTTGACACGAGGCTCAGCTGTCAATCCTTTCTGTATTCGCCATCGTTGCCAGCATGCTTTTCGCAGTCATCACATTCTGGTTTCGGCTGCAATTTTCTCTGAGTGTCGTGGTTTTTATAAGCGATACTAGTCTCAATTCCATCTCGAATTGGAGCATTCCAATAGAGTGGACTTGTTTCTCCGTGGATGGCTACCTAGTGATTATTAGGGCTTACATCGTTTTCTGCAGTACATGTCTTCTGCAATCGGTGAAGGTGTATTTCTGTACATGAATGACCTAATTTTGGGTGGGGTGTTTGTTCCATTAGGTTGCATATCGCTGGAAAGCATTTGGTGGTGTTTTATGAATTTGGTAGTGGCCTGAGCGCCTTCTGGATCAAGATCACAACCTTGGCATTCGAGGGGGTGACATCTTCTTTCCGCATGGAGAACGTCCCCATATCCAACATGAAAGGCCTCCCTCCACAGTATTTGGAAGTCATGAGAGAGCGATAGCAGATACGAGCTGGCTGGAGGCCCGTGTAGTCACAATATATAACTGGCTAGGTCTTTGAAGTTGTCAACCAATTCATAGCGTCGCTGCTCGGATGCAGCATTTTCAGAGCCATTCTCTTCCTATTCCGTCCGACGTGACATCAAAGAACTTATTCCCTAGTCAGGATGCGTCAGATAACACAAAGTGGGCAAATTGGCTTAAGGTGATGGGACTGATGCCCCCTGCATTCAGTATGTACCACGTATTATCCCAGCATTATACATACTTAATATAAATCAGCCCACATCAATGCCAGTGAAAACATTGCAACTGATCACGGCTTCAGAGCGAAAAATCACCCAAAGCCCTGCAGTACGTTCAAAGAAATCGGGCCTCCACACCTCACCTGCCGATTGTCATGGGGTATTTCTTGCACAGTCCCCCTTGAGGGAAACAGCCGTTCAATTAGAATGCATCTCAGAATGCATGGACACAAACAAAAAGAGAGTGCGAGGGTTGCCTGCCCATGGTTCGAGTGCACTCAAGCAGCTCAATATAAGAATCTGGCTCGTCACATCCAATCCACCCACCTCGGCATGAAATTACAATGCGAACAGTGTGGGAAGGCGTTGACGAGGAAGACAGTAATGATGAAGCACTGTGGAAAGGCGCGAGGGGGACAAAAACAGAGAATGAAGTGTCTAAATTCAGTGGCACAATAACAAGTCTAACATATCCAAGGCCACTTACTAGTACTCTCTTCATGCTTTGTTAAAATGTTTCGAGTTATGCAGAGAGGAAACAATGGGCTATTCCCACATCCACTTGACAAAGTCAATCAGAGCTAGCAAATATGTGGAGAAATGTATGTACTACGATGAATGGTCTTTAGCAACCCATGAGAATTATCGAACTCACAATGAAGGTTAGGCAGGGAAAACGTCCCAAGACGGGGCCCGGGGCCTCATGAAACACTACGACAAGCGATACTGATCATCCTGAGAATGACACGGAAGCGAGACGAATGCGATGAGACAAGTAGAACCTGCATGTAAGTACTTGTTGATTGAAGTAGTGTGATGCGAATGCCACATATCACGTGATTACATATCTTGTTCTACTACTCGTGCCCGAATGTACATCAAAACCTTGACGATCCAAGGGTTCAAGTCCTGTACGTGTACTTTGGTCTTAGCTACGCGAAAGTAATTACAAGTTGATGCAGACCGTGACCAGACTCAAATCGAACCCTTTTCTCCGAAACACAACGTAGTTGTTGGCAGGAATGGGTCGGGGAAGAGTAACTTCTTCGCGGGTACGTCGAATATGTTCTCGCGATCCATCCCAACGTCGAAACAAATCCTCAGCTATCCGCTTTGTATTGTCTGATGCATACACCTCGATGACGCGTGAGGAGAGGCAGGCGTTGCTGCACGAGGGTGTATCTGTCACCACAACATTGTCTGCATATGGTGGGCCATCTCTCCGTTTGGTTGAATCACGCTAACTTTCTTTCAAGTCGAAATTGTCTTTGACAACTCCGACAATCGATTTCCAACGGGTAGAGATGAGGTCATCCTTCGAAGAACAATCGGATTGAAGAAGGATGAATACAGTCTCGATAAGAAGAGCGCAAGCAAAGCAGACGTCATGAACCTCCTTGAAAGTGCAGGTTTCAGCAAGTCAAATCCTTATTATATTGTGCCCCAAGGCAGAGTGCGTATATCACATTCCACACTATGGAAATACACAGGGATGAACGTAGTGATACAGATAACAGCTCTCACGAATGCCAAGGATCACGAGCGACTGGCCCTTCTCAAGGAAGTAGCAGGTACCAAGGTTTACGAACAACGCCGTGCTGAATCTCTCCGCATTATGGCTGAGACCGACGCCAAGAGAACAAAGATCAATGAACTCCTGGATTATATTGAATCTAGGTTGAACGAGCTAGAAGAAGAGAAAGAGGAGTTGCGCGAATTCCAGGACAAGGACAAGGAACGTCGGTGTCTTGAGTATGCCCTCTACCAGCGCGAACTTGAAGAAGTTGGTGAGGCTTTAGAAGAGATCGAGGAAGAAAGGAGAGGAGAAGTTCACGGTGCAAACGTACGACGTGAACAGTACGAATCACGCGAAAAGGAAATACAAGTATGTCCTTCTCCTATCCTTTCGAATGACTCCTCTCAAAAGACGTCCCAGCGTCTAGAGCAAAAGATTTCAGAAACGAAACACGCGTTGTCTACCTCCACGATCACTCGTCAAGACGCCCAAGCTGAACTTACCGATCTCGTTCGTTCTCGTACCGAGTTGGAGTGTGTCATCGCTGACCTCCAGTCTGCCGGCGAACAAGAGGGTGGTCGACGCGCAGAACTAGAGAGAGAGGTTGCTACGGTAGAGCATCAAATAATTGCAAAGGAGCGTGAACTTGGTGCGTTAATGCCACAGTGGAATGACTACCGCGCACGAGAAGCTACCGAGAAACGGAAGATGGAAGACGCCAAAGCTCAGCTGAATGCTCTCTTTGCCAAACAAGGCCGCGTGAAACGATTTCGGACGAAGACCGAACGCGACAACTACCTTCGTCAAGAAATTGCTTCCTTGGAGTCGTACCAGAGGAATCGCTCATCTGTCCTGGAATCCACAAGAGAAGACCTGACATCGAAACGTGAAAATCTATCAGAAGTTATGCGTAGGATAGACGGGCTTCAAGGTGGTGTAGAAGACGGCAAGAAACGTGTGCGGGATCTGGGGGACCAACTATCCGAACTGAAAGATAAGCAAAGTGACCTCGCCGAGCATCGCAAAGACTTGTGGCGGGAGGATTCCAAACTGGACGGTTTACTTGCCCATGCAGCGGATGAATTGAAGTCTGCTGAACGCAATTTGGCATCCATGATGGACAAGGTCCGTACTTGTACCCCCTTATACTTTCTATTCGAACGAACTAAGTCTTTACCAGGATACTGGTTCAGGTCTTCGAGCTGTCGACAGAATCGCCGAGAGACGTAATTTGGAAGGAGTATATGGACCGCTATATCGTCTCTTCGAAATCCCTGATACGACATTCAGCACCGCAGTCGAGCTTACCGCTGGTAACAGGTAATTTATATTTCCTGCAGTACACCTTATAGTCGAACCAACCATATTATAGCCTATTCCATGTCGTTGTCGATTCCGACGAGACCGCTACCAAGGTTCTCGACGTCATGCTGAAAGAAAAGACCGGCCGAGTGACCTTCATGCCCCTCAACCGCCTAAAACCGAAGAGCCCGTCTCTTCCTCCCAACCAAGATGCGCTTCCCCTCATTGATAAAATTCGGTTTGATGGGATACACCAGAAGGCTTTCCAGCAAGTTTTCGGTAAGACATGGGTATGCCGCGATTTGACAGTTGCGGCAGCATACGTCAAAAGTCATGGTGTAAACACTATCACTCTGGACGGTGACAAAGTGGATAGGAAAGGTGCTTTGACTGGTGGGTATTATGACGTCAGGCGGTCCCGCATCGAAGCAATTAAGAACGTTGCGATATGGAAAACCAAGTACGACGCGGACAAGAAACGGTCAGAAGAAGTGAAGTCAGCTATTACCACGACCGATCAGGAGATCACGAGGATCACGGGAAAGATCCAAGTATTAACAATCCAACAAGCGCAAGCCCGCGAGTCCAGAGAAAATTATCTCCAAGATTGGAACTCGCTCAACCGGGAGCGAGAGCGACTGGAAGCTCGGTTGCTTTCACTTGAAGCCGAGATTAATGATCTTGAGACGGAGCTGAGTGGTACTACCGCGCGTCTCCAAGGATATCACGAAGAGTTGTCTAGCCCTCTTATCAAGGCTTTAACCGATGAAGAAGCAAATTTGATGGATACCCTTGGAATCGAAGTGGAGGAACGAAGACGGCAAGTTTTGGAGCTTGCTAACAGTCGAACAGAGGTTAGTCAATTTTAACTACGTGAACCATATCTATGTTAACCATTGCTTTCAGGTGGACGGCCGGAAGAATTTATTGGAGATCGAACTCAACGAGAGCCTCCGCCGTAGACACCGCGAACTCCAATCCAAGCTCGAGATTTTGGGTGAGGCCGATAGTGAGGGCAGGGCTCCTGGACAGACTCTTGAGTCCCGACGTCGTGAGCTCAAGTCGCTGAGCGCTTCTATAACTGCGGCAACGAAGAGGTCACAGGGTATGCTTATTGTTTATCAAGAAGGACCACTCTGACTGATATTTAGATGCTGACAAGGAGTTCGAGAGGCTCGGTAGCGAACTGCAGGACGTTCGGTTGGCGCTAGAAAAGGCTCAGCAACAGCAATCCGAAGACAGTCGCAGCGTCACGAAATTACAGAAGAACACCGAACGTTACCTGGCCAAGAAGCAGATGCTCACAGCGCGCAAAGACGAGTGCAATCGAAATATTCGCGACCTTGGCGTATTACCTGAAGAAGCTTTTGAGAAATATATTAACGAGAAGCTTGACCGGGTGAGTGGTCTGGAGGATCCCTGAAGGTGAAGACAAGCGCTGATTCATTTTCTTGGTAGTTGGTCAAAAAACTGCACACGGTCAATGAGGGTCTGAAGGAATTCGCCCACGTTAATAAAAAAGCATTCGAACAGTATAACTCATTTACAAAACAGCGGGACCAGTTACTTCAACGCCGCGAGGACTTAGATAAGTCCGCAGCCTCAATCGAGGAGTTGGTCAACGTCCTTGACCAGCGGAAGGACGAAGCCATCGAGCGCACTTTCAAGCAGGTGGCGAGCAATTTTGAGGAAGTTTTTGAGAAGTTGGTGCCAGCAGGTCGGGGTAGACTGATTATACAGCGGAGAATCGATCAGGTTAGTGATATGAGGGCTGCCTGCGAATTCCAATCTGATGCACCACATAGGACGATGACGCGATGGATGAAGTAGATGACACTCAGCAGAGTTCTATCGATAATTATACTGGTGTAGCGATCAAGGTCTGTTGAAGACCTCTTGGGTGCTTTCCAATGTACTGAATAGTCGCCAGGTGTCGTTTAACTCGAAAGTTGACGAAGGATTGCGGATACAACAGTTATCTGGTGGACAAAAGTCGTTGGTGGCCCTCGCACTGGGTATGTCATGAGTGCCTCTGCAGAGACGGTGACTGATGGTTCTTGTAGTATTTGCAATACAGAAATGTGACCCAGCACCATTCTATCTATTTGATGAGGTGTGTGATGCTTGCTATCTTGTTCTTTATGTGCTAAATTCCCAATGTTCAGATTGACGCCAATCTCGATGCTCAATACCGTACTGCTGTTGCAGGTAAGTATCAACAACCTAATGTCATGGACATTTTCACATCTATGGCCTAGACATGATCAAGTCTCTTTCTCATTCTGCGCAATTTATTACAACGACTTTCCGTCCCGAAATGTTGGTCACGGCAGATAAGTTCTATGGAGTCTTGTTCAACAACCAAAAAGTTAGCACGATCAGAGGTATAAAGCGTGAAGAAGCGATGGAGTTCGTTGATCAGGTTCGTCCGTTGATGTCTCTCATTCCACTGCTGACGTCCTCTCTAGGAGGCTCAGGCTCAATGATTTGTAGTATAGCGTTGCCTGTAATATCACCTTGCCAAAGGTCCCGGGACCCTGCAATCATGCTCAACGATGGAAATTTTTCTCTTCTTCATGGGAGTTTCTTGCTTGTGTCCCTCTACTTTATCCTTAGTCAAGTAAGGGTTCTCCCGACGCAAGCGACATTTCAAGTATGGCAGCGCAGGATTATGGTACTTGAGTCTCAAACGTTCGGCACTGCGCTCGGTGGTTGTAAGTTTATATTAGTTCTTCGTGCTTTAGCTGACGTCAGTGTGACCCCGAGCTACTCGTAATGTGGTGAGACATGGTTGGTGTATTTAACACCCCTTTCCATACACATCTGCGATCCCTGATTGGTATATCCACACTGCGCGACAGACATTGAACTATCTCGAACACGTAAGCCATCGGACTTCCTTCGTTTTCCTTCCAAGCTCTTGCTTTACATCCAACATCCAATCCATATGCCATTCCAACATCGTCAGATGGCAGAGACATATCCAGCTCCCTGAAGTCAGTGCAATGTGTAGCCACACTCTTCCACATCCCGACTCGTACAATACGCTCTCATGATTGACGCTAGTTCGGCTAGGTCACACATTTACATATATGAATTCCACAACTGCAGACCTCCGCCCGTGTACGAGTATGAAGTACCAAACAGGTCTATCCAGGTTTGTCATCGTGTGGTTGACATCCCCACGCTCCAACTGAGAGCTTGGATGTCCTTCCCACTGGGGCACTCCGCATCATCCTTTCATGGGACCGTGCTTAATTGGTGCACAGGAGAGCACGTATCCGTTCATACTGCCTGTTAAGGCGCAGTGCAATCATGGATGAAAGGGGCGAAGGCACGTCGATCACACCTGACAGTCTCCTCGACACGATCTGCGCAGAATGAGTGTGGTGCTATATGTGATGCTCGCCTGATCGGGAAATTGACGCAGATCAAGTGCGAGTCGGAGCGTGTGGCAAACGAGTAGGCGGGGCTGAAGGATGGGGAGCGCAAGTAGCATGCCATCATACTTACCGTTTCGTTCTCTCAGTATAGTCCATATAGCTGTTGTCTTTTGATGCTCGAGGATCTTAGTGTTCTTTGACTCCTGGTGTGCTCAAAGGACATCAGAGGACGTGACGTAGAAGCGATCCTAAATAGTCAACTGTACACTTGTACCTTTGTAGAGACCTTGAATCTTAAATCACGTCTACAAGTACTCAACAGCTCCCCGCCTTCAAAGGTATCGATCCTTCTGTAGCGCCAATACGCACCTCGTCGATGCACAGCCAACCAAAGGTGCATTGGACCCCAGCACGAGCAGCGATGAAGGTCTGCTCCGTGTGCTGTGGAAAGGACGACCCTCCAATGGTGATATACATTTGTTCCCTGGGGGTCGGCAAACGAGTAATCATAAGCATTCTGTGCTCTTCCCGACTTCTCCCTTGATGTTTGTCATTAGTGTAAGAGGCCAGGTCATAAACTCACCTCGAGCTCCCTGTACAGTGGCAGGATCGACCCTGGAACCAGCAATCCGAAGAAATGGATGACGTTATGGGATGGTTAGTAGTACCTTTTCTCCCTTGGAATTGAAAATCTCCGGCAGCTCGATGGTGTGCATGCGCTGTAGCGGCGTTGTTTTACCAGCATTCGATCTGCTGATAGCAAGGTCTCTAAAACGACCAATACAATCGAAGTGCTTCCTGGCATTCATAGGGTCCATCCGAAGCATAGTATTATCAGCGGGATTGGTGTAAAGTAGGGTAGATTGACGCCAGGATCAGACACAATTTCAGTAGCGTTCGTGCGAGGCATAGTTTCAGCTCCAAGGGAGTGGTCGGTCACCACATCATTAATAACACTATTCGACGCATGATATTGAGACTAACTCACTTGCCCTGGGACTTGAACCATGGACCCTCTTCCTGGATGGCAGAAGTGGCAGAGACAGACGAAGGAGCCATGCTAGTCACAAAAAGGGGTGTGTCGACTAGAGGTAGATAAGGTTGAGGGTACAAGGTTGGAAATTAAAACCATCGTAAGCACGACACAGCAGCAACATAAGCATCCATGTCAGGGAACGTTTTAGAGCACCATGGGCCATGGGCACAAATACACGTTGTTTTACCCATAAGTTAACGCCTATGAGGACACCTACACCCATGTTTACAGCCAAAATGGGCATGGACGTCTCCGTAGGCGCAACTTTGAGCCACCTCTAAATAATTGATTGTGCAGGGAATGCATTCTCTGCGAGGATAAGATCACGCCATTGGGCGGGGTCTATGTTGAATTCCACTGCGAGAACATGTAAGTTCCATATAGCAAGCAAGTAATGGCTACTCACCGTCAACATTTCAAAAGGATCCTAAGATGTACTACGGCCATCGTCTGTTTACCCTCCTTGACATCGATGTCTGCTTCCTTGGGATCCTGCTATGGTTTGAAGTGAATACCATCAAACTAGGCCACGAGAAAGTGGACGTTCAGCGTTGGAACTGCTTCCGACACTGTGTCGGTCACGAAATCACCTTGCTTCACAATATTGAATGTGCATCAAGGAGAGAAGCAGTATCACTAGAAATACAAAACCTGTAACGATTCCCCCCATACTTCTAATGCAGGAATTGGACGGAAGTTGATATATGGTCCACTGTGCCTTTACCTTATTATGGTTCGCCAATATCAGCGCACCCTTTCAACATTCCAATTCACTCCGTGTATGATACATACCAGTTACGGTGTGGTGGTTAGCATGAAATCCACACATTCGCGCGCCATCGCAAGACGTGTGAATCGAAGTAACCCAAAAAGTCTTACAGTATAGTCGAGATAGAGTGACTGGAGTCGTTGATCTGCCTAAAGAGACAAGTATATTGTAGTGAATGTATCCACTCGAACCCAAACCATGGTGTCCAGTGTCCACACTCACCGACTCCCAAACTACCCTCACCTTTAGAGCTGGTCAGTCCTTCTGCCACACGATCGCACCAATCGTCCATGCATCACGCCAAAGGCACTTTCGTCTCGGCACGAGGGCCTGTTCTTTCTGCTGTCGCGCAATGGTGTTTTGTTGCGCAAATACGAGGCCTCAGTGGCTGGACAAAATTCGATGCACAGCCACGTCACTATTCCGGCAATAGCCGATGTAAGTGGGATCAAGTTTCAGTCATCCAACGACGAGCAAGGCCAAACCATCAAGGTGAGTTGATCATTCTGATTCTTGAGACGAAGCTTTGGAGGTCGATTGTGCATCGTGTACTCCACCGTGTCAAATGGCGAGCTATTTCGCATGAGTTGTGGTGGATGGGTTTGGATGATGTAGGATGAGGCACTGGTCTTGCACTTGGCATCTTTGGCTTTGGTATGTGGTCAAGTATTGACATTCCTTTTCATTCCAGACTAGCATTCACCGATGGCAAGCACCAAGACACCAAAGGGCAAGGCGGCGGGTGCGGGGATTCCTGAATCTTTTTGGCTGCACCACTCACACATTCCTTAGCGCCTGCAAAGACTGGGGCCAAAGACAGCAAGGCCAAGGCAGCGAAAAAGGCCGCACTTCAAGGTGTGCACTCACAAGCTAAGCGCAAACCACGCTTCTCTGTTACATTCCGCCGCCCAAAAACATTGAAACTTGCCCGCAATCCGAAATACCCACGGAAATCTATCCCCCATGCGCCGCGGATGGACGAGTACCGGACTATCGTGTCGTGAGTACCCTACTTTGTGTTTCCATGGCCGAGTTGACGGTGCACGATGGATAGACCACTGAACACGGAGTCGGCAATGAAGAAGATTGAGGAGCACAACACGCTGGTGTTTGTTGTTGATGTACGGGCCAACAAGCGTCAAATCAGAGATGCGGTGAAGAAGTTGTATGACGTGCAGGCCCAGAAGATCAACACCCTCATCCGGTGAGCAAGTCGGTGATCAATGTAGCTGATCGGGCTGACGGGTTGACTAGACCGGACGGCAAAAAGAAGGCATACGTACGCCTTACCTCTGACCACGATGCACTCGACGTTGCCAACAAGGTATGCGATACGACTGCGAGTCGGGCCATTAGACTGACACTGTTTAGATTGGTTTCATCTAAGAGTCCATACATCCTATGTTACACGTCTCTACTGTCTTTGAAATGCATGCATGATTTGAAAAATTGATGAAATGATTGAGCCGGTAGTCAGGGCGATGAATGAGCGTCTGAGCGTGAGAGGTCATCAACCGTCCCATCTTCCTCCGTTTCGCATTCGCCTGGTGTCTTTTTTCTTTCTTCTGTTGTATTGGGTCGTTCGCAGCGTGAAACTCACTTAGAGAGTTGAGTCTGCGGTCCCAGCGCAAAAAAAACCACACTCGTTCACTCATCTCTCCTTGCCATTGGTATCATATCGTACGTCTATGTATCTATCCTCTCTCCCTTGGCTCGTCCTCTTCCTTGTCGCGTCTTTCGTTGTCTGCCCAGTCGATGCATCCCGCTCATCCACCAGCCTGTCCCATGCACGACGATCTCTGCTCAAGGGCCGACAATCTAATGGTCTCCTTGGTGGTCTCGGTGGCGTCGTTGGTATGCTCCCTCCCATCGTGTTTCTTACCCAGGTTCACCCAAACACGTGCCCCACATAGATGGGCTAGGTAGCGATCTGGGCGGTCTGGTGAGTGGCCTTGGCCTCGGCCCACCGCCATCCTCGTCGTCCACCACATCCCACACTACCTCCACGACGAGCACGACGAGCACCACAAGCACTACCAGTTCATCCTCGTCGCATTCCACGACCACAACCACTTCATCCACTCCGCAGACTACCACGTCCTCGTGTGACGGTCTGCTTGGTCTGGGAATCGGGTGTCCTGCCCCGTCGACGAGTTCATCCACGGGTTGTGATGGCCTTCTGGGTCTGGGTCTGGGTTGTCCCGCCACGACCACAACGGCGTCGTCTTCTGCCCCGGCAGCACAAAACGCGACTCCGACGACCACTACCACCACGACCAGTTCCCCCGCCACGTCCACTTGCAATGGTCTTCTGGGCCTTGGCATCGGTTGTCCGGCGCCTGCTACCTCATCCCCAACCCAGTCAGCAACATCCTCGAGCTCAAATTCATGTGGTGGCCTCCTTGGCCTCGGCATTGGCTGCCCGGCTACTACTTCGACACCAACAGCCACATCTTCCGGGTCCTCCCCTGCTACGACTACGGACACCACCACCACCACCACCACCACTCAGTGTTCAGGCCTGTTGGGACTAGGCATCGGTTGCCCTGCTTCGCCGTCGAGCTCGGGAACTTCATCTCAATCAACAACGTCACCAACTACCACACAATGCTCAGGTCTGTTGGGATTGGGCTTAGGCTGTCCCGCACCGTCGTCGTCTTCTCCAACAACATCTAATACGGCAGCAAGCCCTACATCCTCTTGCGGAGGACTCTTGGGTCTTGGTGTCGGTTGTCCAGCAACCTCCACCCCCAGCAATCAGTCTACTGGCGGTGGCCTGTTGCCCCTTCCCACGTCGGTGTTGCAGCCTATTACTAGTGCGCTACTCCCTTCTGCGTCAAGCGGTGGATTACCTCTTCCTACGTCGGTACTCCAGCCTATCACCAGTGCGCTACTCCCTTCTGCGTCAAGCGGTGGATTACCTCTTCCTACGTCGGTACTCCAGCCTATCACCAGTGCATTGCTCCCTTCTGCGTCAAGTGGTGGATTACCTCTTCCTACGTCGGTGCTGCAACCTATTACCAGTGCATTGCTCCCTTCTGCGTCAAGTGGTGGATTACCCCTTCCCACGTCGGTGCTGCAGCCTATTACTAGTGCGCTGCTCCCTTCTGCGTCAAGCGGTGAATTACCTCTTCCTACGTCGGTGCTGCAACCTATTACCAGTGCACTGCTCCCTTCTGCGTCAAGCGGTGAATTACCTCTTCCTACGTCGGTGCTGCAACCTATTACCAGTGCACTGCTCCCTTCTGCGTCAAGCGGTGAATTACCTCTTCCTACGTCGGTGCTGCAGCCTATTACTAGTGCGCTGCTCCCTTCTGCGTCAAGCGGTGGATTACCCCTTCCCACGTCGGTGCTGCAGCCTATTACTAGTGCGCTGCTCCCTTCTGCGTCAAGCGGTGAATTACCTCTTCCTACGTCGGTGCTGCAACCTATTACCAGTGCATTGCTTCCCTCTGCGTCAAGTGGTGAATTACCTCTTCCCACATCGGTGCTGCAGCCTGTTACCAGCGCATTGCTTCCCTCTGCACCCAGTAGTGGATTGCCTCTACCGACATCCGCGGTTGAGGGCATTACCAGTGCATTACCTCTCCCTACATCGGCTATTGAGTCTGTTGCTAGTGGACTACTTCCCCCCATTACACTGACGTCGAGCCTCCCTGACCAATTTTCTGTTCCTACCAGCGAGCTACCAGCCACTTCATCTGGCATGCCTTTTGGCTGCGTTGTTGTGAATGGTACGCTTCAATGTCCATCCGTTACTCCTACAAGCACTCTGTATGTCTCATATATACTTTTTCGTTCTGAGAGACTCACCGTCCCTTTTCCAGCCCCGTGATAACTTTCCCAACTCAATTCACCGCACCACCCAGCACTCCTATCTTTACTAATACCAATTACAACTACCTCACAAGCGTGCAATCACTGCTACTCAACACGCCAACACCAACATCCACTCTTTATGTGACGAATCCTGATCAAGCACCGACGACGTTATCGTTATCATCGGGCGCACCGACTAGCGTACCCTCTGCTGCAGCTCTTCCAGGCGGATTGCCGAGCGTCATTTTACCACAACCACAGCTCAACCTCAGTCTGGTCCCGACTGATTACGTGCTCATCAGCGTACTGTTCAATAGTTCTTTGAACTGGGAATTTGTGGCAACGAATGCAGATTCACCGGGTCAGATCTTCGCGTACTTCCCCGAGGTCATCGCGACAGCACTTGGCATTGAGAGTATGTGTTCACTGTTAGTTTTTGTCGTTCAAAGTTTGACCGTGAAT
The DNA here is from genome assembly GCA_029372045.1 of Scleroderma citrinum. NCBI lineage: Eukaryota > Fungi > Basidiomycota > Agaricomycetes > Boletales > Sclerodermataceae > Scleroderma > Scleroderma citrinum. Next base: position 1,601,544 of record JARFMN010000001.1, read on the forward strand.
TTTGCATGACAGCCTCACAGGTGATGAACTATGAATTGATTGTTTACATACCATCTTCCTATACTGGTCCTCAAGATGTCAACCAACTTGGAACTGTTTGGCAGGGATATATTCCTTCTGATCAGGTATCCATACTTGCCAGCCTCATCTCCAATCAAAAGTCCGTTTTCTATACCGGTCAGAACGGAATTATACCCACTACACTGGCGGCATGTGTCGACCCTAGTCTCTCTCTGGATGCGATCTCCGGGCCTAAACCGGGGGGAAGCTCCAGTTCCAGCTCGAGCGGGACTGATACTCGCAAGGACGCTATCATAGGCGTCGTCAGCTCGCTCGGTGCAATTTCCCTCATCATTGTGGCCTACGTTGGATATCGCTCGTACAAGCGCCGTCGTGAGGGTTCTCACAGACGCATTGATGAAGATGTGGCCGGCGTTCGTCCGGAAGGCCAGGAATTCGATCGCGATAGCCTCGGCGAGCAAAGGAGACGAAGCTTTTACTATGCTGAAGACAGTCTACGCGGGTACCAAGGTGTTCACGTGGAGGACAATACATACGACCATCATGCGTCCACCATGAGGGAGCGTCGCCCTATTGTCGCTGGCGCCATCTCTACACCCATCCTACGTGAGAGTACCATGAATTGGTAAGGGTGTTTGCTCCCTTGGTTTACCTTGTCCTGTTGCCCATCGTTATGACTGTCATTGGTCTGTTGGCGCCCCCGAGTTGCTTGCTGTCGTCTACGTTTTTTTGTTCTATTCACTCCCCGCAGCTTGCACCCGGACCACATTGGTGCTATCTTTATTCGCTTTCTTTTGCCTTCGTATCCTTCCCTTTACTTGCTTTACTTTTTTTCATGGCCCGGGTTCTAGTTGAGACTCCTTGTTTTATGCATAAGAAATTCCTACTAGTTTTTTTGGGTAGGTAGGTTATGACAGGATCAGGATTCATTGCTGCATCATCGGTGTCAGGTCAGCTCGCGACACCGTGTCTGCTTTCCGCTCACTAAACAGAAATCCCTACTACGTGCGGGCTCTTTTACTAATATAAATATACACGGCGGGCGGGTCCCTTCTCCTGTTCCTTTCCTCCATCACCTTTTTTGTTGTGGTATCTTGATGACGACGAGAAGTGTGCAAGTGGGGTGGTGATACTTTTTCCCCCTTGACATTCACGATGTAATCTAGGAGGGAGGAGTCTGGATTGTGATACCCGTGAATAAAACCAACGTAACCATCAAGTGGAATTGATATGAAATTTTTATGAACCAACTACTAGGTCATATGCAATGCGATGCTTAGCGCCTATATACAATTCGTGACCGAACAGGTCCTTCAAGTTAGCCAGCAGTACGCGAGGTGCCCAACCCCTCGCAGCCGACGCTCGTCCGATACAGATTCTGTTCAGTCCACGGCCGGAATGCGCTTCGCGCCCTCGCCAACGCCTTGTTTCATCTAGCCACGTCTTTCTTTATTTCTTTCGCTGTATCTTCCATCCTTAGTCCCAGAACGAAGCACAAAGATTACTTTCAGCACTTGGAGTTTTGCTGTTCCTTCTCCCTCTCACCGTGCACGGCCTGGATCGTAAAATTCCGAGCAAGGTAAAGCCAATTTCTCTAGTAGAGTATCGAACTTAGACTTCTTCTACCTCAAGCAACCAGCCCAGGCTCGCTAGAAGAACGACTCTCTTACGGAGACTACATCAGAGTCATCTGTGGTTATCACCTACTTGCTTCTCAAGACGTATTATGTGTCTCAAGTCAGTATTTATTGCCCACCTCGAGTCATTTGACCAGGAAGCTAAACTCGACTAGTAGTATCCCGACTTTGGAGGAAATCGCCGAAGCGACGGCCGATTTGTATCATTTAAAGAAAAAGGAAAAAGAACTCTGTCGTAGGTTTTGAAGTGTTCGTGCCGCTACTCGTACCCAAAAGGAACCAATCAACCTGCTTTTCTGTGACCGATCTCTGATCAACTATTTCCTGGTTGAAGTGCTTGTCCAGATAATCGATTTCGCCATTCATGATGGCAGACCTGAAAAGGATGCATATACGTGTTTGAAGAACAAACTGGCCCGTGTTTCGCGCCGCTGGAGGGACACGATCCTCAATTGGCCAGCCTTCTGAACCGGTATCATGATAATTCCGGAATGGGATCATTCCCGTGTGAGGACACACATACCAAGGAGTAAGGCACTCCGCCTGGACATAACGATTGAGAGGGAAGGCAGAGAAGAGAATTTAATTCAACTTCTCGACATTGCCATCTCTCATGGGTACCGCTGGCGCAGCCTCACTACCTATGGCGCCAGCCTGAGCCATATGTGTCTGGCTTTCGAAAGGATCAATACCGGGACCTTCCTTTGCTCAGGAGTGTTACTATTCATGATAGTATACACACCATCAAAGCCAATCTGAAATTTCTTCATTGCAGATGTGTCCCCGCCCTGGAACGTCTAGATCTCGAATGGTTGGATCGGAAAGAGGAACTGCTGGAATTGATTGCACCGCTGTTTTGTTCACTCCAAAATCTGAGGACACTATCTCTGATTGGATCATCCAGTGACTGGGGTTTTCTAGCTTCCTTGGTTCCCTTACCATCTCTGGAGTCCCCTGCACTATACCTCTCCGACTCACTTCCTCTCTTGGAAGTAATTGTAGCACCCAAACTCCAACATCTGAAGTACCGACTCCAGAGTAGTAAGGAGGATCCATATCCTGCATTCAACCCACCTTCCAAGTTTGACACTGTTCAGCACTTGGAGCTTGACACTGTTAGGCGCTTTGCTTTTGAACCCTACAGGGGATTGTAGCGGGCGGAAGCTGCGGCCATCTGCACAGCATGCTCTGCGGTATACCACGTAGAGCTCAATACTCAGGTTGTCGCTGAAGTTTTTATGTCTGGGAGGTCGAAAGATGGTTCATGCCTGACAGGTCACTGGGATCACCACTGTCATCCTGGTTTCTGAGGATAACGTCTCTGGTGGCCTTGTGCAGTGGCTCAGACAGCACAAGTTTCAAGGACGATCGCCATTACGAGTGACATTCACTCGATTTCCGGAGGACGAATAGCGCAGCAATTCCTGGCTTTCTGACTTATATCGGTCCTTGCTGGAGTTGGAAGGCGTTCTGCTAAAAATCACGCTCAATTTATGTTTTTCCCTGCAGGTGTGTATCTTATCTGACACCTACTTCTCACGTGCTTATATCCCAGTGTCCAATCCGGGCTCAGCATTACGAGCGACATCCAAGCCCTGGGTCACTTGGTTCACTGCGTGAAGCCCAAGAAGGTTAGCCAGCCCCAAGCTCGTATCTGGCGGGATCGGGCAGTGCACAGATTGTGTGGGTTGAATTGGGTCGAGCATTAGCTCGGCGGAGGGATGACAGATGGCAGATGCTCTACTTCACCAGGCTGTAGATTGTAAATAATGATAGAATGGGGGACAATGCGCAGTTGCTCTTATGCACCGGTGACACTCACAGCCTATGACCGAATAAATTGACCGAGAACAAGGAAGTGTTCATCTCGATTAAACAGCACCTGAATCAGGGTAACTACAGGGTTGCTGGAGTGAATTTCATTCGGGAGACTTGCATATACCCTTGCATATATAAGGAAATCTGCTGGACACTGCGATCGAGTATTCGCAGTTCTTAGCCAACAATACCACTGAGATGCGGGGAGCTTCTTAGTGTTCGACTCCCAGAACGTGCGCAAGTCGGGCTCTCACGCCAGTTTGGTGTATTGCATCCTCACTTGTCAGATCCCATGCTAGAAATCTCCGCGCAACCTCTTCGGCCACCTGGAGGTCGCGCAGCTCTGCCTCACTCATCTGTTCCTCGAGCAACTTATTAAGGTCGTGCGTGGCCAGGAGTTTGCTTGGTAACGTGAGTATAACACATCGTGTGCGACAATCTCTGAAATAAGTTGGCTACTGTACCTGACATACTGGGCTCTTGCGACGGTTCTAGCCGGGAGTCCGAACATGGCGGCACACTGGGCGGCATTGGAACTATAAGCAAGGCCCGGGGCGACGCTATCACAGAGTCAGCGATAACATCAAACAGGCGGATTGTCTGATTGCACCGATAGAGATATGTGATTCGTTCTCCTAAGAATGGTGGACGAGGCGTCCTCTGCAGTTCGTCGTCATCCGTATACGAATCCGAAGCCGTGGGTTGATTGAGAACATCGCCACTACTAGAAGTAAAGAGAATTTGCATGTGCAAAAACGTAATCGGGAGGCTATCAGGGTTCATGAAATTCTTGCTGAAGACCTCATGAAAGTGAGTGGCTGCCAAGACTTTAGGACAGCTTTCCCCACGATTAAGGAGGTGTTTGAGGACACCACAGAAGAGACCTGCCCCATCTAATGCGTGTTGTAGGTAGTAATTCAAGTTCACAGTGCATCAGCACTGACCTGTAGATGACGTCCCTTTCCCAAACTCATCCAGAAGTATGAGAGACCTCGAAGTGCAATTTCTTAGGGCGAGGGAGACTTGATTGAGGTCTATCATAAAGGCAGATTGAACCTAAACAGAATTAAGATGACGTTGGGAGAACATCGGAGACATAAAAATGCACTTTCGACACAGACTCTTTTGTCTGGATCCGAGTAAAAACTAATAGAGGGCTTGTCAGTCCACCGGTCCGGGAATAATCCAGCTCCTCAACTTTTGTCCACAATTCCCAATGTGGCAGACTCGGCGGGGATAAAGCTGAGGGGCTGAGCCAACGTGATATTGGCTAGATATGTCACTGACCTTCCGACCTGTAAAGCTGTTGATCCGAAGCGACAACCCAAAAGGATGTGATACCTACTTGGGCCATATACTGGATTAAAGCAACCTATTTAAAAGTAAGGATGAAACGTGATATGGTCATAGGTTCTTCTTGACCTGCTTCAGGTATACACTCTGTGCAGATAAGCCTTCATCCAAGGATCCCCTTTCAAAGAAGACCAACCTTGCCGCATGCATTTGCTCCCGTGCAAAGTACTATGCTGTTCAAATGTAAGTCGTCGACCGTTTTGGAATCATTGCTGGGTTTGCATCCTCCCAAACCCACACCACCAATTAAATGTGCACCGTTCGGAACAAAGGCATCGACAACTAATTCTTGCAGCGGATGTCTAATACGGCAATTGCAACAGTCAGCACATGGAAATGTGAGATAACCCTACCTTCCCTGCACAATGTCAATAATGGAGCCATCTACCATTTGAGGCCGCCGATAATTATATACCCTAGCCGCTTCAGCGAAAGCAAGCAAGCAATCAAGTTCTGCGCAAACGTCGCAGGCATTGATCATGGAATCATGAAAGGGCATGGTTTCCTCCAGCAAGTCGTGCACAAGTTCAATTTCCCGGTCTTTGAGGTGGTTAATATCTGTCCATTAGCTCAGCAGATTTCCCCCACCGATTATTGCTGGGTGTAGATCGCCAATGTGAAGGTCCATATCTGACCCAGGCGTCAGAAACGACACTTCAATGTACAGCAACACGTCGTACCGTGCATCTCTTGCGATTTGAAGTAGACGTGAGAGCTGATCAACGGTGGTGTTAGAAACAACGCAGGGAAAGATAAGAGATTGTTACTCCGATGAAAACTGCCGTGTATATTTCAAAGGCTCAAGGTCATGAGATCATGCATAGTGGACTCACTTGGAAATTCCAGCCTTCGAGAACTTCGATGCCCGCGTCTGACTTCCATTTTTCGAGCATGGGAACAGTGATCAAGAAACCTTGACAAACAATCGAATACCACATTCCATCCACAGTATGAAGACTTACCAAGCTGTGGGAAGTAAACAACGTTCAGGGAGGTGGCATAATCACTCGGTACAGATTCGGAGATCTGCTGCGCCACCTTCGACTGAGTGACCATCGAAGAGATGAAATGACCGTTGCAATGAAATTTATACCAGCGTACCAAGACAGAGTCGATGCCACGATAAATATGTTTCTGGTTGTCTAACTCTTCGTCGATGTGGGGTCGGACACATACTCGACCTGCTTCGACGGATTCTTCCCAATCAATCTGTTACGAGATAAAGTAAGGAAATGTCAAGACGGGAATCAAGAAGGTGAGTAAGAGAACCGTCTCATTGATCTTGCTTCCAATCTCACTGAATCGATTGATGTCCATCACGCGGACGAGCTGATGGGGTTTGCACGGTTATGATTGGACCATGTGCAGCATCTAAATACTTCACCTTCTCCACAATTTTAACATTCCCGCATCGATATAATTCTGACAATGCGTCACGTAACATCGAAGAATGATATGTAAACTGCCCATCCGTAAGAGACGGTATTTCAAAATGGAGAGGAAGCCAAACCTTGACGAGTGCTTGCCAATCATTCATCGTTCCTTTCCCAGATTTCAATGTCCCTAGCGTTCTGGGAATGTTCTTAATTCCCTTCAGATGTGTCTGCAGAGCATCAACTGCAGGGGTATTCTCTGGGAGCAAGAAGCATTCCACTGCATCATGACGAGCTTGTATTACTTGCAGGGACGTGGATGGGCGCAGTAGCCACGTGCGTAGGAGAGAGCGGCCCAGTGCCGTTCGTGTAGTATTGAGAATACCTGGGAGTTATTGTCGGTATCACAGGGGCACAAGAAAGGCGGAACTGGTACCGAAGAGCGAGAGGCCCTCTTTAGTCTTATCGGAATGCATTGAGGCATGGTTCTCGCTCTCAAAAATCTGCAAAGAACTTGCCAGACGTTCCCATGTCAGCGGACAATCACGCTTCTGACTTACTAGAGCGCATCGATATTGATATGCATGACTTTATGCCTAAAGGATAAGTTGAGTTCCAGCTTAAACGGCTTCTAACTTCGGGAGAACCAACAAAGCCAAAACCTCGATCCCTTGAATGTCGGGCCCTTGGGGACCATCTTGATCTAATTCTCCAGTGACCCATTCTTGAGTGAGAAAGTCGATCAAAGCCCCAATGGACGAAAGCTACTTGTGGACATTACTTTCTTCGCCTGCAACACAGAAGATATTTCTCACGCAGAGTGGTGCAGATTCCACCGAGGCAAAATTTGCCAAGCGAATCGCAGCATTCCATCGTTTCATGTTAGGATCTCCTGTTGTCTGTGTTCGCTTCTGCATGAAATCATACGCATTCTTTGAGCCACTTCCGGAGGACACAGCAGATGAAACTTCTGAGGTGTTGTCAAGTCCTTCACCCAATTCACCCAGCAGTCTGAGAGACAGCAGGCGGTCGCGCCCTCTCGCAGCAACGAATTCCCTATGTGGCCTTATCTGCATGATGCAACCAGATGCCTCGGCTGGAATGACATGCATCCAGTCAAAATATGTACCTTGAATCAAAGTGACGCACCGTAATCCTGAAGGACGGCGATTGAATTGTCATCAGACTTTGAGCTGGTGAGGATGACGTCCGGAGTGTTGTGTTCGACGACTGAGCGGTGGTGAGCAACAATGAACGCGTTGAATAGATGTCCGAGCAGCGCTTACGCATTTTGGTCAAATCATAGTGACTATCTTCTCGGGAATCCTCTAGTACGTAGACAACGCATTTGAGCGGGTCATAGTATGCGCAACCTAATTGCCCACTAACACGCGGTTACTACATAGTAACCTAGGAGATGCAAGCGACGTACTGTTGACAGAACACCGCCATAACCTGGGCGAGTTATGAGACAGGCGACGAGACAATGATATACACACCTTGTCTGAAAGCGAAGTGTCTAAATCCACTTGTTCTTGACCTAGGCTGAATAGGTCCTCCAAAGTGTCAGATGTAACATCCCACCGCACACGCTTAGACGGGTTTAGGATATCTTGCCCATCGTAAGGCGCCTCTTCCGAAGTGCCAGTCTTCGACTTCTGTCTCTTTACTCCACACTTGGCCATCATGCAAGCATACTTCTATTCAGGAGCTGAAACTTGGGGACGCGTTCATGGAAAATCACGTGACCGCAACGACCACAAACATGGACGAAATAAAACAAGTTTTCAAGTTGCACAGGTGAGTAGATTACTTTACTTCTTGACTTTCAGCAATTCCTTAGCATCCTCACCAGTCACTGGAACGTTGACGCTTCAGAGAATATCCAAGGAGCACGCTATACAACCCACCATTCAGCAGCAAGCTGTGGGCGTCCAGCATGACGCGGTTGCCTGATCCAGCCAGAATATTTGCAATGTCGCGTGCAGCCTCCAATCTCCGGAGGTCAAGGAAACCCTTATTGCTCCGCATTGCTTCCCCGATCAGCTCCGCACTCCGTGCCTCACCTTGAGCGCGTACAATAATTGACTGCACTAGCGGTCTTAGCGTCCAGTAGTGTGTAAATAACGACATACTGACCTGCTTCTCTTGTATTGCTTGATCCACTAAGAAGGCAGCACGGAGCGCAGTTTGTTGTGCGACCTTGCATGGTTTAGAATTGTAGGATATGTGGGGCATCCAGACAACTCACCTGCTTAGCTTCGACGGCATGCGTAAACTCAGGGGAGAAGGCAACGTGGGTGATAGAAACATCATCTAAGACAATGTTGAATCGCAATGCCCGTTGTGTGAGATTCTCGCGTATCAACCGAGAGACCTGCAGAGAACTAGTCAATAGACTTGGCCCAATGTCGCTGGAGCGTTTACCATTTCACGCTGGGTAATGAGTTGGCTAGCGTTAAATTGTGCAACTACGCTCTTGAGAACTTCGTTCACGATGGACGGGAGTACGCGCTCGTCATAGTCTTTTCCAAGTTCACGGTAGATTCCCGGAAGTGCTTGGATGGATGGTCTGGAGAGCACTCTGCAAGTAATATTGACCATTTGCAAATCTATATTGATATCAGCGAACAATACCGGTGGAAAAACATGACCTGACCTTTCGTTCCAGTTAAACTAGCAACGCTGCGAGGTTTTGCACGGATGTCGAAAACGATGGGGGTCTCGAACCAAGGGATCTGGGGTAATTCAGAAACGCACAGCATAATCCCTGACGTACCCCACTAACCATAATGTGAGTCCCCTCGTTGTATACTTCCTCCTTCACACCATGTAGACTGGACAGCAATGGATCAGTCGAGTGTTATGCGTCATATAGGGTACAGCGAACCGAGTATATTTGATTGCCCGATGACCACCATCAACTGGAATTCAGGTTCATTACTCGCGAATATCTTGGATACCGCAACGTTTGCTCACCATTGAATAAACTCGCGTTGAGAAGGATGCCTCCACCGAGGAGTGCTAAGAGCAAGCCTGACCCCGCAAAAAATCGACCAGAACCACCTGGCAGTCCTCCTCCCCCTCCTGGTCCACTGGCCCTTTGCAGTTGTTGTGCAAACCTCCTGAAGGCTTCCTGACCGCTCATTTCGAAAGACTAGTCGTGAACAAGAAATGTGCGCAAGCTGTCTTCGGACTTGCCGCTTCGGCATTCGTCGTCACGTGACCCGACTCTACACCTCAGCAGTCAAGCACTGAGTGGACTGCCAGATTATGGCTGTAGATCACAATGAACTAGCGTCGTGCGTGTCTCCTGATACGATTTCCATTCATTTTTGTTGATGTCCTTTCCTCGGGTGGATATCTATCGCATGCTGGTGCGTGGGCATCATGAGGAGCGATCGGGTACTACTCATGTAATTTTAGGGTCATTGTATATTCACTACAGGTCATCGAAAACTTCCAGCTCCAAAGTAGAGAGGGATTGTCCGTTTTATTTGTTTACATATGGCTCCTTGGCGATCTGTGCAATGTAGTTGGTGCACTGATCACACACCTACTCCCTACGGTGATAATTCTTGGCGTCTATGTGCGTAATCGCTGTGTCCCCAGCTGATTTCTAACCACTCCTGTCAAAGTATACTATATGCGACTTCACGCTATTGTGTCAGGTATACTATTATAGGCGGAAACCCAGGATGGGGAGAATACGCCCCACCCCCTTCCTGAATGGTACACCAATGGAGCAAACGTGCTTGCTTGAAGAGGGGGTGATTATCCAAGAGCAACAGGCACCGGCGGTACTGCGGGTGTTCCTACAATGCACAGCTGCTGTCGTTTTTGTGGTCTTCACAGGAGTGGTGGCTTACTTTATCAGTGAACGGTTTGACAGTAGGGGTCCCCTATTCACAGGGTCTCTTGATACTTCGTTGGATTTGGAAATCCAGGTCATTGGGTGGACAAGTGCCATCTGCTACGGTGAGTTCCATCGACGCGGTGTCAATAGTGCGGGTCGTTGAGGATATTTGTCGAGTTGCCGTGCGGGTACCACAGATATGTGAGTTCGATCGGAAAGATGGTTGATGGTATTGATTCTCTTTAGTCAAAAAGTTCAAGACGAGATGTGAAGGCCTGGCCCCTGGCCTTTTCTTCTTTGCGATCCTTGGAAATAGCACGTACGCACTTTCGATATGCGTGACATCCCTGGATCGCGACTACCTGATCAGGAATGCAAGCTGGCTGGCCGGTACACGGATTCCGAGTAATAGTATCTGACTATTTCTCTGATAGGGAGTACAATAACCGTAGTATTCGATATCATCGTGGGTATCATGTGCTAATTGCAACGTTATCTTTGTGTGTCATTCATATACGCTTCAGGTACTCTGCCAGATCTTCTACTTTACGTGTCTCGGCAGCGGAGCGAGGGATGAATGGCTTTGATGGGTGTTATATGGCATTAAATACGACCGGCTCCGTCGTTGTTTGCCACGGTGTTCTGTATGGAAATTTGAACCCACAAGCGGCGTGTGCACGTTTCGGTCGAGTGTTGCCTCGTTGTATCTCCTCGTGTCCAAGATGCAATTTTGCCGTCCACGTTGCAGTTCTTCATCAGCTCGGAATGTCCTCCTGCAGTAATACAGAGCGACATGCTCCTGGCCTCGTGCACCTCGATGCACTCCAACACTGATATTTCGCAGGAACATTCACAGCCCTCTGCTTCACTTAAAAGACTCAGGTGTCTGCCCCCCGGTCCCCTCCACACTACCCACAACTGGGGATGACGTGCAACGGTGAGGTGTGTGCTGCGTTTCCCCCGTCAGAAGTCATTGAATTCTCGTGAACAGGTACTCTTTGATTCCAGCACATCTTAACGGAATCCAACGACCTTCGAGAAGTGCTACGCACGCTAACGATTGTACACCTCAAGTCTAAGCGCCCATTGATCATCCTGTCGCTATGGAGTGGTCAGCTCCCTCCATTAATCGTGCTCAGCGTGTCTTGCCCTCCACGAGAGACAACTTTGCAGACGGAAAACCTGCGTGCATCTCCCGTCCACCCAGCTCATCTTCGTCGATGTCCACCTCGTCATCGCCATCGTCATCTTCACCTCCTCCGCCTTACGAGGACATCCATCTTCTCTCTAAACCGCTCTCACTACTGAATGTCGGTGCTACCGAGACTATCTCTTTCCCCTCTGACTTCGATCGCACCGGCTTTCCCGCTACCCCCTGCCCAAGACCAGAATTGGTCCATTCGAAGTGGAAGTACAACGCAGGTGTCACGATCCCACATCTAAGGGAAGCCCTTGATTCATTGGACACCCAGATGGCCTCCTTACTTAGTCAACGCCAGGAGCTCGAGTCGCATTTGGAGCAAGCTGTTCGCTCCCAGTCTCCCATCTTCCGTCTACCTGAAGAGCTCTTGTCGTTGATCTTCGTCACTGGAGTCTGCGATGCGGAGGACGAAGACCCACTGATGGTGTCCAGTCTTATGCTGGTATGCCGCTACTGGAAAGACGTCGCTGTCAATACACCAGAACTGTGGTCAACCATTTGTATCAGTCCTCATGACTCACTCGAAAAGGCGCGTCGGAGGTTGGCTCGATCAAAGTCTGTTCGTCTTGACATTAACATTAACTTCAATCCTCGCGTCGATAATCCTTCGGCTGTCACCGAGAACATCATCCATGCTATGGATTTTCTTCGCCCCGCTCTTTGGCGTACCAGGTCATTCCGCCTTAGTGTACCTAACAGACCACAAGCCCACGCTGCCCTACTACGGTGCAAGGAAGATGCTCCCTTCTTGGAGACGCTCTCGATATGTGTATACCACTCCATGCAGGACGACCATTATTCCAGTCCCTGCCTTCCTCTGTTCAATGGCTACACACCGCGACTAAAGTCGTGCTCGTTCACCTCTTTTAACTTTGGTTGGGACCGGAGGATCGTGTCCGGGCTAAATGTCCTTCATTTAGTGGGTTACTGGAATGGCTTCTCGCCCTCTGTCGATACCCTTCTTGACATTCTTCGTGGTTGCCCCAATCTTCAAGAGCTGACGCTCCGCAATGTGTCAGACGTGGACTCAGAACCTGTTGTATGTCTCGACCAGGAGTTTTCGGCAACCAAGGTCGTGAAGCTCCCACGACTGACCAAGGCTTCATTCTATTACGCCGGTAACATACGCACACGATTACTCCTCAGCCAGATTTCTTTCCCAGCTCTGGAGTCCCTCGATCTCAGCTATCTTGACAACATGACACCTATTATAGAGCATTTGCGACAACAATCTCTGACTTCTCTCCCACTACAGCATCTACGAATCGAATCTTGTTTTTTTAACGAGCACAAATTCGTCAGCTTGTTGAAGCGACTGATGTCCCTCACGGCCCTTGAGCTCGTGGATGTTGAAGACATTTCATACTTCCTTCTCAAGGTAGTAGACTCGTTGCATCGTAGCTCGTTTTACTCACTAGTCTGTCATAGAACCTTTCTGCGCCGCCTGCTTCTCACCCATGGGTTTGTCCCAAACTTGAGCGGCTGAACTTTGACGGGTGCACCGCACTAGAATGGGACTCTTTACGATCTCTCGTAGAATCACGTCTTTGCGGGAAGCCATCGCAGCTGTCATCCGCTTCGACAACCGCAGCCTCTCGACCCGTCTCATCTGCCTCTGCTTCAGCGTATATCCATTCTCTCGCTTCCGCACGGTGTAGCAGTCCCATACCTGGCCCGCGTCGGTTGTCATCGATTGATGTAACTCGCTGTCACCAGATCAGCAAGGAGATGGTTCAATGGCTTCGAATGTACGTTCGGGACGTTCGTTGCGAGTCGGGAAAAGGAATTTGGGGGGAATCTATACTACCCTAATCCGACACACATCTGATCTCATAGTCGCTTACACTCGGAATCTGTTCATGGGGTACACTTACCTCCCCTTTTCTCTCCCCCATCACCTGTTCTTGTAGCATATATTTATCATTGACTGCACGAGCGCTGAGTACAAAAGCTGGTATGTATTGGTTTCACAATCTTTTCCTTTGCTCGACAAGTACATATTCATACCTTACCCCACAAATTACGATGGAGTGCGAAATAGATATCATCATGCTCGTCCTCGCGTTGTACCAAAGAGCGACCTATGCAAACGAGTGATCTCACTCATTGAGGTATGCTAGCATCCATTTCCGTCTCTCCTCTTCTCGTTTATGCAACTTCGCGAAACCCCTTCTCCCTCTCCCGGCTTCCGCCCTCTTCTTCCGCATCTCTTCTGCAGATCTAATGTGTGCCGCTAACGCAGTCGCATTATGCGTTACACGTTTCTTGGATCGCTTATAGGGACCCTCGGTTTTTGCTTTTAACCCAATGCCAAGTCGGTCTGCTTTGAGAACCGTTGGGATGGGAGTGAGTAATGACTTCTGCTGGTGAGATGCAGAGATCTCATCCGGTAAATAAGCGGACATCTGTGGATGGGACGGAGTAGCGTGGAGCGCCTCGAAGCCCTCATCCACTTCCTCATCCGACTCGGAATCCGACTGAGTGAGATCAATGACGTCTGCTGCTACACGTTGGTGCACCATTGCAGCTTCGGCTTCTTTCCCTTTAGCGGACGATACCATGTTCCGAGTGGGTAGCCGAGACGACGTCTCTCCGGCTTCCTCCTTGTCAGTTTCTAGTGCCCCGGAACGTGCACCCAAGAACCGAGCTGCATGTGCACCTAGACCTTCGCCCTCGTTCCAGCCACTCCGCTGCAGCATAGAAAATCCTTTATTCGTCGGTCCAATATGTAGCCACACTGGTGGTTTGTATCGCTCCTGAGACAGAAGGGGAGGTGGATCCCGAGCGAGGATGTCCGCTAAAGTCGGAGCTGGGGAGGAAGAGGTCGTACTAGGCTCCGAGCGCAATACTCTGCTAATGAACCAATTATTTTTGTTGATGGTCTCTCTGGGTGGCGGTTTTGTCCGCTTGGGTGCTTCCTCTGGAGCTGGAGCACTAGAGGGACGTTGAGGATGATCCTGGTGGATATTGTGGATTGGAGACGCGTGATTCCTGGCGAGAGATCTGTACCACTGTGCGGTTTCTGCAGATCTTGCTCTGCTCCGCTCAGACCGGCTAGCAGTGAACAAGGAGCTCGGCTGTGATGATTGCCCCCACTCATCGAACTGTATCATAGCTGGGACAAAGCTGGGTGCCGTGCGAACCCGACGTTGAGCAGAAAAGGATGATTCTGTGTGCCATGGATCAGAACCTTCGTCGAGCTGCCCTGTTTCGCGCTCGAGTCTTTCACGGTCTGCTGGGTCGTACTCAGAGCAGATGGTATGAGTGACAGTGGCCATGAAGCAGTTGATTAGTCATGCTGCACAGTCATAAGATTATGTAACACCATTAAGTACAGTAAGTCTGACACCTGAGGAATAGCAACACACGAGATCCAAAGCAGTATGCATCGAGGTCACAATTATTAAATGCGCGAGGAGCAACTACTTCTTCACTGGTCCTTGGAAAAATGTCCAATTCATAGAGGGCATATTTTTCTACTTACTTTCATGTCCTGTTTCGCAAGTCTGCAAGGTCTCGTGCTCCTCTCCCTCACGGCTGAGGTCAACAGCCTCCTCTCCAGGTGGGGGGACAAGTGGACATGTATCAACGTTCATCCCATAGTCGGCAGACATCTGCTTAACCATACCTTGATCTTTGATGAACGTTTCTATAAAATTCCATTAGTAATCGCACAGTAGCAAGAATGTGATGATGTACTTTGGATTTCGGATCGTCGTTTGGCCTCTATAGTTCGACGACGATCTACCTGTTTGCCAGCTGTGAGGTAGGTGGTGTGTCGTAAAGGCCCCCGCATGGTATGGCAAATGATGGACTTCGATAATCCACGCACTCGAACTGATGGCGAGCGGCGAGACATTTGAAGTAATATGGGAACAGCACGGTATGAATAGGTAGGAGTGGGAACGAAGATGGAGTAACAATTTGAGCCGTGGACGACAGGAATGAGAGTGAGTGCTGGTTTCAGCCGTGGATGATAGCGAGAAAATGGACGGCAGCCGGCTGAGCCTGTGAACCAATGGTTGGGGCAGGAGAGAATGGACCGTTAGTTAGAAGGGGCAGAGTCGCAAAGAGAGGGGGAGCGTCGGCAGCGACGAGCTGGAATATGGCCGACGTGAGATGCCCGTACTCGACGTTCTTGGCGGTACCAGCACGTTTCAGATGTTGGGAGGATGCTAAAGTCTGTCTGTTGAGTTGAAAGGTTGAGTGGTGGAAAGAGAAGGATGTAGGATCGGCTAGGGCCTCACACCCTTGCACTATGGAGAAGAGCGTATTTGGGTCAGTATTTCATGCTGGCGTTGAGGATTTGGTGTTAGCGAGCCTTACTATGAACAGTGACGGCGAACTCTACCATTCTTAGTTAGGCTTACTAGTGGCCATAAAATAGGTTAATCGCCGATGAGATTAACGTCGTCTTTATGTACAGTAAGTCTGGTCTATGAGACATCGAGGGAATAGCAACACAAGAAACATCCAAATCTAACGAAGCAGTATGCATCAAGGTAAATAATTGCGTGTGAGAACAACCAATCTGGCATCAGTCCTTGGAAAAACGTCCGATGTATTGGGGGTATATTTCATGCATCAGCGGGTATACCGGATCCATCGTACGAGAATCCTTTAGTATAGAATCGCATCAGTATAGTACCCCAAAAAGACAGAGGCGACAGAACATACCAGCAAACTGAGCTTGAACAGTCGATGACAAGTGAGATCCGTCCACGTAGCTATCAATAGGTGCTTCGGTGGTGAACACAGTATCGAAATTTGACACATCCTGTGGAAAGACGGTTTGAGTACTCCTTTTTCACAAGATTACTTGCATATTGTACGTACTACGGGACTAGCAACACTAGGCTTGAATGGTGGTTGTATTTTCTTCTGCAACAGCCTCTTGAAGTCGATATGCTTCTCAAAGAATGGGTGCTTCTTGATCTCCTCTGCACCGTTCACACCGAGACGCTTAGTTGGATCTCGGTTAAGAAGGCTTGTGAGGATGCTACGCGCTTCGAATCCAATGTCCGAACCAAAGACCAGTGGGTCCGTGAGGATTTTCTGGTACATCTTATCCGTTACCTCTGGTGTAATTCTTCAGACGAAAATAGCCAATAACAGGAACAACCCGTACCGTCATAAAAGGGTGGCAGACCGGACAGCATCTCATAAAGCAACACACCAAGTGTCCACCAGTCAATGACTTTGTCTGAGAAGTGGGACATCAGCGACAACACCAAAATAAGTGGATGGTATTCTCTCACTGTATCCTTGACCGTTCAAAATTTCGGGCGCAAGATACTCAGGTGTACCGCAGAATGTGTTTGTCGTGTCCGAGTCCTTCATGTTAAGCTTGCAGAGACCGAAGTCACAGAGTGCAATATGGCCCGTGTAGTCCAGGAGGATGTTTTCTGGCTTCAGATCACTGGATCGAATTTAATTACATTGATGACCAGGGGGGGAGCATGGACGAACCGGTACACAACATCAAGCTCATGTAGATGTTCAAGGGCCAGAAGCAGTTCAGCACTGTAGAAACGAGATCGTTCCTCGTTGAAGCGTTGTTCGCGTTGCAGGTGATGGAATAGCTCTCCGCCGTTGACAAAGCTATATCACGCCCTCAATGTCTACCACGCAACCAAGGAGTCAAATGCTTACGCTAAGACCAAGTATAGTTTTTGTTCCGACTGGAAGCTGAACTTCAGAGGTACGATGAATGGATTATTGACGCGCGCAAGCACCAATCTTTCGGCAAGAGTATGGGTGATCTCCTTCCGATCGACAATGTGCGCCTTTCTGATCGTCTTCAACGCGTAGATCCGCATGGTGTCACGCTTCCTGACTTGCATAACCTACTACAATACATCAGCACAATACAGGGTGTCGATGTTGCTTTGGACGCGCCTTTCCGAAACTACCCTTACCAATGACCGTAATGAGCTCAAAATCATCTATGGTTAACGATTGACCCTATTTCCATAGATGAGAAGCATTGACAGGGGATCAGATCAACAAAGGACCTACAGAGCTGGGTTGATATGCAACACCAATCTGGATCTTCCCCGATCCACCACCAAGGTCATACCATTGGTCAGTTCCGACCGAACCAACGTTGTCGAAATCGGGAGTAAATTTGATACCGCCCATGAATATATCGTTACCCATGTCATCCGCCAAGCCATCACTTCCGACCTTGGGTTGCTCGGCGCGAAGATAACATTGTATCGAAATCTCCGAGTTCCTCGACACGTCACTGGCAGAGGCGTCAGCGAGATAAGGAAAATAACCATAGATAGGACCAACAATTGCGCCTGATACATGTAGAGCGGCTTCTCGAGTTCGCCGCCCAGAGCGGTTATCAAGACTTGATTTACCTCGAACTCCATGACTAGGTAAGGAAGCCACCAGCACTGCTTGCGCTGAATGCTATCCTTTGCACTGTGTCTTTTCGCAAGACGCTTTTGCATGACACTGGACGGTGAAACCGACGCTGCGACTTTAGCTTGTTGCGTGGAGAGGGCAGCTTGTACGGCGGGTGGAACTGGGGTGCCTGGTGGGAGTATGAGGCCCTCCGACCAAAGGACACGTATCGTCAAGAGACCAGTGCGGGATGTAGGTTTTCCATCTGGATTGCCTGGGGTTGGTGTGATTGAACGCGGTGGCTCGTCAGTACCAGCAGAGAGGGTGGCCGAGGAAGCCTTCTTGGTCAACTTTCCGAAACCTTTCAGCATATCGTACAACGACAAGAACTGGGAAACCGGGCGCGAGTAGGTAGTAATGGCTGGTAAGAGAACTAATAGTTCGCAGTTCAGAAAAGACGGATGGAATGAAGCCACTCGTTTTTACAGGGCCAGCACGTGGCTACGCATAACATATGATCGACGGCAATGACATCTTTCGTGGGATCATTCGGTTCCCGGCAATATTTCTCCAGAACTCGACTGCCAAACCAGTGGGGAAATAATACATACAACAGGGTCGAAAAGGACAAGGATTGGCCCGTATACTTGGGCAATGAAACACCGCAAGGCATCACCACGAGGTAACTCCACTTCTACGCCTCGCCACCGCCTCTTGACGTTCCCTTGGGTCGGTACTTGACGATCCACGGGTGCCGAGATACCTCGCTCAACGGAATTCGATCTTCCGGATTGTGTTTCAGAAGCTGCATATGAAAATTACTAAACATCCCACTCCATCGGAACATGGCGCTTGCCTTCGATATGAGGTCCCTGGCTTCCAGCGAAACGTGCGGAGGTATCTTAAGGTCCACTTTCGCGATACGCCGATAGGTCGCTGCAATGTTGGTTAGTCACATGGCGTACTGGTCAATTAGATGGACACCAACCATTCACGCTACTCTTGTCCTCGAATGGCGGGCATCCGACAAGGAACTCATACGTGAGCACTCCAAGCGCCCAGTAATCGACCTTCTCATTATGCTCTTTCCCTTCCACCATCTCCGGGGGGAGATAATCAAGCGTTCCACAAAGGGTCTTTCGCCTGTTACCAGGCGCATGTACGCTCCATCCAAAGTCTCCAATCTTTAGCTCGCCATTGATACCCAGAAGTAAGTTCTCCGGCTTGATATCCCTGTGGATGACATGTTTCGAGTGCAGGTATTGAAGTGCGTCTGCCATCTGGTCAATGTACCGTGAACTTCGTCTCTCGGTGAAGCACCCTTTCTTGCTCAATTGCTTGTACAGCTCGCCCTGACCAGCAAACTCAAGCATAAGGAATATGCGCTTTTCGTCGTGAAAGTAGCCGTATAAACGGAGGACGTTAGGGTGACGGAGATTTTGTTGAATCTCTATTTCTCTGCGGATCTGCTTTTCCACACGGGATTGCACAATCTCGGATTTGTATAAGCACTTGAGCGCGACGATGTAGTGTGGCTCGCACTTGGTCCGGACCATGTAAACATGGCCGAACTTTCCCTTGCCGAGAGGCCGCCCGATGTCGAAGTCATTGAGTTTCCATTCACGAGTAGGCCGTATTCTGTGGGATGTGTGGGAGTACGAACATCGGGAGGTACAATAACCACTCACCTCGACGTACTTGAATCTAGTGCAAGGTCCTCAGCTGCTTCGCCATACACCTTTTCCCCACGTTTTTCGTTATCCGCCTCAAAGCCCCCATCATATTTTCCAATGTCAATGGGGATTTTTCGAGGAGCCTTTCTCGGTGGTGTTTCTGGCCTGTTTTCCGTGGGGGTCTGAGTTCGGAGGCCAGATGGCTGTGGTGGCTTCGGCGGTGGATTTGGTGCAGCGTACTTGGTAAGGAGCTTGGCGACGTTTGTTTGACTTGGTTGTTTTGTGTGAGTGAGCCGAGAAGAATTTGCTGGTTTTTTCGACGAGATTTCCAGTGCTGCGATCTGCTTGGTTACAGATGCAATCGAGGCCATGTTAGTAGAGTACAGAATCAAAGACAGTCGCGGTTGGGTTTTATCCACGCGTCTAGATCACGTGATCTAATATCATGTTGCACTTCAATCAAGACCGTATCCATCAAAGCCCACTGACAGCGCCAAGCTCACAAGCTTAATATTTGTTTCGACTGCCCCCCAAACCGGAACCAATATGTCAGTCTCCTGCGTTATCCCATCTCGGTGATTTTTGGGTGAAGTTTCGGTCCATAACTCCTTCCAGCTCGACGGACTGTGGAAAAACGACTTTCCTGTCCTACGATTGTCTTGTGCGTGACCAATCCATCTGCAACAGGCCTTCTTAATTCCATTCTAGCTGAAAAGTGCGAGTGAATTTGCGCCCGCATCACAGTTCACTGCATATACTAACAACAACAGCTCATCTCCGGGAGTAAAGCACCCTCACGCTCGCGTCCTAACTTCAGAAGTTGTTCATGAACGACGGGATCGGACATCTTTCGCCTTTGATGATATGCATCGTAAGTAATCCACTCATGCAACATAGACTATATCTTATGAAGTCCAACGATGTTATGCAGGGGTATGAAACAGCCTGGTCTGGACCAGTCGGTACTATGTAATTCCCGAGCGAGGATGATTATTAAGTCCGAGTCAGTGGGCAAGCGGATAGTCACGGACAACGGATGCTTTCGCCAGAACACCCAGTATATGCTCCTTGAGTTCATCGTCGTCCTGGATGCTAGTCAGTCATCGACTTCATCTATGCCTTTGTCTCCCCGTCGACCAGAGTGTCGTAAACGCTGGGAGCTGGTAAGGTATTTGGGTTATCCGCCATGTCAAGCTACTGGAGCAAAGCAAAGATACCTAAGGGCTGTTGCGATCAATTCCAAACGCATAAGCAATTCTGATTTGTGGCCATAACTACCCTTACCGCATCGATGGTCCACTAGCCTTAGAGGTTCTTATGACTAGGGCATGGCGCGTAAAGCAGTCTCTTGGCCTCTACCACACTATCACTATCAGGAGATCGGCACTTCCTTCTATGCCCGAGTTAATTGATGTCTGAATACCGTCCGAGAGCTTGCCGGCCATACTGACGAGGATACCCAGTCAGGGAATTGCTCTCTGTTGTTCGACGAGACGAACACATGAATTATCAACCTAACGTACAGCCTGAGCTAGTAGATAAAACCGAGGGTTGTAAGGTAAGGATAAAAGAGAAACATACCTGGCAGATATAGAATTCTGAAATGAAATGAAGATACGGCTAATAGTATTACAAAGCTCAGGCTACGAAAGGGCCTCGTGGGCAAGTGGCAGCGAACATATACGTGGGGACGAGACAAATACGTCAGAAGTTAAACTAAAGCAGGAGGAAATAGGAGACGACACAATATGATCAGGCGCATTCCGTCACATACCCATCCAAATGTTAGTTATGCATGTGGACTATATTTGACGGCCACGTTAGTGAGTCTGAGCGAGTTACTTCAGCTTCCATGTTCTGGAGATATATTCCTGTGAACGAGTAGGAATGACTCTCTTCCTATGTCATTTGCAACGTAATCTTAGAAGATTGTGTTTCTGCTGCTACAGCCTTGTCACACTCCACTCAAGACGGTATCCTTCAAAGCCTATTCCCAATCTTATAAACTTGATACTTGCTTCGACTTTCGCCTCTCCGAACCGAAAGACCGGTCGTTGCAAATGGTCGTTGCCCTGCGCCATTCCGTCTTGGTGGTTTGTAGGTGAAGTTTCGGTCCACAATTCCTCCCAGCTCGACGGGCTGTGCAAAAATGTCCTTTCCTGCCCTGCGATTGCTCTGTGCGTAATCGATCCCTTCTCTGGGCCTCCAATATGGGAACCAAAAATGACACTCCCCTTCTCTGGTGACAGAAGACTCCCCAGCGCGTGTGCGAGCTGGCACTGCTGCGCCTCGTCAAAAAGCTATCATCATTTTAATCTTAGGCTAGTGTAGTTTATCTGAGGATCTCACATGGAAAAAGGATCTAGTATAGATCGCCGAGCATTTTCCCTTCAAGTCGTTTAATGTGCTGATACGAGATAAGTCAAAGGCATGTTGAGTTTCAACATTGCACGGTATCGGGGAAAGGAACTCTGGATCAAGGGCGTCCCCAACTAGAAATGTGACTGGGAATGACTCGGGCGTGGATCGACAAAGAGTGTGACCAAACTCCCACAATTCTGATAGTAATGTTTATCCATTTGATTCGGGTCATTCTACGTATCAGCAACGCACATAGAAACAAATGATACATCATTTACCTGCATTCAAGTCCGACGCGATGATCTGTTTTGCAGGAAATCCATCCGTGACAGCTCTTCTCACCTCTATTGCAACTGAAAGGTGTAAAGTGAATCTACTGTCATAGATCGTGTCACGGTTGACTGCATATACTAACAACAACAGCCCATCTCCAGGAGCAGAGCACCTTCACGCTCACGTCCTAGCTTCAGAACTTGTTCATAAGCAACATGGTCGGACATCTTTCGCCTTTGACAACATGCATCGCAAATGACCACTCATGCAATGTAGATCATACCTTATGAAATTCAATGTTGTTATGCAAGGGTAAGGAGCGATCTAGTCTGGTGATCAGTACCAGCCCTCGATGACTTTTGGACGGTAAGGGATGAGTTGTACGTACAGCGAATGCTTTTGCCTGAACATCTACAATATGGTTCTTGAGTTCGTCGTCGTCCTGGATGCCAGTTATCAACTTCATCCACTCCCGTGTCTCACTGTCGACCAAAGTGTCGTAGGCACTGGGATCTGGTAAGTTATCTGGGTTGTCCGCCATATTAAGCTGCTGGAGCGGAGCAAAGATATGTTGCAATCGATTCCAGGACGGGTAAGCAATCCGCCGCAGTGATTTGTGGTCACAACTACACTGACGCCCTAACTTCCTTTTTGAGGAGTCCCTATGACTCCGTGCAAATCTTCTGAGTGGCTGCCATGCATCTTGATATTACATAAGCTATGAACCAACTTCACATAATGTACCTATATGATCCCATCTTAGACAGCCAGCAGAAGGTGAAAATCACCCATCCTTCATGGGCCAGCAGATGGTCAGCCCAGATAGTGTAGAGCCTGTGTCTCATAGTGTGGCTGAGTATGTGTAGGTATATTACTACATGGGTCAGCCATGAATGCATATGTACCATGTTTTACAGAATAGCTATGAGTAGAATATATTATACTATCCTCTAGTAGTAATTATAATGGTTACATCAAGTTGAATACCCCAAGGGTCAGTAGCCCATGCTCAAGGGTGGGGTGGGAATTATGGGTGACTGCAGGTGGGGTAGCCCATGAGTGAGCAGGCAGCTGCAGGTAGGGTCTGCCATAGGCAAGGGGCTCTGGTACAGGTGACTGTGGGTGGGGCACCCCAAGGGTCAGTTAGTCCCAGAGCAGGTTGGTCAGGGAGAAAACTAGACAGCACATATATTGATTGTTGTGCTTTGTGGAGTTGGCACTTGAAAATGAGGTAGGCATGTTGGCATTATTGACCACATCCACATAACTTGGAAAGCATATATAATATGAAAAGTGCTATAATAATGGAACAGGATTACTGTGTTCACACTGGTGAGCCCATATAGTAATATGTATCTGTATTGATCAGGAGGGCCCATTATCACACCTGTGTCCTATGGGTTTGCTCAACAGTGAATATTATCACACCTACTGGGACAGCCAGCCTGGTGCAACAATGTATCCAATGGGGTGGCCCACATTGATGTATCATCTTATCCCTCAAGGAGTCTTTTATATAACTATTCTACAGGTAAGCCACATGCATATATGTCTGTATTATGTGGGTGGGTCTGTACCATCTATCCCTATACTAAGTGGTAGGGCTACCCATAGCAATATTATATTGTACTACAGGGCTCTGGAATAATGGTATCTATGAGCTGTGGGTGGGCCCATGGGTCATTTATGGTGCATGCCAGTAGGCCACCTAATACATGAGACACCAGGGAGCCTGCATGCAATATCTCTGTGCCATACCATCCAGCTAAACCAAACAAGATCCATTTACACCTGAGCTCACAATTTCTGGACAACAGCCCAGATAACCACTGAGTGTGGGAGCATTTACAGTGGCTTAAAAAACTGTCCACATGTTTGCATGTTTTACATTAAATGTGGTAACCCCTAACACTAGCCCTAGCCCATGAGTGTATGGAACAACATACGTACTCTTGGCTTTCTATTGGTCCAAGAATCAAGTGATTTGGATAAGAATTGATAGAATAGCAGCCATTTGAAAATGACATGTCATGTGGTCAGTTTTTTGACTTTACAAAAATCCAACTATCTAGTACTTGGTATGAGCTCCTTTGGCCTTGATAAAACCCTTCTAGGCATGCTTCCTATCCATTTTTGACACTCTTCCACAGAAATCTTCCCCCACTTCACTACCACCCTTTCTCACAATTGATAAATCCCTATAGGAGCACTTTTATAACCTGAGAGAGATTTTTTGAGGTGATTCCAGGTGTGTTCAATTGGGTTGAGATCTGGAGATTGTGCAGGCCAGTCTAGAAGCTTGATATCCTGCTCTTCAAACCATTTCTGGGCTCTTCTAGAGGTATGCTTGGAGTCATTATCTTGCTAAAAGATGATGTTATCTTCTGGAATTCCAAATTCCTCCATGCTTTGAAGCAACCCTTCCTCCAAAATGGCCACATACTATTCGGCATCCATCCTTCCCTCAATCTCACTCAAGACCTCAAGACCATTCCACCCTATCCATCCCCAAACCATGAGTGAATCTCCTCCAAACTTGACTGTACCTTTGACCTCTCTGGAAATAAGGCCTTTACTCTTCTTTTTCCACACATACTCTTGTCCATCTGACCCAATCCTGTTGATTTTGGTCTCATCTGACCATATAACTCTCCTTCAGTCCTCCACAGTCCAATGCTAATACTTGAGAGCAAAGGCTAACCTCTTCTTCTTGTGACCAGTAGAAAGCAATGGTTTTTTTTCTTTACCACAGCCTTCAATGGGGCTTTTTTGAGGGTATTCCTCACTGTCTGAGAAGAAATAGGACTATCAACAATAGTGTTGATAAAATAAGTGGCTTGAACAGCATTTTTAACCTTGCCAGCAAGGATTTGCTGGACAATAGCTTTTTTGTTGGTGAAGGAAAGCTTGGAAGGGTGACCACCATGAAGCCTAGGCCTCTCTGGTTGGATTTCCTGAAGAACCTGGGATATTGTAGACTTCCCTAGACCAGTCTGTGAGGCAATCTTTCTAGTAGACAGGCCAAGAGAGGCAAGAGAGATGATGTTTTGTCTTTGAGAGATGGAAATGGATTTCATGATAATGATAAGAAAATAAGCAAAGGGTGATGGGGTTTATATATGTTGGATCATACTCATTACATAAAGGTAACATAATAGAACCCTTGATGGATGTATGTAATGATATCACAGCATGCCAGGGTCAATATATATAATTAAAACTTTAAGTCAAACAACTGTCTGCATGACATGTCATTTTTAAATGGCTGCTATTCTATCAATTCTTATCCAAATCACTTGATTCTTGGACCAATAGAAAGCCAAGAGTAAGCATGTCATTCAATACACTCATGGGTTAGGGCTATGGTTAGGGGTTATCACATTTTGTCATAACTAATGTAAAACATGCAAACATATGGACAGTTTTTTGAGCCACTGTATGTACATATGCCACTGCAGGACATTTGCCATGGGAATCAACAAACATTTTGAATCATAAAAATGGAATGTCATCCCAAAGGTAATCAAGTAGCTCTACAAATTCTGATTCACATTTGGGAGTAACAAGTGTTCCACATTCTCCATCCTTATCCAATCACATTTGGCCACACCAATAAAATTATGTATGTTATCCATCATATAGTAGGTTAAACAATACCTATTTCCTTCAACTGAATTAACCCCATGCTGGAGTAGGTGATCTGAGAATGTTACTACAGTTCCTGGACCATACATCAAATTGATACCCAAACTGGGAATATGGAGGATGCAGTCTTTGTAGTTGCCAACACTGGCCAGAATATCATACCAGCTGCTGCAGGAATATGAATTATGATGAAGGGAGGAGCACCTGCTTGTGATGGCAGAAATGTTTGTGAAGACAGTGGGTCAAATGCTAAAGGTCTCATATGCAGGGATGCTTTTCTGCAGCCTGTTGACTGATGTTCCATATACAGTGGATACCTGCATTATAAAGCTGTGGGTGCATGAAAGAGAGAGCCTCAGATATGATAGAATTTGGAATGGCCATATTTCTACTCTACTGGAAGGTGGCTTTAGTATTCAGGTCTGTTGAAATTGTTGGGTTGAAGAAATGAGTCTGGGACAACTCAGGAAAGAAACTGACAGAAAGTGCAGACCTCATTGCATGACCCTGCATCTGGCTGGCAGGAGCAAATTCAAGACATTCTGCAAGCCTATCATCCTCTATGTTGAACCATCATAGCTGTGTTCTCCAGCTGTGGTTGATGATGTTGCTTGCCAGCTGCTCCTGCAGAGGCAGCAATGATCTTAGTGTAGTGTCCTGAAAATATAAGTGAAATAGCAATAGCAAAACTGCAAATAATACCTCTGTAGGATGGGATAAAGCATTGGGGAGATATCATACTGTGATGGTGCCACCATTCCCAAGAACAACAGTGGGGCAGATTAACAACTCCCCATGTCTGGAAGAAAGATAATTTAAAATAAAATGTGCTTCCTGCTCAGAGTCAATACCTGCTTTTCTGGAACCCAAGGAATCCTTCAGCTGCATCAGATCTACATTAGATTGCACTATGATAGAGTCAGCTGGATGCAGGAGGATAATTATATGGATTACATGATCTCTGATATGCCTCTACCATGGTAGAGACCATCACTCACATACTGATGATTGCATCTCTGTGTACATCAAGCAGAGGCATAGGCTTGTGTGTAACATGACCCAGAAAAACTTCTCAGCAAAATTGGTGACACATGTATTGTGCATGATGACACAAGATTTAGAGGAATATCAGTAGATGCCATCATGAGGATAGGAAGGGCAGGGAAAGGGTGCATTGATTCACAACAATCACCATTTTGATAGCTGGATCCCTATGTGCCAACCCAGATCACTATCATTGCTTGTTCACCTGCAGGAGAGATCAGATGAATAATGCCCCCAAATAAGTTACTACATTGACTGTGCAGATTGTGTCTAAAGATAGCCCATCTGCAAAATAGGAGACAAATTCAATAAGGAATACAATTGGGAACTAACTTTCCATGTGTAAAATTAAGTAGAACCCATATATAAATAGGGCCAACCTGTGTTACTGCCTCCCTTGACAATCCACTAGCATTGTGGGAAGATGGAATCTATCATCACACACCACAATCTATCTCTGACTCTGCAGTATGCCAGAATGAGATTCTAAAGGTTTGTGTATGCATTGCAACAACCTGCAGAGAGTCCATTAGTCAAAACAACAGGTTGGTACAATCAAATACAACATGAGGTAGTAAGAATGTTCCTAATATTATTTTGTCATTCTAACACTTCATAGGCAGCATTAGAAAGATTGGTAGGGATATGCCACCAGCAACATTTAGTTATGCAGGTACCCACAGCAGCAAGCCAGGTCCTGTCATGGGTTACAGTCCAGGAGATGGTGAGTGGTGAGTTGTTATGCAGCATCCACACTCTCAATGTATTCAGGGTTCACAAGGAGGAGGTGCAGGTTGTGATTTCTGCAAGAATGCCCAGAGTTTGATGGTTCAGTGGTCAGCCTACATCTCTAGGCATCACCAACAGTGCAGGACTCAAGCAATTGATTGGAGAAGCCTGTGTGTTCTTTAGTGAAGCAGTGGTGAGTGAATTATATAGTGTCATACTTCTGCATGGATGTCAGACATTCACACAACTACAATATGACCAGCCATGTATGGAAGGTGTTGGAGTGAAATGACTCCTATCTACAGTTGACTTAGGCATGTGAACACACAAATTACACAAGCATGTAGACATACACACACCAGTACATTTTTACCTAGTTTCTCAGTAGCTTGCAGCATACTAAGGGTGAGTACCATTTATCTGCCTGCACACTCCTTACTTATGACTAGCAGTTGCCTATAGGTACTAGTCTAATACATATATAGTAGCTTGCAGCATGCTGAGGTTACCTACAGGTTTCCTAAAGCAAGGTACAGTAGCTGGAGTCCAGAGCAGTAGCTTCAGTAGGCTCAGGCTAAGCCTAACACTACTTCTACTATGCAGTGGAAGTTTCTAGGTAAGGACCATAGATACTTATGTACTAAGATGAGATCTTCTTGTAAGGTGAGGATGAATGATATGTAGAACATTATTTGAAAGACTGTTACTATTGAGGACCAATGGGTCCTATATAGATATGCAACAGACATGGTCTGTGTGCAGGTACATGAGTTTGCCTCAATCAGTGGGTTGGGCACATATGGTAAGTAAGAGTTGCCATATACATAAGAGAGTCTCTTGTATAGTACTGAGTAACCATAGAACATAGTGGAACTCCATGGAACAATGATGTCATAAGTGTCTGGACTGTTCCATATAAGTGCATATTCATAGAATGCATGAGAAGGTGTGAGAACAACTGTTATGGTTGGAAACCGTGACACCTTTGGAACCAGCACCTACACACTAACCCTAACCTTAGCTGGGATGCACCCTTGTCACTCAAGGTTCGTTGGCTAGGGAGATGTCTGAGAACCCTTGGTCCGGAGCTCCTCGAAGCTAGTTGTTCACAGAGATACAGTTGAAGCCAGAGAAGAGTGAATTGCAAAGGGGACGAAAGATGGGGATTCCATCTTCCGCCCACACTCTATATACTACAGGCTTTGTCCGTAAGCATACATACTGCGGACTGCGATCATAGTACGCTAGAAATGGACGGAGACATGATTGGACAGGTGTCCATACAAAGAAAACACGAGGGAAACCATACATGGAGGATGACTGATGTCTGTGCCATGACACACATCACAATCACATGATCAGGTCATGTGCAAGGAAGTCATGTGATCAGTCACGTGACAAGTCAAGGGTAATCCACCTGAAGGTATCGAAAGGCAGAGTCCCGGTACAACAGTATAGTACAAGGAGGAAAACATGAGATAAGAGAAACATACTCGTAATGTCCATGAAGTGTCTGTTGGATAAATGTATAATGATGAAGGAAAATAAAGTGTACGTGTTAACGGTGAGACCATAACAACAACACTGGTAATGTCTGATAGCCAGTCATAGAACCACATGCAGTGTATAACATGTGCATATGCAGCTCTGTCAGTGACATTGCACCTAGAGCAGAATAATGAGTGTCTGTTAGGTAAGCCAGGCACTTAACTCTATTTTCTCAACACTCCCCCAGATTTGGTATGTGCCAAATTGGTCAATAGGAACTGAGTGAAATCATGGAACTTGACTCATCTGAGATTTTTTGTTAGGATGTCTGCAAGCTGCTTGTCAGTTGTGATATGTCTGACAATGAGCACTTTCTAAACTTCAATGCATTTGTGAATGAAGTGATATTGGATGTCAATGTGTTTGGTTTGCCTCTCCTGTGCTGGGTTTTGTGCCAGGAATATAGAGCCCATATCATCTTCATATAAAGGAATGGGGTCTGGTCAAAATCCAAATTCAATGAACATTGAATGGATCCAAACTACTTGTCTTAAGGTGTCTGACAGAGACATGTACTTGGCTTCTGTTGATGACAGTGCAATAGTCTTTGCTTGTGAGACAACCACATTATACATAGATGATTCATTAGCCAGTATGACCATGCCAGTGGTAGACTTGCAATCATTCCTGTCTGAGGCCCAATTGGCATCACAGTAAGCCTCAACCTTATACTCCTTTTCTTCTGTAAGCAATACTCTTCTCCTTGGTAACTTGTAGATACCAAAAGATATAGAGGGTGTGATTAAGGTGATCTTCTGCTGGGTTTGATATACACTGTGACATCTTGATAATAGCAAATGCTATGTCAGGGTGTGTTCCAAGTGTGAGGTACAGAAGGGAGCCAATTATTGATTGGTACTTGGATTGTAACTAGGAAGTAGTCTCACCAATGTTTTTAATGGGTTTGTATCCAGATGGGAGTGAAGTGTTAGCCAATCAGCAGTTCTCCATATTAAATCTTTGAAGGATTTTGTTCAAATAGGCAACCTGATCAATAATCAAAAGACCAGATGAATGATCTAATTGGATCTTCATCCCAAGATATTGATGAGCTTGTCCTAAGTCATGACATTCCCATACTGTCATGAACTTCTTCTTCATCTTCTGAAGATACCTGTGGTTATTGCTGGTGAATAACATGTTGACACAGATAAGAAGAATGATGATCATATTCTATTTTCCAATCTTCTTTCACAATATGTATATCCCAGCATCTGAATGAATGTGAGTAAAACCTAGTGCTTTGAGAGACTTGTCAAGTTCAATGTTTTATACTAAGGCAGCCTGTTTTAGATCATATAATGCTCTTAGCAATCAATACATGTATTGTTCTTTGCCCTTATGCACAAAGCCTTCTGGCTGTTCCATATAGATTTTCTTGTTCAACTTTTCATATAGAAACACAGTTTTGATATCCAGCACCTCTAGGTCCCAGTTGAATTGGGCAGCCAGAGAAAGTATGATTTGAACAGACTCAAATCTTGCTATCAAAGAAAAGATGTCCTTGAAGTCTACTTTGTATTCCTGAGAGAAACCTTTCACTACCAGTTGAGCTCTTTTTTGCCCATTGGATTTAACAGCATAGACTCATCTGCACTTCACAGGTTTTCAACCATGAGGTAGAGGAACAAGTTCCCATACTTTTCTCTTGCCTAATGCAGTGATTTCCTCATGCATGGCACTATCACAAGCCTTCTTTTCTTTGGCTGGTAGTCTCAGAGTGTCCTGATAGTGAACAGATATTTTTGACTTTGTTTTGACCTTCTGCATAAGGAGGTAATTGATGAATTCAACTCCACATTTGTGGCTTGACTTATGCAAGTTGACCATCAGCTCCCCCATGTACAATGCTTCCTTGGCTTTATCCATACTTGTCTATTGTGAAACTTGCTGTTCTGCTTCAACAGGATGAGTATGTTCTCCATAGACATTGTCAGGTCTGAAAGGAATGACTTGCTCTCTAGTGGATCATAGGAGCTGCTTTCAGTGAGATTCTTGCAGGTCTTCTTGAAGTCTCTGTTCTTTCATCCTTGTCCACTTCTACAGGATTTGCAACTTCCTGGTGAGGGTTTAGATTGACAGTTGGACAAACTGTTTGTGGGTTCTCTGATGATTGTACTTCCATTGGAGGGGTGATCTTTATGGGAGTTTCCTCATGCAAGTCTTCACTTTCTTGAGTATTATGATCTTTGACACCAGCCTTTGCACACCTAGGAAAAACTTCATCATCAAAAATTTCATTTGTGCTGTTGATGACTCTCCCTATATTATCAAGGAATCAATATGCTTTTGAGCCTGGTTTGTATCCCAAGAAGGTCATGGGAGTGCTTTTGGCCTATAGCTTGGTTCAGTGTTTCTTCTTGATAAAAATGTAGGCTAAGCAACCAAAAACTCTGAAATATGAGATGTCAGGTTTTTTTACCAGTCCATAACTCAACAGGAGTTTTTCACTGTGATTATCAGAATGATTGATGATTATACACATGCATGGAAGCCTCCAATGCATGTTGCTACAGGTTGGAGAGAAGATAGGCAGCATGATGCATTGTCTCTTCCCTTTCAACCATCATTTGATTAAAACATTTAGCATGTCCATTCTGTTGAGGGGTATCAGAAGCAGTAAGATAATGCTTAATCCTGTGTTCACATAAGAAAGCCACAAACTTGTAAGATCTAAACTCTCCCCCACAATTCAAGCACATCCAGAGAAGTTGTCCCAAGACATGATTTTGAGCCCAGGCAAGCCAGGAACAAAAGGCATCAAAAGTGTTGGACTTAGAGGAGAGAGGGATGATGGATGCATATCCACTGTAGTCATTAATGAAAGTGACCACATATCATTTATGATAATAAGACTTGACTGAGAATTTGCATGAGTCAGTGTGAATAAGCTTGAGTGGTATAGTGGCCCATTTGTAAGTGACAAGATAGGGTTTCTCAGTCATTTTTCCAAGGGCACATCCTGGACAAGGTTTTTTTGTCATTGAAGTCTCAAATGGTGAGATAGTGGTTGCTCTTGGCAATTGCTACACAGCATTGTATGAACAATGACCCATCTGTGCATGCCAGAGGTCAGAAGTTGCCTTGGATCTAATGACTTGAATCTGATCAATTACAAACTGCAAAAATACATGAACATGATGAATGGACCCTTTAGATGCTATCAGGCATGACCACAAATAAGGGTCACCATTAGGTGCAAAGATTTGAGTTCCATCAACATTGGACAATAGGGAGTAGCCCTTATTTGTTAACTGTGTTGTTGAGATAACTCTCATATGGAGTTGAGGCAAAACTCCACTTCAAATAATTTAGTCAACTTCCCATTATAATAAAACATCACTGTACTGATCCCCAATTTCTCAACAACTGTATCTGCATCTGCAGTTTGGGAAAGATGTGGGGTTGAGTATGTGGTGTATGAGTCAAAGTCATTTAGGTTGTGAGTGCAATGAAGAGAGGCTCCAGAATCAAGTAGAATCAGTTGACTCTTGGTTCTGCCTTGTTGACACCCCATGCACATGGTTGCTCAAGTATTCAGAGGTAAATTGCAGGTGACACACTTTCCCTTATCCTTCAACTGCAATAGTGAGAAGTTATGCTTATTGCAAACCTCCAAGACATTCCTATCTTGATCAACAAGAAGAGTATTTTTCTTCCTGTCCATGATTAGCTTGGGGTACTCCTCATCAATTTTGATGATGGTAGGCATGATCAGGGGGTGAATCCATGCCAACCTTTGAGCAATGTTGGCAAAGCCCTTGTATCCACAAGGATTGCCTGCCTGGACATCATTGACCCACTCATAAGTAGGATGATATGATATACATTTCTCACAATCTTGCTCTCCACTATAGGGGTGGATGTTTGAGGATTCCCCATGTTGATCATATCCATTGATATTGTACTCTAGAAGATAAGAGACAGGAGCCCATGTGCTGCTTTTATGGTCATAACTTCAATAAAAGACTTGCCAACTCTCTGAGTGTCTTCTCATGTCAGGGACTTCCACATGAACATGATGAAGTCAATCATGATAATCAAGACCCCAGGGTTTATACCATTGGGAGGCAGGGCATATAATATCTCAAGCATTTACATGTTTTACAAAATAATATCAATCTTCTTCTCTTATATTCTCAGATTCCCTTCCAATATACTCTGGAATGGGATTGAAAAGAGAATATGATATTTTGTAAGAATTGTGGTGGGGTTCAGACTTACACATTGCCATGGGGCCTTTGTCCCCATCATAGCCATAGTCCTTGCAGATTGTGGGATTGACTGTGTCTTCATACAATTCTTCAGGGATGTCTATCTCAGGAACTGTTGTAAATGGCTCCAAATGTCCCTGATGAATAAGCTCCAATTCCTGATCCAATTGTTGGATGGTGAGCTTTGAAGAGCTGGAAATGGATTGGTCTTCATCCATGGTGTTGGACCACTGATGCTGGTATTTCTGAGCATTGTTCTATTTTTGGATAGTCTTGAGGATGTATGTAGGGTCCTCCACATCTACCAAAGGAGCTTCCTCATATTCTTTGACATATCCCATTGATTGTCATCACAAATCATCTGGTTTTTGCCTTTATTGGAATGGCAACCCTGTCCCTGTGGTTTCTTTCCTTCTTGTCCTTGAGGGGTATCACTATTGCCTCAACCAGAGGGCTTATTCCCTCATCCTTTTTCCCTTTTGTTGGTTGGATGGGTTTCTCTTGGCTTTAGAAGGACCAGATCAAACCTGTGGGGCACAGCAAATCTATTGCCTGCTGCTAGTATAATATACTTCCTGGTCTCCAACCAGACAATACTCTCTAGATAAATGGTTTCTTTGGCATCCTCTGAAGGAGCAACATGGGTACTCATTGCAAGCCAGGTACAATGTGTTTGTCACTGGCTTTATATTGGAGAGTCAGGAAATGAGGAATTTGTTAGAGGTATGATGGGGTCCCTCATACCATTCCTGATCAATGGTGCTTCTGCCTTTGTTCAATATTCTCTGCTGATGCTCCTTCTGAATGTGGGGAATAATGATTGAAGGGGTAAAATTTGCATCTTTGACAGTGGTGGTAACCATGGAGATTATGTTCTCCCAATCAAATGGTAATGCCATAAGAATGACCATTGTAAGGAGCTTGTTGTCAAGCAGAAAACTAGTGGCTTTGAGCCTATCAGTACACTCAATGAGCTTGTTGGCTTCATTGACAGGGTTGGCATTAGCCTTGATGTGGTGTTGAAAGAGGGACCACATCTCTGACAGGGCTCTGATTTTTCCTGGTTTTCCATAAGCAGCCTCAATATCTGCAAGGGTTTCCTTTGCAGTCATCTTCATATGATGATAGAAAGATGGAGCAATTCACAACTTGATAATGCCACAAGCTTGCATATCTTTGTCATTGAAGGCTTGAACCTGTTCAGCAGTAATGCCTGCTTCAATGACAGGAGTAACTTCTGTAAAGGCTCTGTAAAAACTCATAGCCATGGTGAAGGCATCAAGGAAATTGCACCACAACTTGTAGTTGTTTCCATTGAGAAGAGGGACAAAAGTGAGAACATCTTTTGCTGCCATTTTACCAAGGGAAGGTAAACAGGAGCTTGAAATTGGGGAATGGACCATCCACCTGTCCTATGTTTCCCATTGTGAGTTCCTGGTTTTCTCTGTGGTTCTAGTAGACCTTGTTGTCACTGTAGTACCTGTGCTCTTTTCCTCAAAATTTGACAATTATGTATGTCTGCTCTTCTCTTATTCTTCTTCTCCCTGCTCTTTGATACCTCCCAGTAGGCCATGCTGCCCTTTCCTTTATAACCAAATCCAGCATTAGCTTCAATGACTTTGAAGCCTAACCAAGAGAAGTAGTGTGGATTCTCTATTCTGTCAACTTGCTGTGCTGTTCCCAGCACTGAGTCTAGGAATAAACACTACAGTCTATTTCCCAAGCTTGGATGGCACAGCACAGAAAGGGATTTTCAAAACTGAAGGATGGAATTCCTTATTGGCAATTCAACCATGGCAATACACTGGGTGAGCATTAAAGGAGATGGAAGAGATAAGAAGTTCAAACTTTTGTATGAATATGAAAGGGAAGATCATATGAGTGAAGCATGCATGTTTGGGTAGTAT
The DNA here is from genome assembly GCA_029372045.1 of Scleroderma citrinum. Taxonomy (NCBI): domain Eukaryota; kingdom Fungi; phylum Basidiomycota; class Agaricomycetes; order Boletales; family Sclerodermataceae; genus Scleroderma; species Scleroderma citrinum. Next base: position 1,636,551 of record JARFMN010000001.1, read on the forward strand.
GCTCCTATGAAGGAGAATACTGTGAAAGTCCTGATCATCAAATTGTATGGTAGAGAGGAAATAGTTCAAGTCACATGTGTAAGGGATAGGAGTGAAGTACAGCAGGGGATAAATCAGATGGGACTAGTACATAAAAGTACTCTGGTAGATCCAGAGAGTGTGTCAGTTCTCCAAAGTCATCAATGCCCATGTTGAGGATATACATATCACATTGCCTTAAGATTAAGGGTTTTCACCTTGTCTCACAGGTTATTGGGGATAATGACATAGTCCCTAATCTGTTGGAGGAAAGATGAGAATCTCTCCTGCCTGGTAAGGGTAGGCATAGTATGTGCAGAAGAAGAGGTGAGTATTGAAAGGGAGGCCTGGATTGACCTGTATGAACCAGCACTTGTTGCACATAATCTCAAAGCCATAGGTCTGCATTCAGAGAAGATAGATCTTGTGGGCTATGAAGAATAGGGAGAAAATATCACCATATTCTAGAGTGAAAATCTCTGCTGTGGTAGGCCTCTTCCTAATCACAACTAATCCTGGCTCCCTTGATACTGCTGACCATACATGGTCTGTCATGGATACTTGTTCTGCACATAAGCTCTTTTGCCTCTGGTCATATACCACTCCACCTTGTAGTTTGGAAACAAAAAATTCTCTTGCTCCAACTGTGGACAAAGTATTTGCTCTTCATTGAACCTTATCTTCCAATCACTAACAAAATCATTTTGGTTCAATTCTTCATAAAAGTCAAAGATTGCTCTAGACCAATCCAGAGGAGGGATCCTATCTGGAGTGTTTGATTATGTTTGAACTAGAGAGGGGATTCTCTCTCTCAAGAGGTGTCCTGGGAGGCAGTAACTCTGAAAGAGCTGGACCTGGACCTGAAGGAGGGCTGAATCAGGGAGAGATCCAGTTGCCATATTGTGATGGGAGGGGACCATTGTAGGATAGGGGAACCTGAGATTGAGACATAGTTTTGATTGGGTGTTGGTGATGGAATGAGAAGTGAGGTGGATTCTAGAACTGGGTTGTCTTGGATGTTAATTACCTTGTATGGAACTCCACATAAGTGTCCACATATCCAATAAATATTTCAGTTAACTGAGCATTAGAAGGCAAAAATGCAGTCATCACTGTCAAATTTTGACCCCTCAGCCTTAAATAAGTAGGCAATAGCAGGGTTTGCTCAAGATAACTTCTTACTCAGCCTTGAGCTAAGTGAGCCTGCACTGAATATATCATATACTGTCATCTGATGGAGTCAACAATTTGATCAGTGGCTTGATTGAAAGCTCAGTTCAACCTAATTCATAACTCATCTAGTGAAATCTCTGGATTTGCCTCTAAAAAATGCAGCACTGTCAATTCCTTGGTCATTCAAGATTCATACTCTGGTGGTGGCAAAGAATATGGAAGAGGATCTGAAGGATCCTCTAGCATTCCAACATCCTCAGGAGAACCAATGGATCAATCCACCTGGACATGCCATGTTCTGAATCTGTCAACTGTGCTAGCCACCACTTGATAAGACTGACAATGAGGAGGAGCATGCTGCATCTTGATACAAAGAGTGAAAAAGGCAATTGCTGAAATGGCAAAGAAAAACTTAGCTTGCCAAAATGGCAGCTGTAGATACATACATTCATTGAATCCCTCAGAGAAAGGATAGCATGTTGAGGAGACCCAACAAGATCCTTCAAGCAAACTACAAGCCATTGTAGGGTTGTTGATGTCAACCTAGGCAATAAGCTTGGGGTCATAACCTAAAGTGAAGTATGGTAGTTAGAGGTCCAGAGCAGTAGCTCCAGTAGGCTCAGGCTAAGCCTAACACTACTTCTACTGTGCAGTGGAAGTTTCTAGGTAAGGACCATAGATACTTACTAAGATGAGATCTTCTTGTAAGGTGAGGATGAATGATAGAACATTGTCTGAAAGACTGTTACTATTGAGGACCAATGGATCCTGTATATATGTGACAGACATGGTCTGTGTGCAGATACATGAGTTTGCCTCAATCAGTGGGTTGGGCTACATATGGTAAGTAAGAGTTGCCATATACATAAGAGAGTCTCTTGTATAGTACTGAGTAACCATAGAACATAGTGGAACTCCATGGAACAATGATGTCATAAGTGTCTGGACTGTTCCATATAAGTGCATATTCATAGAATGCATGAGAAGGTGTGAGAACAACACTGGTAATGTCTGATAGCCAGTCATAGAACCACATGCAGTGTATAACATGTGCATATGCAACTCTGTCAGTGATGTTACACATAACTGTTGGTATCACAGAGTTGGTACCAGACATCCCAAGAAAGTAATAGAATAGTATAGACTATTCTAGTAATAGTTACAATATGTATATAAGCCTGAGAGATAAGGGTGCTAAATACATTCAATATATTATCTTTTATCTCTTACTTTGCCCTCAAGTGAGCTCCTAGCCAATAGGTTATGAGCCCCACCTTTGCACTGTAACCAAGAGCTCACTATCTACATCTACCTACTAACAAAAGAATTAACCTTACCATCTCACAACTATGTCTGGGACAGCAGCAGATGATTTTGTAATCATCAATCTTACAACCAATGACACGAAAGGGGCAAGCACTTGAGTAAGAAATCTTGGCACAATCTTGTCCTACAAAGTAGATACACTTAAAGACAATAATTGGCATGCATGGAAAATTAGAATGCAAAAGTTTCTATGCCTGCACAAGGTCTTTAAGTATGCTGAGGGCACTTGCCCAAAGCCAAGGGAAATAGAGGACAACCCCAATAACAAAACCAAATTAGCAGTGTGGGAAGAAGAAGATCTAATTGCACAGACCTTGATATTAACAAATATAGACAACCAACAAATAGACATGTCATGCATGCCAAGATGGCAGCCCAGATGTGGGAAAGCCTGAAGCTAGCCCATCAGACTCAAGGCATTCAAACTGCTCTAATTGCTAAACAGAAACTACTGAATGCTAAGTGTCCTGAGGGTGATAGCATCCCAGCCCACATCAATAAACTCAAGAGAATGTAGAATGATTTATCAGCCATGGGAAAGCCTGTGCCTGATGATGAATTCAAAGACATTCTATTAATAAACATGCTGGAGTCTTGGACCACATTTACCACATCATATATGGCAGGCTGGATTGCCAGTAAAGGAGTGGAATCAGTCACTGTAGAAGAACTTACTGCAGTACTTGTGGATGAATTCAAATGTAGGCAGGGCACTCTGCAAGATCAAACATTATTTACTCAACAGAGAGTAAACAACAAGTGGAAGGAATCTACTAAATCAACTTGTAGTATTTGTGGTAGAGATAACCACACTACTGACAAATGTTGTCATAAGGGGAAACCAAATGCAGCTATTGTCACAGACCCAGTCACACTGAAGATGACTGCTGGAAGAAGAATGGTGGTGGCCTGGCTAAATGAGCCAAGTCTGGGCAAGCTAATTTTGTCTTCAGACTGGACCACACACTAAATTCACATGACACACAGGAGGATGAGCAAGTACTGCTCACAGATGGGAACTGGACATCCAACAGTATAAGTACATATGATAGCTCATACAATGTATCCTATGAGGGAATAGATGAGCATGTTGAATTTTACACATGGGTGGCTGACTCCAAAAGTACAGTACACCTAGCAAATGATAAGAAACTATTTAAGGATATGACCCCTTTACAGAAGTCAATTTGAGGAATAGGGGACCATGCCATAATAGCATATGGCACTGGCACCATTGAGTTACAGGCATGTGTTGGTAATAAGACTTCTGTCATTACCTTATGTGATGTACTATATACTCCAAGCACTGTACATAATCTAATCTCACTCACACACCTAGACAGAGATGGCAGCTTCTCTGTCTCAGGGGAAGGACAAGTGATACAACAAAAATAAAATTCTATTCACTAGCTAAACTACATAATGGGATATACAAACTACACATGCACAGACATGAACCTGTAGAGCATGTGTATCAGGCACATACCTGGGAAGACTGGCACTGGTGTTTTGGGCACATAGGAGTTAAGGGACTCCAGCACCTCCAACATGACAAGTTAGTCAAAGGACTCACTGTGTTGCCATCTCCAATTGTAGACTGTCCTGCATGTATTGAGGCCAAACAATCTAGAATACCATTTCCATCAGCAACAGAACCATGAAATACAAAACCAGAAGAAATGATACATACTGATGTGTGGGGACCAGCATGGACAGAAGCCTTAAGTGGGCGAGCATGCTGGTATATCACCTTTATTGATGATGCAACCAGGAACTGCAAAGTCCAGTTCATGGTTAGTAAAGGAGAAGCATCAAATAAATTAAAAGAATACCTTATCTATCTTGAGTGCCAGCTGGGGTGCAAGACAAAGATTGTCCAGGCCAACAATGGGAAGGAATATGTTAATACTGAAATGTTAGCCTGGTGCAGGGAAACCAGGATTGACTTACAAGCAACTGCACCATATTCTCCATTGCAGAACAGTGTTTCTGAACACTTTAACCAAACCTTAGGAGAGTTAGTGTGAGCAATGAGAATCACTAATCACATACCTGACTTCTTGTGGCCAGAAGCTGTTGCCCATGCCACATATGTGTGCAACCAGTCACACACCTGCACCCTTGAAGGTGTGACTCCCTATGAAAGGTGGACCAGGCACCAGCCAAACATCTCCCACTTCCAGGAGTTCAGTGTGCCCATTTAGATAATGAAAGAAGGATTTAGTATCAATAAATTGAATGCTAAATCAGAGCAACATACCTTTGTAGGGTTTTTAGATGGACCACACACCATTAAGTTCTATGACACACAAATGAGGTCTATTAAGACCTCCCATAACTTCTGTTTTCTGAAAGATGTGGTTAGTACAACAGAACACATGGAAGACTCACCAGATGGTATACTGTGCAAGGGGGAGTTGAGGCCTAGTAATGTGCTGGATACCAAAGAATCTAAAGAAAATAGGACCAGCATCAATAAATGGAAACAGACAAATGAAGAAAATACTTACCTGCTGAGGAAAAGCAGTAGACCCAAGGTAGTGAGAGACTACTGGGCACTGAATGATCCTATGCTGGAATTATCAGAAGAAGAGACTGATGACTCACCAGAATTAAGCCAGGATCCTGATGAGGATGAACCCACAGACAGCTCTGAAGAACAAGCAGAGTTAGTATACATGGCACTAAATGAAAGTGTCAGCTCACCAGATAACCCAAAGATGCTCAAGGAGGTGCACAAATCCCCAGAATGGCTAGAGTGGGAAAAAGCTGTCAAAGCAGAAATAGATCAGCTACACTGAATGGGGTCATGGGAATTAGTTGACTTACCAAAGGGTAGATCACCAGTTTCCAACAAATGGGTCCTAGTCTGGAAGTATAGCAAAGAAGGGAAATTAGAGAAGTACAAAGCATGCTTAGTAGCAAAGGGGTACTCACAAATACCAGGAATGGATTACACAGATACATTCTCACCAGTAATGAGGTTCAAAACAATCTGGGCAATACTAGCATTAGCAATGTCCCAAGACTGGGAAATCCAACAAATGGATGTAAAGGGCACTTACCTAAACAGAATGTTGAAAGAAGCAGTGTACATGAGGCAACCCAAAGGTTTTGAGAATGGCACACAACATGTTTGCTGACTAATAAAAACATTATATGGGTTGAAACAGTCTGGGAGAGAATGGAACATAGAACTCAACAGGTGATTAATAGATGCAGGCTTTAGACACCTATGGTCAGACCCCTGTGCATATGTCAGACAAACCATGGAGGGAATAGAAATCATTACCATATGGGTAGATGATCTCCTCCTGTTCATGTCAACTCAGGGGCTTATGACATCATTAAAATTGCAGCTACAGTCTATGTTTGAAGTTACAGATCTCAGAGATCTCAAGAAAATTGTTGGAATAGAAATCACTTGAGACTGCACCAAAGGGACTTTATTCATTGGACAAATTAAGTACATTGAATCTATCCTATGGGTACAGGGACTTGAAGGTGCAAACAGTGTAAAGACACCTGCAGACATGAAAGTTCAGATGTTTCTGGATCAGGAAAAAGAAGCATCATATGACCAAAATAAGTATGCTTCTTTGATTGGATCTCTGATGTATGCCATGGTTGCCACATGACCTGACATCACCTATTCTGTAAATAGACTAGCCTCATTCACCTCAAATCCAGACCTCACTGGATTGCAGCCAAAAGGGTACTAAGATATTTACAAGGGACAAAAGACTACAGGATAATGTATAAAGCAGACAAAGGCACTACTGCTACCCAAATATTTACTGGGTATGTAGATGCAAGCTTCATCAATACAGAGAACTGAGCATCTGTCACTGGTTACATGTTCTTGGCTCAAGGGGGAGCCATTGTTTGGGGTTCTAAGAAGCAGAGCTTAATTGTGCTCTCAACCACTGAAGCAGAATATGCTGCATTGGCCAGAGCAACCTGGGAATGCATATGGATAAGAAAACTATATGCTGAACTAGGGTACAGACAACAAGAGCCAACTAAAGTATATACAGACAGTGAGGGAGTGCAAGCCCTAGCATATAATCCCCAGTTCCATGCCAGAACTAAACACTTTGACATATCTCACCATTATACACATGAGAAGATCACCCAAAAGAGGATCAAGGTGTGTCATTGTGGAGATAAGTACCAAACTGCTGACATATTAACTAAAGTGCTATCTAGAGACAAGCACAAGAGACATACTGCAGAGATGGGTATGACCTTGGCTTGAGGGGGAGTGTTGGTATCACAGAGTTGGTACCAGACACCCTGAGAAAGTAATAGAATAGTATAGACTATTCTATTAATAGTTACAATATGTATATAAGCCTGAGAGATAAGGGTGCTAAATACATTCAATATATTATCTTTTATCTCTTACTTCACCCTCAAGTGAGCTCCTAGCCAACAATAACAAATCTCTAGAGCAGAATAGTGGGCATCTGTTAGGTAAGCCAGGCACTTAACTCTATTTGTTCAACATACTGGCCCTGATATTACTGAAGGCTTTGTTTATATGGTGCACATGCCTTCACTGGTGGCATGCTGCAGCTTGACCTGACCTCAGGCAAGCCTCAGAAATCTTTTGCCTCAGATATGTGCAAAAATCAACATTGGTTTAGTGTGTACACAAACCACAATATTTGGTCTTTTCTGTATGCTTTTGGGGCACTATTTACATACCAAGGGATTTCTGGCAAATGTTAGGCAAATGTCTAACAGGTTTGGCCATGTAAATTTCTTGACATAAGTACCCCCAAGCTGTGCATGTATGCTCCAACTCTCTTCCCTCTCTACCACATCCTCCTATATTGACTTTTTTGCCACTCATATACATTAACCCAATTATTCCACAATGACCACAACATTCATTGCTTTTTTCACCATTGCCTTTTCTCTGAAGTTGCCCTTCATAGCTTTGGGTTTTACAACTGCATCCTCTTACATCTCCACCAGATGTCTTAATCAATCCATGACATCAACACTTATCACTCTGTTCACCACCATTGCCCTCTCACTCTGACAGACTTTGCTTTTTTACATTGGCCTTTGGTCACCTGCAGTGAACACTCTGGTCCAAACTGTAATCAGCCTCATCCAATGGTGTCAAACATTGACAACATTCTTCCATATCTCCATGGACATCCTTTTTATGGAGTGTTTCACATGTCATCTATATGTTCACATCCATGCATTGACATTCAGAGATGTTGTCAATTACATAATCTGCAATGTCTTGGTACATAAAGACACCTCAGAATCATTAAGCAGCAACTGCACCATCTGTTTGATGCAGTTCTATGAAGACATGGGCTATAAAATGTCAGGGTTGGGGACCAGCTCTGCACTAATAGAAAATCTCAATGATGGTTGTGCAATTCCTATCAAGGTAGTCCATCTTGAATTTGCTTTCCTTGCATCCTTCTTACCCACTGCCAGCCACTGTAGGCCACAAATTCTGAAGATCATTCTGAAGAATATGGAACATACATCCAAAGACAATGGCTGACATCATTGCTAGCAGCTTGTCTGTGACTGAAACTATCTCTGACATCTCCAGTGTGACCTCATCCATGGAAAGTGCAATGTCTATATTGACTCAACATCAGTATCAGATGAATGAGAGGATGATAGGTCAAGGACATTAGCCAGCAATCATCTTGAAGGGATTTGTATGACCAGATGTTGTAAAATGAGATGGGTTGGTTCCCTGTGACTCATCATTCATCTAAAGATCTTACATTTTTACAGACAAGCTTGATGAGACATTGCAGACAGACCAGTGAACAGACCAGTCTGTGTGCTCTTCAAAACAGCACACAATCATGATGATGGCAAGGAGATGGCTGAATCAGTGCCTCAGAATTGTGAAGGTTGTCCCACCTTGACTCAGTGCTTTTCTGTAATCTTTCTTCTCTATGGATGGATATTTGGCCATGCATTTTCTTGATATGTACCTGTTTCTATGGACATTCTTTGATTATAGGTATTTGAATTCTGTTCTGTTCTTTCATGCTCATTCTTGGCATTAATTTCTGTCTCTTGAACTGCTGTGTATTGATACCAGATATTTGTGTATTCTTTACAGAATCCAACACAATAGGACACTGTCATTTCATCAGAAACAAGGTGGTCACCATGACAAGCTACTGGAGCAAAGCAAAGGTACCTAAGGGCTGTTGTGATCAATTCCAAATGCATAAGCAATTCTGATTTGTGGTCATAACTACCCTTGCCACATTGACAGTCCACTAGCCTTAGAGGTTCTTATAACTAGAGTAGGGTGCATAAAGCAGTTTTTTGGCCTCTACTGCACTATCACTATCAGGAGATCAGTACATCCTTCTATGCCTGAGTTAATTGATGTTTGAACACTGTCTAGCAACTTGCCAGCCACACTGACAAGGATACCTAGTCAGGGAGTTGTGTGATGAGATGAACACATAGATTGTCAACCTAACATACAAAAGTCAGTAGATAAAACAAAGAGTTGTAGGGTAAGGATAAAAGAGAAACATATGTACCTGGCAGATGTAGAATTCTGAAATGAAGTGAAGATATGGCCAATAGCATTATAAGGGACTGTTTTCCTGTGGTCAGTTTCCAATTCTTGTCTTCTGCATGTGGCCTGAACAAGGGCAGTTTTGTCAACTTCAAAGATGAGGTGGTGGGTTTGCTCCACTCTATGCAGCTGCCTGGACATTCCATGATTAGTACTAATTTTTAGTTAGAAGTGAAGAAAGAGGGGCCTTGGGCCAATAAGCATATGTTGTCTATGAATTTAAGTGCCATTCTTGTAGTTTGTAGTGTCTAAGAGGTCAGTGTTGTAAAAAAGGAAAGCCAGTACCAACAAGGGGCAGCTCTGGTTTACACCCCTGTCAATGTTGAAGGGGTTTGATACATATGTAGTTATTGAATTCTAGGACTGTTTTCTTGTTTGTTAGCCATAGCTTGTACCAATCTATGTATTCCTTTGAGATGCCTCACTTGTGCATGTTGTGGAAGAGTCATTCTGGTATCACACTTGGGAATGCAGCTTTCACATCTAAGAAGAGGAGGAAAACATATTTGTCAGTAGGGTGTTCCCATGCATCATGGATAAACTTTGTTAGTAAGTGTAGGGAATCTGTTGTTGATTGTCTTGGGAGGCCTCCAAAGTGTGTATTCAGTAGTAGGTTGTGCTTGTTCATGATCCAGGCTAAGTTTTCTGCTATGTATGTTGAGAGAATTTTTGACATGGTGTTGAGGAGTGCAATTTGTTGGTATGCTTTGGGCATGCTATAGTTAGGGCATCTGGGTTTTCATATGACAATTTTTTTGAACATTACCCATTCATCTGTGAATACATTGAATGACAATGTGGCTCTGAAGAGGTGCCCCAACCATGGTATGAGTTGGCCAGCACACTTGGTGAAGACAATGTTGCTGATACCATTGGAGCCTGGGGCTTTTGATGGTGAGAGCTGCTTGATCACTGTGTATCTGGTTGTCAGTGATTGGTGTGAACACACATACAGGTTCTTTGTAATCAAAGCTGTTAGGTAGGTCAGTGAGCAGATTTTCTGGGAGTGGAGGGAAGAAGGTTTCATATAGGAGTTTTCTTTTCTGGTTGTTGTTGTCTAGTTCTTCAATATGTCTGTTGTCTTGTTGTTTGAGAGTGGGGATTCTGGATTTGCCACCATCTGAGAGGTTGTTGTTCACAAACTTGTGAGTGGTCCAGATGTTGTTCACATCAATGTCTTCCAGCCAGTCTTCCCAGTGTTTGCATTTGGCTTTCAGGTTTCTCTTGCATTGTATCATTTTGGTGAGTTCTTGTGTCCACTAGCATTTCATGTATGGTGATGTTTTGGACATTACAATGTGTTGCTTTGTGGTGCTCTGTATGATGGCTGTTAGCAGGGAGAAGGTTAGGAAGAAGTCATCTTTATCATTGATGAGGTGAGGCAGTCCCATCTCATTGAGGTTCATCTCTAGGGTTTCTTTGTACTTGTTCCATTCAACATTTCTCCAGTGGAGGCATGAGGGAGAGGTTGTTCTGTCCAGAGTGAGGTTGATGATGGCATATATTGGAAAGTGGTTGGTGCAAGCAGGGTGGAGTTCTGGTTTGGTGTTGCATTCAATAAAGGCTGAAAGTAGGGTAAAGCTGCAAAATATATTGTCAGGTCTAGTGAGGGTACCATTGTGGAAAGTTTCTAGTGTTGAGATTCTGGGTGCAAGCAACATTTCCATGTCAAAGAGTTCAGTGAGGTTGATAAGTGTGGCTATATTATCAAGGTTGGAGCAAGTAAAGAGTTGAGTATTGATCAGGTCATTCCAGAGCAGGAATTGTGGGGAAAGCATGAGAACCAGTGGTCCTTGAGTCTGTGGAGGATGTCAGAATGTTTGCCTGCATTGTATATGTTGTAGAAAGAAATGGTGCTGGTGTTGTGGCTAATTTCAATTATTGTGATATTATTGCTCTGAATGGGGATTTGCTTTCAGTTGCTTTTGGAGAGTTTGATGTTGACTAGCATTACTGATCTGTGGATTTGGGTGCATTGTGGTGCAGAGTGGAATATACTACTGTCCAATGTTGGTTTGCTCTGGTAAGCTTTAAGAAGTCAATATGGGGCTCTTGGATAAAAGCTAAGTCAAAGAGCTCAGGGTTTAATTGATTGAGTAGGTCTAGTTGTGCTGTGAGGAATTTGTTACAGTTTTGTTGCTAGAAATAGATGAGTTTGGGTGTATAGGTCAGTAATTCATCCATGATGATGGGGTGTTGTAAGGGCTGTCAATGGGCTGAAAGGGGGTGGTGTGCAGAATGTGAGGGATGGGTCTCTGGTGAGTGCAGTTCTGGGTTGGGTTGACTCATTGGGAAGAGTCTGGGCATGTGGGAAGGGTTTGAGTTTTGACACTTGGGGTGTTCTGTTTGTTCATTGTCATGTACCCAAGAGGATTCTGTGTCTTGGTCTAGCTCCCACACACTTTGATCATTGAGCTCTGGGTAATACATACATGTATTGGGAGTTGGTGATATTTGTGCAGTGCTTGCTGAGTTTGTTGATGAAAGTTGGGCATTACCTATCCCATGCAGCATGTCCTGGGGACTTGCAGTTGGCACAGTGGAGTTGATCCAGCAACAGGTTAACACAGTCTCTACTTTTGTGGGTTCCTGTGCATGTTTCACATGTGTCATGTGAGGCAGTACAGTTCTTGGCAAAGTGAGGGTTGTCAAAAGTGTTGACACAATTATTATTCAGTGTCAGAACTCATGCATTATTCATTATGCATTTACTGGCATGGTTATATTTTCATTTCTGTTCCTTAAACTTGCATGTGATCTGGCTATATCAATACCTGATTATATTACATGGTACTGTTCTTTCAGTACTCTTATGTATGTCATTCACCATGGCCAATATGAATTGTCACCTGTCAAGACCAAGGCAATCCACTCATGGCCAGTCCCTCAGAACCTCTGAGAGTTACAAAGTTTTATAGGTTTCTGCAATTTTTACCAGATGTTTATTCTGGGATTCTCTCAAGTCACACACCCCTTGCATGACCCTTCCAAGAAGAATGTCCTCTATGTGTGGGGAGACACCCAACAAAATAGTTTTGATCAGCTGTGTAGTCTTTTGACCTCTTCTCTGGTTCTAAAGCTTCCTGATTTAAAACAACCTTTCATAATCCATACTGATGCCTCCAAACTTGAGACAGGCACAGTCCTAAGCCAGGAAGACTCTAAAGGAGTCTTACATCCCTGTGCTTATCTTTCACAGTCCCTGATGGGCGCTGAACAAAACTACCAGGTGTATGACCTGGAGCTGCTAGCTGTGGTGTGCTCTCAAGGAGTGGAAACCATGCCTTTTGTCACCAGTCACACCCATCAAGGTGTATACTGACCACCAAAATATGACATATTTCAGGGAACTGCAAAAACTAACCCTACATCAGTCATGCTGGCAGGCACTCCTCCAAGCCTACCCCCTGGAACTCATTTACATTAAGGGGACACATAACATTCCTCCTGACACTTTGTCACACATGGCTAACTTTGTAAATGAACCTCAACCCCCAATGACCCTATTGCCAGATTCCATGTGAGTTCAACCTAGGGGAGAGGGGGTGGAGCAACCTTCTGTCATCCAAGTTAGTGCCAATGATCACCAGAACCCCCATTTAATTCCTGACAAACCACAAGTTCTGTTGACTCCACTAGTGAATAGGCACCCATCTGAGGAAAAGTCAAAGACCACCATTAGGGCCAACTCTATATTCAACCTCTCTGCAGAACTGATGACTAGAGTACTTGAAGACACTGAAAGACTAAAAGATAAAACTGAAGTCAATAAAGCAAAAAACAGTGAAAAAATATATGTAAACAAAGAATGAAGAAAAGAAGTATTAAAAGAATATCACAATCTTTGATCTTCTGGACATCTGGGAGTAAAGGCTATGATGAAGAAAATGATGCACCATGTATACTGGTGTAGTGGGGAGGCCCAGGGGAGACATTGGGAGAGTGCTTAGTCAGCAGGAGTAGACTATGGACACACTATGGTACATGGGAGCTTGTCACTTGGCCATTGCACACAACACCAAAGCCAGTTCACCTGTCCCATCATGGTGATGAGACTGGCATCAACCCACCATACCACACTGCAGCTCCACCATACTGTACCACAATCATTACACCATAACAGATATTGTACTGACAGCACTGCAGCAAGAACACAACACTACTGCACAACACACACATGTCAGAAAGCATAAAAACCAGTCCAAGCAACACACATACACTCAATATGACCAACCTGTCCTGTAGAAATCCCCCCCATGATGCTTGAGGCCATTTTGTGCCTTCAAACCCAGCATCCCCACCAGCAGTCCCATTGCTGCTGAGTACATTGCTCACAGACAGTGACTTTGTACTCCCATCTGAACCACAATCACCAACACAAGAACCATCATCACTGCAGGAACAAGCATCTACTAGGGGCATACCCCCATCCAGACCAGAATCCCCATTAAGTCCAATAACAGACAAGTTCCAGCACATAATGTCAACACTGCTCCCCCTCACACTGCCAGCATCAACACTCTCACTACAAAACCAATGCAGGAGAGCACTCATGGCACCCTCCATTACAGCCCCCATCCCATCCCATACACTGCCACCAGCATCACTACTGCCACCACTACCACCCACACCCAACCTGCCAGCCCAAGCATGCCCCCAACCAATGGCAGAAATGATTCAACCATTCTATGGGGACCAAACCACAGCTGAGAACACTGGCAATTTCCTCAAGGCATTCAGCAAAGTCATGTGGGTGGCAAACCCCACCCTTGGTGAAGAGGACAAGATAACAATACTAGCAGACTATATGGTGAGCAGGTCACCTGCCAAGAAGTGGTACCAAAGCCTGTCAGGCACACAGCTCATGAAATGGTCAGACCTTCAGAAGGTGTTCAATGAGTGGTGGTGCCCAATCACAAGTGCCACCCAAATGTCAGAAGAATACCAAACAGAACTACTAGCACACAAACTAGCAGAAGATGATGTTGGAGTCATCAAAACAGTTGGACGACAGAAGGTGTGGTCACACATTATATGGGCAACCCAGGCACTGGAACTTGCAACTCTAGCAGGTATCACCAATGGGCCCACGCTAATCTGGCAGGTCAAAAAACAGCTACCAAAGGTGGTCAGGAAACTACTAGACAATGAATACACAGACTGGGTAAAATTTACAGAAGCAGTAACTGGTTTGAGCACTACAAAGTTGAGGCAGGAAAAGGAAGAGATAGAAGAACATCAAAAGGGCAAGGAAGTATGGGAGCAGAAGATCCTCCAAAGGGTAGAAATGGCCCATCATGCAAACACTTCAGACCTCACTGCACAACTGCAACAGCTCATGATTGGACAAGTTACAGTACCATGCTCACCTAGTGGCACTAATCCTAGAACAATACCATTATCATCATCTTCAAGATTTATCCTACAACAAGGACCAAGATGTAACACACCCCCAGTCCCAGCAATGAAGGAGCAAAAGGTGACAATCCAGCAGGCAATAGAGACATACCCTCATCAGCCAGCAAACAATGAAGGGCAGAGGGTCTATGCAACACAGTTAGCACAATGGGTTACAAAACATGGGAAGGACACCAGAGTCACAGAACTCACCCCATACCCACTCAAACCCAGAACTGCCATGATATGCTCAGGTGAATGCTTCCACTGTGGCACACATGGACACAGAAGCAAAGAGTGTATTTCTGAGGAGGGAGATGGAGCACAGTTGAGCTACAATGAAACAGCATGGAGAGCTCTCTGTCACCATGTCTTAGGATCTGTTAATAGGAACATGGCTATCACTGTCAGCCTCATATTAGCACTAGACAACCAGGGAAATGATGCTGGGTTGCTGTGAAGGACAGCACAATGACCCATGTGCCAGACATATCTATGGTAGCACCAAATGGACTGCATGTAACATGATCAGAATCATGAGTCCTTGATCTCTACTCAGCTACATGCAATGGTGAAAGCTATTCTCTAGACACACCTAGCAAACCTGTCCCATTTATTCACCCAATCGCCCTCAAGAACCCCAATGGCACAACAATACAAGTACAAGCACTATTTGATGACAGAGCAATGACTGGAGCACTGTGCTCCTCTGTATTCAAAGCAATACAACACAAACTACACAGGTGGAAACCCTCCTCTTGAACCCTACACATGGCAAATGGCACAATCATCCCATCCCAAGCAACATGGACAGGGCAGATAAACATAGAAGGAGTAGAGGCAGTTGGAATCTTTGAAGTCTTTGACAGTGGAGGAGGATGGTTCTTCCTATTCAGGAAACCTCTACTGTGCACATTCAAGGCCCAACACAACTATACCACCGACAAAGTCACAATTGTGGACAACCATGTGACAACAGTACTAGGCAATCAATTCTTTGATAACCCACAACACCAAATGAAAAAGATCCTCAAGGTAATGGAAGAGGAAGACCGAAGTGCAGATAAGACAACAAACATCAGTACAGAAGCAGGAGAGATGGAAAATAGCATGACTGCTTGAGAAAAACCACCAACCAGAAGCACTACAGATGATGGAACAAAAGAGGGAAAGGCAAGCAGTATATTCACCAGGAAGACAGATCCATTCGCACCACAGCAAGTTCAATACATCACACAGAACATCAAAATCAGAAACAACCTCACAATGGATGAGAGAGATGAAGTAATCAAGCTTGTAGCAGAGTTCATGGACATATTTGCATGCTCACTAAGCAAAGTCCTGCCAATCCCTGGAGCAAAGATTGAGCTAAATGTTCCACCAGATGCCCAACTTAGAACAACAGTACACCAACACCCAATGAATGCCCCACAAAGACAGTTCATGCACAAGTGGATTGACCAGATGTTAGAGGCAGACATGATAGAAAAGGCAGACATACCCCACATCAAACACATAGCACTGACAGTTCTAACACAAAAGGTGCATGACTCTAACTCAAGTATGACACTAGATAACCTCCAACAGGAACTCAACTGGCAATGTGCAAAAGCAAACATGGAAAGACCCTTCAAGGAACAACTGGGCAGAGACAACCACCAAGAACCAACACCAATGAAAACACCATCTGAAGTGCCAAAATGGAGGGTAACACAGAACTTCAGAGAACTAAACAAGGTTACACAGATACCACCAATGATACAGGGTGACATCCAAGCAAAACAGCAACACCTAAGTGGACATAAGTATGTATCAGTATTTGACTTTGCATCCAGATTCTATGCCATTGAAGTCCCAGAAAAGTGGCACCCATACCTCACATTCTTCACAGAAGGATGAGAATTCTTCTGGTACAAGAGAATGGCAATGGGACTCACCAGAGCCCCAATGACATTCTTGGCCACAGCAACTGACAAACTACATGACTTCTTGGCAAATAACACAATAGAACTATTCATAGATGACAGTAGATGTCAAGACAACACATTTACAGGCATGATGGGGAAGCTGCAAAGCATGTTCCAACACTGTCAAGAACAAAATCTATCACTATCCCCAACTAAATGCAAATTGTTCATGATGGAAACAACATTTGCAGGGGTGACAGTTGGTCCACAAGGAGTTCAACTGGACATAGCAAAACTCTCTGCTATAGTCAATTGGAAACAACCAGTTGATGCACTGAACCTTGTATCATTCTTAGGACTCACTGGGCACTTCTGAGATTTAATCAAAGGATATACCAAGATAGAAGGACTGCTACATGACCTTATCAAACAAGTAGACCTTCCCAAACCAGTTACAAAGACCACATATCACAGAGCAATGACTAACTACAAGTTAGCAGATAAATGAGAACAACCACACATGGAAGTGTTCCTACATCTCAAAATAGTGTTAACAAGTCAACCAGTCCTACATGCACCCCAATATGATGGAACACCCTTCATAGTAACAACAGATGGCTGCCAGGAAGGCTTTGGGGCAGTACTCACACAATGTGTACAAATACAAACACTGAGCAGAAGAACAATGGAGAAAACTGTTCCCATAGCATTCACATCAAAGCAGACCTCAGCAGCTGAGCAAAACTATAAGCCTTTCTTGCTGGAATTTTCCATGCTAAAATTTGGTTTTGATCACTTTACAGACATAATATGGGGCTTCCCAGTAGAGATTGAGACAGACTGCCAAGCCCTCAAGGATGTACTATCCAATGACAATGTCTCAGCAGCACATGCCCAGTGGAGAGATGGGATCATTGCACACAACATCATAGCAGTACAACATGTCCCAGGATGACTTAACATGGTTGCAGATGGACTCAGCAGCCAAGGAGACAACATTGACTGCACACAGGATGATGGAAGTACATGGATGGTAAACCCAGACCCAGAAACAACATCAGGGCTAATAAATGACATGTTCACAGTTGAAAAGCTCACACTGGACAATCAAAAACTATGTGATTGTTTCAAACTGGAACCATTATTCCTAGAAGTCATTGATGCCATCTTTAACACTGACATAGGTACCCCAGTACATGAATGCAACAAGGCAAGACATTGAGCAACCCAGTATATGGTAGACCAAGGTAAACTATGGCAACTATATGGAGGTACAAGTATATGACCAAGACATAAGGTAGAATGTCTCACAAGGGAGGAGGCAGAAGAGAAGGTGAAACAGCATCATAATACAGGAGGACATTGGGGCAGAGACATGCTGAAAATTGTCCTAACAGATTGGTACTATTCCCCAAAGCTAGACTTATCAATCATGAAGGCCATCCAAGCATGTGCAAAGTGCAAGAACTTCAGTGCACCAAAACTCAACTCATTACTTGAACCAATCACCAGACAGCATCCCTTTGAACTACTCATTGGAGACTACTTATCCATGCCCACAGGAAAAGGAGGTTACCACACACTCAGGCTATTCCTTGATACATTTTTGCAACACTTATGGGTCACCAAGTTCAAAACAGCTGGAACTGCAAAAACAACAATAGATAGCCTAACAAGTATATTCAACAACTTCACTGCAGCAGAAACATTCATGACAGACAGAGGACAACACTTTGACAATGCAGTGGTCAAAGAGTATTGTGCTAAGTGGTCTTGTACCCATCATGTTGTAGCAGCATACTCACCCTGGATTAACAGACTAGTAAAAGGTACCAATTGATTACTATTACATATCCTAAAACAACTATGGGTGCCAAACATTGGAGAAGACAATGCCACAAGTGATGATTGGGAGAAACTACCTAAAACATGGCCAGACCACCTAGATGATGCTGTTTGAGCTTTGAACAACCATCTCCTGCCATCACTCAAATTCACACCAAAGGAGTTACTACTAGGTCTAGTGATTGATACAAAGCACACAGAACTAACCCACAGTACCACAGAAACATCACCAGTTGACATAGCAACCCACATGGCATACATAGCACAACAACAACTTGATGGATATGATGAAGTCATATGTCATGCCATCAAACAGAAATCCATGTTTGATCACTGTGTACTAAGCTGGCAACCTGAAGAGACAATATTCACCCCAGGCCAACTCATACAAGTGTACTGCAGTGACCTTGATTACACATTCAAAACAGAATGGAAAATTCTACCTAAGTGGTCTCCCCCACACAGAATTGTACATTGACTAAAGAATTTATATAAACTAGAAACCCTCACTGGCATGCAAATTGCAGGTGAGTTCAGTGCATGCTGCCTATGGGCTTTCCTACCAAGGGAGGGAACAGAGTTATATAATGCACAACAAGAGTACATGCTACAACTAGGGAGGAAGAGGGTGGAAAATGACAAAAAACAAACAGACAATGAAGATAAGAACAAGAGGACAATGGAGTATAGCAGAAGATCAGAAAAGGAGGGAATGCAGAGAGAGGTAGATGATGAAGAAGACATGGGAACACCAGACCTGGGAGGCAGAGCCAAAAAAGCATAGAGGCATTCAGAGCACAGAGGGAGCATCAGACAACATGGACATCATCATTTTAAAAAGGGGGCACATGTAGTGGGGAGGCCCAGGGGAGACATTGGGAGAGTGCTTAGTCAGCAGGAGTAGACTACAGTACATGGGAGCTTGTCACTTGGCCATTGCACATGACACCAAAGCCAGTTCACCCATCCCACTGGTCAAAAATGCATGCTGACATTTGTGAGTATGTGTGTAGGTGTACTACCTGCCAAGCCATGAAGGTCAATACCCATCCTACCACATCCTCAATCATGCCACATGACATCTTGAAGACCCCACTCCCCTGCAAGCAGATCTCCATCAACCTGATTGCTGACCTTCCTCCATCTAGGAAAAACAACTCAATACTGACCATCATAGATCAGGGGCTGACTAAGGTAACAATCTTCTTACCAACTACAAAAGACATTGATTTGGTGGGAATTGCCAATCTCTTCCGCAACCACATGTACCCCTGCTTTGGAATCCCTGAAGCAGTCATTTCTGACTGAGGGTCACAGTTCATGTCAGCTTTCACTCATGACCTCTATGCTGCCCTTGGAGTGGAAATGAAGGCCACAACCACTTATCACTCTCAGTCCAATGGAGAGGCCAAAAGGGTAAACCAAGAGGTGGGAACTTTCTTAAAAATATACATGGAAAATGATCCAGATAACTGGTCCTGGTACCTTTCCAATGCAGAGTTTGTCCACAACTCCAAAATCCATAGCACACATGGGCAAATACCCTACTACCTCCTGTATGGGTATGAACCTATGCCCTACCCATCCTCCCCTATCAACCACACCCTGCTCTCTGAGGAACACCTGGAGAAGTTAGCTGCTGTGTGTGATGCTGCAGTCATCATGCACAAAAATGCACAGGAAGCTATGCTTCAAAAGTATCAAGGACATGGTTACAAAGAATTTGAAATAGGAGATAAAGTTTGGCTTGACACAACTAACCTGCATTTAGATGTCTCATCATGGAAACTTATGCCAAGAAGATATGGCCCCTTTGTTATTACTGAAAAGGTCTCCCCCATCAATTACCAACTAGACCTACCAAAAACTTGACATATCCACAGTGTTTTCCATGCAAGCAAACTAACTCCTTATATCACCATGGTGATCAACAAGCAACCCCTATCCCTGAGCTGTCCCAACTCATTGATGGTCATGATGAGTGGGAGGTTGAGAAGATTATAAAGCACAAAGGGTATTGACAAACCTGGAAGTATCTTGTCAAGTGACAAGGGTACCCCAATTCAGAAAGAATGTGGGAGCCTGTCAAAAATCTTAAAAATGCAGGCAAGCTTCTCACCAAATACCAATAAACCCACAACATCCCACTGTCCTTTCCCAAGATGAGTACTTCTGTATAAATGTCTTCAGCCTACACCATGCCAGTAAATGTGCATGAAGATGTCTATCAATTGATACTTTCCAAGCTTGATGACCTCACTGATCCTCATTTCCCCACACCTCTTTCCCAAGTCCACTCTTCACAGCCAGTGGCTTGAAACCACCAACCCATTCACAACTCCCCTGCTACATGTGCAGCTCCCCTGCAGTCTGCCACCTGTCCACTTATGCCCAGACCCTTGATGTGTGCACTGCCTGCAGAGGCTGAGCTAGGAGGGTACCAGCAACCAAGCAGCATGAATCCTGTGTCATACCCCCTGTCTCCTCTCTTGTTGACTTCCACTCTCCACAACCACAAGAGAAGGGTAGTGAAGACTCAACCACTACCCACTCTGAGTCTACCACACCCTCTATCTCAGGAAGCACACTCCTCAATCTATCCCCTACTCCTAGCATTGATCAGTTCATTGGCTATGTGCAGGTGCTTATTAACTTCAAGTCGTGGGACTCACTCAGATAGAGAGCACTCCCAGACCATGAGTGTCTATGGGTGCTGTCCCAGGTCTTCTGGGATGCAGAGAAAATAGGACAGTGAGTAAGCAACAAGGTGATCACAGAACTAACCAGCATAGAAAACCTCAACAAAGAGACACTAACAGGGCAGGACATTATCAAAGCAATGATGATAGAGGTAGGTGTAGTAAGGCTCATACATAAAAGCTTCAGTCCTGGTTTGCTAATCTTTCAACTCCTTTCTTTCCACACACTGAGGCCCAGTGGGCCTTCCCAACTATACTTCCCCACTGCCAAGATCTTCTGGTCAGGCTCCTCAATGCTCAGGATGCATGGCATGCAGACAACACACTCACATAGCAGCACTCTGCTCACCCTGACTGGTGGATGTCAGCTCAAACAACAATGCTTCTGTTGGAGCTCAAGTTTTATCAACCCTCAGAGGACCAGGAGTCTCTGGAGGATGCTCTCCCACTCTGTGGCCCTCCTCCTCCTGAACTCAGCTCCCCAACATCACTCCCATCTCCACCAACACTCATTGACAGCTCATTTACCTCTGTACTGCCAGAGTTATGGCAGAGCTTCTCAATGACATCATCAGAGATGGAGTGACCTCATGGCTTTATTTTTTAATGCCATCAGTGGAGAAAAGAAGTGTCTGAAACTCTATAATGCCACCACATGTATGACCCCAATCTCAGATCTTGCTTTCATTTCAGTACCAGTTGTCCTGAATCTCCAGTACTACCTCACTGGATGAATGGATGTCCTCTCTCAACACCCACTCTTCCCATATAGGTGTTTCATCTGCCAACATTTGGGACACAGGACATGGGAGCACAGAGACAACAAGCCCTACTGGCAGCCTGAAATTAGAGGATCAGCACCACCAGAGGTCCCACACACATGACCTGTTGGGACAAGAGTTCTTTAGAGGGGGGGTGATGTTATGCCTATGTCTCTTTTTCTTTATTTTCTGTTTCATCTCACTTGTGTTTGTGTATCATTCACAGACACTTCATGGACTCAACCATATCATATGTTTTCTTTCTTTCTTGACTTTACATTTGTAATGGGACAGCCCCTTTCCTTGCTTTGGGGCTTACCTCATCACTGTCATGTGATTTATACATGTCATGATGCATTGTATGTACTTTTCATTGTTCTTCCTTCTTGGACAGGCTGACTACAATACTCCATTGTGCTCCATCAGCCATGTACTATTATGGACCACCTATTGTTTGCTGTATATGGTACTTCATGTAGTATGTAGTAGATTGGAAGATGGGACATTCCTCATCTTTTGATTCCTTTGCAATTCACCTGTTTCTGCTCCTCACTACCTCCAGGAGTGACTATCAGTCAAACAGCTCTGGATCAAGAGTTCATGCCTCAAGAGTATGCCTGATGCCTATTTAGCAGGGTTAGGGTTGTGAGTCAGTTCTGAAGAAAAGTTTCAGCCTGTCAACATACCAGGCTTTAACACTGCTAGAGTTCCTACTCCTCCTGTTCACTATCTCAACATCAACAACCTTTATGAAACTCCACTGCTTAACAACCTGGGAAAGATGAAGACATCAAAATAAACTATCTAGTTCATGAATCAGGATTCAATTTTATTGAATTTCTACTATCTTGAGCAGTTTTCAACATTCCCAAACAGTATAAGGACATTCTTAAACTTTCTGAAGAGGAACAGAGGAAATGGAAACTCACTATGAAAGATGAAATCTAGTCAATCAATGAAAGGAAAGTTTAGACTCTTGTTGATTGTCCACCTGATCAAAAACTCATGAAATGACATTGGATATTTGCAAGAAAATCAGATGGACACTACAAAGCACATTTAGTAGCAAAGAGTTTTCCCCAGATTTACAGAGAAGACTATGAAGAAACCTTCTTATCTTTAGCATGATTTGAAACTGTTCAACTCTTATTGGCCTACACTTGCTCACAGGATTGGGAGGCTCATTGCCTCAATGTCAAGACTGCCTTTCTTTACAGCCTCTTAGACAAAGAAATTTACAGTGGCTCAAAAAACTGTTTGCATGTTTGCATGTTGTACATTAGTTATGCATAAACACAATAACCCCTAACCCTAGCCCTAGCCCATGAGTGTATGGAACACCATACTGACTCTTGGCTTTCTATTGGTCCAAGAATCAAGTGATTTGGATAAGAATTAATAGAATAGCAGCCATTTGAAAATGACATGTCATGTGGACAGTTTTTTGACTTTACAAAAATCCAACTATCTAGTACTTGGTATAAGCTCCTTTGGCCTTGATAACTGCCTCAACCCCTCTAGGCATGCTTCCTATCCATTTTTGACACTCTTCCACAGAAATATTCCCCCACTCCACTACCACCCTTTCCCACAATTGATGAACTCCTGTAGAAGCACTCTCATAACCTGAGAGAGATTTTTTGAGGTGATTCCAAGTGTGTTCAATTGGGTTGAGGTCTGGAGATTGTGCAGGCCAGTCTAGAAGCTTGATATCCTGCACTTCAAAACCATTTCTGAGCTCTTCTAGAGGTATGCTTGGGGTCATTATCTTGTTGAAAAATAATGTCATCTTCTGGAATTCCAGATTCCTCCATGCTTTGAAGCAACCCTTGCTCCAAAATGGCCACATACTGTTCAGCATCCATCCTTCCCTCAACCTCACTCAAGACCCCAACACCATTCCACCCTATACATCCCCAAACCATGAGTAAACCTCCTCCAAACTTGACTGTACCTTTGACCTCTCTGGAAATAAGGCCTTCACCCTTCTTTTTCCACACATACTCTTGTCCATTGAACTCAATCCTGTTGATTTTGGTCTCATCTGACCATATAACTCTTTTCCAGTCCTCCACAGTCCAATGCTGATACTTGAGAGCAAAGGCTAACCTCTTCTTCTTGTGACCAGTAGAAAGCAATGGCTTTTTTTTCTTCACCACAGCCTTCAATGAGGCTTCTTTGAGGGTATTCCTCACTGTCTGAAAAAAAATAAAACTATCCACAATAGAGTTGATGAAATGAGTGGCTTGAACAGCACTTTTGACCTTGCCAGTAAGGATTTGCTGGACAATAGCCCTTTTATTGATGGAGGAAAGCTTGGAAGGGCAACCACCATGAAGCCTAGGCCTCTCTGGTTGGATTTCCTGAAGAACCTGGGATATTGTAGACTTCCCTAGACCAGTCTGTGAGGCAATCTTTCTAGTAGACAGGCCAAGAGAGGCAAGAGAGATGATATTTTGTCTTTGAGAGGTGGAAATGAATTTCATGATGATGATGAGAAAATGAGCAGAGGGTGATGGGGTTTATATATGTTGGATCATACTCATTACATAAAGGTAACATAATAGAACCCTTGATGGATATATGTAATGATATCACAGCATGCCAGGGTCAATATATATAATCAAAACTTTAAGTCAAACAACTGTTCACATAACATGTCATTTCCAAATGGCTGCTACTCTATCAATTCCTATCCAAATCACTTGATTCATGGACCAATAGAAAGCCAAGAGTAAGTATGCCATTCCATACACTCATGGGCTAGGGCTAGGGTTAGGGGTTATCGCATTTAGTCATAACTAATGTAAAACATGCAAACATGTGGACAGTTTTTTGAGTCACTGTATATGGAACAACCTGAAGGCTTCAAAGTCACTGGACAAACAAACAAGGTTTATCATCTATTGCACACTCTTTATGGCCTGAAGCAAGCCACACTAGCATGAAACAAAGAATTCCATAAATCCCTTATTTTCATGGGATTTAAGAGAACAAAATCTGATGCTGGAGTTTACATCTATTCAAGTAAACAAGGCCTAGTAATTTTCATCACTTACATCAACAATATTCTCCTCCTTTCATCAAATGCTCAACTTCTCAAGAAGAATGCCAACTTTATGAAGAGATGAGAAACTAGAGATATGGAAGAAGTTAATGAGTACTGTACCTAGGAATTCAGATTAAATGTGATTTCTCCAAGAAGTCCATGGTCCTCAATCAACATCCCTATGTGATCAAGGTTTTAAACACTTCCAAATGGAACAGTGCTGCACAGTCCACACACCTCTTCCTAGTGGTTACAGTCCTGTCAAGGCTACAGATGACTACCACAGCTCACCAGCCCTTCAAACCAAGTACCAATCAGTCATCAGTTCACTTTTATTCATCATGCTTGGAACTCACCCAGATTTAGCCTATAGCATCATTCACATGTCACAGTTTATGTTCAATCTGACTAAAGACCATATGAGTAAAGCTATGCACATCATCAAATACATATCTCTCTTCCACAAGGCATCTTTCTCTGGTCATCATTCTGGCAATTTGTCTCTAGATTGCTATCCTGACTCTGATTGGGCCAGCAATAAGGATATCTATTATTCCACATCTGGTTATACTATTTTCCTTGGACCCAATCTCATTTCCTGGTGATCTCACCATCAACTGACTGTCACCCTCAGCTCTACTGAAGCTAAATACATATCTCTTTGTAACACAGGTTAGCAGATCAAATGGATATTAGCACTTTTCAAAGAATTGTCATTAACACTTCACCCCAGATTCTCTTTGGAGATAACAAAGGCTCAATTCATCTAGCCAATAATCCAGTCATAGAAGGATGATCAAAGCATATCAATATCAAGTACTATTGGCTTCATGAAGTAACAAACAAAGGGCAGAATATGTATCAGCTAGAGAACAAGTAAGAGATGAATTGAACTGAGGGACTCTGCCCTCTAAGACCTAGCCTATATACATGATAGAGGTGGTCTGTGTGCACAGAGTAATTCTGGAGCATTATATCTACAACTACTATAAAGAGAAAGAGGACTTTCCTAAATAGAGTGGCCATGTGAATACACATGTAGATAAGAAGATAGGAGAACTGAAGTTCTGGTACCATGTGATATTCCAGGTATAAAGATAACTGGATCACATGCAAGTTAGGTATTGGCATTGAAAGTATAACCATATCAGCAGTGATGCATAACAGATAATGCATGAGTTCTGACACTGAATAATAATCATGTCAACATGAAGCAGTTGAAAATAGAGACTTCATTCTTGATTACATCTCCACCAACAAGCAATGTGCAGATTCCATGACCAAATCACTTACCTGGCAGAAGCATGATTTCCATCACTCTCTACTTGGTCTGGTTTAACAAAGAATTTCAAGCAAGGGGGAGTACTGACATGATTGTTATTCAGTGTCAGAACTCATGCATAATGCATAATGCATTTACCAGCACAGTTATACTTTCATTTCTGTTCCTTAAACTTGCACATGATTTAGCTATATCAATATCCAGTTATATCACATGGTACCATTCTTTCAGTACTCTTACAGTGGCTCAAAAAACTGTCCACATGTTTGCATGTTTTACATTAGTTATGACTAAATGTGATAACCCCTAACCCTAGCCCTAGCCCATGAGTGTATGGAATGGCATACTTACTCTTGACTTTCTATTGGTCCATGAATCAAGTGATTTGGATAGGAATTGATAGAGTAGCAGCCATTTGGAAATGACATGTTATGTGAACAGTTGTTTGACTTAAAGTTTTGATTATATATATTGACCCTGGCATGCTGTGACATCATTACATACATCCATCAAGGGCTCTATTATGTTACCTTTATGTAATGAGTATGATCCAACATATATAAACCCCACCACCCTCTGCTCATTTTCTCATCATCATCATGAAATTCATTTCCACCTTTCAAAGACAAAATATCATCTCTCTTGCCTCTCTTGGCCTGTCTACTAGAAAGATTGCCTCACAGACTGGTCTAGGGAAGTCTACAATATCCCAGGTTCTTCAGGAAATCCAACCAGAGAGGCCTAGGCTTCATGGTGGTTGCCCTTCCAAGCTTTCCTCCATCAATAAAAGGGCTATTGTCCAGCAAATCCTTACTGGCAAGGTCAAAAGTGCTGTTCAAGCCACTCATTTCATCAACTCTATTGTGGATAGTTTTATTTTTTTTTCAGACAGTGAGGAATACCCTCAAAGAAGCCTCATTGAAGGCTGTGGTGAAGAAAAAAAAGCCATTGCTTTCTACTGGTCACAAGAAGAAGAGGTTAGCCTTTGCTCTCAAGTATCAGCATTGGACTGTGGAGGACTGGAAAAGAGTTATATGGTCAGATGAGACCAAAATCAACAGGATTGGGTCCAATGGACAAGAGTATGTGTGGAAAAAGAAGGGTGAAGGCCTTATTTCCAGAGAGGTCAAAGGTACAGTCAAGTTTGGAGGAGGTTCACTCATGGTTTGGGGATGTATAGGATGGAATGGTGTTGGGGTCTTGAGTGAGGTTGAGGGAAGGATGGATGCTGAACAGTATGTGGCCATTTTAGAGCAAGGGTTGCTTCAAAGCATGGAGGAATCTGGAATTCCAGAAGATGACATTATTTTTCAACAAGATAATGACCCCAAGCATACCTCTAGAAGAGCTCAGAAATGGTTTTGAAGTGCAGGATATCAAGCTTCTAGACTGGCCTGCACAATCTCCAGACCTCAACCCAATTGAACACACTTGGAATCACCTCAAAAAATCTCTCTCAGGTTATGAGAGTGCTTCTACAGGAGTTCATCAATTGTGGGAAAGGGTGGTAGTGGAGTGGGGGAATATTTCTGTGGAAGAGTGTCAAAAATGGATAGGAAGCATGCCTAGAGGGGTTGAGGCAGTTATCAAGGCCAAAGGAGCTTATACCAAGTACTAGATAGTTGGATTTTTGTAAAGTCAAAAAACTGTCCACATGACATGTCATTTTCAAATGGCTGCTATTCTATTAATTCTTATCCAAATCACTTGATTCTTGGACCAATAGAAAGCCAAGAGTCAGTATGGTGTTCCATACACTCATGGGCTAGGGCTAGGGTTAGGGGTTATTGTGTTTATGCATAACTAATGTACAACATGCAAACATGCAAACAGTTTTTTGAGCCACTGTATCTTCTTATCTACATGTGTTCTCTCACAGCCACTCTATTTAGGAAAGTCCTCTTTCTCTTTATAGTAGTTGTAGATATAATGCTCCAGAGTTTCTTCATTGTGCACAGACCAGCTATACCTATATATAAGCTAGTCTCTTAGGGCATATCTCTCTAAGTCAATTCACTCTTGTCTTCATTCTCTCAAACAACAACCCAAGATCTTTTAACAAGCCCTCAAGTATCAAACAACTCCAGGTAAGCCATCTAGCCAATGTGTATCCTGCCTTTAGTTTGTTAAAAAGATTGATGTTTCATACAGCAGGTAGGTTCCAGGAGGTGTTTACAAGCTTGCAGAGGGAGCTGAGGATGTGGAGGCCTTCTTTTATGGCTTTGTTCATGTTATCCAGTTTGAAAAGGTCAACAAGTCAATGAATTTGATCCACCTTGCTGATTTGATGATGTCTTGAGATAGTCTGGCAGCTTTTTCAACTTCTCTGAGGGAAAAGGGGTTACTGATGTCAAAGCAAATGGGTGTGTACTCAACAAGAATTAGGAAGAGTTTGGTTGATAGTGAAACTTCAGTGCCAAACTTCAAGGTGAATGTGTCTAGACCATCTGGGAATCTGAGCCAGTTGGCTGCTTCAGTAGAGTTGACTCTGTAGATGATGTGGCCATGTTTGATTTTCCTGGCTGAGGTGAATCTAGTGTCTCAGGGAACATCAAGTGATACTCAGCAGGCAAGGTCTAGTGTGGAGTTGGCTTTCTCAATTAGAATGTCTTCATCAAGGTCTTTGAGTGGAGTTTCTGAGTCACTATATTCTACATAACTGCTCTTGCTTGAGACTCACATTTCATGATTGCTTTGGTGAGTTGACTCCAGCATGCAGTGTCCACATACATGGCTGATTGGGAGATGTTGAGCAAATAGTGTTAAGCACTCAGTCTTATGTAATAAGCACTAACTATCTGCTCTAGGAGATTTGTATGTGCAATGACACTGACATAATCACACTTGCATGTGATTACCACTGCATGTGATTCTATGACTGGCTGTTGGACATTACCAGTGTTTCACATATATGGAAGTGTTCTAGACACTTATGACATATGTCTGACATCAGAGTTTCCATGATGTTCCATTATGATCTATGCTTACTCAGTATGATACTGAAGAGACACTTATATGGCAACTCATACTTACCATATGTAGTTCAACCCACAAGTTGAACAAAACTCATGTACTGCACACAGACCATGTCTGAGGCATATATATACTGGACCCTTAGGTCCACAATAGTAACAGTTTTTAACTCAACAGTTAGAACAAGTGTTCAAACTTCCCAACTAGAGAATTACCCTGGGTAAACACTAAGTAAGTCTTAAGGTCCTTACCTTAGAACTTCCACTGTGTTGTATAAGTAGTTTCAGACTCTAGCCCAAGTCACCCTGAACCAAGTGCTTAACATTTGGCTCAGCCCCTCTGACTACTGTACTTTGCTTTAGATTATGAGCCCTGAGCTCATTGCCTAGGTTGACATCTACATACTTGCAATGGCTGAGCAAGTGATGCCACCTGACAATGGCTTGTGGTTTACCTGGAGAATTCTGTTGGGTCTCCTCAACACACTCTCTTTCCTACAAGGGGTACAATGGATTTATCTGCAGTTGCCATATTGGCAGGCTGAGTTTTTCTTTGCCATATCAGCCATTGCCTTTTTCACACTCTGTGTTGAGATGCAGCATGCACCTGCTTATCTCTTATCAAGTGGCAGCTACTGTGGAAGATCACTTTGGATCATGGAAAGTCCAGGTGGATTGGACCATTGGTCCTCCTCCTATAGATGCTCCAATGTTGGAAGATCTTGCAGATCCTCCTTTGTATCTTATTTCAAACCCACCACCTGAGTACAAATCTCAGATGACTGAAGAACTGGCAGTGTTACATTTTTTAGAGGCAAATCCAGAGATTTCCCTGAAAGAGCTCTGATACCAGCTAGATCAAGCTTTCATCAATGCCACAGAACATATTGTGAACTTAGTCAGACAACAGCAGCTGATTCAGACTGCTCAGGCTCACCTGTCTGAAGGATGGGTTCAAAGTCATCTTGAGACTACACCCTTACAGCCAACCTTTTTACAGCTAAGGGGAAATAATATGCCTGTCATGCAAGCATCTTTGCCTTCTAATTTGCATAATAGTGGAACATTTATAGGATATACTGATGCTGATGGTAATCCTATCCCAGTTCCCTATCAGGTAATTGACATTCAAGATGATCCCATTATCAAATCAAACCCTTTACCCATTCCTTCAAATGCAACTTCCCCAATCAACCTCTCAGCTCTCTCCTTCCCATTGGACATATAATGGTCCCCTACCATCCCAGTACAGGGATTGGCACACACCAACTCCCCCTCTGCCACCAGTACAAGTACAAATGCCAGTGGCAACTCCAGCTTATTTACCTCCAGGTCACCTGCTTCAGCAGAGAGTACCCTTTTTGGTTCCAACTCATCCAAACACTCCTGAATGCCTGTCAGCACCCCACTGGTCAAGAGCAGTCACCACTGGGAGCATGGACATAGAGATAAAGGAAGAGTTCAATGACATTATAGTTCCAGCAGAGATCAAGAGAGAGGTTTCTCCCTTGGAACCTGGAGAGGTTACTCCAGAACTCACTTACCCAGAAGAACCAGAACCTGGAGAAATTGAATGTACAGGTTTTAACTTTGGAAACAATGATCTTGACCCAAATGATTTTCAGACAAAGGTGAAGATTAGATGGGAAGAGGAGAGGAGGAACCATCAAATGATGGACAGAGAGGATTTCTCCCCAGGCATTTTAAGCTTGTGTCTGAATTACAAGGCTGAATGGTATGTAACAAGAGGAGAAGCAGCTTTGGTCAGAGATGATCAACCATGGCACACAATGTACAGGCATCAATACCCTGCCATGCCAGGCTTGGTTGTAATAGGGAAGAGACCAACCCCAGCTGAGATTTTTGCTCTGGGCTACAGTGATACCTTCTCCCTATACTTCATCATCCATAACATTTATTTGCCCTGGATGAGAGCATATGGGTTGGAGATCATGAGGAACTCTACAAAGTTTGCTTGAGTAAACCCAGGGAATGCTTTCAACCAGCACCCTTTCTTCCAAACATACTACTCTCACCCCTACACCATTCTTCAGTGAGATTTCACTCAGTTCTTACATCTCATTAGGGATTATGTCAGCATTCCCAACAACCCAAGAGAAAGGCTCAAGATCCTTAATCTTGAGGCAATGCACCCTTTCCTCTCCATGGTCTACCATGAAGACTGAGAACTGACACTGCCTCTGGATCTATCAGAGTATTTTGACATTCCAGATGCACCAGGCTTACCCAATGCCATTCTTTGCACCTGCACCTTATGCAATGGACATTAATTTCCTGTTATCAACTACTCCCTTTGATGAAGAAAACTTCCATAGTGTACCACTTTGCAGAAGTATACACAGGGACCATGTACACTTTAAACATATGATCCTTCCTTTTATCTTTGTACAACAACTTGACCTCTTTGTTGATTCATTCCCTTTTGTTGCACATCCTGTATACTCTCATGGCAGGATTGCTGATAGAGAATTTCACCCAGACATTTTCAGAACCCCATGTCCATCATGTGCCATAAGGGCCTGAGAAGTGGAAAAAAGTATCTCCTTCCTTGATTCAGTCCTGGGAACAGGAAACCCACTCAAGCAAGTTAACAATCCACATTATTTCCCAACTCTTCACTTTGGCACCATTGAGAAAGATGCTGGTTCTGGCTGGGTACTGCCACCAAGAGCTTACTGGGAATGGAGTGGATCAAAGTTGTGGAGGAAAAAGTTGAGAGAAAGATGAACATGGTAGATCATTGAAGAATCAGGAGACAGGAAAATGCCCTGAAAAGAGTGCAAGGATTGCTGGGACCAAGAAGAGCTTCAGGGACTCACAATGGGAAGCATAGGAAGATACAACCTATTCCCCAACCACCTCCTTTTGTTCCCTTTTTGATTACATCTCAAACAAACACTTTTGCTGACTGATTTGCATTTAATTGTCTGTTCTAGATATAATGGCTGCAAAAGACATTCTCACTTTTGTTCCCCTTCTCAATGGAAACAACTACAAGTTATGGCATGATTCTCTTGACACATTTGCTATGGCTATGGGCTTTTATTGAGCCTTTACTGAAGATGTCCCAGTGGCAAGAGTTGGGATTACTGCCAAACAAGTCCAAGCTTTTACAGACAAAGATATGCAGGCATGAGGAATCATTAAACTCCACATTTCCCCCTCTTTCTATCACCACATGAAACCAACTGCCAAAGAAACTCTCACTGATATTGAGGCTTCTTATGGCAAGCCTGGCAAGATCAGTGCCCTATCAGAGATGAGATCTCTCTTCCAACACCAAATCAAAAATGGAGCTAATCCAGTCAATGAGGCAAATAAACTCATCAAGTGCATGGATAGACTCAAGGCTGCCAGTTTCCCATTAGATGACAAGATCCTCACTATGGCCATCCTGATGGCATTACCTCAGGATTGGGAGAATGTGGTTTCACTTGTCACCACTACTGTGGAAGACACAAATTTCAAATCATCTGGAATCATCCCTCATATCCAGAAGGAATATCAAAGAAGGATCTTAGGAAGAGGGAAGAGTACTATCAACCAGGAGTGGTACAAGGGACCTTGTCATACTCAAAAAAAGTCCCTCATTCACTGGTTGTCCAATGTCAAGCCAGCCACCAATACCTTATATCCAGCCCAAAACAAGTTTCCCCAATGTGCCAACAAGCCCTGCAGGTGCAATCATCTACCAGGAGAGACATGCTCCATTAGTGGCCTCAAGGTATACTATTCTGGTGGCAGGCAGCAGATTTGCTGTGAGCCAAGAATTGTCTCTGCACCTCCTCCTTCTCAGAGAGACTTCCAGGGAAAAGGACAGGGACATGGACAACATTCAGGTCAAGGAAATGCCAGAACTCCTCAAAGAGGCAGCAAGAAATCTTCAGGGCAGAGCTCTTGCCCTAATAAAGGCAAAGGAAAAGCCAAGAACCATATGATTCACAACAATGAATCAATGGGATATGTCAAGGAATATGAAGAGCCTCCTACATATGATAACAAGGACTTCACTTATATTAAACAGACTATTTCAAGTTTGCAGAAGAAGGAACTGACATCAATATGACCAAGTTCTATAAGTCTCTTGAAGAGATAGATGCCTCATATCAGATGGACATGGACCAGCTGGTCATGAGTTCATCAAAGCTCACCATTTAGCAGCTCAATGAGCAGCTTGAGTTAATATGACAGGGACATTTGGGACCATTGGCAATGGTTTCTGAGATAGATATCCCTGAAGAACTTTATGAAGACTCTGTCAATCCTCTCACTGCAGAGGATTATGACTATGATGACCATGAAGATGGTCCAATGGCTATTTGTGAGTTTTCCACATCTGCCCCCAAGTACAAGGTCTCTTATTCATACCTCAATCCTATTCCAGAATATATTGGAAAGGAATCAGAGGATATTGAGGAAGGAGCCTTATATTATCTTGTATGATGGGTAAATGCCATGGATGTTATGTGTCCTAGTTCTGAATGGTATAAACCATGGGGTCTCAACTACCATGATCAACTCCTACCTCATCAGCTTGCACCAGGAGTGACAGTTCCAGATATGAGAAGAAAACCTCTCAAGTTTCAACCCTTCTACTGGAGCCTGAACCATAAAACAGGACTATGGTCCCCAGCCTACTATATACCACAATATAACATCAATGGCCATGACATGAGTGGAGAACCACTTGATGTCTACACCTATGATGGAGAACACAATTGTGATGAGTGTCATTCTCATCATGCCAAGTTCCTATGGCATAGTAACATTAAGCAAGGCAATCCATTAGGATATGCTGGGTTTGCACTGACAGCCCAACAACTTGCTGAAATTTGTCCTCCCCTTCCTGATCATAGCTGGTGGCTGGAAACCCCCAAATATCCATGTGAAATGGCAGATGGAAAGGGAAATTTCATTTTAATGGATGAGAATCATAATGTCCTCAAAATGATTCATGAATGGGCAACATGCTTTAAATGCAAGGATGAGATATTATCTTCTTGCACTGCCCCAAATAACTTGTTTTCCCTCCAAGATAGAAAGAAGGGAAAGTGCATATCTTGCCATTGTCATTTAGACTCACAAGCAACCATGTGTTTGGCATGTAAAGGGAAAAAGAGTCAATTGGTTCTACTTGACTCTGGAGCTTCAGTTCATTGCACTCACAACCTTGATGACTTTGTGTCATATACTGTGTATCCCAGTCTGCATCTCTCTCAAACAGCAGATGCAGACATGGTTGTTGAGAAAATGGGGATAGGTACCATGATCTTGTATCATGAAGGAAAACTAACAAAGTTACATGGAGTGGAGTTTTGCCCAAAACTCCTCATGAGAGTGATCTCAACCACTCAGTTGACCAACAAGGGCTATTCACTGATGTTGAATGTTGAAGGAACTCAAATCTTCACATCTAATGGTGACCTCTACTTGCAGTCATGCCCAATAGCATCTAGGGGGTCCCTTCATTACATTCATGTATCCTTGCAGTCTGTAACTGATCAGATTCAAACCATTAGCTCAAAGGAAACCTCTGACCTATGGCATGCATGGATGGGTCATTGCTTGTACAATGCTGTGTGCCAACTGCCCAAGGTGACCACTGTTCTGTCATTTGAGACCTCCTTGACAAACAAACCTTGTCCTGGTTGTGCCCTTGGAAAGATGACTGAGAAACCTTATCAGATCACTTACAAGCATGCCACTAAACCACTCAAACTTATCCACACCAACCTATGCAAGTTTCCCATTGAGTTGTACTACCATAAATGATATGTGGTCATGTTCATTGATGACTACAGTGGATATGCATCTATCATCCCTCACTTCCAAATCTGACACTTTTGTTATCTTCAAGGTTCCAGGGAGAAGGAAATAGCTTATATAAGAAAGAAAGATTATAGCATTGAGGCCTACTGCAATGCAGATTGGGCTTCTGACAAGAATGACCAAAAATCCACAACTGGAATGGTCATATTGGCAAATGGCACTCCTATTACTTGGTTGACACAGAAACAAAAGACTATCGCCCTGTCATCAACAGAGGCTGAGTACATGTCTTTATTGGACACATCAAGACAGGTGGTTTGGATCCATTCTATGTTCACAGAGTTGGGCTTTTGTCTAGATCCCATCCCATTGTTTGGAGATAATATGGGATTAATATTCCTGGCACAGAATCCTGCTCAGGAAAGGAGAACCAAACACATTGACACTCAATATCACTTCATTCATGAATGCATTGAAGACCACAAAGTCTTGGTAGTCTGGCATATTACTACAGACAAACAGCTTGCCAATATCTTAACCAAGAATCTGGGACAAGTCAAATTCCAGGATTTCACAGAGTTCCTCCTGTTTGATTTGGCACATACCAAATCTGGGGGAGTGTTGAGCAAATAGTGTTAAGCACTCAGTCTTACATAATAAGCACTAATTATCCACTCTAGGAGATTTGTCATGTGTGACAACACTGACATAATCACACTTGCACATGATTACCACTGCATGTGATTCTATGACTGGCTGTTGGACATTACCAGTGTTTCACATATATGGAAGTGTTCTAGACACTTATGACATATGTCTGACATCAGAGTTTCCATGATGTTCCATTATGATCTATGCTTACTCAGTACAATACTGAAGAAACACTTATATGGCAACTCATACTTACCATATGTAGTTCAACCCACAAGTTGAACAAAACTCATGTACTGTACACAGACCATGTCTGAGGTGTATATATACTGGACCCTTAGGTCCACAATAGTAACAGTTTTTAACTCAACAGTTAGAACAAGCATTCAAACCTCCCAACTAGAGAATTACTCTGGGTAAACACTAAGTAAGTCTTAAGGTCCTTACCTTAGAACTTCCACTGTGTTGTATAAGTAGTTTCAGACTCTAGCCCAAGTCACCCTGAACCAAGTGCTTAGCATTCAGCTCAGTCTCTTTGACTACCATACTTTGCTTTAGGAGAGTTGGTTGGGCATTGATGTGTGAGTTCCTCTGGTGCATGCTGCAAGTTTCTTGGCAGTGGACACAAAATCCTGGGTGGAGTTACACAGATCTTTCTTTGTCTCATCTATGGTTTCAGAGAGGGTGGTTGCTGATGTATTGTTCAGGCTGACTGCATCTCTGAGTTCCTGTATGACACTGGTGAGGAGTTCTATGTGGGTTCCCAGAGCTACAACATGGGCAGGTGGAGAGATGACATGGAGGGGTGCTGAGGAAGTGTCATCTAAGAGAATGGCAATCAATCTGATAACTTCTGTGGTTGTGGCTGACATTCCAGGAGTGGTGAACATGAGATTGAGAAGTGCTTGGCTAAGCAAGTGGTGTTCAGGGTCCTGGTTTGGTGGGAGAAGGGAGTGTTGGAGGAGGTATTTTCTAGCAAGAGATGCAGAAGTGATAGATGTAGAAAAGGTCAAGCATGTCTTTTTTGGTACATCCCGTGGACAGGGAGTTGTTAGTAGTAGCTTGTCTTTTGGTTGCCATGCCATTTTTGCTGTGTTGGTTTGAGTGGGGTCACCTGTTGGGCCAGTGGCCCTTTGTTGCTCATTAGGTTTTCGAGGGGGTGGGTAAATAAGTAAGGAGGTGGCTTGAGGGGAAGGTGTGGGGGGAAGGTGGGGAATGAAGGTGTTGAGAATTCGGGGTCTTAAGGGAGCCAGAAAAGATGATGGTGGTTCGTCCTTAGGAGACAATATGATCATGCGTGTTCCGTCACATACCCATCCAAATGTTAGCTATGCACGTGGACTATATTTGACGGCCACGTTGCTGAGTCTGAGCGAGTTACTTCAGCTTCCATGTTCTGGAGATATATTCCTGTGAACGAGTAGGAATGACTCTCTTCCTATGTCATTTGCAACGTAATCTTAGAACATTATGTTCCTGCTGCTACAGCCTTGTCACACTCCACTCAAGACGATATCCTTCAATACCCATCCCCAATCTTATAAACTTGTTACTTGCTTCGACTTTCGCCTCTCCGAACCGAAAGACCGGTCGTTGTAAATTGCCGTTCCCCTGTGCCTTTCCGTCTTGGTGATTTGAAGGTGAAGTGTCGGTCCACAATTCCTCCCAGCTCGACGGGGTGTGAAAAAATGACCTTTCCTGCCCTGCGATTGCTCTGTGCGTAATCGATCCCTTTTCTGGGCCTCCAACATGGGAACCAAAAATGACACTCCCCCTCTCTGGTGATAGAAGACTCCCCAGCGCGTGTGCGAGCTGGCACTGCTGTGCCTCGTCAAAAAGCTATCATCATTTAAATCTTAGGCTAGTGTAGTTTATCTGAGGATCTCACATGGAAAAAGGATCTGGCATAGATCACTGAGCACTTTCCCTTCAAGTCGTTTAATGTGCTGATACGAGATAAGTCAAAGGCATGTTGAGTTTCAACGTTGCACGGTATCGGGGAAAGGAACTCTGGATCAAGGGCGTCCCCAACTAGAAATGTGACTGGGAATGACTCGGGCGTGGATCGACAAAGAGTGTGACCAAACTCCCACAATTCTGATAGTAATGTCTATCCATTTGATTCGGGTCATTCTACGTATCAGCGACGCACATAGAAACAAATGATACATCATTTACCTGCATTCAAGTCCGACGCGATGATCTGTTTTGCAGGAAATCCATCCGTGACAGCTCTTCTCACCTCTATTCCAACTGAAAGGTGTAAAGTGAATCTGCTGTCATAGATCGTGTCACGGTTGGCTGCATATACTAACAACAACAGCCCATCTCCAGGAGCAGAGCACCTTCACGTTCACGTCCTAGCTTCAGAACTTGATCATAAGCAACGTGGTCGGACATCTTTCGCCTTTGACAACATGCATCATAAATAACCACTCATGCAATGCAGATCATACCTTATGAAGTTCAATGTTGTTATGCAAAGGTAAGGAGCGACCTAATCTGGCGATCAGTACCAGCCCTCGATGACTATTAAACCAGGAGGGCGGTAAGGGATGGGTTGTACGTACAGCGAATGCTTTTGCCTGAACATCTACAATATGGTTCTTGAGTTCGTCATCGTCCTGGATGCCAGTTATCAACTTCATCCACTCCCGTGTCTCACTGTCGACCAGAGTGTCGTAAGCACTGGGATCTGGTAAGGTACCTGGGTTGTCCGCCATATCAAGCTGCTGGAGCGGAGCAAAGATATGTTGCAATCAATTCCAGGACGGGTAAGCAATCCGCCGCAGTGATTTGTGGTCACAACTACACTGACGCCCTGACTTCCTTTTTGAGGAGTCCCTATGACTCCGTGCAAATCTTCTGAGTGGCTGCCTTGATATTACATAAGCTATGAACCAACCAATCGCAGGTGTCCCCCACAACTACTTTCCCTCAAGTCTACCATCAACCTAGAGTATTCAGGCGTTCATTCGCATCAATGCATGGTATATACTACCCTAAGTTTGCATTCATACCATATATTTCGATGAAATCAACTCCAAGGGTGTTCTCAATTTGCCTGTGACATGTGCGTCACTGTACATCTCTGCACTCAAATTTGTTCAGATAAAATTTTGTCTCAAATGCACTTAACTGAGTGAAGCTTGTTCGAGATACCACAAGGCCAAAGGATTCCATTGTCGACAGTCAATACCACAGCGCAGTGGTTCCAACTATCGATGATGTATCTAGCATTCAGATCACAGAAACATTTCGCATGAATCCGACTCCCGAACTCAGTGATGAGTCAGGCAGGTGATATTGACCCCTATTCGGAATGGATAAGTACCCCCAAGCTGTGCACATACGCTCTCTCTCTCTTCCCTCTCTACCACATCCTCCTACATCAACTTTTTCGCCACTCATATATAACAACTCGATTATTTCACGATGACCACAACATTCGTTGCTTCGTTCACCATCGCCTTTTCTCTGAAGTTGCCCTTCATAACCTCGGGTTTAACGACTGCATCCTCTTACATCTCCACCGGATGTCTTAATCAATTCATGACGTCGACGCTTATCGCTCCGTTCACCACCATTGCCCCCCCACTCTTACAGACTTTGCTTTCTCGTGTTGGCCTTTGGTCACCCGCAGTGAACACTCTGGTTCAAACTGTAATCGGGTCCATCCAATGGTGTCAAACATTGACAACACTCTTCCATATCTCCATGGACATCCTTTTCGTGGAGCGTTCCGCATGTCATCTGTATGTTCGCATCCGTGCATTGACATTGAGAGATGTTGTCAATCACATGATCTGCGATGTCTTGGTACATGAAGACGTCTCGGAATCATCGGATAGCAACCGCGCCATCCGTCCGACGCGGTTCTATGAGGGCGTGGGCTATGAAACGTCAGGGTCGGGGACCAGCTCCACGTTAATAGAGGATCTCGATGATGGTTGCGCGACTCCTATCAAAGGTAGTCCATTTTCCCCGCATCCTTCTTACCCACTGCCAGCCACTGTAGGTCGCAAGTTCCGGAGATCATTGCGAAGAATATGGAGTCTACGTCGGAAGACAACGGCTGACGTCGTCGCTAACAGCTTGTCTGTGACTGCGACCATCTCCAACGTCTTCAGTGTGACCTCATCCATGGAAAGTGCGACGTCTACGTCGACACAGGTGGACTCAACATCAGTATCAGATGAATGGGAGGATGATAGATCGAGGGCGTTAGCCAGCGACCATCTTGAAGGGATTTGTGTGACCAGATGTTGTAAGATGAGGTGGGTCGGCTCCCTGTTACTCGTCATTCACCTAAAGACCTTACATTCTTACATACAGACCTGATGAGACATTACGGATGGACCAGTGGACGAACCAGTCTGCGTGCCCATCGAAACGACGGCAAGGAGATGGCTGAATCGGTGCCTCGGAATTGTGAAGGCTGTCCCACTTTGACTCAATACTTTCCTGTAGTCTCTCTTCTCCACGGACGGACGTTGGCCGTGCATCTCTGATTTCATTTTCATGATACGCACCTGTCTCTATGGACATTCTTTAACTCTAGGTATTTGAATTCTGTTCTGTTCTTTCATGCTCATTCTCGGCGTTGATTGCTGTCTCTCGGACTGCTGTGTGTATCGATACCAGACATTTGTGTATTCTTTACAGAATCCAACACAATAGGACACTGTCATTTCATCAGCAACACTCTTAGACTGACTCTGAGGTGGCCACGAACGCTATCTCCCTACGTCACATCACGTTTCGAACCTTTGCCGTACGTGTCTTTGAGGTGTTCACCAGGATCGTAGCGCCGGAATTGTTACCCGTAGCTTGATGAGTTTGTGAGGGAGTACTCATCCACCATCGTGATAAGTACCAAGGAATTCGGTCTTTCGTTGGTTGTTGTCAGTGTGTAATTCCTTTGAACTAATAGTTAATCACAAGTGATGGACCACGGATCTACTCTTATGAAAGTACACCACAGCGGAACAACCGTCTGAGTAACGAAATGTTGTCCTCTACACACATTAATCAGCTCCTAGCCTGGTCGACTCTGCGCGTGATCTTAGAAGATCATGTTCCTGCTGCTATAGCCTTGTTACACTCCAGTTCATATAATAACCATCCAGGCCTATTGTCAGGTTTATAAACTCGATACTTGTTTCGACTGTCACCTCTCCAAATCGAAAGACAGATCGTTTCAAAACATCTTTCTCCTGCGCTGTCCCATCTTCGTGGTTTGTGGGTAAAGTTTTGGTCCACAATTCCTCCCAGCTCGACGGGGTGTGAAAAAACGTCCTTTCTCGCCCTGCGACTGCTTTGTGCGTAATCAACCTCTTCTCTGGACCTCCAACATGGGAACCAAGAATGATGCTTCCCTTCTCTGGAGAAAGAAGACTCCCCAGCGCGTGTGCGAGCTGGTACTGTTGCGCTTCGTCAAAAAGCTATCATAGCCAACATATTCAATCCGAGCCGAGTGAGGTTTGTTCGAGGATCTTACATGGAAAAAGTTCCTAGCACAGATCGCTGAGCATTTTCCTTTCAAGTCGTTTAGCGTGCTAATATGAGATAAGTCAAGAGGTTCTTGAGTTTCAACGTTGCAGGGTATGGAGGAAAGGAACTCTGGATCGAGGGCATCTCCTGCAAGAAAGGTGACTGGGAACGACTCGGGCGTGGATCGATGAAAAGAATGACCTAACTCCCACGATTCTGGTACCAATGTTCTCCGTATTAGCGGTGCATGAGACAAAATGATGTATCATTCACCTGCATTCAGATCCGATGCCATGATCTGCTTTGCTGGAAATCCATCAGCAACAACTCCCCTCAGTTCTATTCCAACTGAAATGCATAAGTGAATTGCACGAGATCGCGTCACATGTACTGCACTAACAACAACAACCCATCTCCAGGAGTAAAGCTCCTTCACGTTCACGCCCCAGATTCAAAACTTGCTCGTAGGCGAAGTGGTCAGACATCCTTCGTCTTTGGTAGCATGCATCGTAAATAATCCACTCGTACAGTGCAGATTATACCTTAAGAAGGTCAATGATGTTACGGATGGGTAAGGAGCAACCTGGTCTGGAGTAATCAGTAACAGCTCTCGATGACTATCGAGTCAGAGCGGCAAGTAGATAGCTGCACGTACAGTGAGCGCCTTCACCTGAAAATCCAGTATATGCTTCTTCAGTTCGTCGTCGTCTTGGATGCCAGTCATCAACTTCATCCATTGCCGCGTCTCGCTGTCGATCACAGTGTCATAGGTGCTGGAATATGGGTTGTCCGCCATGTCAAGATATTGGAGCAGAGCAAGTAGCGAACCACACCTAAAGAGAAGTTGGAATCAACGGTCACATGTATCAGCCGCTCTTTGAAGAGTGACAGTCATTCCTAAGTTCCCTAAACAGAGAATGGACATTTATGTGCATAAGAAACTTCAATTTTTTACTGTTTTTCTGAAAATGGACCATCTGAAGCAGTAGTGTGGCTCCTACCACTGTACGTTTAGAAAAAGAGGCATACAGATGTCAGCCTACGTAAGATGAGGAACGAGGTCGGCGTAGGGTTTAGTCTACGCGTGAGAAGCGAAGAAACCGTTCGCTTCTTGCTTCTGTCCACCTCGTTGTCCCTCATTCGTAGTAGCCCTACTAGTAATCTAAGCTTAAGACCTTTCCCTGCGTCTTCGTCACACCCACCCTCCACACCCTCTCACAGGCTTCGTACAAAGCTCACTGACCAGCCAAGTTTGTCCGACGCTGCACCACGCTACCCCTGTCCGCTCGAGCTCAGCCGTATCGGCACCCAGCCCGCCCTCACAGCTCGCTCTTCCTGACAGGTTTAGACCAGTTTCGGATCGGAAAAACCTACGGTTTTTCGCCCAAGTGCCTCTGTATCATCGAACGCCGTCCGCATTGTACATCCACATCAGTAGCATACTAGTAACTGAGTTCTCCTATTATACTTTCATCAGACTTTGAAGCTCGACACGCATAGACCCTGGACTATGGTATTTCACGCCTGTGTACCACTACAGTACTGAAGTGTGCTGTATTGTAACTAGCACTTTGCAACTATCATTTGCAGCCAGTCCCCACTAGCTGCTACAGCCTCGTCACACACCAGTCCAGACGGTATCCATCCAAACCCAATGGTGACCTCACAAACTTAATACTTGCTTCAACTCTCACCTCTCCAAACCGGAAGACTGGCTGCTCCAAATTGCCTTTCCGCTGTGCCACTCCATCTGGGTGATTTGTGGATGAAGTTTTGCCCCACAATTCCTTCCAGCTCGACGGGCTGTGTAGAAACGTGCGTTCCTGCCCTGCGATGGTCTTGTGCGAGATCGATCCCTTCTCTGAACCTCCTATATGGGAACCAAAAATAACACTCCCCTTCTCTGGAGACAGAAGACTCCCCAGTGCGTGTGCTATCTGGCACTGTTGTGCTTCGTTAAAAAGCTATCGTAACCAACGTATTCATTCTTAGTCCGGCATAGTGTGTTCGAAGATCTTACATGGAAGAACGACCTAGCGTAGATCGCCGAGCATTTTCCCTTCAGGGCAGTTAGCGTGCTGATACGAGAAACGTCAAAAGGGGCTTGGGTTTCAATGTCGCATGGTATCGGTGAGAGGAAGTCTGGATCGAGGGCATCCCCAGCCAAAAACGTGACTGGGAACGACTCGGGCGTGGATCGACAAAGAGTGTGGCCAAACTCCCACAGCTCTGATCGTAATGTTGGTCCGTTTGATTCCATCAGCAGTGCACTAGAAATAAATAACATGTTATTCACCTGCATTCAGATCCGATGCGATGATTTGTCTCGCAGGAAAACCATCTGCAACAACCCTCCTCAGCTCCATTCCAACTGAAACGCGTGGAGTGAATTCAAGACTGCATCACAGTTCACTGCATATACTAACAACAACAACCCATCTCCAGGAGCAAAGCACCTGCACGTTCACGTCCCAGTTTCAGAACTTGCTGGTAAGCGAGGTGGTCAGACATCTTTCGTCTTTTGTCGCGT
Organism: Scleroderma citrinum; assembly: GCA_029372045.1. NCBI lineage: Eukaryota > Fungi > Basidiomycota > Agaricomycetes > Boletales > Sclerodermataceae > Scleroderma > Scleroderma citrinum. Next base: position 1,680,033 of record JARFMN010000001.1, read on the forward strand.
CTAGCGTAAATAACCTATATCACGCCACTCGTGCAATGCAAACTATACCTTAGAAAGTTCAACGATGTTACGCACGGGTAAGGAGCAACCTGGACCAGACTAGTCAGTGCCAGCTCTTGGTTGCTATTAAGCCAGAGTGGCAAGCGGACTGTTGGACGTACAGTAGATGCTCTTGCCCGCACATCCAGAATATGTTCCTTGAGTTTGTTTTCATCTTGGATGCCAGTCATCGACTTCATCAATCCCCGCGTCTCACCATCGACCTGAGCATCATAGATGCTGGGATCTGGCAGTGGGTTGTCTGCCATGTCAAGGTAGTGGAGCAGAGCAAATAGTGAACCACCTTCCTACTTCCATTCGGAACTACTTTCTTCCGCATTAGACGTAACTGGAAACCAGATCTACTCAGCGAGTAAAACGCGGCAATTTTAGTGCTCGCCAACAGTGGGTATTACTTACAAGTTTATTAAGCGGGAAGCTATGAGTGGGGCTGCAGGCGAGGCTTCACCTCGTCTGCCTGGACTTTCAATGGCATAGACCAAAAGTGGAAATCCGCTACCGTGACCCTGACCAATTAAGTCTGTACCAGAGACTCCGACTTACCAGCTGCAGATTCCCTTGCTTGGCAAGGGTTCTGGGACTTTTCGAGTGACGATGGAACAATTTGCCTTATATGGATCCGGACCTGTAGGTGAAAATGTCTGAGCAAGGGTTGTGCCAGCGCAGATGGCATTTCGAGTCCCCTAGTTGAACCATAAAAGATGAGCATCCAAATCTGATGAAGTCATCTTTCTTGCTCAAGAGACGCCATTTGCAATACTCTTCAGCAGACCAAAGGACTTCGTGGCACAAATAAGTGAAGTGAGCCTCTGAGAAATGGGTTCCATTACGTCTGTGTTCGTATATATAACAAGTATATCCTAAACTTGACTACTCGTATGCCCAACTAATCAAGATCGGCCATCCGCTTGCAACTGCGGGACCACCAGCATGATGGGATGGGAGGAGGAGAAGGGATGGGAGGGGGAGTCCACCAGTCCCTCTTGGAGTTCACGGAACTCAGCGCGCCCTGGATGGTAATAGCAAGTTGCTGCAGTTCAGCTGGAGTGTAAGATCTGTGCAAACATCAGCTACGAGTTACACGCCAGAGTACGATTGATAAATACTCACGGGAGGAGTGCAATCAGGGCGTTTCCTTCATCCTGAGTCATGGAGCCAGCTTGCACTGCCTGGTTAATCAAGCTTTCTACAGTAGCAACGGTCACATCAGTTGTGTCCCGCTTCGTCGTAGATGTCCCTCCCAGATCATTCAATTGTGCGGTCAGCGTACTGAGCAAGTTCTGCAGCTGTGATGGATCGGTGGTGGCGCTTGAAAAGGATGGAAATTAGAAGATAACACCAAAATAAGATTGATTTATTTACTTGACCAGATCCGTGAATGCAGTGGCTTCAGCTTGAGTAATGATGCCCTTGCTGAGAGCGGTATTGATGAGATTCAAAGCGTCGGACGTCACGTCTCTTTTAGTATTTCCGTTGGTCAATCCCTCGATTTCACTTGCCAACTCATTGATGATGTTCTCTATTGTCGACGTGTCGTCCCTCTTGCTAGCCGCGCTGGGGCTTGGCGATGCCGAGGATGAGGTGGTTCCGGTAGGCAACAAAGCCGTAATGTCCGCCTGAAGTATGCTCAACAGCTGCTGCAACTGTTGGGGAGTCTGCATAAGCCTAGTGCACATCAGTATGGGACATCATCTGTGGTAAAGTGCAAACTCACTGAGGGAGTTGGCTAAGAGTGGATGCCTCCGCCGACGTAATGAGCCCTTGCTGAAGAGCATTGTTGATGACCTGCTCGATTTCCGATTGTATGTCCTGCCTCTTGCAGCTACGGGACCACCAACATGATGGAATCGGAGGGGGTGACGGGATCGGGGGAGGGGTCCACCTCTTGGCCTTGTTATCACCCTTCCACCAGCTAGGCACCGGAGGAGGAACAGGAGGAGAAGGAATAGCAGGAGGGGAGGGGGGAGTCCACCTCGCTTTGACAGCCCTGGGACCAGTGGCACTGCCAAGAGATCAGCGACGACGTCTCAACAGACGAGTACCGACACGGAGCACTCACGAAGGGGGGGCAGGGGCGGCAAAGACTGGGGCGACTACAGCCGCAAAGAGAAAGGCAGAAACGGTGATCGTGGAACGCATTATGTGAGATAAATACGTGAGTGGTTTAGGTTTACTTGAATTTGACCAAGGAGCGCTGTGATAGACTTGAAAACAGTCCGTCAAGGAGCTGCTAATAGGAATGAATGAACACAGAAAGTTGCTAATGGGGTCCGGTCAACTCTGACGATAGACAGGCTAAAGAGTGGGGGACTTACTAGGTAACCAGTACCTATGAGCCAAACGAAATGGAACCAGGCTGGAGAGACAAGACGATGGCTCCCATCCTTTAAATTCCTCAGCGTGGGACTGCACCGCTGGAGACCGCTGGTAAACGTATGATCGCATCAAGGTCCTGCTGATCGGAATGCACAGCCAGCGAGATCTGGTATCATGCTTCGTGCTCAACCACAGCCTTCCACTATGACAGCCAAATGATCCCATCGTCTATTCCCAGGAGTGTGTGCAAAGTGCCATTCGGTGAAGGGTATCCACATGAGACTTGAGAGGGCCCAATTCACTTTTCTGCCAGGATGCTGCTCCTAGCTGTAAAACGTTGATGGATGGTGGTACGGAACTTTTCAATCGTCAAGAAAATCACAACATCGAGTACGACAACGTAAACGCCATTGTCAGATTTTCACTGTTGGGCGAAGCTACTAGTACCATGACCTGTACATGTCAATGAGGTAAGCCACTGAAATCAAATGCACAGGTTGTTATATCAGTGCCAACAGGACACCATGTGGTGCCAGATAGGTTGAGAGGGGGCATAGCATTGCTATGTAAGTGATCGTCGTTTTACATGCATTATATGTGGTTCTCACTGGCGATGGAATGCAAATAGTAGAGCCTGGACTATGGCATCGCATAGTCAATGAAGCTAAATTGAAAATTTGACTTGCAGCATTCTTACTTCATGATTGGCAACTTGGTGAAATAGACCTCGTCCATCACGGTCGAAAGTGCCGCCGTCAGTGAAATGGATGCTGTAACTGTCCATCTTCCCACGTCTTCATCAGTGGTACTACCCTGTTGGTTAGTCTGGCGCGGTGACGAAACCTCTGTCCAGACCAGAATGGCTGACAGAAATTCAACTGCTGCCAATCCGGCAAATCCTGTTCATACACACCTCTTCTTGCTAGTTCGCCATCCATTGTTCACTGGAAGTGCCTTCATGACGTCTTCTATCGCCCCTGGTAAGGTAAACCTACGGTGGATATAGCGAGGCAATCATCTTCGAATTGTCTCGCATAGGCAACAATTCCTTGAAGACTCGTATAATACTCCTTTCTCATCAGCTCTGGGAGTGTGGCAACTTTCCTCGTTCCACAGTGGGGCCGCCACGCGGACTCTCGGGGACCACTCGTCGGTGGTAGCAGGTAAGTTCGGCAAGCAGGCGAGCGAGTGCGACCGCGAGTCATTCCAGTGATAAACCTAACAAATAAATGCTGAGATTCGAAGCTCAGGGGTATATTGTGCCTAGCCTAATCGGCATGTTATTCGATAACCGCATTCGTAGGTCCACAGGCAGAGTTACTTGAGAGGGCAACGCAATATGACATCCCAAACTGAATGGACGAACCTGCGTCCCTAGTACCATATAGAAGGGCCGACTATCTTCCTTCGGGTCTGCCAAGGGGAGACTACCCCACCAGTGATACTAATTTGGGTGCTTAGCGCCTGATGCTCAGCCAACTTGACAACTATCGCATTACAGTTCCATTACACTTGTGTCATTCTGTATAACGAATGCTTGGTGATGACAAGTGTATGTACATATGAATCGAATCGCCGTGCCAGTCTCAGGGGTCTGTCACGTGAATGAGTATGAAAGCCCGATGTTTCCAAATCGGATCAAGTTAGTACTTTGCTACAGCTCGACTGCCCAACACCGCCTACTTTGCTACTCGTCAGCGCAGGACGCGACCCCGACGGAGACATCGAGGGCCATTGTTTCCCTGTCTTTCTTTTTGTTTGGATCTTCAATTTGGTTTAAATACACTGGTCAGGCCTCGGAGGGTGCAGCTTATTACCCCGTCATCTCCTGACCCAGTACCTTGGCTGCAAAACAAATGGCGGCCTCTTCCTCAGCCATCAGTCCCGGAAAGCGTGCAAGCAGCTCCAAGCTCCTCAATGACTACGTTCGTCAACCCCACGCAAAGGCTTTATGTAATACTCACTCTTCCTCAGCAACTTGGCGACTCCCTTGGGAAGGGTGCGTTCGGTCAGGTATACCGTAAGTTCCATCCACGGAATGTGTCGGACGTGTATTATAAGCATAATCCGGTGTAGGGGCACTTAACTGGGCCACTGGTGAAACCGTTGCTGTCAAGGAAATACAGCTGAGCAACATCCCGAAAGGCGAACTTGCTCAGATCATGGTACATTGATTCCGAAATTGCTCCCTACTCTCTTAGTGACGTTCTATCGCAGTCTGAGATCGATTTGCTCAAGAATCTCATCGTGAGAAGTTCTGTTTCACCTCGAATCGCAGTGTCTTATCGCATTGCACTAGCATCCAAACATCGTCAAGTATAAGGGATTCGTCAAAACACCAGAGTATTTGTACATCATTCTTGAGTTCGTATGATTTTCATTGGAAAGATACCCAACATTGACCAAAAATAGGTTCTGCGAGAATGGATCATTACACAATATATGCAAGCGCTTCGGAAAGTTCCCCGAGAATCTTGTTGCAGTATATATCTGTCAAGTCCTGGAGGGTCTCGTATATCTTCACGACCAGGGTGTCATACATCGTGACATAAAGGGCGCGAACATATTGACCAACAAGGACGGTTGTGTGAAACTGGCCGACTTTGGGGTTGCCAGTTCCACTACAACAGGGGCTGTCAGTGATGATGCCGTTGTTGGCAGCCCATATTGGAGTAAGGCTGCTCCTTATACTCTAGAGTTCACCGCTAATCTGTTGTTATCCCAGTGGCACCAGAAGTGATTGAGCAATCGGGTGCAACAACGGCATCGGACATATGGTATGTGACACCCACTTGGTAGAAGAATGCCGTTTTATTCCAACTATTCCCACATAGGAGTGTGGGCTGCGTCGTGATTGAGCTGTTGGAAGGAAAACCACCGTATCATTTCCTCGATCCAATGCCTGCGCTCTTTCGAATTGTCCAGGACGACTGTCCCCCTATACCAGATGGTGCATCTCCGATTGTCAAGGATTTCTTACTTCATTGCTTCCAAAAGGACTGTAACCTTCGTATTTCAGCCAAGAAACTTTTGAAACATCCTTGGATGATCTCTGCAAGGAAACAACTGAGTTCGTCTTCTGGAAAGGATGGCCCTGCATTTGATGGAGGCTCGCAAACTTCCTCTGGTATACCGAAGAAGCCACCCACCAATTATAATTTTGATGAAGCTGTACTCAAGGTACAAGAGTGGAATGAGGCCTTGAAATGTGAATAACATCTCTTCCTTTCTCTTGGCTGTTCTAACGGCAGCAGCTCCAACTCGACCTTCAAAACATGGGAATCGTCCCCAATTGGATGGCCCACCCGCTTCACCTACACGAGCTACTCGTGACAAGCCCGGCGTGTCGATTCTTCAACACTCGGTCCTGGGCCTGCAACAGTCTGTATCCGTGCCTCTGGCACTCAAGCCCCAGGCTAGTGTAACTGCCCTACCAATGGCGGCCGTCGGCCTTGTCGACAAAATCCGTGAAACAGCGCCCTTTGTTCTCCAACCTCCTGAAGAGCAGACAGATAACTGGGATGACGATTTTGAGGATGGGCCGTCCTTCAATAAGTTACAAGGTACGTCTTGTAGCAAGTAAACTTCCGTGTTACATTTCCTGACATGTATTTAGGCCTTGAGAAGACTGCTGCTGAGGAAGACAAAGTCGAAGTCGAAGACTATGCTCAGACTATTCGGCCTAGCAGAAGTCCTGCAGGTTCTAACATAATTCCATTAGCAAAGGCCCCCGCAGCAGATATAGTACCCATCGTCGAGGACTATTCAGATCTTGCCGTGGACGAAGACGACCTCGCACTCCAAGAGAAAGTGGCCGATTTCAAGGTACGTACCACCCGTTGGTGTGTTGCAAGTTTATCCCATTCCTATAGATGAGGAACTCCGTCCGTCGTGGCCTCTTCCATCCAGATGATATCAAAGTCCTTGGGATTTCACCGAGTTCACCTGGTCCCAAGTCCGCCCCTCTACCAGGCCTTGTGCGCAAAGCCTCAAGGCCCTCATTGGGCGCTTCAGGTCAAAGTGTAACACCGTCTGGCCACTCCCGTTCGCATTCCCGATCGTCTTCGTTTGTTGGGTCCAATGGATCTGGGTCCTTCGGACGTTCAGAGGCGAGACGTGCAGCGAGCTCACATGAGTTTGATAAGTATGCGGAAGAAGATAACGAAGACTATGATGATATATTTGGAAAGGTTGGGGGAAATAGTGAGTAATCTCCTAGTCACGGTTAGTACCTTCCGACTAATGAATGGATTAGGTCTCGAGCAGCCGATGCAAACACTGCAACTCAATACCCGGCTTTCTAACAAGTCTTGGGTAAGTAATTATTGCGGTGCATTCCCTTTACCGCGCGACCTGAGCATTGAATAGCTCGGAGATGAAGACGACGAGGACGACCCATTTGCCGAGGTAAGGAGTATTGGCGTTCTTCTGGTCGCGTTCCTTACCTGCCCCAGATCGATGAGGGCTTCGCAGAGGATGATCTGGAAGCTAATCTACAACGTGACAAGCATGCCCGTTTGTCCAGCATGGTGACTCAGCTGATCGACGAACTTACACCATCTGCACCGGATTTCCAGCTACGGGACGCCTGCGATCAGCTAGTGGGCACATCTTTTCATACCCGGAGATCGACGCTCTGACAATCATTCATAGATTAATATTATAATCGAGAACCCTGAAATGTTGGTTCAGTTGGTATCATCACATGGCATGCTGGCGATCTTGGAGGTGCTGGAGGGAAAGTGTTCGCGAGATGTCTTGATGAAATTGCTTCACATTATTAATCTGGTAAGGCGATTAATAATTCCGTAAAACATGCAATTGACCCACAATCCAGCTCGTTACGAGTGACCTTGGTTTCTTGGAGAGCTTCTGCCTCATCGGTGGCATCCCGGTAATGATGGGTATGTAACATTTGTAGTGCTGCTTTGCCCTTATTAACTTGTATTAGGCTTCACCTCCAAGAAGTACCCCTCAGAGTGCAGGGCAGAGGCATCAAACTTTATCCGGCTCCTTTGTCACACCTCAGTATTGACTCTTCAAATGTTCATTGCCTGTCGCGGTCTCAAAGTCCTTGTGGACCTTCTTGACGAAGACTACACGGAACAAAGTGAACTAGTCATCGATGCTCTGAATGGCATTGGGAGTGTGTTCGAGTTGCAAAGTCCAACCACCAAGAACGACTTTTGCCGCATGTTCATCAAGGAAGGTCTCCTCGACCCGCTTTCATCCGCGCTTCTTAATATTATCGGGAACACGAGTCCAACTGTAACGGAAATGAAGCATAAGATTATACAGATCCTACTCGTGTTTTCGCAAGTGACGCAGAGCGACATTCATGTGCGCAACGCGATAGGCACGCGTAAGATCGTAAGGCGTGAGTTCCCAGTAATTCTCGCAGTGAATGCCTTACTAACATGTCACTAGGGTTATTGCGAGCATGCGAATTGATGGAGCCAGAGCATCTGGTGCAAATGCTGAAGGCGGTGAAACACTTGTCTATGAATGCGAACCTTCTCGAGGTCCTCCAGAATGCTAATGCCATTGAGATTCTCATCAGACTACTTGACCAAACCAAGGCCAGCCCCCACAGCACGGTATGTCTACTACTGGAACTCAATCGTATCCATACCAACATGAGATCGACGACAACCAGGAAATGTCCAATCACATCTTCCAGACGTGCTATAACCTTTGTCGGCTGAACAAGTCACGGCAGGAAGAAGCAGCACAAGCTGGCATCATCCCTTGTTTGAAACGTGTCATCGAGACTAGTTCTCCGCTGAAGCAGTTTGCACTTCCCATCCTATGTGATTTAGCGAGTGCTGGAAAGAGTTGTCGGAATCTCCTTTGGCAGCACAACGGCTTGGGAATGTACCTAAGGCTTCTGGAGGACCCCTACTTTCAAGTTAGCGCTCTGGAGGCGATACTCTCATGGTATTTGATCTCTTCGATGTCTTCTGGCAGCTCACGAACGATCATTGCAGGCTGCAAGACGAAACAGCCAAGATAGAGGATGTGCTAGTTAAGCCAGAATCTCTTGAGGCACTGCTCAAGTGTTTTGTATCTGCGAAAGCCAACTCGTTTGAGAACCTACTTGATCCTCTCCTCAAGATATGTCGTGTCTCTACGCCAATCACCATCGGCCTCGCCAAAGCGACCTTTTTCAAACGTATCATTGACAGGCTTGGTCACAGCCGTGCTGTCGTCCGGCTCAACCTCCTGCGTATTTTACGCACAGTATGCGATGTCCATCCCAACCGGGCGATCCTGGTGGAGCGATATGGTCTGCATGAGATGGTGCTCAAGCTGAGCAAGGATGATGGTGCCGTCCTCGTTCGCGAGCTAGCGAGAGAGATCTTGCCTGCACTCGCTCCAGCGCTAAAGCCCGCGATTAGTAAGTCTGGAATCAAGGGTCACGACACGCCCAAGAGTAGTTCGATCATCGCCCCCAAGAAAGCGCGTCGAACGGCCTCTGAGACGTCCGCGATTCTGGGCACGTCCAGTCCAACGTCGCTCGGATCGGGCGTTCCGTCTTCGTCGAGACTTGGTATTGAACGTTCGCATTCATCGTCGAGACACCGACTAGGGGATATCCAGTGGCAGCAGGGTGGATCTGGAGGACGGTGGTGAACTTGTTGAAGTTGCTATTGGCATAGGGGATGTCCCTTTCTGCATCTTTCATTTCTTCGTTTCAGATCTGTTTTCTTTTCATTTTCGTTGCTTTGTTCGTGCGCACGCTGCACCCTCGTTGACACACAGCACAATACCACACGGGACTTACAGTAATAATCTTATATTTATCGCCCAAGGATGTTCGAACAGAGATGCTATTGGCCCACTCAGCAGTGGAATCACATGTGCAACTTACTCTTACCACGGGCTTCATCGGGTAAGTTCTGAACTAAGGACACATTCATTTCAGGAATAGTGTCACGCATGGTGCAGAATCAGAACGACGGACCGAACTCCGAGAGTCAAAATTGTGCAACCAACATAGGAGTAGAAACTGGATTGTCTCCACGGCGGAACATTATTAGAAATAAGCTACGCACAAAACAGGTTCTACTTGCGAGCAAACGGTATCTGGAAACCCGAAAGTAAGGCCCTTGCACGATTTTGCGCCCCAGCACCTTCTGTATTGGTGATGAAATGGATATGGAAACCAATAGGTTTTGGGTAGGCATCCAGATTGACCTCAATTTGGGGGAAGAGGCCCATGGCCTCCGGTGGAAAGCCGATGCTAACTACGCCTGCAACGCCACTTGGCGTTTTCAAGTTGGAGGAAGCTGGAGGAAGTGTGATGCCGTTGAACTCGCGCAGCCTGGGTAGGACGAATTCTGTCAAGGTTGCGATGAAGTCGTACATCTTTGGACCTTTGAGGGTGACTTTGCAGCCCAGTGGAATGCCTGGCCGGACCCAACCACTGACAGACTTCTTTCCCTTTACGATTTCCACACCGCCGCGTGATGCCCTGCCTCCCCCGTTCTCCGTCTCTCCAGAAAGGGCACGGAATGCCGCAATGGCACCGATTAAGGCGCTTCTATTGTTAATTGCGTCTTTTTGCATGGTGTGGAGGACTATTCTGTCCAGCTGTACGACATTTTGCGGAGTTGAGACAGGCGCGGGTTTTCTGCCCAGCTGATTCCCGCCGACGGGTGTGTTGCGACGGTTTTTCGAGTATGGGTCGTCAGGATCGAACCTGAGACGGACCTGTCGAGGCGGGGGACGAGAACCAGATTCGTGGACGTATGTCATGTACATGAGGTCGTCCTGGAGGGTGGTGTAGTAGTGGTCTCGGAGACGACACGCCCCGATGTCGCGGATGGCAATATCGACATGGGGAATGGGCAAACCCTGTCTGTCGTACTTGAGGGACTTGCGTATTCTTGGTGGTCTGCGGAATACGCGAACAGCTGGTGCGACGTGGGCGACTGCCGCTGCTGCACTCATGAGTAGTACTTGGTGTAATGTGGTCGAGGGTGGTAATATGAATTTTTAGTTTGTTCCTCTTTCAACTCTTGTCTCTTATCCAAGCGAATGGCTTTGACTGCCTCGGCACAGTCATCGACCCTGTCAACATGGGACGATACAATTGTGCCGGCGTTGCGTAAAAGTACGTAGGACCGCTATTCGATTGCAGGAAACTAAGTTCGTCCCTCTTTTCTAGGGCTCGAAAGCGAAAGTCGCATTCTAGCTAAACGTATGTCGGTTGCATCCATTACATCTGCAGAAGAGTCCCCAAGGTCAAACACTCCTTCAAAGTCCTCTTACATTTCTCGAGAGCAGCGCACTACCCCGGTTCATGTCCCAGAACCATGGAAAAGCAGCGCAATTCCTAGACCAAGTCTTCAGCACCCAAGTCATGATGAACAACAGACTATCCACTCGCGCCCCAACGGCGCGTCCTCCCCCCATCTCCTCCCTAAACGTTCCCGCACTTACTCGCAACCCCAAGTATTCGACCCTCTCCATCCAAACGGCAACGGCTCTGCTCTACCTCCAGATACTCGTCCAATGTCTCCTCGCGCAACTGACGTTCGTCCAACGCGTATACCCATTGCTATGCGTAACAGGACGACTAGCACATCCAGTCATGCCCAGAGTATGGCTCCCAGAGCAGACAGCCGCAATGGCCTCCTTCCCTCCCTACCACTCCAGCCACCTCCCAATCCCGAAACATCACCCGATTTATGGGTAGTGCAGGAGATTGATCGTACCCCTGCATCCTCCATTCGACATCAACATCCCAATGCTAACCTCATGAACGAACTTCCACCATTTGCCACCCCCTCTCTCCGTTCGAAAGCTCTCGATCCCCCTATTGAAGAACCGCGGATATCAACAGATTCGGAAGAACGCCCATTCGAACACTGGTACAGAGGGGATGTACATCGGAACGGGGGTGTCGGTGAGCTCCGTGTGGCTAAGCAGATGGAGATGTTGCAGATCGCCAACTTTGGGCACAGCATACGACGGCCTATGCGCTCACAAACACGGGATGTTTCAGGTCCTTCGGACTATGGCCGGAGACGAAAGAGAGCCGAGAGCATCGGCACTGGCACCCGCGATAGTCTGTTACTTGACGATGAACGAGCACGGGACGTTGACATGGTTCTCGACGAGAGCCCATTGACGGACATCGAGGCTGATGCAGATACTGACACTGAGGCCTTTTATGACGCTTACATTGGCATGGATGACTCGGTGCCCCCCGGTCTCAGCGCCTCAATGCCGAAGTTGCCACTTTCTAGTTCGGCTGACGTACGAAGCGAGACACCAACCACACTGCACTCTCCGGCCCGAGAAGACACGACTCCTGCTCGTATTCCCGTTACTCGGGCAGCATCGGAGCCACTAAGATCTGACACACCTTCAGGCCCTCCCAGGACGAGTGCAGAGAGTGCTATGGCTTCCCATCCTACCCCGGGTTCGCGTTCTCGGACTACCTCACCTGTGTCCCAGTCGTCAGATCAATCGCAAACGAAGCACCGTGCCAGGAGCCCAGTAGCTTCTTCCCCTGCCTCTACACCGAAGAAGATGAAGACCAAGGCAAAGACACCCCCGCCAGTATCACGACAGAAGGAGGATCCACGGCATTCGGTTGCTGTGTATCCAACACCGGAAGGCGACGTGGTAGACGCCATACCGACGTGGACACAGCCTGTTCAGAAATCGCGGAATTGGGATGATGTAAGGAAGATGCTTTGCATATCCTATTTGCGTCCGCTGACGCTGTGTAGGTCGTGCTTCCGGTTGTAGCTCGAAAGAAGGGATTAGACGGGCAGTATGAGCAAGCGGATGGCAGTCCACGCACAAAACCACCCGAGCCCATAAAGCCCGTATGTCTCATCATCTACACCTGTAGCACAGCTTTGGGTATTGATCGATCAACCAATGTTCCATCAGGCCCCTGGCACCTTTGGTTTCGACTACTCAAAATACAAACGACCCCGTGGAGACGAGATACCTATGGACGAGTTTGGGCAGGTTCGAGAAGAACCACAACCCGTTGTTGAGGCAGAGCCCGCGAAAACCGACCCACCACCAGAACCTGTACCACGCGTGTCTGTCCAGGAAGATCCGGTTCCCCGGCCAACCCCACTACGTTCCGAGTCACTTGCACCTTTCTCGCAGTACCTGCAAGCCGAGGTTCCGACCATCAGCGTTACGCGACCCTCCAGCGAGACCGAACGAAAGCCACCAGAAGACGACGATGCTGGTGGAGTCGGTTGTTGCAAGTGCGTCATCATGTGATCTTGTCTATTGTGTGGGGGACCACCGGGGTACGATGGATCATGTCTTGTTCTATGGTGGTGTCACGTTCATAGTTGCTTTCGCCACGGTTTCTTTGTCTGGTGGTGATTATCGAGGACCGACTTTTTTTTTGCTTTCCTGCATTGTGTTAGGTTCATGGTTTATTGCATAATACTCCTCTCGTTCAGACAGATACCATGCATGCATTTGGAGGTGGGCCGCTTTCTGTGTTCGTGCTCGAGTCCACACATGTTCTTCGTATTCATACCTACTCCTCTCCTCACTGTCCGCGACCATCCATCAGCGGCCCCTCGTTCGCTAGTATTACCTTTGTACTATGGATTTCCCATGCTTCTTTTCATATACTCTCAGGATACCTTACTGCAGTATTTTCATCGACGGGCTCAATGCATCACTTTCCATCATTAACTTTTGCAGGGTATCATGAAGGGAGTTGCATGTGTTCAAAGTATATATTTATAGTTGCGTATATACCACCCCCTCCACTAACGTTGAGCGATGGGCCTGCCTTGAGGTATTCCATGCGGTCTACGTCCGTCAATTCAAGCCGACACGTGGCAAGCACGTCATTTACCTCGGTCTTCACTTAAAGCTTCCAGGATGTACCCATCTTTGTGGTCATTCGACTGATCCTTGGGAATGTCGAACCTGAGGAGAAAGTGGTGCCCATTGGCTACCACCCATGTCGGTACACTGCGATACCGAAGAGAGGTTTGCTAGATAGTAAGAATAATACCGCGGAGACGTACCAGGCTTCGATGCGGCAGGCGGAGCAACATCCAAGTGCATCGGCATGTCAGACCACTGGATAGCTTCAGTTAACCAGTAGGACTATGCCACGTTGGGTGTGGCATTACGACCGCAGTATCGTCGTGCTCTTCCCCGACGAGTCGATCGCAGGATACCCGATTTCGAGCCAAAGGAGTAATGCACTGTTGGCAACTCGGATCTGGGGGTGTTTCATGTATTCTTTCCTCCGAGACTTGGATCTCGCAGGCACGCACAAGTTGTAATAGTTATTGGCGCAAAGGGCTCTCAGCTCCGTACCGTCCCTGTATAGACCGAACGGTGTGCAACACGGCAGATTTGAAATCACAATGCCGAGAATACTCTCTTCCACGCCGACACCGTGCTGAGGATAGGTTTAGGCAGTAATAGAAATCCGGGAACCTCTTGTCTGGGTGGAATAACAAGCCAATAGATCTTGACGGCGATGAAAGCGATGAGAAGCTCATTGCGGGAGGTATCGTCTAGAGTTTTCGTAGTACACTGGCCTGTATTGTAACCTCAGAACGAAGAAGAGACAGAGAATTGCCAGGTCATGTTACTGCTGGTCTGATACAGGGGCAATGCAAACAAGTCTAAACGAAATAAGCAGACGCAATTTGCACTTTGAAGTCGTCGAACGCGATGGTGGAGACAGGACTCATCGACTCGCATGTCTCGCTCAAGCAATGCAAGCTTGCAGTGGAGGCCCTTCACACGCATGCCACCAAGAAGCAAAAGGAACGTGCAGAAAGCGAGCTTTTGCCAGGCAAAGAAGAGCACATATGGCTGCAAGTCACCGTGAAGAGGATGCAGCCAGAACAAAAACTAAAACCTATCAGGATGTCCGTGGGCCGTTTACTCTAGATATGTTGCGTGGACTCATGTCTCTTTCTTAGCCCCCTGAAACACACCCTCGTTGATCCTCGGACATCTGGTGTGTGCTTGATCACCAAAGACCCACAACGAGAATACAAGGATCTCCTTGAGCAACACAACATCAAGTTCATATCTCGCGTCGTCGGAATCCAAAAGCTGAAGGGAAAATTCAAAGCATACGAGGCACGGCGACTACTTCTCAAAGAAAATGCCATGTTCCTAGCAGACGACCGTATTATCCCACTCTTGCCACGCCTTTTGGGAGCAAAATGGTTCGATGCCAAAAAGTAGGCTTTCATCGACACTTTGTGTCTTCCAGGTTTAATGACGACGAAAAAGACAGCCGATACCGGTGAACTTGAAACGCAAAGATCTCAAGGTCGAGCTAGAACGCGCCATAGAATCCTCATACATGCACCAGAACAAAGGAACATGCACGTACGTTGACATCTTTGTGTAAACCTACTCAGCTGCTGAGTGACTACCGGTATCACAGATCCGTAAAAGTTGGAATATTATCACAAACGCCGAAACAGATACTGGCCAATATTCAGGTGGCCTTGCCTGCGATCGTCTCCCATATAAAACAAGGGTGGGAGAACATCCAGTGTCTGTATATCAAAACTAGTTCCAGTATAAGCCTCCCAATATGGTCATGCGACCTTTCAGCAGACGTCGAAGGACGATGGGTTGGTTTGACCCTCGAAAAAACGGAGGAGGAAGATGAAGATGAAGACGAAGATGAGATGTCTGTAGATGAGGCACCATCTCGTTCGCCCACACCGCCCCCTCCGAAGAAGGCCCCTCCAAAACCCCGAAGTTCGTCCTCGAGTGCCACGCCTGCTGTAGCGGAACAATCACCCAAAAAGAAGTCCAAGTCCACCAAAACTGCCGAAGACCGGACAGCGGTCCTTCCTACAGCCACGATTAGTCACAAGGAGGTAAAGATGAAGCGAAGCACAGAAGTCGGGGCGAAGAAAAAGGAAAAGGTGGTGAAAGGAAAGACGGGCAGAACTTCCAAAGACATACTATTAGACAAGAAAGTGGCCAGGCCGTAGTATTGTCTGTTAGGCGGATAGATTTGATAAGTTTCCATTCCAACAAGGGTCTCTGAGACAATACCGAGTTCCGTTTCCGGGTTTCCGGGTTTCACAATGCATTGATCCGGCCAGCGTCGACATATGGGTTCATCGTCCCCACCATGGCAGAAAGGAACTCGACGAAACTTAATATCCCTCAGCCTGCCGGAGATTGTACTCTCGTTGGTGTCTTAGAACAGCTGGAGCCCGATAAGCCCACACATGGCAGGAAGATTGCGCTAGTAAGTCCTTGTCGGGATGTCCTCACAGTCAACACTCAGACTCCATAGATTCTACACGGGACGATGGGGTAAAAAATTGGCGTTTTCGTAATCCCAGCATGACGTTAATATTTGAGCCAGTCACAAAGATTACCTCTTCCAAAAACGCGTAGCTCTGCGCTTGCCACTCGATTCCTTCCGGTTTGATTTTCGGTGAGTGCGGAGATCCGAATTGACAGTCTCATCATTGAGATACATGTAGCGGAAACCACGAAAGCAGTGGTCGATGTAGGTACGCGGGGTTCGCCGACGATGTACAGGATCTTGTCACCGTCGTGGCTTTCCTTCGCAACACATATGGATATGAAATCGACATGATCGTGGGGCACTCCCGTGGGTCCGTTGTTGGTATACACTGGCTATGTACATCAGAAGAGGGGAAGCACGTGAGCGCCATGATCAATGTCTCGGGACGTTATCGGATGCATGTGAGAGCCTTTTACTCTTAGAGTGAGATACATGCTCACAGAGGCTTGTCAGCGAATCTTCGGTAGGCCCTCCCGTTCTACTCTCAATCAGCAGATCTGATGTCGTACAAGATCGAATGTCCATTTACAAGGAACAGTTTGATACCAAGGGATACTACGAATGGAATCTGACAGTCGCTCGTCAGCCGGTCGTACAACCAGTATATCCTCGGGAGCTGGAGGAATTCGCAAGTTGGGATACTGGCATTGTTTGGGAGAAGTTCCCACAAACGATACATGTCCTCACGGTGCACGGGCTGGGTGACGAGGTTGTACCAGTGTGAGTATGGCTATTTTATCACGCGATGCTGGCTCCTCATGAGAAATTGGACTTAGCTACGATGCCATCATCTATGCGCGGGCATTTGGAGCGAGGACACCAGGGACTCATGTACTCCATCTGATGGAGGGTGCTGACCACAACTTCACTAATGTAAGTGGACTTTCTCAGGGGTAGGCTGTTAATCACGATAACTTGTGTAGCGTCAGGACGATGTTGTGGATGTTATTTTGGAATGGTTGCAGGCTTACCGTTCAGGGACACTCGTGACTGGCCTATTGGGAACTGGGCTTCGAGGAAGGTTATAACGTTGGAGTATATCTGTGATGTAGCTAGAGTTGATAATTTCTACAGAGTAGGGTACCACATGTCTATTCATGCACATGCACAATATCCGTATGTGTAGCACGGTCGAAGTTGACCTCATCTTTCTGGCGATGTGTGTTCTACTTGATCATAATAGAACTCATCTAGAAACCCTATTTGAGACACTCTGCCAAGCAGCATAATCGCGGTTGTGATGCATCGATTTGCTTCCTACGATTTCAAGGGTGCTCAAATACATTACAGGTGCAACCGACGGTTAGTACCCCAACGTGAAAACGCGTCTGCACACACGATGCTTACTGCGAATTGCATGTGTACGCCCTCGATCTAATGTTTCAGGAAGACGGCTGGTAACCTACGGTCGGTGGTTCCCCTCAAATACAACAAAGATGTGTGACTGTTGCCAGGATATATTGCGACATGTCTTCCCAATCTGATAACTACCTGCTGGCTCAGACCTAGTTCTCAGAGCACTTGGGCATTCGGCTCAGCCACCCACAGTAATTTTTCATATTAATACATCCAAAGTAGCACGTTCGCGTTTCATCAGTGTCCCTATGACAGAGGCGAACTGACATGTTGCAGATCAAGAATTCCAATCCACCACGCATATGATCTTCCCGCTGTAGAGGCTGTAAAAGACGCATCTGTTGTCGAAGTGAGTTCGCTTACCTGTTTTTGTTCTCTGCCATTTCTCTGTGAGCCTCTTGAATCTCAGTCCAGGGATATACCTGCCCACAAATACGTGGTTGATACTCGGATATTTCGATAAAGATTACACTAGTCCTGACCTTGTGAATGTAAGTTCGAATCTGTCCATCCTTCTCACCGCCTGTTATCTTGGAAATCATATCCTGAAAAACCGCACTGCTTGCGATTACAGAGCCCTTTCTGTGTGGTTCTACAGGGAAGTAAACATACCTGTTGATGAGCTCGCTCTGGTACTCCTCACTTCGGGACCGCAAAGTGGACCCCTGGATTTTCAGACGCCTATAGAGGATTGGGCCCAAGTCAACTGAGGGGACCTCCCTCCCTTTGTTGAACAACATTGAAACCGGCTGTCCGAGTATCAAGGGGTGATCTCACCACTCATGATGGCTAGCATTATCATTCTTCCATCCATAGCAAGGGAGTTGATGTTCCGCTCCCAGTGTGTGGGTCCAACGAAGTCAACGACTATATCAACACCTTTTCCGTTGGTAGCTTTCTTGACTACTTGGGAGAAATCCTCTGTCTTGTAGTTGGCAACATGAGTGGCGCCGTTTGGGATGGAAAGGAGCCAATCCAGCTTTGCTTTGCTGGACGCTGTCGCTGTAACCGTCCTCCTGAACATTGCAGCGGGATGGTCAAAATATGTGCAGAGTTGCAGTTCCAAGAAGACTCACGCGCCAAAAGTGCGTGCTATCTGTATCGCCGCAACACCTACGCCAGAGGCACCAGCGTGGATGAGCACGTCATCATTCTCCTTCAGTTCACCGTACTTCAACACGGCTTGGAAGGCTGTGTGAGCATGTATGATGAAGGCGCATCAACGTATCTGGTGCATATTAACATGATGACACGATACACCGTACCTGTAATGAAGTTTTCCGGGATACTTGCTGCTTCGATCCATGATAGGTGTGTTGGCTTTCTGATCAGTAAATCTTGGCTGGATTCGATGTACTCGGCGTATGCACCCTGATGATAGATCGCTGAGGTGGAGCTGCACTGTATCGTTTGTCAAATACTTACGCCGCCAGCCAAGCCAAACACTTGGTCTCCTATGGCCCACTTCGTGACACCTGGACCCAGCTGTTCGACACGTCCTGAGAATTCAACCCCTAGAACGGTGGATGCACCGGGAGGGGGATTGTGGTTTCCCTCCCGCTGCATCAGATCCAACCGGTTCACTCCAAATGCAATTATCTGCAGAGAAGATAAGCTCGACCGCCGAAAGCCCTCGTCCGATCGTGCTGACCCTGACCACCACCTGGCCCTCCTTGGGCACTGGTTTGTCAACTTGTCCGAAGTACAGATTCTCAATGGGACCTTGGCCGTCCTTCACCAATACAGCTCGCATGGTAGCCGTCTTGGGTAGTGTGGGTTATTCGAGTGGACAATGGCCTACTAGAGGTACTGTTTGCAATAGGGCCGATTTATATACACACCGTGCAGCCAAGAAGCTGAGGACGCTGACGCAACGTCGAGGCTGCATTAGTCAGGCAAACATCTGTTATCTCATATCATAGGCCGTGACCAGATAACCTGCTATGACCACCAAGTGGACGATAGCTCAGATAGCACAGTTCCCCAACAGAGATGGTTGTGGACGCCCATTCACCGAGGCTCCAGTTTCCTGCCACCGAGCATGTGGTCCTCCTGTATCTTGCGCGCAACGAAACCTCTATCCATCAGTTGCGTAGCACTTCAAGTCGTTGCATGGCCCGGTCATCAATCTTTCCACCGTGATTCGGAGTTCATGCGAGCCTCAAGAAAGACGCCAGACCACTAGTGATTGATCTGATACCATCCTTTCGGTTCCTTGCTTCTGCATCCCTTAATCATATACCTATGGCCACCAACGTCACCTTCCATCCAGGTTCGTAGGGTTTTTAGTGACGGTCGTTTCCACCCAACTATTCCTAGGTTCGGTCAGTGCTAGCGAGCGATCAGCGTCACTGAAGCAGAGGGGAGTCACTATTTGGTTGACTGGTCTTAGTGCTAGCGGCAAGGTCATCTCCAACTAAATGATATGCTATGAAATTCAACTTTAACCCCAGTCCACTGTCGCCTGCGCCCTCGAAAAAATGCTGTTGCACCGGGGAAAGTTTACTTACCGTCTAGACGGTGACAACATCCGACTTGGCCTCAATAAAGACCTGGGCTTTGACGCGATATCGCAGACAGAAAACGTTAGACGCATTGGGGAGGCACGTTGTATTCGAATGGAAATAATCCAAGCATTTACAGGGGTCCATTAGGTTGCGAAATTGCTGACTGATGCATGCTGCGTCACGATTGTTGCTTTCATCTCACCATTTCGTGTCGGCCGAGAAACGGCCCGCAAGCTTCATGAAGACGTCAATTTGGGCTTCCTCGAGGTCTTCGTGGATGCACCGCTGAGTGTTGTTGAGCAACGCGACCCTAAGGGGTTGTACAAGATGGTTCGCGCTGGAGAAATCCAAAGTCGGTGATCTCACTGTCCACCACGATGGCAGAACGTCTTACTTTGATTGTTAGATTTCCCTGGAATATCTGCACCTTATGAAGTCCCTGAGAATCCCGACGTTCATCTGAGAACGGCTGAATGTGATGTGACGGAGGCCGTCAAGAACATCATTGAATACCTTGAGGCACACCATTACCTTTAGACAAATTTGCGATTTATGAAATGCACAAGTAGCGGGTTGTACACATGGGATCGATGATGGCGTGATACGTGGGTGTGTAGTGAATTTCAACCCGGTAAACAGCAGACGCTAGTTCGATGATGACGTTCTTTGCACTGATCTTTGTTGGCGGCCATCATTCTTGAAGTCCTTATCGTGCGGTCCATGAGCCTTGTCAAACTACCAAGTTCATTGACGTTCCCTTACTGGAAACTGTCATCGGCCGAAGGAACTTTCTTTACACACCTGAAAGGTCCACTGACAGCCCCTCTGTAGGGACAGCCCAAGTTTACGTTACTCTTCCCTGATAAGTTAGTAAGCAGAACAAAGTCTAAAGAGTAGTCGTTCCAGCTGTCGATGCAGTAAATGAACAAAAACTCCATCGGCATTCGGAAGGACACGGCATCATGAGCACATCATGATTCAGTTGCCAGATTGCCCTGTGCCAGTCAAGCTCCATGGTCCTTGCACCCCCCCGGTATCTTCCTCTGGAACTTCTGTCTACGACAACCAGTAGAGAGACCGAGCTTGTATTGTCCATCCATGGCGACCAACATCACTTTCCACCCTGGTGTGTGGGTTCATTCGTTACCATTATCTCAATCTCACTTTGTCCAGGTTCTGTTAATCCTGGAGAGCGATCGGAACTACTGAAGCAGAGGGGAGTTACTATCTGGCTAACAGGTCTCAGCGCCAGCGGCAAGGTGATCAGCATACCCTCCTCTGATGGTGTTTCATTTGATAGAGCTTCAATCAGTCTACCATCGCCTGTGCCCTGGAACAGGCTTTGTTGCACCACGGAAAGTTTGCGTACCGTTTAGACGGTGACAACATTCGATTTGGTCTCAACAAGGACCTCGGCTTCGATGAACAGTCGCGAGTGGAAAACATCAGGCGAATTGGAGAGGTGAGTGTTACACGGGGATGGTATTTGGTCTGCACGCGTTGATCGTTAATCTGTCCAGGTAGCCAAACTATTCACAGATGCAAGCTGCATCACTATCACTGCATTTATATCACCGTATCGTGTTGATCGACAAACGGCTCGGGAGCTCCATGAAGCAGCCAAGCTGGGCTTCGTCGAAGTCTTCGTGGATGCACCGTTGAGCGTTGTAGAGCAGCGCGATCCCAAGGGCTTGTATAGAAAGGCCCGTGCTGGGGAAATCAAAGGTAGGCAGTATTGCCCTCTCTGAACGGATTACGGAGTGCCTCACGCTGGTTATCAGAATTTACTGGAGTATCTGCACCTTATGAAGCTCCTGAGAAGCCAGAAGTTCATGTGAGGACAGACGAATGTGATGTGACTCAGGCAGTCAAAGTCATCACTGAATACCTGGTAGCCAACGATTACCTGTAGATGATCTAGGAACTAGCACTACTGAGAAATCCGAATTTTGAAGCTAACACTATACTGCGATCTGATGTCAGTGATACTGTTCGGAGTACGCGGCCTATATACCAACCTGTATTCAGACGTTATTTACTGAAGCACAAAGCGCGCGCCCACTGTGGTCCACTATCTTTTATTTCATTATGACAGCCTGCACGTGAAGCTTTGCACGAAGTGTTCTATATATAAAGTAGGTGTACTACTAAACAATGCAAAAAAAAACTAGAATAGTACCAGTCTTGTCCATGAGATTGCGATAGAGTTAGGTGGCGAGAGATCAACGACGTCTTGCATTGCGTGGCTTATGTGTCCGAGAAGTTTGAGAGCGAGTGTATGGTTTAGTCTCCTAATGGTCCTTATACCATTGGGTATGGCGTGAATACCCCGTACTCCAAGCGCCAAATAAAAGCACGTCTCTCAATACATCTGGTATCAAAAAAACCGGGGGCGGTGACCATCTTTCCACGTCATCCAACAATTGTTCACCTTCACCGGCGTTTTTCAGCTCTTGGAATATGGCCTCCTTGACAAGATTGACACCACGACGGAATACTTTATCCACGTTATCGAGATCGACACTTGGATACAACGTCTACATCAGCGAGATCGAGTCGTCAGCAGTGCAATATATCATACATGAATGCAGCCACTCACTCCGACAGCATATCCATCACCATCAGAACAATCCAAGTTGATCTTGGAATTGCCCGGTTGACGAACCCAAAGGTGGATCTCCACCGACGACAGCGAAAACCAAACGTGATCGTCAACGACCACTCGCCCAAACTCATCCTCGCCACTTCCATTGCTGGTCCATGTCTCCTGTGTCATCAATGCTGACGACCGAAGGTGCTGGGCAATGGTGCCCTTCGCCCCTGGGCTGCGATATTGATTGGCTTGTTTGATAAGAATTTTCCCGACAACGAGTAGATCAGGGATATCGCGAACGTAGGCCTGTAGCTTTTGCATAACATCTCCATCACTTTGCACGAACGCACTCTCCATCACCCACACTTTTCACGACCACAGTCTACCGTGGTACCGCACGTCGATAGTCAAATCGGGGGTTGCGTTAATCGATGCTCCTTCGATGGAGGTATTAGCCAAAGTCCTCCAAACTAACTTGCATTCAGGGACTGGGATGGTGGCCAGTGTGCGGTGAAGACGTCTGATAATGTCATTCAAGACAGATTCGTGTGCAGAGGAGGGTGATGAGACCATCAGACGTCGAAGACCTGGGAAAAAGGTTAACCTAAGGATTAAATAATGAGTAGTCAACCACCTGCCTGCATGCGATGATTGTATCTAACATACTTGTTCCACGTTTTCCGATATTCTCCACTTTCTAAGTGGTCCATAATGTAGTTATAGTCGTTCGAAGATACATCTTTGTACTGCTCTCGAAATTCTATTAAGTTGTTGAAATCTGTAGAACGATAGTGGCTTACCACTACGTATTTTTGTGGGGCGCCAGAAATTACTTGAAGGATTCTATCGCATCTTTCTTGATAAATGAAGATCAGTTGCAGAACACTATAGTTATATCTTTCATGATCTTACCGAAATCTGGTGAACTGCTGGAATGTACAGACGAGGGAGAGGTATTGTGCCGTGTGACTATGGTATCAGATTTGACCAAAGCTGAAGGAGTCTGTCCAGTTGGCAGCCCTTTCAAGACAGTGGATGCACCGGAACGCCCTCGATTGGACGACCGCTGATACTTTTTCTCCATCTCCTCGACAGAAGGTGACACTGGTGACTTGGCAAGAGACTTGTAGTGGCTCAGATTATCTCAGCAACTTTCTCACGCTCAGTTCTGAGTCTTTGACTGTGCAATTGCCCATCGCTCACCGCACAGAGCCAGTCTCATTCGCTTAGAGCGACACTCAAGTCAATCTATCGATGGTCCTTGGAAAAGAGTCTTCTCCTCCAACAAATGGCGGCGGGAGACACCTCAAGGTCGAGGACGTCCAGGAGGCATATATCGAGCAGAAGGATCGGTATGCAACCCGTTTTCTCTCAGAAACCAACACGATTTACCCTTACCATATCACTTTTCAGTCTGCTCGCTGCTCTAAATGCGTCCCAACGCATCCTCGGAAGCCTCCGTGACTTCAACAAGAACGAGTGGATTGTCAGGTATCCTACACTTCAGGACCACTCTGCAAACGACCTTTCGTCAAAAAAGCCTCGCCGCTCCATCCGTCGCTCTCTCTCCTTTGCTGACGAACCTGATAACCAAACGGATGTCGTCTATACCCCAAATCGGAAAGGCTTGGCCCGTTCCGTCACGTTAGCTTCAATCGCAGACGCTGAGGAACAACTAGGAGAATCAGCATCGGATGCGACCGCTTTAGAGAATGGCAAGGCAACAAACGACGACGAACGGTTACTGCCTCCAAAGTGCGGAGACTTTAACATTCTTCGCCTTGACCTCAAGCTTGGTCCCTACGGCGCTTCAACTTCCCCTACTGCCCTCGTCTCGCAACTTGAAAGAGGTTCCATTGCCAACCTACTGGATGAGCGGATCGCCTCTGCCATCCAACACATGGATAAACTTTGCCTTCGTGTTATGGATACATCTTCCAAGGTCCTGGTGACAGGTGACCTGAATTCGGGGAAATCAACTTTCGTTAATGCGTTGTTGAGACGGGGGGTCATGCCCGTTGACCAACAACCTTGCACCACCGCCTTTTGCGAAGTTCACGACGCATCTGAAAACGACGGCGTCGAGGAAGTTCATATCCTTAAAGAGGGCGTATCCTACTCCATCTCCGATCAATCAACATTCAGTCGCGTCTCTTTGGCTGACCTAGAGTCCATTGTCACGGACAATGAAACGGGTACCCAGCCTGTGTTCAAAATATATCTGGCAGACAGCAGGGTTCCATCAGAGTCCCTATTAAACAATGGGGTAGTCGACATCTCACTCATCGACGCCCCTGGCCTCAACCGTGATAGCTGGCAGACAACTGCGGTCTTCGCTCGCCAGGAAGAGATCGATGTGGTGGTATTCGTTGTGTCGGCCGAGAATCACTTTACACTCTCTGCAAAGGACTTCCTTTGGAGCGCCAGCAACGAGAAAGCCTATGTCTTCATAGTCGTCAACAAATTCGAGCAGATTAGGAACAAGGATAAGTGTAGGAAGCTGGTATTAGAGCAGATCAAAGAATTCAGCCCTCATACATACAACGATGCAGCGGACCTCGTCCACTTCGTTGACTCAGCCGCCGCTCTTCGTCCCTATACAGCCAACCCCGCATTTGACGACTTGGAGTCGTCTCTCCGCTCCTTCGTTTTGGTCAAGCGATCAAAATCTAAACTCCAACCTGCTTCGACGTATCTGTCCAATCTATTGACAGATATTGACCTTTTGGTTGGGGCAAACGCAATTGTTGCTCAGTCGGACATTGATCGGGCCAAGGACGACCTCCTGCGATCGAAACCGGTCTGGGAGAAGATGAAGAACGACCGCGATGCATTGGAAGATGCCTTGGAGGCTGTTGAGGAAGAGGGTGCATGCAAGACCGGCGAGAGGACGAAGGTTATCCTTGCTACTGCCTTAGAGCGCGTGGCACAGGGCCAGCCCGGCCTTGATCACTCCATTAGCCTCCCAACATACCGTGGCTTATTCGGAATCTGGGATTATGCACGGGACGTCCGCCAAGCACTCCTTTCCAGTTTGGATGCAGCAGTTAAGTTAGCAGAGGTGGAGGCACGCGCCACGACTACAGCCGGGGTTCAGAAAGTAAGCGACCTCGCGAGTGACTACCTCCCGCAGGGGACCGAGCGTTCACGTCGGGTGTTTGTGCCCGAGGCCATGTTCAGCATTCGTCCAGGCAAGAAGGGAGGACTCAATCGCCGCCACTCTGCAACAGCCAGCGCTGTTGTCGCAGGTGGTGTTTACAACCTCGGAATTGGTCTCGCGCAGCGCTCCGACATGCTCGATACTACATTTAGCGATATCTTCGACTTCAACCACCACTTGATCGTTCATTTTGGGAGTGGAAAAGCGGAGGAAGAGGATAGCGAGACCAGTCCCACGGCGCTTAGTGTCCTCTCTGTTGGCGTGAGTGCCTTGACCATAGTGGGTGGCAAGGCCATTGGTGCTCGGGGCTTCATCGATGGTATCATGCGTCTTTCCGAGCTCTTCGCCGACGACTCAGCTAGGAAATGGGTGGCCCCCATCGCTGGAGCTGTTGTCATTGGAGCGACTGCTTACTTTATCCTCGAACTGCCGAACACAATACCACGAACCATTGGTCGCCGTATACGTGCTTCGCTAGTCAAGGTCGAGGAGAATGCCACTGAGCAGGAGACTTTTGTGCATGCACATGCAGGACGTATCAGCCGTGAGACGCGCAAGGTGTTGCGACTAGCATCTTGGGATCTCCGGGAACGCTTCCGAGTGGCGATGGAGGAAAGAGGTAAGGAAGTGAAAGATGCAGAAGAACTTGACAGGAAGGCGCACAAGGCTCTTCAATTCTTCCAAGAAGTTGAGAGAACGACGGGTGTCGTCCGTGAAGATGCGGGCCTGGTTGGTGCGTGAGTTGATTGTTGCAAGGTTCCACTACATTATGTTTCTTTGTCTTGTCTTTCCATTGTGTCGTATTAATCCATCGCTATGCCTGTGTCGAGGTACCACTTAGTATTCTTTCGGATACATAGGTGTTTTTCCTGTCCTCTATATGTAAGTTAATGCTCGGTGAGTGTATGTGTGATAGATCCTAGTAATCGATCACATGCCCTTTTGACACTACTTATATGATAGTATTGCGGCGACTTGGCTTGTTGGTTTGTCTCCTGGTTCCTCCGAGCCCGGCAGAATAAAGAATTGAAGCTTGGTTCCTTGTCACCACAGGATGGATCATCACATATGTGATCTCTACGCCCACTTTTCATGACATGATTTTCCTCGGTGATGGGCAGACCGATGGTAGGTTCAAGAGATGAAGATCAGATTCATTTGGAGCACCAGAATCCAGGCAGCTGTAGAAGATGCTTTAAAGTTTGCCCGAATCGTTCCTCTCACAAGTTGACGTAGGAGCAGTACCGACGACCTCTAGCTTGTGAAGTGGTACCTTGGATGAAATGAGTGTTGCAGTAGGTGGAGGACCCTGGCTTGTGATAGGAAGCTTGACATGAAATTGCTGATGGCATGCATGTTATGAGGAAGTTTCTGGGCGACCAGTCTACAGTATAATGAATTCCGAGTGGTGACAGTTTCAGTATTCACGCACCCTATCGAGCTAGACCTCTTCATCGTGGAGATCTCACAGCGGAAGGGCAAGAATATGATGGGTATTTCAACCTGCTTCACTAAAGACAGGGTTTCCATGGTGCTGTACCACTGTTATGGATACAGGACTTGGACTCTGCATTGCGTACCCCTGGGGCTTGGAATATCTACGTTTCCCGTTACTTCAGTGGTCCAAGGGGTTACCAGTATTAACACCGAAGAACCTAATCACCAGAGCCGCGGTATCCAATAATCCTCGGGTGACTTTGAGAAGGATAGCACGTTTCCGATTCGATCGTCTTTAGTTCCGTTCTGCAGCACTTCATCTCGTGAAATTCCTGGGTACAATATCAGCCTGATCAGTACATTTTTCCCTGAGTGTGACAGCCATCGAGTGGCAATCGAGTTAGCGACCTGCTTAGAATGTTCCATGATTGCATGTCAATCGCCATGCTATAAACTGCATTGAATAAATGAACAACGACCTGAGGACCAATACACTATAGCCTTCCATCACAAGCTGACGACACCGAGGGGAAGAAAACGACCCTATGCATTTAGTAAACAAGGACTCTGCAAACCATTTCCACGCTGTAAGGATACGGTTCAGGGAGATCAGCATGCCGTCGTCAAGTTATCTCCGAAGCCCCGAAGAGTTTCTGTTGTTTGTGAGTCCTGACCGGGATCATTCTTCGATTCCTCTTGAGTAATTTACCTTCCTTCCGAAAGCCCAAATAGGGGACAACGATTCTTCTATTGGAATCTGGTCATTTTGTCCATGACCAGGGTCGCGACAGCCGATATTATCTTATCTTGAGTCCTGAGAACCTTTACCGTGAACCGTGTTCCAAGCTGTCAAGCGCAGCGAGTAGTCACCGTAGTCCTCGGCCATGCAAATCCATGGACCAGGCAGGGTTAATATCTAAACAGTACTGGCAAAGTGTATTACTGCAGGCTTTTCAAAGTTGCTGGAACCTAGGAGCACTATTAACAACCTTCCTTATCCAAAATATCTCACAGCCCGAGGATTCATGAAGGTCATCGCATGCCATTCAAATTCCGAGGAGTTTCCCTGGTGGATTATCCATTTTCTCGGTAGAGATGGTGCCAAGAGTTCCCATATTAACACTAATAATGGCCATCATGAACTGATGGCATTTGTCAGGCATGGAAAACTGTTCAGGGCGTGCTGTGACTTTATTCTAAGCCTAGGAGCCATCTCCATACTGATTAGGAGAGCACCCTGTTCATCCCCCCTCCCTTCATGGACAACAGTGCAACGGACCCGAATGTCCTCTTTGGCGTAAAAGGACAAGTGGCGGTGGTCACCGGCGGTGGAACAGGTCTGTTCTCTCACGGTGGCTTATTTCGTCCCTCACATCGGGCGCACTAGGCATAGGACTTCTTATCGCAAAGGCGCTGGAGCACAACGGTGCAACTGTCTACATTATTGGTAGACGCCTCCATGTCCTTGAGAAGGCTGCATCAGACCACGGTGTAGGTTGTCGGATGATCCTGCCGTTGTTAGCACCCCCTAACTATTTGCTTCCGCCGCACTAGAAATTTGGCAATATCATACCGCTCCAAGGAGATATCACTTCTCGGGAATCGTTGCTGGAGATTGTTGAGACTATCAGGGCTCGCCACGGCTATATCGACCTTCTCGTCAACAATGCTGGAATAGCAAGAAACTTGCTTCCTTCTCACCTTCCTTCTCCACTTGATAACAGCGCTGGATCACCACCATCGATCAAAACCCTCCAAGACGTCCTTTGGAATACCGGAGACCCCTCTGGGTTTGCAGAAACATTTGAGACCAATGTTACGGCAACATATTACACAACAGTGGCATTTCTTGACCTATTACATCTTGGTAACTTGCGACGGGGTGCACTTCCACCCCTATTTGCCGCAAAACATACACCAACCCAACAGCCAGAGACACACAAGGTTTTCGCTAGCTTGGAAAATGATGGTTTGCTTGGTCAGGGTTGCGCGCTGCTGCTATATTTGTTATTTATGTCCATGGTTTTCTTCAGGTGCCACACTTCCTGCGGGCTCATTAACGTCAAGTGCGATGCCTGGTTTACCGCAGGTTACGTCGCAGGTCATCACAATATCGTCGTCGGGGTCATTTCGCGTTGATGCACGAATCCTAACGGTCTCCTACACATTGGCGAAACAAGCGTGCACTCACCTAGGGAGACTGATGGCAAATATTCTAGCGGATTGGAATATCAGGAGCAATGTTTTATGCGTAAGTGCAGGTATTCTTGTCAGTAATGATGGACTTGACGGACCTGCCACATAGCCTGGGGTCTGGCCAAGTGGTGAGTTCTCACGACATATGGACTCCTTCGCACGTCTGATCCTAGAATCAAGAAATGACCAACACAGATGTATTCACACCTGCTATCCTCGCTCAAACCGTCCCTCTCGGGCGAGTCGGTACGTTGTCCGACATGGCAGGTTGCATACTATTTCTTGCAGGACGTGCTGGTGCCTACGTGAACGGCGCAAACTGGCTGGTAGATGGTGGCCGAGTCAATGCCGTTGCCAGTACCTATGAACCATGATTGATGTTGAGGCCATATGACTTCTCATTGTCGAAACGGTATATAGCATAGTTCATAATCAGCATGGTCAGTAGCAGTGTGTTAGGATCTGCTCAACCAAATTCATTTCATATTCAATTTATTAGTCAAATAGACAATTTGATCTCTCCTCAGCGAGGGTTGCTGGGGATGAAGTGTTTGATATTCGACTAGAAAACACATCGACCCAGAAGTCAAAAGTATACAGTGAAGGTGTTAGCATAACTACTTGAAAAACGCCGCAAAGAAAAATTACACTACGAGTGGGTCCATCAGATTAAAACAGAGTCACGGAACGCAAACGAAGACTTGATCTGGTAGTAATAGACCAGGAAAACCTCTCTAATTACTTGTAGAAGTGGTGTATTCTGTGGTGGCGAAGCCGACACGTGAATTGGTAGTGTCGAAGACGCTATAGTACCGCTCACTGCATGGAAATTAAAGTCATCCCTCGGATCTGGATAAAACAGCGTGAAAACATACAGGAAGCTGTATCCGTTGATGAAATCCAAGCCGGTGCCCACTATACTGCCAATGTCTGCGATGACAAGGTAAATCTGGCCACTGTTTCCCCCGATTATGCTGTTCAATGAGCGAGGCCAGATTTGAGCATTGGGACTGAGGGCATAAGCGTGGCTACCAATGTTGAAAGTCAAAGTCTGGAGATTGTCGTACTGCGACTGGGAAATAGTAAGCAGGCCAGTAGCAGAGTCCAGGGTGGCACCCGTAACAGATTGGTATGCTGAGAATGCATCTGCGAGGGAAGGATGAAATATGTAGACGTTTATAAGCTGAAGTGAACTTTCACGCACCGCTCGCAATCAGAATGAGGGTTGTACCTGTGTCGACAATACCAGCTGTGGTGGAAAGAATAGTCTTGCTTCCGTACGAGATTGACTGGTCGATACCCCAGTAATTACTTGCAGGTGAGGTGCCGGTAATAGGCACGTAATTGACAGAGCTAGTAGTAACCGAACTATCATAACCACCAAATGTAAGCTCTCCGGAAGTTGAATCGGAGGTGGGGATGAAGTAGACTCCGAGAACGGCTTCACTGATAACACCCTGACTGTAGAGATTGTCGACAACAGTTGGGATGGTGTTTGTGTTGGCAACGGTTCCCTTGGTCAAATCGGTGGGGCCAACGCCAAGGATGCCATCAACATGTTCGAAGCCTGTTGCTGAGCTAGCAACACCAATTGATTGCTTCGAGATGGTCAATCCATTGCCAAGCGAAACGGTGTCAGTATATTCTTCCCCACTGAAGCTCCCAGAGCCATATTTAACAGACTAGAAGCACAGTGAGGTTCTGCGTGACAAATATAAATAATAAGACTTACAACACGGTTGCCTGTGTCCTGGCTCGTGCTGGTGGGCTTGTAGGCCTTTTCAGCACCAACCCAAGTGTTGGAACTTCCAGTGTCAATAATAAGAGTGTCTGAGAAAACCAGCTTCAGGAAGCTACTACTGGTGGCATGGGACCAATACTTACACTCAGTTGCGGGGCTTCCAACACCAACTTGAGCAGTGTAGGAGACAACATCATTGGTTACGCTAACAGACGCATCGCGCTTGCTAAAGGTGCCATCGAGCATAGCCTTTGCGCGAGCCCGATCGGCCTCAGCAATGTTGATAACACCCGTCGCGTTCACTGCAGCAGCGAAACGAAGAGACACCTTGTTGCCGCTTGTCGAAACAGGAGATGCATTGGCAATGGAGAGGGAGAGTAGGAGGAAGGAACAGAGAATTTTGGAGGGGAACATGACGATCAAATATCCTAGTCAGCGCAAGAAGCTAAAAATTTACACGTAGCAGACGACGGGTTGTCTAGAGACTACCGTTCAGTTCTTATACACTCTGATCCCTCCAGTGGTACCATGTGGTCAGAGGTTTTCTGCATATGAATAAAGGTGGTCGTATGTCGTTTTATTCTTCTAAGCACCACGAGGGTCATTGACTGCGCGTTCGTGCCTCCATACAGTGGCGCACTCAGCAGGACCTAAATATATGCTCTAGCATTAAACAAACACAAGTGTATACTCACCTCGGTTGATACAACCTATGACCCACCATTCATTCTCTATGGGCCACACAAAGGGTCAGCACTGCAGATCTCACCTTATTGTTTGTAAAATTTCAATAGGGCATTCCCGTGCTTATACCAATATATCGACCTTAAAACATCCCTATATGCATGAAACTATCGACTTACCGTAGGAGATTTATCGAGTGTACATGGACCAATACACGTGGATGGACGATTACTTGATTCACGGGATATATCTTGGTCACAAAGTGGCTAGGATTGGTCTTGCAAGCGGTATTCTGGCGCAGGAATACATAATAGTTTGTGAACCAACCATTATCGACAGGGCTCAGACGCCTGGTAACTTGAGTGGTGGAGACACGGGCCCCGCCATCGGCGGCGCTTGAACGGTCAGCTTTAGCCTTTAGCTGTACTGTCGCATGGAATACTAGAACACAAATATGGTTGATTGCGCTATCGTGTGGGGACATGATCCCACGCTAAGTGCGCAAAATCGAGGGGGTGCCACAAGAAGTATGTTGACGTTGATTGGGACATGTTCGTTTTTGTGGTGGCCAGTGTTCTGAAAAAAGCGTCTATGGTTGTCCATCAATTGTCAAACCAGTGGTACAGGTTGACCGGTAGACTACGTGAAACCTCGTTGGTGATATGTTAGGTGTTTTCTAGTACCGTGTCAACGAACAGCACACACTTTGAAGTCAAAACCATTGCATCAGATAGCGTGTAAACATTGCGTTAGTGGCCTTGCAGTGGGTGCAGCCATCCAGCCTTCCGCGACAGCATTAACGTTCTAGTTATGTATAACATAAATGGAGCAGTTCCGTGGGCTGTTGTTCCAGCACCTAAGTTGGCTTAGCAATAGACTTCCCTTGACCAATTGAAGATGACATGGAGGATGGCCGTGTCAGAATCCTTCGCATTAGTAAATAGCGTCCCAGTCTCCCCTATAGGATAGACCAAAGACTCCAAGAATGTCGACTATGAAGTGAGCGTAGGAATGCCACGCCATCGTGTCAGCATCGGGACTAACGACAGAATGCAACAAGTATCAAGGTAATTGCACTTGTCAAAACACTGTCGCCCATCCATCAGTGGTGAAAGCAAAACTGAAACTCAGGAGAATCCAACATTAGGGGTTTCATGACACGAATTGAGTTGCATCATATAAGTAACGATCATGCAAACATAGTATTTCTAGTTGTCGAAGAGGTATCTTTTGTCTTGGAAGAGCTGACATACTAGTTGATGTTGTCATAAGCAGTATAGAGGCGCTTACTATGCAAAATTGATGGTCAAACCACGGACCTCTACAATAAGGGCAGTCACATGCAGGAAGATATACCCATTCGTGAAGTCCAAGCTTTGACCAGTGTTGGTAGTACCGATGTCTCCGACGATGAAGTCAATTTGATCAGCATTGCCTCTGAACTCGGTGTTCAACCATATTTGTGCGTTGGGATTAAGTTCATAGGAAATTCCGCCAATTAAAAAAAAGGCATTTTAGTTTGCTGGACTGAGGGGCAGATGGTAAGAAATTCAGTTGTGGAGTCCATAGTGGCACCTGTGGCAAATCGGTATTTCGACGAAGTACCTGTCGGGAAAGGATGAGAGGTGACAGTCATCAAACGTGGACTCAATGTATCAGTAGCAATATTGTGAGTGAGGGTGGTACCTAAGTCGACATTATCAGCAGTGGTTGAAAGAATATCTATGTACTCATATCGGATGGGCTGGCTGACACTTCACCATGTGTTCGAGGGATGGGTAGTTCTAGTTGATGCCACCAACAATCAGTGAATCATCCACGCAACCGAAATCAAGCTGTCCTTTGAGGCTGAGACCGAAGCTAAGACAAAGTAAGGCACTAAGCATGGCATTATCGATGATTCCTTAACCGTAGAGGTTGTCGATAACAGTGGGGAGAATGAATGCATTACTAACGTTTCCCTGAGATCATGACTGGGCTTCCAATATCAATTCCAAGGGTATCCGTCAAACTGACCTTGAGGGGTAAGTTGATTGTGGTACGACAATCTCACTTATAATTAGTTGGTGGACTTGAGATATCAATTGGGTAGTATAAAATGCCAGTCCATTCGTGGCGAGGATCGAAGCATTACCACGCTTGCACAACTCCTCCTCGCCTATCATGATAGCCTTTGCACGAACGCCTCGGCGATATTAGTAGTAACTCCTGTCACAGCCATTTTGCTAAAGCTGAGGCATATTTTATCCCCACTTGGCTGAGCGGAGGATGCATTGACTATGGACAAGAAAAATAGGAGCAAAGAAGGAGAGCATTAGAGCTTGGAACAGTGTCACTCTGTTATGCTCTTCAGCTAGATCGAACCATGTTGTCATCGCAAAGTAGCAAACAAAGTTCATCAGAACGAGTGTCAGATGAGAGGATGGCACCTCCGAATTGGGACCACGACCACTCATCCCAGGCTTGCTCAATCGCCTTCGATCCCCAGTGAGTAGCTGCGAGTTACTTTGGCCCCTGTGTAGGGTGTCGCCTCATGATGGTTGCCCAGCGCTGAAATGTGGTCACCATCCACATACTGGATGGATCACCTCGTGAAGCTGCAAGCATTCTGAACTATTACTTGCAACCTCGAATACTTATGTCATGTAGCATGTATCGTCCCATGCCCCTGGAATGGAGCAATACATGCTGTACTGACAAAAGCACTGTGGGGTTTGCAAGGGCAACTAGGTACTTAGTAGTAATGATGGCAGCCTACTTTCACTGTTTGCATTATTTTCCATTATTATAACTCGTCTTGGAGAGTTAGCTAGCATCTTGAAAAACGAGGTCCAGAGACTCGGTGTAATATGAGAGGTATGTTTACCGACGATTTCACTGCTCAACATCTCATCTGTACCCGTTATTACAGGGACACCAATGATATCAATGTTAATTCTGGTCTAAGTAGCAAATCAGAGATCAGAGATTTTGCTGGTCGAACATACCCTGCATTGGTTGCGTTGTATGCAAAGGTGACGTTTCATACGGTACGTTACTTGTGGTAAAACAGGTCCTGGTGTAGCATCATTTACAATGGACACCAAGCATGGGACTGATAATGACTCCTTGACTAAAGAGATTGTCCACAACGGTTGGGACGCTGCCTGTGTTGGAAACGGTCCCCTGGGTCAAGTCGGTAGGACCAACGCCAAGGATGCCATCGAAACCGTCGACGCCAGTTGATTCGATTGCTGAGAGATAGTCAAGTCATTGCTAAGTGAAACGGTGTCAGTATATTCCTCCTCACTGAAGTTCCCTGAGCCGTACGAAACATACTGGAGGAAGATCAGGTCCGCTACTAGTGTGTCAGATATGAATATAAGGCTTACAACAGTGTTACCTGTGTCGTGGCTCGTGCTGGTTTGAACGTAAGCCTTGCCAGCTCCGACACAATTATTAGAGCTTCTAGTGCATCAGTACTTTGACCGAATTACGCTATCCGCTTGCTACATCACATGTATATTCGAGGACTGGCCAGGATTCGAGCCAGTCATGGTGATTCAGTCACTGTATTTGATTGGGTTTAGCAAACCAGAACATACTTGCCTCTTTCAGGTTAGCAACTTTGCATTATATAAGCGCTGCTTTAGGACAGCTACCCTGCTCACCTCAAGTGGACCTCACCTCTGATTCTGAGGTTTCACCTAAGGTAACCGTTAGCAGCCTTGAGCGTATCACCTTAGTGGAGAAGGGGCAACTTCACTTCTTCCTTCAACTCCTAGGAGAGACTAGTGCGTCACAATAATAGCCACTACCAGAACCATTCACTGACCAGTCCGACCATTCACATGTACTCCACCTCTCCGCCTCCCCTTGCCCATCTCTACACGTCCGTTCTGTCAAGTCAAATTATGGACTTCATGAGCAGCGTAGCCGAAGAAGAAAGAGCGAATGCCAGGTGGAAGGAGACAACTCTCATCGCTGTCGCAACAACCTCCCATACTTACTCATCTTCACCCCATGTCACAAACCAGACGTATATGCTCATCTGGTCGCCCACCGACCATTCCCTTGCTCGCAGGGTGTCAGTACGCCACTTTGCTTCGTTTCCTGTCACAGACAGGCATCCCTGCCTCCAGTTCACTGTGCATCCCCTCACTCATCTCGCTTTCTCCCGAGGTATCCAACAACGAGGAGACAAAGACGATGAGACGATGATAAGGACGCGATGATGCGACGACGATAGTCCCCCAAAGCAAAACCCTCAGAGGAAGATAAGTCACTCCTCTACAAAATCGATGACGACTATGTGACTGCGGTGACCATGACATCAGTTGCTAGCGCTAGCGCTCACACCATGTGCTTCCTTTTGGAGTATCCAACCTTTTGTGCACCTGCTTACCCTGCACAAGCCATCGTCCACCGTCTTGCACGTTCATATTACATCCATACACCTCGAAGAAGGGTGGTTGTGTACTACCACTCGTATTATTCATTTGCTATTGTTCACTGACTACGCAGTTCCGGGATCCAACCCGGGTGTTTCCACGTCACTCAACGCGTTTTTGCACATACAATAGAATAGCTCATAATGCATATCATGAAATTAGTACCATCATCACCAGCAGAGTGCAAAAATAATGGTTTTCATAATTTCACAATATGCGTTATGATATATTCTATTGTACACGAAAACAGCTGTAATTTATTGATAACTTGAGCGAATTCACCAAGACTTTGGGTATTGCACATTGATCCTTACATGCGCGGTTGCGCAGGATATTCGTTTCAATCATCGTACTTTGTAAGGATCTTTAGTATTTTGCAATGGAACTCTGTCCAAAAATTCGGATGACTGGCCTCGGATTCAAACCCAGTTTTCTTTTATATTGGTGAGTCATAAAGAGGCTTTATGGGTGAGAAAAGACCACCATAACCTACCCCTTCTAGACCCGTGTCGGGGGCGTTTTGCGTTCCGGGAATTTCCCCCCATCAAGTCCAGGCATCTATAATATGTAGGCAACTTTCTTGAGCACAACTTGAAATTTTCAAGTGGAGCGTGGAGGCAATGCATTCTGGGAACTCCTTATATTGGGCAAGGTGGAAGCTTTTACGGTCACAGATAGCATATAGAAACTTCCTTGGGAGTGCATACGTGGAGACTTCTGGGATGCTAGATAAAGCTTGTTGCATGGGGATCAATCAGTCCACTCTATTCGCGCCTTTTTGATATGCCCCGAGGTCATACGGAATATTGTCGTTAGATCCCAAAAAGAGTAAGCTCCCTTTCTTGGATTTCCGATCGAATCTTAGCAATTAAATTCAGGTGGGTGCTATCACTAGTGCTGGTTGGCACTGTGGGATAGTGAGTTTCGACACAACGAAGTTTATCCCAACTAAAATTACATGGCAACTTGCCGGCGAGTGAAAATATGGGTTTCGATTGCGAGTATACCAATGCACCCAGTGTATGGCCTACGAAACCCCAAACGATACGTTGGCCATTTCCGTGGTCTCCACGAGATGCTCTGCCCAAGCTAGGTTGTCGTGGTACTAGCCTACTCACCTCGTAAGCCACTGGGAATGCGGGACGGTCTCCGCTTACAAGACAAAATGTCGCCTGTCGTGGTTGCCTGAGTGATGTACTAATGGTGAGAAGAACGCGCAAGGCCATAGGATGCCTGGAAGCGCCACAAGGTATGTTCTACACAGACATATTTGCTTTGATTGTGTTTGGGTAACGGATAATCAAGAACGTCACAAAGAATTTGGGCACGATAAAGAAGCGAAGCAAGGGACGGACGCGAGGAGTTCCCAAACGACTATTTATATTATGTATACGTCGTTCGCAAGAACTATATTGCAGAGTGTGCGTATGTGGCTTCCAAGCGCGACTTTACGTATTCCCCAGCAGTGATGACCTCGTACTTTGCTGGATTATCAGGGGTGATACAACTCGGGATGGGCTAAAATTGGGCATGAGAGGCTCTCATGAGTCAATGATGACAGATTAGTTCACCTCGAGTTTCACATCGTAATCTGTGCCGAAGAACAAAGGGATGGAATATCTTTTTTTGCCTGTTGCATTGATCGCGCGGTGGACTGTAGACTTGAAGACGTCGTCTAGAAAAGGGAGTACTGTTGACGTCACTTGTTACTCGTGCTCAGTGTGACGCACTGGTCCAGCGGGCAAACTGATCCCCCAAACTGGAAGTAGTCGTGGCAACTAACACCGAAAAAGACGACGAAATGAACGCACTTCAGAACCAGCGTGCCTGGAATGGGAACAGCGTCGATCCAGTTTCCGTTTGTGTTCATGACTTGCAATGCTGGGACATTATCTTGCTGCCAAAGGATTGTAAAGCACTCATAGCTGAAGAGGTCAAATCCGAGAATTTACTGATGAGTGATGCCAGCTTACTCGGTGTGAGCCCCTATCCCCTCTACTCCTCCGGCTGGTTGCGGAGACTGAGGGGGATAATGAAGCAACCTCATTATCGCTGCTGGTTTAGTGACCTAGCGATAACACATGTAGAGGCATTGTCCGAGGATAACAAGGCGCACCTTATCGGCGAAGAAATCTTCTGGGAGGTTCAATGCCAAGGCAAAGAGCGGAAATAATAAAAGTCCTAGTTTTACAGCGGCATGGCTGGGGACAAGGTGGGTGATACTAATCAAATGGATAACCACGGAGAGCCTACTAATATGCAAGGACGTCTTCTCGAAATCCGGGGAGATTTTCTGGCCAAACATTTGTGCCAGACATGGCACCATCGGAAGGGATCTCGCAGGCGCAAGCAGCCATTTCGGGTTCCCAACCAATATCAAATCCCTCATGTAGGTCTCCATTGTTTTCTGGGTTGGTATTTTCACCGAGGAGAGCTGTATATCCCTTGAAGTTTGGGGTGGCATGGATGTCCAACTGATCATTTGTTTAACAAGAAATATTGCGGGAAGCACCCTGATGACCACCTTTGTCTTTGCATCGATGGGCAAAGCGAAGAACCTCTCAGCGGCGAGGACGGCCTTGTTGATCACGTCGTCGGATATGCCGTGGTTCTTGACTGTCGACTATAAGATGGGGGTGGTGAGATGACGGTGGCCTCACCATAGAAAAAGCCGACGTTGACACAGGCACTGCGGATTTCAGCAACAAGGGCATCACGGTCTGCGCTGGCCAAATCTCTGGCATGAAGTCATGAGACTGCATGATGCACGAGGAATATATTTCACTTGCATGATGGGGATCATGGTGGCCGGAAATGAAACTCCGCTGCCACCCACACGCTTATTGTTCTCCGTCGTCGTCGTCGTCGTCTCTCTCCTCCTTTGCTAGACCGGCAGGCTCCGCTGGTCTCGTCTAGACCCAACGAAGCACATCGAGGTCTACTCTGTCCTGCAGTGCTCTTGTTTCTAGTCCAGTCCGCAGACTCGACGTCAGGACTCTCTTTTGCACGTCTTACTGACCCTATATCCATTTCATCGGCTTGACCCATACCCTCACCGCGTTTCCTTCCAACAATCAGGAACGCCTATCACAAACACATCTCGCTACTTAGTTCGTTTTCTTGTATTCGTCCACCGCTAGCGGATCTTCACATTTCGTTTTACATCCAACTCACTTTGCATGGCAACTCTCCGCCCTCCTTCCAGTCCTTCCCCTTCTCCTCTCAGCACAGAAAACGGGCGCTCTTCAGCTACTGCTCGTGCATCCATGGGTCCTCGTCAGACACTCTCTCCACGCCCTCCCGGCGGTGGAAGCGGTGCACGACCCACCAGCGAGTTGCTGGGCAGTGCAACCATGTTCCAGTCACCAGAGTCGGAAGCAATCGATCAATGGTTTGAAAATCTCCAGAATTACGAAGACACACTCGAAGACATGGCGGCCGCTTCCTTGGACGTTAATTTCAAGGAGGAGCTGAGCGCCATCGAACAATGTTCGTCCCCATCTCCGTTTCACGTGCCCAGATGATTCTTATCATTTGTTCCAGGGTTCAAGGTTCTTTCTGAGGCCGAACGTACTGCCGCTTTGTACAGTCTACTGCAGCAATCCACTCAAGTACAAATCAGATTTTTCATCACCGTTTTGCAACAAATGGCTCGCTCTGATCCGATGACAGCGTTACTCAGCCCCGCCGTCGGAGGTGTGCAGGTCTCTTAACCATCCTCTCGCCATCACTGATCCCGCATTCAGGCTCCATGCAGAGTCAGATGGAAGCCAAGCTTGCTCAAATGACTTTGAAATCTCCGTTGAAGTCACCCATGCCAGTATCTCCTCGTGTTTTCAGTGGCAGCCAAAATAGGCAATCTCTTGCTCTCGATATCACATCATCTGGATTCCTCTCTCCCGATTCCGCTGCCCTCGGCTCAAACAATGATGCGGCTGCCACACTCGCACAGCAACGTGCAAGGCTCAAGGCGAGCAATGCTGCCCACCGTATTTCAGCTCCAATTCTTGCTTCTGGCAGTGGAGATACTCGTACCTCGTGGGGCTCTGCTCTTAGCCAGGTCGCAGAGCAAAACCCCAACTCTCCTGCACAGGATATCATGGTCCCGAACCCCAACAGCGCTTCTCGGCCCAAGAGCACCGAGTTCAGCGGTTCGTTCGGTGCCCCACGCACGGGGGTGGATCCGCTGTCACCCATGGTTGGGGACAGCTGGGCAAGTAATGTCAACACGCCTTTGATCCCCATGTTTAACACAGACGCCCATGGCGCTACTCAGAACCTTGATGCTGCTGCACAGAAGCTCAACGATTGGAATGGCGCTCAGGCGCGCGTCCCGCTCATGGCAGACCCCAAGTCGTTCCGCCGCCCTTCCAAGGGCAACACTAGTCAGAGTGCTGCAGGTTCAGACGCAGGGAGCCAGACCAGCAATACATACGAGAACGATGGTGGCCTTGCTTCTCAGCAACCCGTGCAACGAAAGAATGCCGCACACGGTGCACCGAATAGCAACGTACCATTCCCGGGTGCGCAACAAGGGCAATGGAACGGTTCTCGGAGCCCTGGATTACCCGCACAGAACAGGTTCAATGGGGAAGACGCAGCCCTAAATGGATTCGGCATGGGCAGCTTCAACATGTCTGGGTTGGGTAGTCCTGGACTTGGAATGGCGCCGAGCCCTTTATTGGCGGGGATGAACCCGTTGCAAATGAATATGCTGACGCTGCAGGCCCAGATGGGTGCTATGGGACTAAACCCGGAACAACAGTTACTTGCGGCCCAGATGGCTGCTGCTGGGTTCGGGCAACCAAACTGGCTAGGGCTACAGCAGGCCGCTTTGCAAGGCAATGGCGGTAACAATAACGCAAACTCCAGGGGCCGGGGAGGTGGTCGGTCTCCTGGACTGCCGAAGACAGGCTCTTCAAGTGGGAACAGTGCCGGTGGAAGCGGTGCTGGTTCTAAGAAAGACGAAGATGAATTTGACCCGACGTTGCTGAACGATATCTCGGCTTGGCTCAGGAGCCTGAGGCTGCACAAGTACACTCCCAACTTTGAGAAGATGAGATGGCAGGACATTGTCATCCTGGACGATGGGGGATTGGAGGCCAAGGGTGTCGCTGCACTCGGTGCTAGGCGTAAGATGTTGAAGACGTTCGAAGTAGTGAGGAAGAAGATGGGTATCGAAACGCCCGCGGGCTACAATGACGGAACCGCCACGGAGGGTGCAAAGGAAACATAATGAGGATGATTGAATTCTACAGTGACAATGTGTGTTTCGTATAGTTGTTCTGTTGATCTACTGTCTTCATTCATGTTCTTTAGCTACACATGCACTACTAGGCGTATGATTTGCAATGTACATATACATAGTTACTCATCGAGTGGAAATGAATTTCTCGTTTGTCCAGAATGCGGAAACAACTTTTTTGGTTTCCGAGCGGGTATATAAACATCCAGCAGAATCTTTGGTCTTACTCTCCTCGCAACCACCTCTCTCTTTTCTGTCGCGTCTAGCCACTTAATAGAGCTCTTGTGAGTGACCAGCGCCTCCGCTGCACAGCCCCGGCAGTGTCTTGGCACGATCTACTACTGATACCAACGCACAGAGACGTCATAGACACCCACAACACACACGACCATGCCTCTTGACCGCGGACCATCGCCTCTCCGACCCGTCCTCCGAAACACGTCTTCCTACAGACGGGTCGAAGTCTTGTCCCCGATTGACACTGACGTTCATCCGGTGATCCATAGCGGAAGAGTCGCCGTCA
Source organism: Scleroderma citrinum (assembly GCA_029372045.1). NCBI lineage: Eukaryota > Fungi > Basidiomycota > Agaricomycetes > Boletales > Sclerodermataceae > Scleroderma > Scleroderma citrinum. Next base: position 1,721,590 of record JARFMN010000001.1, read on the forward strand.
TCACCGGTGCTGCAAGTGGTATTGGCAAGGCTGCCGCTATTGAGCTGGCAAAGTGCGTAGGCGCCATCGCTCTTTGCTCTTGACCGCGCGGGATGCTCACGTCCAGCGTCGTCGTCGTTCGCTCTTGTTGTGTTTGGCCCACGACATCATCCGCTTGCGTCCCTTTTTTTCTCATGTCGTGCTTGACGCCTGACAATTTCGGGTGACTGTAATCGCTTTTTGCCGTTCCTATTTTCCACTCCGTCGATATAATTACTTGCTCTTGGTCGTCGTGTGACACTATGACCATCATTCTGTTTGTCATTTGCTGCATTTCTATCCCAGGGTGGGCTTAAAGATCGCCCTTGCGGATATCCAAGAGGGTGCGTTGACCGTGGCTGGAAAAGAAGTCGCGGCCATCGCTGGGGATGCTAACGTTCTCGTTATCCCCACTGATGTCTCCAAAATCGGTGAAGTCGTACGGTTGCGCGATAAGGTCTACGAAGCTTGGGGAGAGGTGAGTGTTTTATGCCGTTTAACCCAAAAAAAAAAATTATCCGGGCCGTTGCATCATATGTACTTTTTGGCATTGGGGAGATGGAGCTCATGCCAAAATAGGTTGCCGTATTAATGAACAACGCAGCAGTAGCTCCGCAAACCAAATCCTGGGAGAACTTGGATAACTGGCGGTCGACCTTTGAAGTCAACCTCTTAGGGTAGGTGTGCAGTACTCGGATAAACGCGACATTTATATTAATGAAGTTTATTTTAGGGTTGTGAACGTCCAACAGACGTTCGTACCGGTATGAGCCCTTTTAGTCGCAACGGTAATAACAATCTGATGCGGACCATGCTGCGCTCTCGTTAGTCAATGCTCCATCAGGAAAACCAGGCAATAGTCATCAACATTGGCTCTAAACAGGGTATCACGAATCCCCCGTGCGTGGCGGGTTTAACTTTATCTTGAGTGTATAACTCATCAAAGTTGGGACGCACGTGGCATCAGTGGTAACCCGGCCTATAATGCGTCCAAGGCGGCGGTTAAGAGCCTCACAGAGGGGCTCGCACATGAACTACGTGAAAACCCATCCTGTAATGTGACGGCGCACCTTGTCATGTGAGTCTATGCATGTGATGCATCCCTGGAAACTAACGATGGTGATGTGCCTGCACAGCCCTGGTTGGACGTACACTAGTTTGACTGCCCCACAGGGCGGTGAGAAGCCTCCGGGTGCCTGGACTGCTGAGGAGACCGTCCTGTACATGCTCGAGCGTGTCCGGTCCGGCGAGTTTTACATTATCTGTCCAGACAATGAAACGCCGCGCGAGCTGGATTACTTGCGGATCATGTGGGCGGCGTCGGATCTGGTGGAAAGGCGACCCGCGTTGAGCCGCTGGCATAGGGACTGGAAGCCATTGTACGAGGAATACGTTCGCGATAATGGGCCTGATGTCCAGAAGGCGTAATCAATTCACGTTCTGGCGTATGCGATCTAGACGATATGTAAATGATAGTCTAACTAGTAGTAGGATCTCTTGACGTTATTATTGTACATAAATGCGCTTGCTGAGTACGGCGCAAACGAGGTGGTAGTCGATATAGATAGGTCGTTTTACTGGCGATAACTCCGTGTGCTTGATCAATTGGTTCGTCCGCAAGGCTTTCATAGATAAGCTCTGGACAAAATAAATATCTAAATAAATTTTGTGAAGTTCAAGTGAAACGAGCCAAGCTCGTGGACCCACTGCGTTGAGTCGCGACTGGTTTGTCTACTGAGTTATGTAGTAGATCATGTAATAGTGGAGAGTCCGATGATCAATGCAGCCAGAAGTCAGATATCAGAAGACATTGGACTTCCATCCCGCCTGACATCTGACTAAATAGCATTCTAGACTGTCAAAAACCCCTTCGAAGGATCGTCAAAAAATGCCCGTACAAAAGGTAAGATTGGCTCAATCTGATGGTGAACGCCACGTCAGATAAAGCAAAAATCAGTTGAAATCAGTTTGTCGAGATTGGCGCTCAAATTCAATGCAAGAGATGCGGTAACGTTAGACGTACGTTTTAGATACCACTGATCGTTGGGGGCCTTATTTCCTAGTTTGAACTCCAGACCCATGTTGTGAGCGAAAACTGTTATTGGACGGTAGTTCGGACCAACTGTAAAGCCTGGAGACGCGTGAGAGGGCTGTCAGTGACCTTCGTCCTCGGCCCAGTCGCCGAAGCTGGTCGTCAATGTCGACGCACATTGCCTTCTGGGGGGCAATGTGTTACTGCGAACGTGCCTTTGGAACAGAATGCACGGTGGTGATGACCCTGGCAATTGGAAGCACTCAGTCAGCGATTGAGACCGCAATTTGCGTAAAGAGACGCGAGGTCGCGTGTCCTCTGCTTAACGCCAGGTTAGATTTTTGAAACGAGTGGACCGAACCGGTCAAGTTACTCAGTACGATGGGGGAAATGGCTGGCAAAGTGTGCTAGCGACACGACATTACGGAACTGCCCGGATCTTATCCAGCTGCACACCGCCCTGGCTACCAGATGGGCTGCCCCGGATTGTCACCGACAGCGATGACGCATCGAATGGCTCGCCGGAGTCATTGTTTGAGCGGAGAACCCAGTAAGATTTGTTGAACCTGTCAGTGAACACATGTGGTCCTATCGGACTGATCCTTGTTGCTCGTCGGTATTGAATACACAACTTTCGAAATTTCAGAGGTCATATGCCAGCTAACCGGTTCGTCGGATACACGGCAAATTCACACTGCAATTGCCAACGGATCTTGCTTCCGCTGTATACTCTTAAGACGTATAAATATTTAACTGTTTACCCCACACCCATCCTCACTTTCAATTCCACCAACTTGCCCCCTAGATTTCGTACTAGATGTTCTCCCAGCCACCCGAACCACCACTTCTGACCCCGGATGCCAGTCGTGGCCCATACAGCACCCCCAATGGGTCTTCCAAGGCCGCCAGCGAAGCCTCACTCCAGCGCGTCCAGAACCTTCCAGGCTATACGACACCTGTCTTCAAAGGAAAGGAAGAGCAACGCGCCAAAGTCCAGGCCGCTGTCGCTGCCAAAGTAAGACCTGATTATCAATCGTGCCTATTGATCGATGCTGATATCTGGCCGCTCGCTTGTTCATTGTCCTATATAGGGCTTCATCCCCCGGGAGCTCGTCACCAACGAGGTGAACTGGTTCTACTCCCACCTCGGAATCGACGACACGTACTTCCAGAACGAATCCGTGTCTGTCATTTCGGATCATATCCTCGCCCTCTTCGGCGCCAAGGTCCTCTCTTTCACCAAACACGACCCCAATAAACTCGTTATAGACCTAGAGAAAATCGATGAGAAAGGAAACGGGGCAACGTTCATTCACACAAGTGCCCCTGGTCTCACGTCTACGGAGGGTCCAGGTGCAACCTGTGAATCCAGGTCTGTGTTTGCCGTCTTCTTCTGACGTTTGGTTTGCTCATTCATCCATCTCCCACAGAATCGATACTTTATACCTAGATAATTCCACACCTGCCAAATGCTACCGACTAGAGACATACCGATCGACTGGATCCATCTCCGCAACCGCATCCCAGCAATTGCGTTGCTACTTCATCACGAAGTGTCACTTCCCTTCACCCCCCCCTACCTCGACGCGCACAGATGGAAAGACGGATATCCGTACTGTCTCAGATCGCTCCTTCCTCGAGAAGGCGAGCGAGAATACCCTTGAAATATACCAAAGGATCATGTGGCAGGTCCAGAGCCGCTATGGCCCAGTCATGGAAGTGTTCGAGGTCGAGGGAAGCCGCGAGAGGCGCATCGTCATCGGATACAAGATGGGAAGCACTTCCCGATTCTTTAGGTATGATTGTTTTCATATGTTGACCTAGGATGTAGTTAACGCATCGTGCAGTGCACTCTCCACTTTGTACCATTTTTATCAACTATACTCGGCACGGAAGTATGTCGAACAGTTCTCCAATGGCATCACCATCATTTCTCTCTACCTGAACCCGATGCCCGGTTCTTCCGCTCCCCCGATCGAACACTCAATAGTACAGGTGATGAAGGAGGCTTCACTGCTTTACTGTCTCCCAGACAACCCCTTCTTCTTGAATGCTCTCAACACGAAACATGCTGTTCAGGAGGCTACCTATGCTTGTATGTATGCACCGTCGTGGTGATCAAGTCAACGTTATTGACCAGGATTTCCCAGACTGTGGATGGGTGTTTGCGCAGCATTTCTGTAATCGCCTCGGGCCTGCATACCTCCATCTGAAGAACATCCTCGATGAGTCGAACCCTGCCCACGCAGAGGTCCTCAACGACATCAAGAGGCGTTTCAGAGAAGAGACTTTCACTCGTGAAAGCATTGCGCAAGTTATTCATGCGCACTCTGAGCTCGTAGGTTCCCATACGATGTACTCGATGACCTAGAATTCACCTGAAGCTAGATCCGTTTGTTGTATGTCAACTTCGCGATGATCCACTACCCAGCCGCCGACGATGCTTCTCTCATGTATGTTCCTTGATGGTTTATTATTAGTTGGAATCCAACGAGCCAAACAGGCCTACGCTGTCTTACCAGCGTTTGCAAACCACTCAACCTCTCACAGACGAAGAATTGTATGACAAGATCAGACGCTCAGTCCCCAGCAAGCAGGATCTTCAAGTCCTTGAAGCTTTCCTCATCTTCAACAAGCGAGTAGCTATGAAAATTGGGCTGAATGACGCTAACCAGTAACCCAGACATGTCCTCAAGACCAATTTCTACCAGCCCACCAAGGTTGCGTTGTCATTCCGCCTTGCACCCGAATTTTTGTCAGAGATCGAATACCCCAATAAGCCCTTTGGCATGTTCTTCGTCATTGGGAACGAGTTCCGTGGGTTCCACATTCGTTTCCGTGACGTTGCCCGTGGCGGTATCCGCATCGTGATGTCAAGGAATAAGGAGTGAGTGCGGACGTGGTTTATCTTCGAAGTAATCTGACTGGTTGTGTGTCAGGAATTACTCGATCAACCAGAGGATGTTGTTCGATGAGAACTATGGGCTAGCTTCGACGCAATCGTTGAAGAACAAAGATATACCCGAGGGCGGTGCCAAGGGTACCATTTTACCATCGTACGTTTACATACTATCGTGATTGTTCGACAGAGCATCGATCATTGTTTGTTAGGCTCGGAGCGAACCCAAGACGTTGCTTCGAGAAATACGTAGACGTAAGATGCCATTGGCGTGGATTTCATATCAGAGATCTGACGCTGTTTATAGGCCATTTTAGACCTCTTGATTCCTGGGCAGAGCCCTGGAATCAAAGAGCGCTTGGTCGACCTGTATGGCAAGCCTGAGCTTCTCTTCTTCGGTCCTGATGGTAAGAGTACCCGTTGTCCAAATTTGTAATCATCCCTGATGTCACATCCGTGCAGAGGGCACTGCTGACATGATGGACTGGGCAGCCAGTATGTATTCTTTCATTTCATTTGCGCATCCACGTTGATTAGTACCAAAGTCCATGCACGTGACCGCGGTGCCGAGAAATGGTGGAAGTCCTTCACCACGGGTAAGAGCGCTGAGCAGCTCGGTGGTGTTCCGCATGATACATATGGAATGACGTCGCTGTCCATCCGGCAATACGTTCTTGGGATATACAAGCAACTTGGCCTTAGAGAGAAGGACGTTACCAAGGTACAGACTGGTGGGCCTGGTACGTATATCTAGCTCCTCGTCTTTTGGTTATTTGTGCTGACAATGATTTAGATGGTGACCTTGGCTCGAGTGAGTAGTTTCTGTGGAAAACGTATGCTTGGTGTTGACACTAAGGATGCGAACAGATGAGATTTTGTTGAGTTCTGACAAGACCGTCGCCGTCATTGATGGAAGCGGTGTTGTCGCTGACCCTCATGGACTTAACCGCGAGGAACTCGTCCGTCTCGCCAAGCTCCGGGCGCCCGTATCTAACTTCGACAAGTCCAAACTGAGCAAGGACGGGTACCTGGTTAAGGTCGAGGACCAGGATGTCAAATTGCCATGTATGTCTACATCTTGCCATAACCCGTTATAGAGGAATTGACTGGCTTGGAAAATTATAGCTGGAGAGATCGTGCTGGATGGTACTGACTTCAGGAACGGCGCACATTTCCGTTTCAAGGCAGACATCTTTGTGCCTTGTGGTGGGCGGTGAGTCGGTGTCATCGTGAGGTTATCACTGTACTCATGGTGTTCATTTCCTTAGTCCTGAGGCGGTGAACATTTCGAACGTTGCTCGTTTGGTTGACTCAGAGGGCAAACCTCACTTTAAGTACATCGTTGAAGGCGCCAACCTCTTCTTCACACAGCAAGCGCGCATGTCCCTTGAAAAGCGTAGGATTGTACTCTTCAAGGATTCCAGTGCCAACAAAGGTCAGTGACCCAATCTCTTGAACAGCTTGCTTGCAACATTACTTATGACTACCAGGTGGCGTGACGAGCTCCTCACTGGAAGTCCTTGCTGGTCTCGCACTTTCCACCCAAGAGTATCTTGATCTTATGATTTTCAAGGAGGGCAAACCCTCTGACTTCTATAAGAGCTACGTCAAGGACATCCAGGCCAAGATCACCGAGAACGCCGCTGCTGAGTTCCAGTGTATTTGGCGCGAGCACTCACGCCTGCAGGGCGCCAAGACGCGCACGGAGATCTCGGACTACCTCTCTAGCAAGCTCAATCACCTGCAGGCCGACCTCGAAGCTTCGGATTTATTCGAAGACGTCCCTAGCAGGAGAGGTGTCATGCAGAGGGCGATCCCCAAGACGCTGGTTGACCAGGTTGGGCTAGATACGCTGCTGGAGAGGCTTCCCGAGGCATACCAGCGTGCTTTGTTCTCTAGCTGGGCTGCATCCCACTTTGTGAGTCGACCGTATTTCGTTGCGATCGTTGACTGACCGATATACAGATCTACAAGTATGGCGTAAACGGTTCTAACGTAGACTTTTTCCACTTTGCTCGGGATCTTGCTCATTGAATAGCACGGACTGTGGTTGTCTGCACCTGGACTTTCAACAAGTATTGTATAAAACCTTCCCCAATAGTAATGACACACGATGTTATGTTGCACATACTTCCGATATTTATGTAGTATACACTGGTTGTGCTAAAAATCTGACTTTTTTGGTACATGACAACTATGACACGGAATCGCAAAATGTAGTGTCCACTATAAACCCTCGTCATACAACTTTCGAGCGAGGGACACGTAGAACCTCTCCAAGTCCGTTTTGGTGGCCAGATCTTTCTTTCGAGGTTTCTTGGACGCTACCTTGCTTCCAGACGATGACAAGCTGCCGGGTGACGGGGTTTGTTCAACAATCCAATCGAAGACCGCAGAAAGTTGATCTGTCGAAGCCTTGACCACGGGATCATCCTGATCTCTCTGGCGCCTATCTTTCCGCTCCGTTGCCGTCTCCCTCGCAGAAGAGATGGCGATTGTCTCAGTAACTTGGGGTATCGTTGTGCTCATTTGTAGCTCCCCTTCCGAATCCCCCTCTTGTTTTCTCCACACACCGATGAATCGCGTCCAGTCCCCGAGGGCCCAACCCTCTCCATTCGTGACGCTGCCAAGCGGGAACGACAGGGAGGGAAAATCGACAGTGAGTTCCATGAAAGAACCCCGCCAGCCCCTGACATCCCAATGGTCACATCCCTCTAGAATGCCCAAAAATTCGCCCCATCGAGCGCTTTGTACGGTGACCAGTCCGTCGTTTCCCCATTGGTCATCCTGTTCCCAGAGCGGCACGCCTGAGCTGGATTTGCATGCTTGATCTGCCATAAGAGACTCTTTCGCGGTACGCTCCGCATCATCGAGGACCATTTTGGGAAGCCAGAGAGGATGCCATATGTTTACTTCGTCGATGCGCGAAACGACGCTAAAGTATTTGACGCGTGGATCGTCAGGTGTTGTCGGGTTGAAGACGTCATTGAGATACGAGGTTGTCAGATTCGCGTATGCAGGGGAGTCCAGGTATGACAGGATGAGTGTGGTAAAAGAAGGGAGGGAAGAGAGCGAGAGGGAAGGTACAGGCTTATCTGGTTTCTTATTGTCGAAGCTAGCCAATGTTTCGCTGAGATTTAGTACTTGGGAGTCTGTGCGTCTACCCAAACCAAGATATTGCTGGAATAATGATCCTCGAATCATCTAAATTGACAGGTCAGGATAAATATCGACTTACAGCGCACCAGTCCATAAACGGACTTCCTCGGTGAGGAGTGCTAATAGAAGTAAGCGAAAGCGGGGCGTATTCGGTTGGCTGGATGTGTGTAATCAGATGACGGCAGTCCAGACCCCCCATCGAGTGTGCCAGGAGGTTTACGCCTCGACCTCGCACTCTTTGTTGTAAGATACGATCTAGGGTTTCTGCCCTGGATGCTATTGATCCAGTGCTGTGTAGTCCTGTTTCAGTCGATGTGCAACATAGTGGTGGCCGTGTGTGTCTTACCCTGGAACCGCTGTGACGATAACATCTGCACCGATCCTCTTCTTTAAAATATCCAGCACGTTAGACCAATAGTGATATCGGAGACTTGGAAACGCAGAAGGACCTCTGACATCGAATCCATATAAACCTGTGTATGTTGTCGAGGTAGGGGGTAGGTGCAATTGGCGGAAGAACACATACCGTGACAGAGGACGATGGGATAGCGAGGTAGTCTTAAAGGATCAAAGAGAGTGGGATTATTCATTAAACGGTGAATAGTGTCTTGCTTGTCAGGATCAACCTTTGGACTTGGAGGAGTAGTTTCGGTCGCCCGAATATGTAAGGCCGATGCATTGAATTGAAGCTCTGATGTACGCGACGTGGAGGGGGACTGGAAGGTAGCATCACTTGATGGGCCTACATATAATAAAGGTTATATGCAGATCAAATCAATGTGCTGAAGTGGCACGAACCTGATGTATGTTCACTACAACTACCTGGTCGCAGAGCATCTCTTGAGCGACGATCGTTGGAACAAACCAGTCGAATCATTCCCGACCAATCGTAGGTGTACCCAGGTGTTAGCCATTTCCACCTACTGTAGGATGGTGGTTGAGAGCGGTCGATGAACCGAGAATAGGACCCGGGTTGTCCAGCCCGGTCATCACGAATGTGGTTCTGCGCCTGGATTCTTGACAAAAGATATTGGTTTGTCAATGAGATTGTTGATATAACATTGACGAGTCTGCGGATGAGAGTGACCAGTTGGATTGGAAACGAGACGTGGTTCATGTCAATGATCTGTTAAAGGACCGCCACAAGCAATTCATCTATGATGTTTATGAACAGGGAAATGACAACCAAAAAGAATCTCTCTGGCGGGGAGTCGAACCCCGCTCTCCCGCGTGACAGGCGGGTGTACTATCCGATATACTACCAGAGACATTTACCTGGGGAAAATGGGTTCATTTGAACTGACATTACACGCCCAGATGAAACAAGACCTTCCAATCACCACGGGATCCTTGATGCAATAACCATTGATGGTGCTGTTGATCCGAGTCGGCAAGCCTAGTATATTCGAGTTGCCACGCAGAACTGGACCAGTATCCGTCCGTGAATGAAGCTCCTTCAAGAACCATCTACAAGTATATCCAGCAACTTGAATGCGCAGCCTCATGATCTCAATCACCGCCGACCCCTCGTTTCCGTGGGAGTAGTGTGGGATGCTGTCGTTGTGCGGGCCCAATTACATCGCATTCACTTCCTCTGTTTCAGGGTACCCCGAGTATTTTCAATTCGGATGGTATATACATTGGTATATAGTAGATGAGTGGTAACGAGTGTCATGACAGAATAAATAAAATCAGACTATGTTTGCAAAATGTACACGATAACGATCCGCAGTCGGTCGGTATTACCTTAGCCAATAGCGACCCAGTCGCAGGGGTTCATTGCACGGAAGATATATGACGGCATACGCAAGACCGTCTCTTTGTGTAGCTCATTCGCAGTACAGTTCTCCGAGCACAGCACAAATCTCCCCAACCCGCCTTCGCGTCCGGTGAAAAGACACACTGTTGGTGGCCGTTCTGCGGTGAAGTAGTAAATTGTTGCGGAGTAAGTGTCAATCAATGTGTACACATCGTCTCTTTGCAGAATTTTGACCTCATTGTATTGGGTTTGCAGCCCTTCGCGAATCTCCTCTTCTGAAGGTCGAGAGAATAGGGAACCACTGGGGGTGAATCCGAGGCGAGGATGGTGTGATAACGTTGCCCCATAGAGGCGGTCTGCCGCTTCCTCGGGTGACAACACACCCTTAACACCGATAAGCCATGGCTGTGAATTGAGGATACGGCCAGAGATGGAGTACGCGGTCAGGAATGGGCTGAAGACGAGCAGGAAGGCGGCACAGCTAAAGAAGGCAGTTCCCACAGATATGTATGCGGTGATCGGCATCCATGTGGCTGCATAAAGCACGAAACCCGGTAGAGTGATGGGAATTCTACCTGCGATTTCACGTCTCCAGGACTCTGTTGTCTGAAAACCGACCTCTGGAAAGTCCTCCCACCTGATAGTTGCAGCGCGGCAACCATCCAATACCAACGCGCCATTTTCAGTCACGCCTGCAACCTGAATCTCTGGCTCGATGTCCCAGAGCTGCGACCCGTACAGGTCATCATCAGCGTACCAGCAAGCCTGAGGTTGGATGTTGCGCGGGAGCATGGAAATCATACGCTCTGCCAAGCGGTCGCTGTCGTTGGCCATCGACAGACGAGCTAGAGCCTGTATCTCAGTTTCGAGACGACTAGGCATGATGCGATGCTCATAGAAGCCCATCAAGGCATACACCCTCTCTGCCGGATAGGAAGGGTTTTCCATGCCCGAGAGTTGGGGTTGTAAAGTTAGCGGAGCCTTTTCCGAATCCTTCGGAGGAGCGGTGCGCATAACAGGCGGAAGAGCGGCACTGCCTCTACGCCAAATCGCGGATTTAAGGAGGGAAAGGCGTTCCAACCGCTCCAGCGGATCCTTGCCGCCATAAGCGTTGATGATTGCTGTCTCTTCGCTGTAGTTTTCATAAGCCTTGTTGGCAAGCTCGTAGAGAGTGATCGGCATCACGGGGCCGTCGATCCCGATCCTGTAGCGGAGTTCCCCACTTAGTAGAGCTTCTGGGAGAGTCCACACACGACCGCCCCAGCTCTTCCAGCTCTGAATGCTGTGTTCATCGTCTGATTTACCGATAGTTATGAGGGTGAAAACGGCGCCACGATAAATGTCTGCCATCCGGTAGACATCTATATTCGTTTCTTCGGTCGTCTTTCCCAAGCATTCCAGATCCATCCAATAGGCTTGCATTCCGCACTGCAACGTAGTCGCACGAACTGATTCAATAAACCGAGTTTTCTGTTCCTCCTCTTTCTTCTTCCCTTCTTCGTCTGTTCCGCGCTCAAAGACATCCCTCTGGCGATAGGAGATGGCGATAAAACGATAGTTGATGATAACGCTTGGATCTTCGCAGTGTTCCCAGCCGTTGTCACGATAAATGACCAGCTTTCGAGGATGGAGGGCACGAGTTACGCTAGTCACTGTAGCAGAAAAACCTGCTGGTACGGGCATTGGGTTCCTTTCGCGCACCCTGTCAAAAATGGAGTATTCCCTCTGGGACCGAGCAGACCACATTTGTCCCCAATAATTCATGAGGTATGTCGGGTATTCGCCCGTGAAGGACTCTCTCCCCGGCAACCCGTCGAGTGGCCAGAAGAGAAGAACAAACGAACAAAGAATGAACTTGAAAGGCCAGAGCAACGCCTGTACAACAGACCGAGGTGGAGAACGGAAGAGCGAGACGGCAAGTCTAGGGATTAGTCGAATATTGTCGGTGATTTTGACCTGGTTTGTTTTTGGTACTGGACGCACGGCCTGGACGAGGAGCTTCGTACATTGTCCAGACTCGGGGTCCATGAACCTCTGGTTATCCTTATGTGTTTGAAATTCAAGGCGGAGGTCGCGACAACAGCGCGTTTCCTCAGTTGAAACTGGGAGGAGAGTCATATCGCCTTGGACGTTGCAAGGGTCAGTTTAGACGATAAACTGGAACAGCATATTAAAAATCATACCTAGGTGGAAGGGGGAACGGAAGGGGGAAAGCTGGCGAATTCGTAAAACATTTCCTGCTTAACAGGATCGGATTCAGTTTAGTCACCGTATTGAATTTGCATATAATCAAATCTCGTCACTATTAAAGGTACCTGGCCAACGGAGGTGCGAGAACCGTTATGTCAGAAGATGACAGACAGAGCAACGCGGTCAGCCTGTGAGACTACTGATGGCCCTGTAAACCTTGTGATATTCTATCTCTTGATTCATTATGCGAGGCACGCCGGGCGTCTCGCTGAGTCTGCAAACTCCTGCACAGTCGTGTGCCCATGATTTTGAAGGGAGCTCTGCCAAGTACCTCGGGAGTTTCGTCGAAACTGAAGGTGCGACAGCATCAGCCCAATTATGACAGGTGACCGTTGTTCCAGAAACACTGCCTCCCTGTACATAAGCAGACATCTCAACATATTCTGAGTGGCGGTAGTGAGTGATGCACTTACAAACAACCCTTGATGTGTCATACATGAGCTTGGCACGGAGGAGTCAGGATTCATTCCGAAGATCAAAGGAAGTACAAAAGCGTACTAACCCTAAGGCCTTAAGAGAGAAAATGGACAAGCCGACAAATGGAGGCATATGCATATTCATGGGGTGCCAATGTCGTAACGCAGCTTCTTCCACGGAAGCATTCAGGCAACCTTGCATAATGCAACGATGGGCACAGGCTCTTTGATGAGTTGCCGGGCAGTGTCTGATCACTGGCAGCGGCTCTCTCATGTTTGGTCCTTGCAAGTCGAGGACTGTGGTCCGACAGATATCTCTTGACCCAGTTGAAAGAGGCAAGCAGAACAGCCTGAGCTTGCGTCACACGTAGTCTCCCCATGCCAAATACCACCAGTCGACTACCAGCCTCAATAAGCCAGCCAACTCCTCTACTGGACTCTACCTCGAAGTCAAGTAGTCGAGTTGATACTGCTAGTAGTTATTGAATGTGGTATCTAACGGTGGAATGGACGAATCGTTGAGGGGCCTGAGTCCCATGATGAGATCACAGGCTCAAGCTTTTGTAGCTAAAGTGAGATAGAGCAGGGATGATGCGAATGAACGAATGAAAGTTCTGAGACAGAGGGGTATGTCTTAGAAGCTAAGACGAAGATGAGGTTAACGAATCGAAGAGTATGTAAACTCTAAGACACAATGATACACTGCAACAGATCAAAGAGGGATACCCACGATATCTGTACTACGATCTGAGGTGGTGTGATGGGAAGACCGGAAGTCACCTATGGGTTGTCAATGCGCCGTGCGTGGTGCCTCGTTGGCGCACCGACACGTAGTACATATATGAACACGAGTCCTTCTCCATCATCGAGAATAGGATACCACAGTAGCACTTGCTGTCTGCATCGATCTATCATCCTCGAAAATTTATCGACGTCACCCTCCGAGTCCTATCGTACTTAGCCGAGAGTCGCGAGTCGCGCATTGGCGTCGAGTCGACCGTGTCGGGGTCTGCGTTGTGGCCCACGTTAGCAAAGCGTTGGAATTGGCATCGTAGGTGGGCTAAGCATCGTCGAGTTCTTGTTTCCGAGGCAGCTGCTTAGGAGATCATGACGACCTGTCGGTGATAGTGCGACAGCGCCGTCGTCGTCGAAATAGCCTGCTAGATACCCGCGTCATGTGATCGTCGTTATGCTACCGCGGTCACACCCATCCCTGCATGGCCGTGATGTTTTGTCCCTAGGCAGCTGCCAGTCTTTGCCGTGCACAGCATGGCCATTACTTGTCTACAGTCATAGAATAGAAACAAATAGGGTACTTTACTTACATCGGAATCACCCCATCCATCTAACCCAGTTGTGCATGAACTTCACTGCAATCCATTTTCGAGAGGCACGGGATCGCAAAAGAGCCTATAAGCCTGTCTCGTGATACACAGTGAAAGTGGGATCGAATTGATACAGGTCTTTCCATGAGATTACACCAGACCTCCCGAATCCTTCGATAGTCATGGAGCTTCGTCCCCGTAGTAGCGAGGTTTGGGTAAATACTTATTCCTGGCCTGAAAGGTAGTAGGAACACATGTAAAACATGCGCACAAAAGCACGTGCTCTGCTTTGGATCCTCGCTAGCTTTTTGGTATTGCAGACGATGCAACGACAGGCAGTGACATTAGCCAAAATCGTGTCTTGTCAGCAACTATCGCCGACTTGCTCACGATGCTAGACTCTACTAGTAGCGACGCTAGCTCAGCCTTTCGGCTGGGTAGACTTCAACGCCCATCATCAAGCCTAGTAATGTCCGAGCTGTCTAGATGTCCTGTGTGGTATAATCATCGCCATGCGCAGCTGCGCCCGCACTATATATCAACATGGTGCCTCCCTGGTTGAAGCCTCCCGTACCGACAATGAAGGTCCACAGACAATTGTGTCGCTTCGCAAAGAAACTCTTCACCAAGCTTATTGTCGGGCTTATCGTCAGCGGTCCTATGACCCTGCTGAGTCTCAGCGCATCACAAGCTGGGCCCATGGATTACAATAGCACAGTGGGCTCGACATCTGAATCAGTGCCTTTAAAAACGCGGTGTGTTCCAATTTGCTCGCCAACCCCTCGCGAGTATGTTTCTCATTTTCCTCATTTCTCAGCGGTCTTTAGTGTGGTCCCAGAGCAATCTCTCCTAACTTCTGATCCACCCGGAGAGGAATGGCCATACGTATACCAAACGCGCAGGGACCATGACAGACCGGGCTTATGGCCTTCACGAACCTTTACAGACTTACTTTGCAACGGCAATGCGACGACTCTTATTAACGACGACGAACATCTGCGGGCAGACACTTATAAACCCATTTTATCCCCTGAGAATCCATCCAACGACCCAGATCCCCCTTCCGCCGATTATCAAAGTCTTTCACTCTCAAATCATCCTTTAACTCTCATGCAACTTCATTTGTGGCCATCTCGGCCTCGTTCCCTGTATCACACCCAACTGCACTTGTACCTACCGTGCAGGACAAACCGACTCGGCTTAAGTTCTTTCTTGGAGGGAACCATGACTAGACTCCCTTCGGATCAGATGCTACACGCGAAATGTATGTTAGACAGCACGAAATGGACATTTAGCCATATTTGCGCCCTCGCGCAGAGATCTTCCTGGAAATGCACCACACCGAATACCTATGGACCCTTTGCACGTACGATACTTATCCTTTATGGGCACCAACTTTGTTCGTCTCCAAGAATCGCATTGGAGGCTTTCGACTATGCTCGGTCTACTGTTCGTATTCCTATGGTTATACACTATTTACCATACTTATTCTTCGCTCGTAGATCGCTTGCCACAACGTCCCACCAAAGGCGGGAGAAGTCGATGATACTTCTAATATATCATGCTTCGTTGCCGAACGCCATAGAGTTGACCTTTTTCAAGAGGCCTAATTCACCGATGCTCGGGAAGAGCGTTGAGCCATGTGCACTTCCCAGAACATTTCCTCCTCTTGTTGATCGTGCAACGGGCACCCTGGCAGGGACTGGGCAGTGGAGAGTTGGTAGCAGACTTCCTGGCCAATGCAAGCAGGCAGTCGCTGATATCGTCAACCCCAGAGATTTTGGGTGCGGTATGTAGAGCTCTAACTTCCTGCGTAAAGATTATTTTTGACGTGTACCGTTCGGTAGCTCCACGGAATTCTGATGATCTTTCATTGGCATATTAGCCAGCTTTCAAACCGCCGGGAAGGACGGAATGAATCCCTTTTCTTGGGAGGCCTAGGAGAGACTAACTTACCCTATATCCTACCATTTAATGACTTGTGATGGCGTACATACTTTATGGATGATTGAAACTCTAGATCCAATGTCGAGGATAATCAAGGGTCCTTGGGGCCAAGCTTCCATTCTTCACACAGTCCCAAGCGTCACAAAGCCAGTTATCCAGATAAGAAACCTCAAACCGATCCCTTGCTGACAACAGACTGCCTAGTTTCTTGAGATAAACCGTGGTCCTGATGTGTTCCATTGCCCACTACATGATATCTTGGGTTGCGTTCAAGAGGGGCCGCTAATCGATTGTGAAGGGGGGGGGTGGAATATAGAGCCACCGTAGCCAAGGGAATCTGCGAGAAACCTGATGCATGCCGCTAGTGAAAGCTTGCACCAGTATCTGTGGCCCATGTACGGTTCAGGACGAAAGCTGGTGCTAGATTGGTCCATCTTGGCTTCCCAGTGGAATGCTAAGGTTATTTTCATTGCAAGAGTCGTGTGAAGAGGAATTGCACTTGAAGAGATCGGTGTCGACTCACCCAAGTAGCTTAACTATCTCTCTTCATATTTGAGGGTTGGCTAGGGGAGAAAATGGAATTCTGGTAATCCTATCAGACACTTTGTTGGGTTGCATTACTCGATCAGAGAACCGAGATGACGCTGCCTATCATGGTAGATGCTACTTTTCATGATCCAACCGGTTCAATTTTCCTTTTGACTGTTCTTGCATGTCCTGTGAGTACGTGACAAATGAGGTTCTTGACAAAATCTAAATGAAGGGCAGTAATGTCAAAGGAGCTACTGCAGGGATTTACTGTGTCATGTGCATGTGCATACGGCTATGAGGCAGACAAGAGTACGCACGGCTGTGTACTGTAGGGGACAAAACTCTCCATCAGGTGCATGTTGATGCACAGCCTAACAGCGTGGAGTGAGACTAAAGTCAGTCAAAAGAGAATGGGGTGACTTACGTGGATGATGACGACGCGCTAGTGGTGTGCAGAGGGCGTAGAACTAGGACAGCGATCTCTAGCACTTCTGCAAGGAGCTTGTGTATGCTGACAATGAGGGAGAAGAGGGTATCGACTCACAAAATGCTATCTCACGAAATCTCACATTCCTGGTGAACAAATGTGCGATGGTTCTTTCTGCAGGTGTAGCAAGCACGTGCTGATAAATCCATTTTTGGTACTGTGGCTGCATCCACGAAGCGCATGATGGATTAGCTATGAAGGCGAGGGGGTATTGAGAATTGGTGAGGATAGATACGGAGATGGCTTCGAGACAAGTTCTCTAGAGTACTAAGCCTGTGTTTGTATGTATGTACTTGATTTGTACTAATAGATGGGGACTATGTGTACCAGACAAGCACTTACTGACTTCAAGACACGTTTTCTTCTGAGTCTCTGTGGATGAGCGCTGATCTATCCAAACCTCCTAGCTCCTCTCAACGACGGTTGAGGAGCTCGCGACGAGACCAGGACCGCGATCACAATAAAAAACGCAAGAAATACAACGACGGTGACAGTCATCGTACCCGCGACCACGACAGAGACTGGGATAGGCACCGCATACATTCCCCTTCTCCATTTGCCTCACCCTCAAGACGTACGCGGACAGAGAGAAGCAGAAAGGGAAAGGAGCCCGTTCATGATGTAGTCGAACCTGGCGAACTCGAGGACGAAACGAAAATTCACAATATCGGGGACGATTTTATACCATTAGATGCCAGTGATGGCGAAGCTTCTGCAGCGGAAGTGAGACGATCGGGGAAGGGGAAAGCACCCGAACGAGAGTGGGATAAAGGCAAGCCACCAAGATATGATGACCACCTGGGTAGAAGTACCAAGAGGAGGCATGACGACCTTTCTGATGATGACGATCGTCGCCGTAGACGAACGGGACGGCAGGTACCGAGTAGGAGCGCTCCATGGATCGTTAATACCGACTGGGGGAATTGTCGCAATGTGGCAGAGGTGTAGGTGTGTTTTTACCCCTGTTCTACTACGTTCTCAACCAGCATCAACAGGTTGCACTGCGAAGTGGCAGCCTTCGTACATTATATGTCGCCTACCCCCGTTGAAGACGAGATTCGTAATCTCATTGTCAGGCTCGTTTCCAGAGAAATCACTTCTGCATTCCCCGATGCACGGATATTACCTTTCGGCAGCTATGAAACCAAATTATATCTACCGAGTGGGTGTGTACATAGACTCTTATTGTCTTGACAAGGGGCTAATGAACAGCAGTGACATCGATTTAGTGGTTGAATCGAAACGTATGGCATATAGCAACAAAGTGCACGTTTTATACGCTCTTGCAAATACCCTCAAGCGTGCTCGAATCACCTCAAAAGTCACGGTTATTGCCAAGGCCAAAGTTCCGATCATCAAATTTGTTACTACTCACGGAAGGCTTAACGTCGATATAAGCATCAACCAGGGGAACGGAGTTACGGCTGGAAATATTATCAACGGTTTCCTGCGTGACATGCGCGGCTGTGGGTTCGCATTACGCAGCTTGGTAATGGTGGTGAAAGCGTTCCTCAATCAACGGGGGATGAATGAAGTCTATACGGGCGGATTGGGAAGTTATAGCATCGTGTGCCTCGCCATCAGTTTCCTCCAGATGCATCCGAAAATCAGGAGAGGCGAGATCGATGCTGAGCAAAACCTGGGCGTTCTGGTTATGGAATTTTTTGAGTTCTATGGTCGTTATTTCAACTACGAGGAGGTTGGAATATCGATTAGGGATGGAGGGTCGTATTTCAGCAAACACCAGAGAGGGTGGTACGATACGATGAAGAGTAACCTACTCTCTATCGAAGACCCGATTGATCCTAGTGAGTAGCCAGCGTGCTCCGTTCACTTGGCCAAGCTCACTACATAAATAGCAAATGACATATCCCAGGGTTCATATGGTATCGCAAAAGTCCGCCAAACGTTATCCGGTGCATACGAAATTATGAAGGCAGTTGCATATACACGGGCTAACATTCTGAACTCTCGTCGAGAGAATCGGAACTATCCATTACGTCAGGGCTATGACCCTCGGGATATGAGCATTTTGTCGACTATCCTTGGCGTTACTCAGGAGGTATGTCGTACGGCTTATAGTGACATGGAGATCTGACAAACTGCTCCCAGACGATCAATAACCGACGACTCCTTCAAGAGGTATACGACAACAGAACATTGCACGAGTTGCTTGGTGTTGTTGAATCGCGCTCTTTCCGTCCTCCATCAGGTATCGTTGACAATGGACTATCGGAAGATGACATGGATCTCGCGTCCGATGATGAGGATGGCACAAGGCTCCGTATGCTTAGTGATCATGAAAACTCCGATGAGGATGGTAAATACCACATCCAGAGAAGGCGACCTGGACGCAGTGGTGCATCCAACCACTTTGATGCCCATGCTCTCTATATCACTGACGATGATGAAGATTATGACGAGCAGGAGAGGACTCTGTAGCCAATATGGAGCGCAAAAATTTCGATGCCTGGGCATAAAAGCCAAGGTTCTCGGACGATCCATAGTTGGTGTTACAGCAGATCGAATAACTGGGAAAACTGTAGCACTCTTTGCCCGTCATTACTATACATTTACATAGTTGCACCATTACGCCGACATAACTTCTCGTACATGAGGGACAACTGTACGTCAATTAAGTGCAGCGGGTTAGCACCGTACCTGCTGCTCGACGTCTCTTCCGTCCTCGATCAGGGTCGTGACCTGTCAGCCCACTCCTGGGTTTGCAGTGTACGAAACACCCAACCCTCATCGGTCAGTTTCTTCGACTGTTATTCTTGTAAGAGCCATTCCTTAATTCACACTCAATCATTGTCATGTAAGTGCTAGGACTTACAAACTAGATCTCACTCAGACCCGTGCTAATCAGTTCTGGCTCAGAAGTGCGATGTCATTAAGACTGTCCCCAGTGGTTTTCTCACGATGCGAGTACTTTCGAACGTCAACGCTATGTATGTCTGTAAGCAGACCATAAGGAAGACAGTTCGTTCCTTCTCGACTATGAATGTCTGTTATCCAGCTTCATAATGTTTGATATGACCATCGCCATGCGTAGTTGCGCCAACAGGACTTCCTTGGTTGAAGTCTCTCGTACTGGCAACAAAGGTCCGCAGATAATTGTGTTGCCTTGCAAGGAAAATCTTTGCCAAGTTTATTGTCGGGCTTATTGTGAGCGGGCCCTTCATCTTGCTGAGCGTCATCGCCTTGTAGATTGGACCCACTCATGGATTACAATAACGCAGAGGTCCCAACATCTGAATCGTTGTCCATAAAAACGTGGTATGTTCCAATCAAATGGCTAATCACTCGCGAATACCTTTCTCATTTCCTTCATCTCTCAGCGCTTTCTAGTATGGTCTCAGAGAAATCCCTACTGGCCTCTGATCCCCCTGGCTCGGAATGGCCATGTGTATATCAAATGCACAGGGACCACGACCGACCAGACCCATATCTTTCACGCAACTTTACAGTCTCACCTTGCAGCAGCAACGCAACGACTCTTGTTAATGATGACGAACATTTGCGGGCAGACATCTATAAACTCATTTTGTCTCCAGAGAACCCACTATCCAACGATCCAGATTCACCTTCCGCCGATCACCAAAGCCTATCTCTCAAATCATCCTTTAACCCCCACGCAACTCCATTTGTACCCATCCCGGGTTCGCTCTCTGTATCGCGGACATACCCAACTGTACTTTCACCTATCGTCCAGGACAAACCAACTTGGCTTCTTTCTTTCTTGGAGGGAACCACGACTAGACTCCCTGCAGATCAGGTGCTGCATGCGAAATGTATGTTAGACAGCACGAAATGGACATTTAGCAATATTTGCGCCCTCGCGCAGAAATTCTCCTGGCAATGCGCAACACCGAATACTTACGGACCCTTTGCACGTATCGTATACGACGCATTTAATGATACCTATGGTTCATGGGAATCAAGTTGTTTCCGCTTTCACCTCCAAAAATCCGCATTAGAGGCTTTTGATTATGGGTGGTCTACTGTTCGTATTCCTGCGGCTATTTTCTGTTTTCGATGGTCATTCTTTGTTCGGTTGATCTTAGCTTGCTTGTCAAAATATCTCACCAAAGGCCGAAGAAGTCGATTACGCATCCCGTATATCGTGCTTTGTTGCCGAACTCCATGCAGTCGGCCTTCTCCAAAGAGCCCACATACACCGGTGCTTGAGAAGAGTGTTAAACGATATGCACTTCCCAGAACACATCCACGTATTGTGGGAGATGGTTGTTTGTGGCAAGGGGACACCCTGGCAGGGTCCAGGCAGCGAGCAGTTGGTGGCAGACTTCGTGCATTTCTTTAACCAACGCACGCAGTCAATTCTTTCTATCGCCAGTTCTGGACACCCGCAATTAGTTTCAGCCGGGGGTCAGGTAAGTGAAACTCTATACCCTACCTAAAGATTGTTTTTGACGTGTACCGGTGAGCAGGCCAACAGTATTCCGCGGATGATTCGTGAATGGCATAGCCAGCCTCCAATGGGCCCAGTCACGATGGAGCAGTCTATTTGGGCTTACCCCACATCCTAGTGTTTAATGACATGTAATGATGTAGATACTTTATCGGCATCGACGATCATACCTCTATGTCCGATACCAAGGATAATCAATGGACCTTGAGCTCAAACCAATAGTTTGCTTCATTCTCCACACGGTATACAATCAGTCCCAGGTGTCTAGCTAAGAGGCATCAAACTCGGACCCCGATGACAACAGACCGCCTAGTCTGCCAACATAAACAAAGTCAATTCGAGATTCTGATGTGCTCCGTTGCCCATTTCATGGTATCTTGAGTTGCGTTCAAGAGGGGGTCCAGAGGCGGTAAAAGCCAGGATGACCCGCCAGCTGATTCTGATGGTGGGTATAAAGCTACCGCAGCTAACGAGAGATACGTATGATATGGATCTGCAAAGGTACTTGGCGACATGTTCCGAATAATACTAAGGAGTGCAGACCTGGATGTTCATTTGGCCCTTTGGCTATGCCACCGAACTTGAATTGGCATGATGATATGTATGATGCAACGGAGGTTTCAGGGACTAACGCTTTGGAAGCGAGAATCTAGTACACATGAAGTATTCTCCGATCGAGGGTTTGGAAAGAATAATTGATACATACTGTGAGTGAAGCTCCGCACCAAAAGCTATAGCAGGCATCTGTGGCCTTGGATGTTCGCCCTCGAAATCCACCTGAAGGCTCCTGGTTGAGGATTGCCCATCGCACAGTTTGGCGTACCTCGCTCTCCGTCAGTTGGTTGCCCCTGTCAGCGAGGAAGACGGACGCCAATGCACAATATGTGGGTCCGCCTGTGACGGACAGTCTAAGTAAAGAGATTTGACTTCAAAAATGGGAATACGTTCCTGAAGCCTCGGCAAAGGGAATCTGGCCATAGCCCCCCTCATATGTCTGAATTCTCGTCTTTATCAAAGTGCCGACATCCGGACGTCGATAACTTACCCTACAAGAGGCGATGAAGCCCAGGGCATCGTCGAGGCGTACTCCAGACCAGTCATCCAGCATCTTGCTGATAGCAAAAGCGCAGTACATTGTTCGCAGGTCGGCATCTCCTCCATAAGGCTCCACGGAAAAGCTGTATTAAATGGGAAAATCTTGTGAAGCACGTCTAAACATGCATGGAGGTATTTAACACACCTCCCATCCTCCTTCTGGCATGCCTTTAGAAAAGATATGAGACTTGGACGGTCCAGTCGAGAAAAGTCGTCCCTGAGGATTGCAAGGGAAAGTAAGGCAGTATATGTCATGATTAGCTGAGGGGCACTCTCGGATGTCTCAGCATATACATTATCCTGACGATGTTAGTTTTAACGTCTCTGCATGAATGTAGCAACGAACATGTTCTCCAGGGACACTCATGTACGGTCCAGGGCGAAAGCCAGTGCCAGATGGTCCACCTTCGTTCCGAGGTTACACGTTGATCGGGGGCACAGGGTAGTACTCACTCGTTTGCTGAGCCCATATCCATTCCCTCCACAGCTCCTTGTCTGACTCTTTTGTGGTCTCGCTGCCGATCTGGCCCGTCAGGTCAAGTGAACCCAGGCAATAGAATGCCAAAGCCAGTCTATCGCGTTTGTGAATTGATTTTCAGTTCAGGAATCGTGCGAAGAGGAATCGCACTTGAAAGGATCGGTCTCAACCTGAGATGCAGGTAATCCTGTCAGACATCTTTTGCAGTGGGTTGCATGACCCAACCGGAGGAGGGCAGGGATGGTAATATCCATCGTGGCGGAGGTTGGAGACTTCAGCTTTTGACTGCTTTGCGTGCGCTGGGAGTGCACGACAAATGAGGGTCCTGAGATTAAGTGAGGGATGCGATCGTCGATGGCACGTCTTATGCTTTCATTGTCCGCGGAATCGACCCAAGTTCCACCTCATTTACACAAGTTTTCCATTATATCTTATCTAGGACTAGGATGGGCTGATCTATACTAGATCGAGCATGATGTGGCAATTTCATCCTCACAACAATCTGACCGAACCCAAAAAACTTACTGACAATGAAGTGGGATGGGCGACAGTACAATCTCTCAAAGGTGTTGTAAACTAGTCGTGGTCCGTGGAAGTAAAGAAACCCGCCTTTTGCACGCACTTGGCAGGATTGAGTGGTTCAGAGGGCCTTCGTACACAGACTCGACGCACTTCTCTCTCAACTGCGTTGTGCGTTCGGTCTTACTCTGGATAAAATTAGTCCATCACAGTCGCAGCCCCTCTCTGACATCGATTCCTCGCCCCACGTACATGAATTATGTACGAATTTGTTAAACACTCAACCCATTAGTAGTGAAAACCTCCGGAAGGCTATATATGGGATGCGTACATGAGATAGGGAGGGCCAATTCGACGTGGAGGAAGTGGGCATAGGCAAGAACGAGGATACGACGCACGAGGACAAAGTTCATATGATTGTAGAGGCAATCCAAGATGACAGGGATGTGTCAGGACGTGAAGGGCGCGGCAAAAGACGTTGTTTCTCCACGGTCAGAAGAATACTGACAGAATGGCTTATTACAGTCATTGTCAGTCATTCAATCAGTGTATGGCAACAGATTCTATGCCCGGCTCGGACGAGAGGTTATTGCAACGAGAAAGGATCCGATGTACCAGGAGGGATGTTATCATGGGTAAGGTCTGCTTGCTGTGCACTCGCTCTTTCACTTATCCACTTGGCCTGCTCACACCAACCGCTAGGTGTCATCGGAGATACCTACAAGAGTTGGTACGAGAACGATATTGTTGATGGCTTAAAAGTGCTTGCTCTCCCAGACGCAGTGAGTATCCGATATGTCTTCCCAATATCCTTGCAGACGACCGCACCCGCGCAAGTTCATTGCAACTCGTTGGGCGCATTCGCGACCTACACGGGATACATTCCTTCAGACCACGCACTGGCCAGACTCGGAAACCTTCGTTCCCAAGGCAGACCCAACTGTTACAAGGCCTCCCTGACGTGGTATGAAATCAGCCATCCAAACGAGCGGAAGAGATAATGCAGGTTAGAGGAGATACAGCGTAGGACGGGTGGATGCTTCTTTGTCCCTAAATCCGTAGTCAGATTATGTAAGCATTTCAGGTCACAGCCTAGCGTGTTACGTCCACCAGGCAAAGGCATGTTATAGGCGCCAAGTCCCGCAGTGTTTTATACCCACCACCACTCATACCCACTCTCCTGTGTTCGTTTTTACTCACCTTACTTTCCTCCCAGTTACCATATTTCACATCAATACACCAGCTGAAGTCATCTTGTATCAATTGTTGTCCAACAGGTCTGATCATTTCTGATTCGTTTCACTTCTTCTCTCACCGTCTTACAGCCTGACGACTTCTCCCCTCAACGAATTATTTCGCGTCTCAAGTCTTCAGCTCACTTGTATGCTCTACGTCTGTCTGTTAGACATGATATTCAATACTGACACAAACGAAGCCTAACTTCCAGTCGTCCAACCGACGCAGTCTGTCTCGAAGGAAACCCACTTAGTCACCATTCCAAGTATTACACCTAAAGATCGGACTTTTGTGAACCGTGGTCATTAAACTCCAGAAGTGGACCAGACATGTCCAGCTTGGACGAGAAGATCTGTCGTAATCGGCAAGATTTGGAACGTCACCCCCGAGGAGATGCTGGTCGGGCTGAGGCCCTTTTCAACCTTGCAGACTCCCTGGAAGACCGGTACTTGGAGAAAGGCGAAATTGCGGACTTAGACGAGGCGATTTCGTTGCATCGATTAGCATTGGACCTCCGTCCGGAGGGTCATTCCGATCGGTCTTCCTCACTCTTTTACCTTGCACATTGCCTATGCGAGCGGTACGACATACAGGCTATCTTACCTGACTTGCAGGAGTCCATTATGCTTGGTCGGGCCGCATTAGAGCTCCGTCCCTTGGGCCACCCTGAGCACGACTACACTCTCAGCAACCTTGCGGGTGACCTGAGGCGCAGGTATCAGAACCTAGGTGCATATGATGATCTCGAGGAGGCAATTTTGCTGTATCGGTCAGTGTTGGACCTCCATCCGGCTGGTCATTCCCAACGGTCATCGTCGCTCTTTAACCTTGCACTTTGCCTATCCGATCGGTATGACAAACAGGCTACTATTCCTGACTTGCAGGAGGCCATCATGCTTGGTCGGGCCGCATTAGAGCTCCGTCCCACGGGTCACCCTGATCATGACAGCACTCTCAGCAACCTTGCAAATGATCTGCGGAGAAGGTACCAAAAACTAGATACATATGGTGATCTCGAGGAGGCAATTTCGTTGCATCGATCTGCGTTGGACCTTCGTCCGGCTGGTCATGCCGATCGGTCTGACTCACTCTTTGACCTTGCACTTTGCTTAGGCGATCGGTACGACGCACAGGATATATTATCTGACTTGCAAGAAGCCATCATGCTTGGTCGAGCTACATTAGAGCTCCGTCCCTTGGGCCATCCTGAGCATGCCCCCACTCTCAGCAACCTTGCAACTGACCTGAGGCGCAGGTACCACAAACTACGTGCAAATGGTGATCTTGAGGAGGCGATTTTGCTGAATCGATCAGCATTGGATCTCCGTCCAGCGGGTCATTCTGATCGATCAGACTCGCTCTTTGGCCTTGCTCTTTGTCTAAGCGACCGGTACGACGAACAGGCTACCATACCTGACTTGCAAGAGGCCATTACCCTTGGTCGAGCTGCATTAGAACTCCATCCGCCGGGCCACCCTGATCGTGCCCTCGCTCTCAATAACCTTGGCAGCGACCTGAGGAACAGGTACCTGGGCCTAGGTGTAAATGACGACCTCGAGGAGGCGATTTCGCTACATCGATCAGCATTGGACCTCCGTCCGGTGGGTCATCCTGATCGATTAACTTCATTAACTAGTCTTTCGTGGTGTCTCGATTCCAGATTCGAGAAGCAGCAGATGGTAGCGGACTTGGACGAACTCATCAGCCTCTACTGTGCCATATTAGATCTCCAACCACCGGGACATCCTGATCACCCTACATCCACCGATAAACTTCTACTTTATGTTCAAAAACGGCTCCAGCAACCTCTCCTGGGGGCTGTCTCGCTTGGGAAAACTGCATCAGTATTCCGTGAACCCGCAAGTCCTGACTGCCCTACATCCCCTTATCCTGCCATGACTGTGCACGACATCGTGGTTTATGTCAAGGGCCTGTTAGATGGAGGAGATGTGGTGAAAGACCTGGATGAAATTGTGAACCTTGCACAAGCTTCATTAAAGCTCTGTCCCCCGGGTCATTCAGATCATGTTACATGTCTTACCACTTTAGCGACTTCTCTTCATCGCAGGATCCAACAACGGGATGTCATCACTGACCTCGATGAACTCATTGCCCTGTATCGAAGGGTATTAGACGCTTGCCCATCAGGAACACCAGCCTATGCACCAACTTTACACACACTTGCACGTTGCCTATCAGACAGGTTCACCAAACTAGCGGACACTACTGATCTCGATGACGCCATCAAGTTCGAAGAAGCTGCGTTAGAGCATAGTCCACCAGGTCGCGCCGACCTTGCTGAATCTCTCAGCAATCTCACCTACTATCGACAACTGAGAATCAAAAGGCGAATTGCAATTCCGCAATCGGCATACGGCCCAACCGTCAGATCACGGATCAGGCAACTTGTTTTCGAGGTCCTGAAGGGTTTTCCTCCCCGCTTGCTGAACACCCACACTGGCGTGCTCTGTGGCCGTGACTCCCAGATGTCACGTTTCGAGAAGAGCCAGGAATATGATAAGCTTCTGCAATCGGCCTCAGCACTCGACACCCTCCCTCCAATCAGTCATATGCGCGAGGTGGTTTCTACTTATTTCCAGTATGTCACACTGTCCCATCGATGGGGAAGATTCGAACCCTTGTTGCGGGACATCGAAGGGCGGGTCATCTACGACTTGGATCCCACAGATGGACTCTTGAAACTGCAATCTTTCTGTTTTTCCTCCTGCAAACATGGATACTTGTGGGTTTGGGCTGATACGTGTTGCATAGATAAAGAAAGCAGTGCGGAGCTCCACGAGGCGATCGGGTCGATGTTCTCATGGTACCGGCAGTCAGCACTCACTATGGTATATCTTTCCGACGTTTCAGAGGGCGATGCGTTGAGCAGTAGTGAGTGGTTCGAACGCGGTTGGACTCTGCAAGAGCTATTGGCGTCCAACAATATATTGTTCTTCAAGCAAGATTGGACGATCTACGGGGATGGTATCTTAAATCACAAGGAAAGTAGCTGCATAATCCATGAATTGGAACAAGCCACGGGAATCGCATCACAGCACCTCATTCATTTCTATCCGGGCGTAGATGACGCACGATCGAGGCTGCAGTGGGCATCCACGCGATATACTACCCGGGGAGAAGATATAGCATACTCACTTCTCGGAATCTTCAATCTCCACATGCCCGTCCTGTACGGTGAATCTGCAGAGAATGCCATCGGACGTCTACTCGCAGAAGTGATCTCAAAGTCAGGTGACACATCGATCCTGGATTGGGTCGGGCAACCGTCGTCATTTCACAGCTGCTTTCCTGCCACTCTCACGCCATATCAAACACTTCCCCCCTCTCAGCTATTGTCAGCTGACGCCAGACCATGGACACACATGCCATATATTTGGAACCTTTTTGTTCCCACATCCTTACATGCAGCACGCAGAATGCATCATGCGCTCTCCAGTCTGCCACGCACACAATTCTTCAACTTCAGACTTGTTCTGCCATGTATCGTTTATCGAGTCCAGGCCATTACGCTGATTCGAGTGGATACAAGTACTGTGACTCATGTCTACCAAATCCAGGCGGTGGGCCTAGAGCCCATACAGATCGCACTGTCAGAGGGGCTTAGAAACCCGTCGAGGATAGGCGTCCCATATGTCCTGATACGCCCATGGCACTCCACCTTACTTGATCCAACTGTCGAGACTGACGATGTTTCTGCTCGGCAATGGCTCACACGACTAGAACAGCCCTTCCGCGCACTTCTATTAATGGCACTACCCCACAACGAATATCGAAGGGTTGCATCGTTTTGCAACATTACCGCTCATCCTACAGATTCAGCAGGCGTATTGAAGGGTGAAGTTAGTACGCTGACTATAGTCTAGATCTATGGTGTATGTGATATAGTACGAAGTACTGTATTCAGTGTATAACTATTTCGTCAATCTGCAATTTATCATAAGTCTTTGGTCAATCCAGTGAGGCTTGTTTTACAGGGAGCGCTGACTACGAATGGTATCACCATACCTGCCGGACACCGTATGCACAATTGCAGCCGCAACCTAGTTGATAGGAGATCCGTCGATAAGGTGAAATCTCCAGAGACCTTTTGGTACTCGAAGTACCGAGGTACACTGCTTGTTGGACATCGAGACATGTATTCCTACACCCTGGTCGTTCGAAGCAGCCTCCCACAGTCGAAAGAAATCTTGCAAAAGGATAGCGCGTCAATGGTCCGACGTGGGAACGAGTCGCAGTAGGTTAGTCTAGCGTGCGCTAGGGGTAATTCACCTCCAGGTGGGGCGAAAATGAAAGCGTGCCTATGACACGAGGAGTCGATTAGCAAGGTATACTTCTCGTTGCAATTCCTGGAGAAGGTCAGTGCCCATGCACAGACTCAACATACAGGCTCACGACGTCAAAGTCTAACCAAATTCCACTGTTGTGTTGTCTGCCGTTCTGAGGCTTACTCTTACTCCAGGTAACTGGACCCAGGTAATAGGTCTGGAGATAGGAAGGTGATAGCATAGAGTTTTTGACCGGACGTGCAAGTCAGCGGGGGCATCACGTTTTAAGGAACGGTGCAAGACTGCAGAGGTAAACAATGTGGACATGGCATTTTACTATGACACGATGTTATTCGAAGAAGATCTCGGGGGTTTTATACAGGTAGAACCTTGAGCTGAGCGAGATTTGACCACAGCGATAACTCAGAACTCAATGCTCCCCAAGATTTGCCATGACAATCCCCTTGGAGCAAATTGTGGGGCAATGAAACACGAACCATCCAAATTGCGATGAAACCCTGAAGCTATCGTAGTTGCGGGCAGCTGTAACTACTACAAAGGGCTGAAAGAACTGTCAAATAAAAGCTAGTATCGACGAAACACCAAAGAAATCCAGGCTGTAGGACCAAGAACTGTGGTAGTGTTAACCAGGCATTTGTGACATAGTAGATGGTCGAATAGCGAACATTTGCGCAACAAACGAGGTATGGGCTCGAACAACCCTTGGAATAAGCCACATGTCCCAAAGTTGGATTCTATAACGAAGCGGCCCATTCAGAGCAACAGATCATCACCTCCACCAGACGACGATGGACCCCCAGTTTTAGCAGGTCCAAAACTCCCGAAACTACTGCCCATGCCCAACCCCATCGAGGATCCAGTCAAGGGCTTCTGGGATGACGCCCATATTCCAGCTTGAGCCTTCTCTTTTTCGAGATCCTTGATCGACTTTCCAGTGGATGCCTGCTTTCCTACAGAATTGGAAGAGCTGGTACCAAGGGACATCGACCACAGATCATCGAAGCCAGATAATCCCTTTGCAGGGGCGGTAGCAGCGGGAGAAGGTGCCACGTGAGACATAGATGCCCTATTAGGCACAGACGTCGTAGCAGAGCGAGTGGGCCCAGTAGGCGAGAGAGGTCTTGAAGCCGCCCAGAGGTTGCTTGCGACTGGAGCGACGGGTTGCTTGTTCGTTGTGTTGGCACCAAGTGCATTGAAGGTAGTATTACCAAACGCAGGAGACGCCACTGAGGGTTTGCTTGAAGCAGCAAGCGTGGACATCGTCGTGGCAGGAGTTGATCGAGGAGGACTGGAGTTAAGCATCTCCATGAGGGTGGGCTTCGAAGAAGTAGAAGAAGCGGAAGGGGAGGAAGGAGCAGCCTGGAAATCAGCAAAGTCGTCATCTGGAAAGGGCATCAGCTTAATTAATAGCACGAAGGTGACGCCGCACCGTCGATGCTTTTGGAAAGCGAGGGTAGTGCTTTGTTGGTATTGGTAGAAATAGCGGTAGGTACAGGGGCAACAGGCTCCTCATCGAAGCCACCTAGTAAATCAATTTCCGGTTCTTTTGACTTTGGGGGAGCCGAGGAAGTCTGGGTTCGCAACGGAGACGCAGGAGTCGAGTTAAAACGAGAGTTATTGCGTCCATTATTTACGGAGTTGGACCTGCGAACGACTGTTTCATCATCCCCGGCTGTGTACTCTTCGAAATCTTTTCGTCCAGCGCCGTCTTTGTAACCTGAGCTACCTCCAGAGTAAGATCCACCTAAATCTGTAGGGGACAGAGTGAGTGTCTTCAGAATATCTGTCTGTGCGGCGAACCTACCATCCCTTCCACCCATCCTGTCACCATAATAGCTACTGCTCCCACCACCAAAGCTATCGTTTCCGAAGCCACCGTAGCGACTACCTCCGGACGTGAAGCTCATGGGATCATTGCCAGTTCCAGTATACTTGTGGCGATTGGTTTTTGCCTTGCGCCTCTCCACACGAATAGCTTCCACGTCAGAAAGTAATTCGACGAGCTCCCGGGCACGATTGCGAACTGCGAGATGATGTTGGCATTGCAATTAATGATGCGGCCATGCACGTACCATTTAAGCCCTCGTCTTTCCCTTTCTCATCAATATAGTGAAAATTTCTAAGCATCTTGATGGTTGATAAGTGAGAACGAGCATCATCAACGACGCGTTCGCTGCCGTGTTTGACAAGGTATTCAAGCAATTGCAGAGCCTGTGGAGGTGGTTAGCCACTTCAGAGCGCAGCCATTCCGTCCGACCTTGTAAATCTGTCTCCACTGCCGCGCCTCTTTTTCCATAAATCGGGCATAAATGCAGGGCATGATTTCGTTGAAATGTTGGCTGCATTAGGGTAAGCTTATCGTATCTGTTATACGGCCATTGTCTCACAAGTTGAAAGTTCTGGGGGGCGAGTAAGTCACACAAACCTATGGGATCGTTGAAACATACCCTTGAGCGATCTCCTGCATCAAGCTAGAACTTGCTCCCCTGTCTGTGTTTCAGCTTCTCTTGTCTTCTATCCTGGGATGTAAAATCCGCACCAAGGTTCGTCATTCGTGGCCTCCCTGACTTTACTTTCCATCTCGCTGATATTTAGTACAACATTTTTAGCCTTGGGTGTAGGGTGCTTAGACTACAGTGCAGAAGTGAGGATATTGGTTTCGTATACCTGATTATACATAGCCTTAATGTCATAAAGGGTTATGCTGGAGATGGAGGTGGCAAGGGAATCGAGGCGGTCCATGTCGGGCAGGTCAGCTTTGATAGACAACAAGGGAGATTCAGTAGCAGAGGTGATTATGTAACCAACACTCGAGCGACCCCCCGCGGAGAGGTCATCTCCGACGACGAGGGCCGATCAACCTACCACAAAGGCGTTTATCGAGATTCAGAGGGGACAAGTTGTTTCGGGAGATCTCTCCGTGTACAAGAAAGAGAAGGGGACTAAGAATTCTGCCTTTCACCAACTCTGTACAAAAGCCCCTGAACGCCACCAGGAATGTCCCACTGAATTCACCGTGCATGGATGTCCCATCTCTGATGATCGTATACAGTGGACCTGCACACAGCATGCCTTGGGAGATTCCCTCTCTCTTCTTACGGTTCCGCTCCCAGCCTAACGACCATGCCGTGGGTACATCACCACTGGCTACCTCCCCTAACAACAATTCCGTTATTTTCTACGACTCTGAATGCCTCCCAGGAGTCTCATCGGAAGAGTCCCAGCTGGGCCAGAAGATTCTCAAGGACCCAGACTCTTACATCGACTCCGGAACGCACAGTGATGCACCGCATAGTTTGGCACCACCTCCGCGGAGGCGCTCCGCAGGTGGCAGTGGTGCTGCCCCTCGGAAATCTAGGTGCTCTCAGCATATATCAGAACAGATCCCAGAAATGGATCCACGAAAACCAGCATATATGCAGTCTAGTGTGCAGTCAGAGATGAAAGCACCCCCGTCTAAACTCGGCGGTGAAAGAGAATGGTCCACCTTTGGGAGGAAACGCGAACGGGAACGCGGAAATGTTTTCGACCTCCTGGGACACACACCGCAGAGTTCTCGCACGACCTCGCGTTCCTCGTCCTCGAGGAGACGTTCCGTTCAGGGGATCGGTGATCCTGCGGCTCCAGGTGCATCACAGCATGACGTTGCAGTTGGTTCTGAAAATGCAATGAGCCTCTCTCAGTCCTCAATTGCGTCCGTACGATCATATTCCCCGAGTACCAAATCCATGAGGAAGTCGCGTGGTAGTCGATCGACCAGTAGAAACTCATCTCCGACTGATACGGTGTCATCGAGGCGACGTCCACGTACGGACCATACTGCTGCGGCAACACTGCCTACAGAAATGCGTTTCAAAACCCCTGTGACCGGACAGCTTAGCTTTGATTCCCCACGTACCTTCGGGTATCCAACACCCCACGATCATTGCTGCTGCTCCTCTGCTGCTCCTCCTCTACCGCCACTTGATCATCCTGAATTAGCTGTCGCGCTCTTGGCTCGCATTAGGGCCGCAAACACGAAACAGCCTGTACTTTCCATCCCCTCGAAGCAATTATTTCAACAAGAGGATCCGGTTTCTCTCATGCCTCCACCCTTTGGTATTTCTCTCAGGAATCGTACTAGTTTACCCGGTATAAGACAGACTTCTGAATCTCAAGTATCGGAACAGCCACTCGAGCCTCAACCGCCCCCTGAACGACGTCGAACAAGGACTGTATCGGGGAGGCCGCGAAATCAACGACGGACAAGTGCTGAATGGAGTGCTGAGCAAGCAGTCAGCGGTGTCACTTCCAATACCAACCATGCCTGGCCTGCGGAGGTCTCGAGGGAGATTCTGCGTTTGTCTTTGGGCGAAGGGATGGACACGCGAAACGACAAGCGAAGCGGTGCCGAACTCCTTTCGGGGTCCTTGGCTAAAGACAAGAGCCAAACACGTGGCCAACACATGTATCAGTTTCCTCATCGGGCGCCAATTCCCCCATCATTTTCACTTTTACCTTCCTCTCCTCAAGAACGCGCCCCTTCTCCGTTGAAAGGGCCAGTGACTCTGTCAGGTATGAAGTTCTCCATCGATTTGTAACTCAACGCGTAATCGGTGTTCCATGTCTTGCAGCCGGCAGAGCCGCTACGACACGCTTTAAATCTTCCACTCTCTCTCTTTATCGCCACAGCTTTGGGGATTTCAGCGACAGTGTAGCTCCGAAGATGGCTGAGGTGAAACGGAGCTTATCTGCTGTGGAAACACGACATAGCCCGAGACGCGAAACACTTGCAACTTATCAACCGTCAAGCTTAGGTCGCTCCGCATCAGCATTGCAGACCCCTGCAAGAATCCAGTCACTTCACCCCTACAGTACTATTTCGCCCTCACGAGCGATTCTGTATAGTCCATCAACCCCGACCATCGGTGGTGCATCACGACCCGCTGACGAAGTTCCTACAACCCCGACGCCCGCGCCTAAGTACCTCAGCGACAAAAGCAAAGGGAAGCGAAAAGCAGACGACATCGATACGACACCTCCTGATCAAAAGAAGGAAGGTCAACGAGCTACGTTTGTTATCCCTTCCGAGACCCGAAGTGAGTACCTTTTAGCTCTTCACGGTTTACGTCACTGTGTGCGCTCATACTGGATATATGAAAAACAAAGGTCAACGGATTTCTAATTCGTCGCACGCGCCATCTTCGTACCATAGAAAACGTGCAAGATTGTCGACCACCTCTCCTTTCGCTACCCCTTCGCCTTCAGGACCACCGTCGATCCAGGAACAAATCGCGAGTAGTAGCAAACATCTCGCTTGGCCGAGCGGTACTAGCTCTCGTGGCGCCTCTCCTCGCACACCTTCGCGTGCTGCATCCACTCATTCACAACGGCCAGATCAACAACTACCTTATTCTCACAGAAAATCTCACGACCGTCACCAGTCCATGTCACAAGTATCCATTCCAATCAGTGCTCTTGTCTCTCCCCATGCACCTTCCATCGCCACATCGACTAAATTCCACATGCGTGATCCTCGCAAGCCCCCAAAGAAACTCCAAGATACAGAATGGGGGCTGCATTTTGCAACCGAGGATGAGCCGGGCTCGCCTCTCCAAGCATGGATATTCTTTATCGGTTTTATCCTTTTCCCTTTGTGGTGGATAGCTGCGCTTTGCATACCCATTCCAAAAACAAGAACAGCTGGGGATGCCAGCTTGGAGAAGGCCGTCACCATTATCGATGATCCTCAGATAGAACACGGTGGGTGTTTTGTTTATCATGGGCCATAATGCGGGTTCTGATTACCCTAAGCAGATGCGAAGTCCTGGCGCTCTCGATGCCGCGTGATGGCAGTCATTTCCATGTTCACGTATATACCTTTTATCGTTCTTGTTGCCATCTTCGTGCACAGATAGCACATACATGGACTGAGATACCCACGTATGCCCCGCATTTCATCCGCACTTGTCCCAAATGACACTGGTCACATTTTGGTCATTACCGCCATATCATCATCCAATCAGTCACCACGCTCGAACGGTCGCTCTTTCACAGTACTCACACTCGTTTCTCACTCACTTATTGTTCATAAATAGTCCTATACCCTTCATGATAGTTAGATAGCTTCTAGTGCTTCGCTGTTGTTGTTTAACTAAGTGTTATTAGAGTAAAGTATGTCTACGAGACTTCACCATGACAGGGCAATTTGGTAAATATCATACTTGGGTGTATTGTTATCGGTCCGGTCGGCTTCTCAGGCATTTCGACACCCACAGAGTTGGGCAGCAATGGCCATATCGATCGCAGATACAATCACGGGTAGTAGTCCAAACTCGAAATGCCGCCCGCGTCAGCAGAACCCCTGCGTGAACGACTTATGGTACCAACGAATTAGCATCCTCCCCAGAACCCTTGTGAAGAAACTTGGTTTCCGATCCTGCACGAAAGAGCGTTGGCCCATGTCTATCGTTACGGCTTGGCGGTGATGATTTAGGTGTGAGCAGTTTGCTGAACTGAGCTAATAATGATAACAGATATAAATCCAGTCAATGCAGCTGTGTATTGGCTATCATTAGGATGAAAGAAACCCGTGGACATGATTACTGGTCGACTGCGTTGCGTGTATTGTCCCACTTGACTTCTTCCATGCTCACTCGCAAGTCACCTATCTCGACGATAGACTTGCCCAATACCTCCTAGAAGCGGGGATGAGGGAAGAGATACGGACGACGGAGAGTGTGACACCAACCTCGATGGTCATACTCCTCTGCTTTTGCTCTGCCTTGCTCTCATTCTTGCGAGTGTCTAGTCCCATCTAAATTCTAGATCGGTGTCGGCTCGATAATATATCTAATATAAGGGAAGACATACTCGTTGTCGAGATTGCCCAAGTCTTCCTTCATCTTTACGTCGAGTCTGTTGACTTCCCTGCGGAGGGTGGCAACCCGTTCGCGCATGGCTGCAATTTCATTTCATGATCTGGCAGTCCCTTCGACCTGTACATAGTTTTGACAGTGCAGCACGGAAGAAGTATGCTTGCTACGAAATGTATTGTGGGTGCAATGCATTTGCAGAGAGAACAACGGACGTCAGCACGTTGTCTAGGTCATTTCTTGCAAGTCCGTCCCGTTTCACTCTGCTGAACATTCTCAAATCGCTGCAAAGTACGCATCCACGATGTCACACAGGAATGGGACATCTGGGCCCCATGGGGGACCGACCGCCCCTCGTTGACCGCATCCCAAGAAAGTGAAGAACAGAGAGAGTAGGAGTGGGCGAGGAGCGGTACTGTTGAGCCCGTCTTGTCGCTTTTATTCGTTGCTCGTTGCTCTGGAATCGCAGCACGCGAAACTTCAACTCACGACATGCTTGGGAGCGATGCGTATCTCCTGCATGGGATCTTGCATGACACTCCCGAGGGTACCGTCGATATCCTACCCTTACATCTATTTCCAATCGAATCCAATCTCGATGTCATGAGTGGTCGTTCGTGCTCGTCTCTACCTTGACATACTTCCAAGTTTTACATCGCAGTAGATTTCCATAAAGGATGTTACGTGGGACAAGAGCTGATAATGACTGACAGTGTATACGTACTACACAGCTGTCATCCACAAATGCATCCTTCCTGTCGCCCTCTCCTCAATATCATCCTCTGCACAAGCCCCTCCACCCAACTTCCCTATCAGACCATTGATTATCATTCCTTCGATGGACTCTGACCCAGGCCAATCTTCCATTTGCATTCCCTGCTTGTGTGACACATCTACTCTCTCCCTCCTCCAACTTGAGCTCTTTCCATGTTGGTCAGAGGTGGTAAAGAGCTTTGTACATTGCCTCCTTCACTGCCCACCTATGAATCCAGTTTAGCTGGGCTTTTGTGGAACAGAAGACTCACACTGAACACAAAGAAACTGCACAGCCATCATTTCATTCACACAATACTTGTTTTCCTTGTGAGAAGTCAAAAAACTGTCTGCATAACATGTCATTTTCAAATGACTGCTATTTCATCAATTCTTATCCAAATCACTTGATTCTTGGACCAATAGAAAGCCAAGAGTAAGTATGTCATTCCATACATATACTCATGGGTTAGGGCTAGGGTTAGGGGTTATTGCATTTAGTCATAACTAATGTAAAACATGCAAACATGTGGACAGTTTTTTGAGTCACTGTATAGTATAAGAAGAGACAAGCATTTTTGATGGTGGAGTGGGTGAAATTGCTTGACTTTCCCTAAGCACTGACTGAGTAGTATCCAATGTCAGAAAAAGATAACATACAGTGGTTCAAAAAACTGTCCACATGTTTGCATGTTTTATATTAGTTATAACTCAACACAATAAACCCTAACCCTAGCTCTAGACCATGAGTGTATGGAATGGCATACTTACTTTTGGCTTTCTATTGGTCCAAGAATCAAGTGATCTGGATAAGAAGTGATAGAATAGTAGCCATTTGAAAATGACATGTCATGTGGACAGTTGTTTGACTTTACAAAAATCCAACTATCTAGTACTTGGTATGAGCTCCTTTGGCCTTGATAACTACCTCAATCCTTCTAGGCATGCTTTCTATTCATTTTTGACACTCTTTCACAGAAATCTTCCCCTACTCCACTATCACCCTTTCCTATAATTGATGAACTTCTGTAGGAGCACTCTCATAACCTGAGAGAGATCTTTTGAGGTGACTCCAAGTGTGTTCAATTGGGTTGAAGTCTGGAGATTGTGCAGGCCAGTCTAGAAGCTTGATATCCTGCTCTTCAAACCATTTCTGGGCTCTTCTAGAGGTATGTTTGAGGTCATTATTGTATTGAAAGATAATGTTATTTTCTGGAATTCCAGATTTCTTCATGCTTTGAAGCAACCTGTCCTCCAAAATGGCCACATACTGTTCAGCATTCATCTTTCCCTCAACCTCACTCAAGACCTCAACACCATTCCACCCTATACATCCCCAAACCATGAGTGAACCTCCTCCAAACTTGACTGTACCTTTGACCTCTCTGGAAATAAGCCTTTCATGCTTTTTTTTCACACATACTCTTGTCCATCTGACCCAATATTGTTGATTTTGGTCTCATCTGACTATATAACTCTCTTCCAGTCCTCCACAGTCCAATGCTGATACTTGAAAGTAAAGGCTAACCTCTTCTTCTTGTGACTAGTAGAAAGCAATGGCTTTTTCTTCTTCACCACAGCCTTCAATGAGGCTGCTTTGAGGGTATTCCTCACTGTCTAAGAAGAAACAGGACCATCAACAATAGAGTTAATGAAATGAGTGGCTTGAACAGCATTTTTGGTCTTGCCAGTAAGGATTTGCTGGACAATAGCTCTTTTGTTGGTGGAGGAAAGCTTGGAAGGGTGACCACCATGAAGCCTAGGCCTCTCTGGTTGGATTTTCTGAAGAACCTGGGATACTATAGACTTCCCTAGACCAATTTGTGAGGCAATCTTCCTAGTAGACAGGCTAAGAAAGGCAAGAGAGATGATGTTTTGTCTTTGAGAGGTGGAAATGAATTTCATGGTGATGATGAGAAAATGAGCAGAGGGTGGTGGGGTTTATACATGTTGAATTATACTCATTACATAAAGGTAACATAATAGAACCCTTCATGGATGTATGTAACAATATTACAGCATGCCAGGGTCAATATATATAATCAAAACTTTAAGTCAAACAACTGTCCACATGACATGTCATTTTCAAATGGCTGCTATTCCATCACTTCTTATCTGAATCACTTGATCCTTGGACCAATAGAAAGCCATGAGTAAGTATGTCATTCCATACCCTCATGGTCTAGGGCTAGGGTTAGGGGTTATTGTGTTGAGTCATAACTAATGTAAAACATGCAAACATGTGGACAGTTTTTTGAGCCACTGTACCAGAGCATCAGGCTTGCCATGCAAGTATACTGAAGTCCTTAATAATTCATCAGCCTTGTCCTTAACAAATTTAATCCATGCCTCTTCATTTCCAGTACTGGATAATGAGTAGAGTTCACAGTTGCAAAGTAGGGTTTTTATGACAGCCTTTGTGACATTGCTGTGGAATGTTTGGGTGTTGTTGAAAAGCTGAGCCCAGGAAGGGTTAGCTCAATACTAAACATCTCAAAAAAAAGAACTTACTAGCCTACACATACCTGACCTGTGAGCTGGATAATAGCCTAGATGCCTCCATTAGAATAAACCTACAAAATAAAATAACAAACCATTACCTGCCTCTACTTCCCAACCCTTGTCCTCAAAGTGAGCAATGACCTCAATAAGTACCTCATGGCATATCCCATCAACCACTTCCTCAAGCTGGGGGAAGGCATTCTTGACTGCAATATGAAGCTGCATTTGGGCTTTTGCAAGGTCAAGAAGCTTCCTCCAGAGCAGAGGATGAAATGCCAGGAGGGTGGGCTTGGGTGCAATGCTGTTTTTTGAATGCTTTGAGTATCTGCCATGATGATGTGGTCAGCCCTCAGCATCACTCTGTAAATCCACTGCAGATTCATCATCAGGTTGCATGGGAGCATTGGAGCACCTCATTGGTGGCTGATGAGTTTAACCACTTGCAGTGCTCATCAAGGAAGTTGGAGATGGGGACTGAGAGTGGCAGTTGGTGGGATGATGATGCTTAAAAATGTCATAGTTGACTCCAACCTGTGGTAAGATAATAATATTATAATAATGAAATTGAAGTCAGAGGCTTACCTTTTCATTCCCAACACAATATGAAATTTCTTCATCCTCAGCATTGCACAGAGAGTTGAAGCAAGATGGTGGGGGTGAGAGAGGATGTTGGTCCACAATAGGCTGTGTAGCAGAGACTTGAATTTGGGTGGAAGGACCTTGGTCTCATGCATGAGAGGGTGCTCACCTCCAAGGTTGTTGATTGGAGGTCATCACTTGTTGCTGAGATTGCAGTGCTTGCAGAGGGTGAATGATGGTTTGTTGAGAACAAGAATTGGACACTGTAAGGGGATAAGAGCAAGAATTGAACTGAGATTGCTGAGCATGAGGTTGAAGAGCCTGAATGCTGGTTTGCTGGTTGGATGATCAGAAGATTGAGGTAAGGGCTGAGAGGTATTAGATTGGAAGATTGGAACTGATGCTGAGACTGGGCTGACTGTTGTTCCTGGCACTCAGGAGGAGGGGGATTGTTGTAAAGATCCTGATCTAAATGCTCTTCATTCTGTGTGTTCTCCACTAAATATAAATACATCAGTTATCAATCATAACAACCAAGTTGGCAAACAGAAAAACTTACATCCCACTCCATCAAAACCATCCCTACCATCATCTCTGTGAGGGGGGCAGTCATTGGGCTCACTCATTTGAGTATCATCAGAAGGGGGGAATTGGGGAATGGCCTTGCTCTTGCTGTTGTTAATTGGAGGTATGCAACTCCTTTGGATATGATTCTCCCACTCTGACTCACTTGACAACTTCTTGGATTGATTGGGAGAGTTCTGGTCATCAGGTTCTGATGTTGCTTCATCATGTATCTCAATAAGTGGCAACAAGAGGCTAGAGTTATTACATCCCCCTCTTGTATTTGGTGTGGCACAAAGTAAGTCACTGAGTGTGATGCTTGATGCTGAGAACTTGGAGGGAGGGTGGTATTAGGCATGGGCTGCAAGAGTGGAATGGAGCTGTCAAACTGAGGACACAGGCATGAGGGGTGAACCTGATGGGATTGTGGAAGTGGGGCAGGAGCTTGAGCTGGGATAGCAGCACTCCATTGTGACTTGTGATTCCAAGTATGGCCCAGATCCATGTTGTTTGCAGACATGTTCTTGTGCACACATTTGAATGCATCTACTGACTAAGACCCAACAAACATAGGTGGAGGGGGTGCCTGAAGCTACAGGCCAAAGTGCCTGCCTAGAACTCCATTGACAGCAGTAACAGCAGGGATGTTGGTGAGATGCTCAGCACTGGCAGGAACCAGAGTTGGTATCTAAATTACAAAGTGTTAGACAATGACTGCAGATGCAAATTATATGTACTTCAGTTGAATCACTGATAACTTTCCTTCTCTTTGTCATGACTGTGATGACCCATAGGCCTAGACATGGTCTCAAGCCATTCAGCTCTTCCCCAAATTATGTAGAATCATTCCAAATCATTTAGAATCTCTCCAAACATGTTTGTCTCATTTCCAAATTGGTTTTACTTTATTTGTTGAACATGTCCCTACATTTTGTTATCCCTAATTTGAGAAATATTGCCACCTCAGGAGCACTAGGCTCCTTTAGGCTAGACTCAACATGTCTGCTCTTTCTGACCTGAATTCACTTATGCCCTCTGTTTGTATCTTGAACTCAGATCTCCTGAATTTTCCTGCATTAATAGACTTGGGTTCTACCCATTGCTTTGTAGACTCAACATTTGTGAATAAAAACAAACTTCCCTGCTATTCTGTTTCCCCAATTACCCTCTGACTATTTGATGGTACAACCAATTTGGTCATAACCCATGCAACAGATCTCCCAATTTGACTTCTGTCTGGTGATACTACTTTGATGATATTTTATGTCACTTGCTTGGACTCTGTGTGCAAGCTTGTATTTGGTCATACCTGGCTCACCCAGCACAATCTGTTGATTGATTGGGTTTTGGGCAGTATTACATTCCAAATGACTTCACAAAGAGTGCCAGCACTGGTGCCTCCCTCTAATTCAGGATCCAAATCCTTGGTCCTCACCTCTAATTCACCATCTGCCCCTGGTCTTCAAGCACTACCTATTGTGCTTATCAATGCTGCAGCATATGCTTGTGCTTGTAAGCTTGAAGGATCTGTACAGTTCACCCTCCACCTCCATCCACAGGAAGATGCCCAGCTTCATGCTACTGCCATCACTGATCTCTATAAGGTCTCTGAATGCTATCATGAGTTTGCTGATGTATTCAGTAAGGCCAAGGCCTCCACCCTTACACCTCACTGAGAATTCAACCTAAAGATTGACCTGGAGGAAGGAACTTCCCCACTGCTCAGTACCCTATATTCACTGTCTGCTACCAAGCTTGAAGCTTTGCAGACATTCATTGATGAGAATCTTAGCACAGGTTTCATTCAGCCAACATTGTCCCCTCACACTGCCCCCATTCTTTTTGTGAAGAAGAAGGATGGCTTGCTTTGACTATGCATTGACTTCTGTGATCTAAATAAAATATCCAAGAAGGATAGGTACCCACTACCTCTAATCTCCAACTTACTCAACTCTCCAAGTCATGCTAAGATCTACACCAAAGTTGATCCTTGACATGCATACCACCTGGTTTGGATTGCTGAAGGAGACAAGTGGAAAACTGCCTTCTGTACTCACTATGGCTTCTACAAATGGTTGGTGATGCCATTTGGCCTCACTAACACTTCAGCCACTTTCCAATGATTTGTCAACTCAGTCTTTGCAGATATGCTTGATGTGTCAGTGGTAGTCTACCTTGATGACATCCTGATATACTTGGACAACATGGAAGATCACAAAAAGCATGTCAAAGAAGTGCTTAGAAGGCTTCACAAGCATGGCCTCTATGCTAAACCCAAGAAGTGTGAATTCCATTCAGACTCAGTCAAATACCTTGGATACTACCTCTCCCCCAAAGGCCTGATGATGTCTGAAGACAAGGTTCAAACTGTCTATGACTGGCCAGAACCTCACAAGGTGAAGGACATCCAGTCTTTCCTTGGCTTCATGAATTTCTATTGCAGGTTTATCTATAGCTATTCTGACATTGTGGTTCCCCTGACTCAGTTGACATGCAAGGATACCCCCTGGAAATTTTCCAAGGCTTGCTGAACAGCATTTAACCAGTTGAAGGAAGCCTTTACCACAGCCCCTATCCTCACCCATTTCCAACCCAGCATGCTTATTACTGTAGAAATCAATGCCTCTGGCTATGCCATTGCAGGTATTCTATCAGTCACCCAAGACAATGGTGAGATCCACCTGGTTATGTTCTACTCACACACCCTCACTGCCCCTGAATTCAACTATGACATACACAATAAGGAACTGTTGGCCATCTTTGAGGCCTTCTGAACATGGTGACATTATCTTGAAGGTTCTCTGAACCTCATAGATGTTGTTACCAACCACAAGA
Source organism: Scleroderma citrinum (assembly GCA_029372045.1). NCBI lineage: Eukaryota > Fungi > Basidiomycota > Agaricomycetes > Boletales > Sclerodermataceae > Scleroderma > Scleroderma citrinum. Next base: position 1,764,567 of record JARFMN010000001.1, read on the forward strand.
ATCTAGTTTATTTCTCTACATTCAAAGTCTTGACTTGGTGGCAGGCTCACTGGTCTGAATACCTTTCACAATTTAATCTGATCATCTCTTTCCATCCTGGAAAGCTCAATGCTAAGCCTGATGCCCTAACTAGACAATGGGACATCTATCCCAAAGAGGGGGATCAGGACTTTGCCCAGGTTAACCTCTGAACAACCCTTGTCTTTGCTCTGCACAACATATCTGGAAGCCCCTGTCCTTCAGGCTAGCACCCTGATGAATGTTGAACAGTTTCACAACAATATTCTCTCTGCCCAATCTTCAGATCCACTAGCTCAGACCCAACTTTCAGACACAAATGACCCTAGGTGGAAAGTTGATGAAAAAGGTTTTCTAAGACTAGATGGACACATATGTCCCCAAATCAAACAACCTACACCTTTGCATCCTTCAGTTCAAACACAACCACCCACTGTCCAGTCACTTAGGTCAAAATTGAACCCTTGAACTCATTCAGTGTGAATACACATGGCCAGGTATCTAAACATATGTCATCAACTATGTTAAATCCTGTACTGCCTGCACTTGTGCCAAAACACCACATCATAGACCATATGGAATGCTAAAACAGCTTCCAGTACCCAAATTACCATGGAACTTGATCTCCATGGACTTCATCAAACAACTCCCTGCATTGACCAGTTACACAGCAATTTTGGTCATTGTAGACTGATTGTCAAAACAAGCAATCTTCATTCCAACTCATGATACTATCACTTCTCCTGAATTCACTCAACTCTTCCTGATTCACATATTCTCCAAACATGGTGTACCAGCCCACATAACATCTGACTGAGGCACTGAATTTGTCTCTCACTTCTTCTGATCACTCAGAAAAGCCCTTGACATAAAGCTTCACTTCACCTCCAGGTATCACCCTGAAGGAGATGGGCAGACCAAATGAACCAATCAGATCCTCAAACAGTACCTCTGAGTATATTGCAACTACCAGCAAGACAACTGGTCAGATTTGTTACCATTGGCTGAATTCACCTACAACAATGTGCCAAGTGCTATTACAGGCATATCACCCTTCTTTGTCAATAAAGGCTACCACCTGAATATAACCATTCATCCCAAATGAGATCTTACTTCAGCTCACACCCAAGAGCTGGCAGTTGATCTTGACTCCTTGCATGAGTACCTACATGAGGAAATGACTGCTGCTCAGAAAAGGTATCAAGACCCTGCAGGCACCAGGAGGTCACCACCCTCTGATTTCAAGGTGGGTGATCAGGTCTATGTCAAAGCCAAATACTTCCAATCCACCTGACCTTCAAAAAAGCTGTCTGAAAAGAATCTGGGACCATTCCTGATTATTGCTCAAGTTGGTTTGCTCTCATTTACCATTTGGCTTCCTGATGCCATGCATTCAATCCACCCTGTATTCCATGTTTCCCAGCTCAAACCAGCCACACCAGACACAATACCAAATTATGTACAAGCACCACCACCACCAGTTGATGTTGATGGTGAAACTGAATATGAAATATCTGAAATCCTCAATTTGAAGATAGATTGTCATTGATGCAACTGTCTGTTGTTATATTTAGTACATTGGGCTGGTTATGAAGGAACTGATGAGGAAACCTCATGGTTAGTCATGACTGAACTCAGGAACACTTTGGAAGTAGTTGCACACTTCCACAAGTCATACCCACTAAAGCCAGGACCACTTGAAACTCTCTCACAACATTAGACAGTGCAACCATTCATACTATTTACACATCTGAACAAAGTACAAACAAAAATAAATAAATACAGATATACAAATAACTACTTGCCCTCTGACTCAACATCCCCAGACTCCTCCCCATCCTCACCCTCACCCATGTACCCATCATCACCTTCTGATTCAGTTGCCTTTTGTTTCCCCTTGCCTTTCCCTTCACCCTCACCCTTGCTGGCCTCATCCACTACAAACCAATTGAGGAACAATGTCACAGCCTTGGTGACACCCATGGTGCCTTCTGTTACACCAGCCTGAAGGTCTTGAACTGAGGTGACCAGCTTCTGAAGGAGCCCAGTTGTCTCACCAAGTTAACAGTCCAGAACTTCTGCAACCATTTTGATTGGCTTAGTTGAACACAGTGGCACCACTTGCAAAGGGCCCACAATCAAAGATCTGATAATCTTGATGTCATCATCATCCTCAGCATTGTCTGGAATAACTCTCCTGGCCCACTTCCACTTGCCTCCACCTCTGGATGACTTATCAGTCTCCCCCCTCCTCTTCTTGCTTCCTGAATCCACCACCTGGCAATCCAACTTCTGGCATTGACACTTCTGGCACAATTTGCTCTTTGAGCTGACAACTGTGTAGCATGGTTTCCAAGTCTTTGAACAGTTGGTGCACACTGCCTCATGCAGTGTCAACTGGCTTGATCCTGCTCAACTTGGCACCTTCATTGGTGCAACTGGGAACTTCTTGGGAATAAGCACATATGTGCAGTTGACAATAGGATGGTCACTCATGACCATTTTGCTCCCATTTTCCCATTGCCCCCTCTCCCTCTCTGCAATTGTGCACCTTGTCTCCTCAATTGCCTTTGCCTTCTTTTCTTTGATCCTTCTCTGTTTAGCCTCTTTGGCTTTCTGCCTTGCCTGCTCCTCAGCCACCCTCTGTGTCTCTTCCACTGCCTTCTGAGCCCTCTCCTCTTCCTTCCTTCACACCCATTCCTTCTCCTCTTGATGCTTCACCACCTCCTTAGCCCTTTTGTGAATGCACTCATGGTACCTTCTACTGTTCTCCTCAGCCTTGGTGACCACTGTGTCAACATCATCTGCAGGATGCTCTTTGAGAGCTGAATAAGCAACTTTCATCCAGTTGATGGGATCTGTGGAAGCAGGAGTGACAGTGGATGAATAGGATTGAGTAGACATGATTAGAAGAGTAAGAAAGAGGGAAGGAATAGGGACAGCACTGCACCATGTTGTACTTATAAGTGTTGTGTAGTCTTTTGTTTGTCTCCAGAACAATGCTGACTTTCAAATTACTGACCATGTGAGTTCCACAACTTCTAGGTCTTGAGGGCTTGACCCTAAATGAGGGATACTGTCACAACCATGATGACCCATAGGTCTAGACACAGTCTCAAGCCATTCAGCTCTTTCCCAAATTATGTAGAATCATTCCAAATCAGTTTTACTTTATTTGTTGAACATGCCCCTATGTTTTGTTATCCCTAATTTGAGAAACATTGCTGTCTCAGGAGCACTAGGCTCCTTTAGGATAATCTTCATCTTAGACACTCAGCTGTGGTCTCTCCTGTACCTTAGTCATGCTCTTAGTCATCATTTTAGTTATCTTTGCTGTGCATTTGGTTTTCTGAATGTCCTGATTCCATAGCATTTCCATTCTTCTGTAGTATAAAAAGCCCTGTACTTTCACTGGAGTGCTCTCCAGTTCAGATATCAAATTAGATACTCCTCTCTGATACTCACTCTTGACTCTGAGCTCACTTTCAACCCAACTTAAACTTGAGCAAGGGTGCACAGTTGTGCACAGAACTCGGACTAGTCCTTATCTGTTTTGTTATTTGATTCTTCATTCAGATAACTATACAATGCTATGTAGCAACCCAGTAGTACACTACCTACTCTGCCTGTTTGACCCTAGACTGAGGAAAACCAGTCTTAACACTCTTGGGATGATGTGGGATTAGGGCCATGGGATTGACTGACTCACCAGCAGGAATGGCAACTTCAAATCTAGGAGGCTCAGATGGACCCTCTATAGCCTGCCTGACTTTCTCTAGCTGTGCCAAATGTCCACCCTTTCCTGCATTAGCATGTCTAGTATGTTGTACCTGGGTATCTGTTGATGCTGCCAAACCAGATGGATGAGGAGTTTCAGAAAGCTTGGTGCTGAAAGCCAGAGAAGTGGTTGTTCCTTGAGACAGTGGAGGCTTGGCTTTGGTTTTCAAAGTATCTTGTCACTTTGGCAGCATGCTGATGGGGAAGGCAAAGCTAACTTGGAATATAACAACAGACAATTTCACAAGCACCCCAAGTGCTCTGAGAAGACTTGTGTAGAGCTATCATGAATTGCATAGGTACCCCCCAGGTTTGTCACCACATCTCCATGTTCCAACCTGGCATTTTAAATACATTAACTAGGACGTCTTTCCCAAGGAAAATGAGCCCATGGGCATGTCCAAGATATCTATGGTATCCACAAATTCACAAATTCCTTATAGTTGCTTCTCATTCAAAAAGAAGGTCTCAAACTCTTTGTCTAGTACATGTGCCCCCAGGACAATGTTGAGGTGCATGGCCCACATGCACTATTCATCACACCAGCACTAATTGATACACTCATAGGACATCAAATCATTACAACCAGACAAACACCTCTTCACACCCTCAGAATTATACACCATGTTCAAGAAAATGTCCAACTCAGATCTCCACCTTCTTGGTCTCTCAGACAAATACACATGTCCAGAATGGATGATAATCACAGTGCTGCCTGTGCCACCTCCACCTGTGCACTCAAGTATTGTAGTTGACAGAGGTGCCATGTGGAGTGAGGATGATTTGACATATAGACTAGGTGACATCATTAAGGCTTCAGAAAATGTGAGCAAGTGAGCACTTACAATCATCCTGTCCCAGCCTCATGCCTCTGTACAATGCTGATTTTGATGGTGATGAAATAAATGTGTAGTAAGTATCCTCAAACCTTGTGGCAAGTACCCAGTGTGTTGATTGTGATGGGATACATGTAGCATACCCCCATCTGAGGAGACCTGTCCCAACATCCACTGTGCTTCTGATTCTAAATTGTCAAACCCTGTCTTTGATGACAGAATGATGATTGATAATGGGGAGATTCTATTTGGCATTATGGATAAGAAAACAGTTGGTGCAATGTAGGGTGATCTTGTCTGTGTTGTATTTCATAAAAACAGCCCAGAAGCCACCTGTCAGGTGTCACAGGCATCCAAATGATAGTCAACTACTGGCTCATTCTCAATGGCCTCAGCATTGGAATTGGTGATATGATTACAGGTCCTAAAGTGATGAGCTTTATCATGGAGAAGATTGTAGAGAAGAAGCAGAAGGTTCATGAAGTTATCCAGGATACCTACCATAATCAGCTCAAGGCTATACCTGGCATGATGACTTGAGAGTCTTTTGACCCCCCCCCCTCATTTGAGTATGGGCAAGCATGAGCTGAACCACACCTGAGATGACTCTGGACAATATGCACAGAAGAACCTCAAAGTGGACAATAAAATCAAGCAGATGGTGACTGCTGGCTGTAAGGCTCATACATCAACATCTCCCAAATGTCAGTGTACATCTGATAGCAGAGTGTAGAGGGTAAGCATATTCTGTCCAGATTTCATCATCACACACTACTGCATTTCTACAAGGACAATTTCAGTCCCAAAGCAAGAGGCTTTGTGGAGAACTCATATTTGTGAAGGTTGATGCCTCAAGCACAGTGAAAAGTGGAGATCACCTAGTGTGATCCAGTGTGACCAGATATGAAATTAATATGACAAATATGATGTGGTCAATAATACATATCACACCTTCCTATTTTGGCCTGTGCTATGCAGTGTTTTGTGCTGTGATACATATGCTGATTGCATCCTCTGTGCTGCACACCTGCACAGCACACACACACACCACACACCCTACACACACCAAGTACTATGCTATTACAATGTTCCCTTTGCCCTCTTCCTCTCAGTCTCAGCCTTCCTCAACAATGCCCTCAATGCTGGCTCTGAGTACAGATGACAAATCTATGTGGTACATACAGTGGCTCAAAAAACTGTCTGCATGTTTGCATGTTTTACATTAGTTATGACTAAACGCGATAACCCCTAACCCTAGCCCTAGCCCATGAGTGTATGGAATGACATACTTACTCTTGGCTTTCTATTGGTCCATGAATCAAGTGATTTGGATAGGAATTGATAGAGTAGCAGCCATTTGGAAATGACATGTCATGCAGATAGTTGTTTGACTTAAAGTTTTAATTATATATATTGACCCTGGCATGCTGTGATATCATTACATACATCCATCAAGGGTTCTATTATGTTACCTTTATGTAATGAGTATGATCCAACATATATAAACCCCACCACCCTCTGCTCATTTTCTCATCATCATCATGAAATCCATTTCCACCTCTCAAAGACAAAATATCATCTCTCTTGCCTCTCTTGGCCTGTCTACTAGGAAGATTGCCTCACAGACTGGTCTAGGGAAGTCTACAGTATCCCAGGTTCTTCAGAAAATCCAACCAGAGAGGCCTAGGCTTCATGGTGGTCACCCTTCCAAGCTTTCCTTCATCAACAAAAGGGCCATTGTCCAGCAAATCCTTACTGGCAAGGTCAAAAATGCTGTTCAAGCCACTCATTTCATCAACTCTATTGTTGATAGTCCTGTTTCTTCTCAGACAGTGAGGAATACCCTCAAAGAAGCCTCATTGAAGGCTGTGGTGAAGAAAAAAAGGCCATTGCTTTCTACTAGTCACAAGAAGAAGAGGTTAGCCTTTGCTCTCAAGTATCAGCATTGGACTGTGGAGGACTGGAAAAGAGTTATATGGTCAGATGAGACCAAAATCAACAATATTGGGTCAGATGGACAAGAGTATGTGTGGAAAAAGAAGGGTGAAGGGCTTATTTCCAGAGAGGTCAAAGGTACAGTCAAGTTTGGAGGAGATTCACTCATGGTTTGGGGATGTATAGGGTGGAATGGTGTTGGGTTCTTGAGTGAGGTTGAGGGAAGGATGGATGCTGAACAGTATGTGACCATTTTGGAGCAAGGGTTGCTTCAAAGCATGGAGGAATCTGAAATTCCAGAAGATGACATTATCTTTCAACAAGATAATGACCCCAAGCATACCTCTAGAAGAGCCCAGAAATGGTTTGAAGAGCAAGATATTAAGCTTCTAGACTGGCCTGCACAATCTCCAGACCTCAACCCAATTGAACACACTTGGAATCACCTCAGAAAATCTCTCTCAGGTTATGAGAGTGCTCCTACAGAAGTTCATCAATTGTGGGAAAGGGTGGTAGTGGAGTGGGGGAAGATTTCTGTGGAAGAGTGTCAAAAATGAATAGGAAGCATGCCTAGAAGGGTTGAAGCAGTTATCAAGGCCAAAGGAGCTCATACCAAGTACTAGATAGTTGGATTTCTGTAAAGTCAAAAAACTGTCTGCATGACATGTCATTTTCAAATGGCTGCTATTCTATCAGTTCTTATCCACATCAGTTGATTCTTGGACCAATAGAAAGCCAAGAGTAAGTATGGTATTCCATACACTCATGGGTTAGGGCTATGGTTAGGGGTTATTGTGTTTGGTCATAGATAATGTAAAACATGCAAACATGCAGACAGTTTTTTGAGTCACTGTATGTCTCTGTAGCAACTACAACTTCAGCCAGCCTCATCCAGTGTCACTTTCAACCTGGTATCATCATATTGATGAAGCTGATACTGAAGAAGAAAAACAATGCTTATGCTCTTCAAAATTTTGTGAGGGCCAGCCATCAGACCAACCCTCTTGACCATGGGTTGCCATGTGGAAGTCATCAAGGCCATGGCAAAAAGATGCCTTGAGATGCTTGATGATGCTTGACACCATGTTGGGCATTGAAAGCATGCTCATGTGCAGAACAATGTAAGTTTTCTTTTGCTCCATGCAGTAGGGCAACATTTTCAAGGTCTACCTTAGGAAACAACCCACCATGTACCCAATCTACCTGAATGGCAGTCTGAAATCCAAGATAACAAAGTAAGTCTTGGTTCCTTGCATTCTTGCCATTGGTACTGACTATTGCTATAGGATCACAGACCCAATACACCCCCTCAGCACTCTGATATGCCAGATAATGAGGTAAGTCATCCTTGTCCATACCCTCTCTCATTGACACTAACATCTATCATAGGAATTACCCCAACCCACACCTGAAACAGAAGAAGCTGTCACACTGGATAATGAGGTATATTGTTATGAGTCACTATTATCTTCACTGATACTAAATGTTTCTGTAGGGTACACTTCTGAGCACACCCAATCCACCCACACTGGATGACAAGGTAAGTCATTGTTGTGGGTGTTCTCCCACATCAACACCAAGCACTCCCACAGGATCTACCCCCATCACCATCACCTGAGGAGGATCACAATATCTCAGATCACAAGGTAAGTCATGAATTCTGTCCAATGTCTAATGTTTATTGATATTCATTCATGCTATAGTGGCTACCACCATTGAACCCACCAGACCCTCCCTTTCAAACACCAACCAACAGCATGCATCATCTGTCTCAATGTTTTTATGTACTAATCCCAAATGTTTATTGATCTGGATTTTGTGCTATAGAGGCCACCATCTTCCAACCCACCCAACCCACACATCAATGAACCAACTAATGAGGTACATTATCTGATCCAATGTTTTCACTCACTAATGCTGAGAATTTTATAGGACTCTCCCCCATCATGATTGCCTCAGCAGGATGAAGATGATCACCTGCACATCCCTGACATACAGTATCAGCACAGGTCATGCCCTGTCATTTACATCAATGCACTTGCAGTGACCACCATACTCCCATCTATGAAACAAACCATGCAGTTCATAATCACCCTCAAGAATTCCTCCCTCAAAGACCCAGTTTCCAAACTGAAGAGTGACACTATTGAGAGGATATGAAACCCCCCAAACCAACCTCTGTCCATTGACAATGTGGGCACATGCTTCTCCATATCAGCCTACTTAGCTCTTGAGAGCACATTACAACATGTGTATAACCTCATTTGCCAGGCAGTTCACAACAGCTTCAGCAACTCTCCAGGTGCTCAAGATATTCTAAGCTTCCACAATGTCAAAAAAATGATTGCCTCATACATGGGAGTTATCTCCATTGAACACAACATGTGCCACAACACTTGCCTTGCATACACAGGCCCTTTGTCTCATCTTGACATCTGCCCAACATGTGGGACATCTCACTGGAAGGAAGAAAGGCTCCAAGGGACTCATGGGCAATCCAAGGTCACCACTCAGACATTCACCATGGTCCAGATTGGGCTGCAACTTCAAGCCCTGTATCAGAACAAGGACAGTGCTGCCAACATGAATTATCCACATCAACATACAGAAGAAGTTCTCTGGAAGATACAACAGACAGGAGCAATTCCTCTTATCAATGACATTGCTATGGATTGGGACTACCTTGGTGCTGTTCTTGATGGCAACATCAAACCAAATGACATTGTTCTCATGGTCTCCCTCAATGGTGTCCAACTATATGACAGCAAGGAGTCCAACTGTTGGATGTACATCTGGATCATCATCAACTTACCACCCAATAAACACTACCACAAGCTCCACATTCAACCCAGTGGGTTCATTCCTGGCCTGAATAAACCAAAACATCTCAACTCATTTCTTTTCCCTGGCCTACATCACCTCACTGCCCTTCAAGCTGAAGGTCTTCCAATATGGAATGCACATACAAATTCATGCTACATATCCAACCTCTACCTTATATTCACCACTGCAGATGGACCTGGTCTTGTATATTGGAATGGTATGGTGGGCCACAGCAGCAAAAATGGTTGCTGCATGTATTGCAGCACCCTCAGCAGATGCAAAACTAATGGCAAGCACTACTATCCAGCCCTGCTTAGACCTCATGACCAGTGTATCAGAGGGAGTGTGACATTGATGTTTTCAATCTCCCACTAGGCAGATGTACTGAGTATGCCAAAAACCTCAAGATTATCATTTCTGTCCATAATCAAACTCAATGGGACAAAAAGAAGATGGAGACTGGCCTTACTAAACCCCCCCTCCTCCTCACACTCCAACCCTCTCAGTGTCTTGGTGTCCCTCTGTGCATGACAACAGACATTGTGCACCTTGCTGGTAATATCAGTGAACTTCTCATTTCCCTTTGGCACAGCACCATTGATCATACTGCAGATGATGACCTGGAACTCTGGCCATGGGCTGTGCTCACTAATGAAGAGGTATGGCATGCTCATGGAGCTGCTGTTGAGCACACCAGCCATTATCTTCCTGGTTCTTATGACTGCAAACCCCATAACATCACTGAAAAAATTCATACCCAATGCAAGACATGGGAATTCCAGTTATATACTTTTGCCCTCTCACCAATTCTCCTCTATTCAGTCCTGCCCCAAGCATACTGGCAAAACTACTGCAAACTCATTCATGGCTTTCAAATCATGTGCCAAAGCATGTTAATGAAGGATGAACTTCTTGACACACAAGCCCTGCTCTGTAGCTGGGAGCATGAATTTGAACTTATCTATTACAAGCTGCTTGAGTCCCATATCCATTTCATCTGGCCTTGTGTCCACCAAGTCATCCACCTCATCTCAGAGGCTATCCACAAATGGCCTCCCATCTGTTATGCACAATGAACCATGGAGCAGATGATTGGAAATCTTGGTGAGCAAATACAGCAACCTTCTAAACCCTTTGTGAACTTGGCTCATGAAGGTGTCCAGCACTGTCAGATAAACTCTCTCCTATCTGTAATGCCTGAGCTCAATGACACAGAAAATGGGCTCCCTTATGGCTTGGTTGATCTTGGTGATGGATATATTTTACTTTGCAAATGTGCTAAGAACTTGGACATTCCCCATGGCGATGAAGTGGCAGCAATCACATGATTTCTTGGTCCTGGAAAGGTCTTACCATGCATCAAAAAATGGGCTCACTTGTGTCTACCAAATGGACAGATTGCTTGCTCCACTTGGAGAGAAACACTTCAACTTCTGGAACAAATTCATGTCTCATGCAACATCAAGGTAAATGCTGCTTTCTACTGAGTTCTATTAAAAAACTAATAATTGTGGTATCTTTGTGATGAAGGCACTTGTTGTGGAGAGGTTCAATATTTTACTCAGTTGGCTGTTGCAGCAAATGATGGGAGCTGGGACTTTATCAACATAGCTATTATCCATATGTATTCTGCACCTGATGAAGACTTACTTTGACTCTCAAATCACATTGTCTTGGTGTCATGACTACTTGACACAATATTGACCATCCAGATCAAACAAATTGTTGGTGTTATTGTGATGATCCCTCAGGATATGACATTACCATCATGCATTCAAGGTCAGTTTTATTGCATGATGGAAAGACCAGGGTACAATGTTTCAAGTTGGGGGGTACCTTACAGTGTATATCATGAAGCAGAGGACAATGACAACAGCATCAATGTTGAGTAGAATATTGGTACACACATTGAAACACAGATATTTGAATTCTTGGAATGCAATGCATGATAAAATACAGAGTACCAAAGCAACACAAGAAATTACAAACAGACCAAAATATTCAGAGTACCCTACAATGCTTATACTCCCTCTCAAGACTCTCCTTGTATTCCTCCATTGCCTCTCTCCTGCTTGTAATTTGATTGGGGAGAATGGAAGGGTGAAATGATTGAATGTATTAATTCCAAGGTTCAGATTGTGCATTCTTGGCTGCTGGGTTTCCAATGCACCTAGTGAGAATGTCAGAGGGGAATGGAAATATGCTGTGTGATGGTCTAGTAGTAGAAACTGATAAGATATGTATAGCCAAACTAATAAATAAATGTACTTACAGCATATTGGTGTGATTGTCACCAGGCTCCAGCTTCACATGGGCTTCAGCAGGGTCTTCTGATTTGATCCTGTAAACTTTAAATGTACTTAACCTAGGTTGACAAATAAAACTACTTACTGTGCATCAACATAGTCTTCAGCTTTGACATTGCAGGCTGCCACCAGGGAGGGCACCTCCACAACCAACTTCTTGGCCTCAATTGGCTTGTTGTATTCCAGCATGATGTTCTCCAGCTGAATTGGTTGTGCATACAGTGCTTGGACTTGGGGGCAACCATGCTTGTGGAACTCAGGGTGCTTGATATGCAAGATAATTTGCTGTAGAAGTAATAATAGGGTTAACTACATGAGCAGAAGATAGATAACACTTACTTTAGTACCTGGAGAAGTGATGTTAAGAGAAGAGCAGTACAAATCCCAGTTGAAAATGAGACCATTGAGGTCAACAAGGACAGTGTCCTCAACCATGGTAATGAGGGCAAGCAAGGAACAATTTGGCTGGAGTGTGTGACATTTTTGTTATGTTTTTAATTAATGGTAGTAGGCTAGATGTGTCATACTAGCCTAATAGGAAAGGCATGGGAAAATTACCTTAGCCAAATCTTTGCTTCTGCCTCTACTCTAGATTGCCATGTTCTCTCTCAACACCAGCAACTCCTCTTTCAATTTTGGCAGTGGCTCCTCATTCTCACTACTAACAAGTGACCCTCTTCTGGCTTTACCCACTGATTGCACCAATGACAACATGATCTTACCTCCTTTACAAAACAATGGCCTAAGTCTTGTGCCTGCTCAACAGCAGTCTTTTGTGCCATATTTGACCAACAACCTGATCAATCAAGTAAATGTGAGTACAAAAACTTAATTTTGAGGAGCTAACACTTGTATAGAGCACATATATGCAGGAGTTGCAATTGACTTTCCTGCAAGACTGGTGCAACACCCTTGAGTGACATCTGGTCAAAGTAACCACCAAACATGACACCATCAAGTAAGTACTTAGTTTCTATATTATCTTTGGCTAACTATTGTACAGGAACTTGTTTGACCAACTGGCAAGTATGGTCAAATTGATGTTGTGTGATGCCAGCCTACTCAGTGGTACCACACCTTTGCAAGTTCTTACCATGACAGATGAGAAGCCTCTGACATGTGAGACACACCCAAATGTGCATTTCTGGACCAAAAAGGACTTCAACAATTGGCTTGACTCTGCAGGGGCTGAAGGGAGTGACTGTGGCATATATGCATACCTTGAAGAAGAAGATGGGAAGGTTCTGTTGTCAGAAACATTGGCAAATATACATAGGTCTTTATGTGCAGGATGGAGAGAACTCACACAAAGCAACATCAAGGCTCATCAATTCCTACGTTTCACCATGGAAAAGGGCTCTACTTGGACAAGAAACCTGGGGCAAGGCCAGTATCAAGCAGCACATTAATTCCTACATTTCACCATGGAAAGATGTTCCCTACTATTCAAGGTTTGCAGTCCACTGGAGTTGGCAACTCATGTTGAGTCAAATGCTAGGTGGAAAGCTCTGATACTCTTCATTATATTTGTGCCAAGATGTGCCCAGCATGGAGTAAGTGCATCCTACTTGGACACAGAACACAGGAAGCTAGAAGTGTAACTTCACACAATTTCTCTAAGTGTCAAATATTTGTACATGTGATGCTGTCACTCTCCAAGTCCATCCCCAGAATCCACCACTGCACCACCAACAGCCATCTGAGGAACAATTGACAAGCACTAGCTCTGAAGCATGATGGAAGCACTACCACCAAGAGGACTGACCACCACCATCACAACCACCCTGAAACCTGAAGAGTCACCACCATGACCAGCAGCATCAGAAAGTTGATCACACCAAATGTGAGTAAATTATTTTGGCATTCTCTACTGATAGGTCAAGTTTACTAACTATTATTTCAAGCCCTCTGCATGGCAGTGGATACCATCCATTAGCAGCAGCTCACCCTCTCAAAGCCCATCACTCTCCACAACCACATAGCACAGTCACCAGGCCTTTGTGGCCTACTGAGTCATCCCATCAAGGTTTGACAGTCCACCAGAGTTGTGCACCTGCACCTCACTGGCACCTTTGCAACACCACCATGACTGCAATCCCAGCACCAGCACCAGCACTTGACCACAATCCCAGTGCCAGCATGCCCACACCACCTTTATGACCATGACCCCAGCACAGCACTGGCACCTTTACAACCATGATCACAATCATGACCACAACAGCACTGGCACTGGCCTTTGCCACCATGGCCACTGACACACACACTATAGTCACAGGTGCATGTCTAACTACTATTATTATTGGCACACCCACACCTTCATACAGGTATGTCTGTATAGTGTAATTGCACCTGCCAACATATGTTTTTTGTTTGTTTACTAACTATTATTTCAAGCTCCTCTGTATGTGCACCCGTCTCCTACAAATGCCATATGTACAGCACACCCATTAAGATGCCTGCAGGCCCCCACACACAGTGTGACCTCACTCTCATACAGGTATGACTTTTCTTTCTTTATTTCTCATTAACTCATTATTAGCAGAATTCTGCACACTCATCCACAACCAGCAATCCCTGCAACTCAATAGCACCTTTTGGCACTACAATCCCAGCACCAGCACCAGCACCTTTGTGACTCACCACCACCATCATAACTGAAAAGAAAAGCTAGCATTCCTATCACCACCTTTATGACTATGATCCCAGCACTGAGCATCGTACCAGCACTTTGTGACCACCACTGATCACCACCACCAGCACTCCGTACCTTCACTGTACTTTGCACCACCACCATGACTAATCCCAGCACCAGCACTTCAGCACTCCCACCACCACCCTTATGACCACAACCCTGCACCAGTGTTGGCACCTTTGCTACCATGACCATAACCACAATCCCAGCATGCCCACCACCACCTTATGACCATGACCCCAGCACCAGCACTGGCACCTTTACAACCATGATCACAATCATGACCACAACCTCAGCACTGACCATAATGAAACTTTGCCACCATGGCCACTGACACACACCTAATGAGAGTCACCCTGTGAGATAATTGGTGTTGCCTGTAATTTAGATAGACTCAATTTATCACATTTTTCCCCCACAATGACTGAGTCTGAGCTGTATTGGATTGTTGGTCTGCAAAAATGTAAATTCAAGGTAAAGTTAATTCTGCACAGTGCCACAGCTGGAGACCTATCTGTACCACTGTCACCAGAGCCAACTCCAGCTGGGATGGCAATAGTTTGACATTGTGAAAAGACACGGCAAATCTAGGGTTTTGTTGATGTAGAGGCCAGGTCCAGGCATCAGATGGACAAGGTGAGTATGTTGTTGACCTATTCTATTCTACTGATGCCCACACAGAGTCACCTATTGTGGGCAGTGTGTAATTGGCTACCTGCTCAATGGAAATAATTATGTATGCTGACCTTGTCATCTGCAGAGTCCACCACAGTGCAGTTAAATCCACAGCAAGCTTGCATAGCCCTGGTTGTTGAGGAAAATGTACTGGTTGTCAGTCACTCAAAAATCACTCAACCTGTGGTGTCATATATGTAATCCCATGTAGGTTTTTAATTGTACACCTGATGCTTACACCTTATTTGACTTATGAAGGGGTTTACCAGCAATGGCTGCCATGAAAGTCAAGATCATGACTGTCCCCCCCATCCCAGAGCTCCCCATGAAATGCAACCTAGGGATGACCTGCACCTCTGAAGCCAAACACCCAACAAATCCATCAAACAATATATCCAATACATCAGATGCAAAGACAATCAAGTCGAAGACCAAATTATGACCATTGGGTACAAAAAATGGTTGGTAAGTATAGATCACTACAACTAATATACACAATACTTGCTGACATGCTGCAGAAATCCCTGTATGTTATGATGGCTAAAGCAGCTCAATCCAAACAGACAAAAGGATGGTTACCACATGTACTATGACAACACACTGACCCTAGCTCAACACAAGGTATGTTTCATTGATTCTTTTTGCCAAGCCCTTACAAGATAATCAATGCAGGCTTATGATATGGAAGCTAAGCAACTTGTAAGTAACAGACAGGCAAGAAAACTAACTAACATGTTGTCAGGTCAAGATGAATGGATGGACCAAAGTTGTTATCAAGCTTGGCATGCTCTACTAGGAATGAAATACCCTTATCACTAATTTATTCCCCATTCCATGTTCCTTCTATTGATTCTCCTGTTCAAGATTCATAATTCACACATTCACATTCAATTGCAAGATCATACCATCTGCCTGTACTAGCTATTGTGTGCTGACATTAGCACTTTTCTTGGTGCCATCATCTGCATTTGTTGCCTGCATTCAGTTGTGTATCAATACCCAACTAGACCAGGGAATTTCTGTAACTAGAGCACTACTGTAATACATGGTCATATTGGAGCATATTTATGCAATGTGTGTGGCTAATAAATGGATGTGTGGATATATGAGCCAGTGTGATTTTGTAATACTACATGATATACCATCATATGTGATTATATGGTGTAGGTATAGCAAGGAGACATCAAAATATGTGCAGATATGTGCTGGTATGACTACACTGAAAAAAGTCATATAGGGTCCTATGGGGTTGTGCCCCCACATATTGTGGTTGTCTCATTTTACTATGGAATTCTGACCTGGTATGATCACATCTCACTTGCCTCATTAAGTCATATCTGGTCACACTGGATCACACTAGGTGATCTCCACTTTTCACTAGGCCTCAAGAGTACTTCTTCCATGCTATGGCTGGACAAGAAGGACCTTAGTGTTCCACAACTCAAGGAGATTATCAATGTCATGACAAACATCAAGACATCATCATTGTCTGTGTATTTAGAGCCTGGTATTGCAGAAGATTGGATGTTGGTGAAGAATGTGCAACAGGAGCTGGCTTATATGTCTTTGCACACAGTGACTGCTGCCATTGGGATTTGGCATGATCCTGATCCAACATCTATCATTATCAAGGAGGATTCCATCTTCATGGGACCTTTCTTTGCCATTCCAGATGAGGAGATCAAGACCAATTTACATTTGCAGTCACCATGGCTTCTTTGGCTTGTTCTTGACAAGAACCTCAGAGGACAATAACATCATGCAGATGGTAACCACTGGCTCTCAAGGCTCATACATCAACACCTCCCAAATGTTGGTGTGTGTTGGACAGCAGAGTGTCAAGTGCAAACATATTCCATTTGGGTTTTGTCATTGCATGCTACCACATTTCAACAAGGATGATTTCAGTCCTGAAGCAAGGGGCTTTGTGAAGAATTCATATTTGCAAGGGTTGACACCTCAAGAGTACTTCTTCCATACTATGGCTGGACAAGAAGATCTTATTGATATGGCTGTCAAGACTGCTGAGACAGGGTACATCTAGCACAGGCTGATCAAGGCTCTCAAGGATGTCATGGTCCACTACAACAGAACAGTGTGTAACTCACTAGGTGACTTTATCCATTTCATCTGTGACAAAGATGGGATGAATGGCACTTCTGCTACCTTATAGTATACCTGTCAGTCTGTTCTGCATTATTCAGAATGTGTAGATATTCCATAAACTGATCAACAATCATATACTAAGTACACCCTACTATGACAATCAAGAGATGGTATAAAAGAAATCTTTGTTGAAATACTTGTTTAAGAAGAATGACTGCAAAAAATGAATACTATTACTAGTGGTGAGCCAGTTATCTGCAGTGTGGTCAAAGTGAGGAACAATATGAGCATATGATCTGACTTGATCCAATGGAAATACTTCTCCAAGCACAGACCCTGATGTGCATGTGGCTCTCTTCAGGAGGTGCAAAGCCAGTGGTATGCTCAACCACTGAGCCATTAGCTTGAGGGACAATGTTGAACTGCTGAGCATACATCAGGAAACAGTTTGCAAGTGGGTTGACTGTTCTCCTGGGGAAAACAGGATGCATGATGAGACAGACATGGATAACAGCATGACCTGTGAGAGATGGATAAGAATTCAAGGTGCAATAAGTGAAACATACCCTGCAAACTGCTCAATGGTCACTCTGCCTCTTGATCTACATTCAATATAGCTGCATCATAACATCCATACTTCCATTTATTGTTGGGTGGGTGTGTGTGAACAGAAAAAGTTGATGAAACACTGGATGGATCATGATAAGACTTTTGCTGGAGGTGAACTTGAAACCACACATGAAGATCTTTAAATGGAAGGTACACATCTGGCAGGCACTTTCTCTGGCCTCCAAAGGAATGGAAGTTCTGTGTTAATGAACCCTTGTGGTTGAGATAGTCACTGAGCACTCCATGAAGATCAGGAAGATCAAAGATTTGAGCCACACAGTTGACAGAATATGGCAAAGTGAAGGGCTAGAATTAAGGTGAATTGCAGTTGAGCCAGCTATAAATGTAAGAAATAGAAGAGTAGGGTTCAGATCTGCAGCAAGTAAAGTAGCAACATCAAAGAAGTTGGTCCTGCCCTGTTGTGCAGTCCATATCTCATCCAAGACAGCCATGGGACTATCTGCAATGTCTTCCTGAGTGCTCTCTGCATCAGAGTCACTATGAAGCCCTAACTCAATTGTTTGCTGAGGGACTGGATGGGCAAATTTATGAAGTGAGACTGCAGTATTGAAATGTTGGCACTTCTCAAGACAATCCAGGTACCAGCAGATCTGAGACTCATAGTTGTGATTATTTGTGGCAGAAGCAGGATCCTTAATGACTTCAATATGAGCATGCTCTGTGGTATCTGCTGACCACTGGAGGAGGGAACCAATGTGCTTGATGCTGGGAGCAACACTCTGCATCAACTTGAGCTTTGGAATATGTCAGTGCTTGAGGATAGTGTTGGTCTGCTGGCCACAGCAAAGACCACCTTCAGTTATTGTGTGTTTATGGTCATGAAACTCTTGTAGTGCACATTTGATCTTGTCATGTGTAATTGAAGTAATGGCAGGGGCTTGTGAGAAGTACCAGAACTCCATGAGAGCACAGAGTGCAATGACAACATTGGTGGAAGCAGTGCCAGCAATAACAGCAATGGTGTATTGCTGAATATCTCTTTGTGTCTGTCCACCCACCTGCTTCAGTTTTGTAATTCCATTGCTAAAATGAGGAAAACCTGTAGTAGGCAAGATGATTGAGAATCAGAAATCAAGCTCAGCAGATCTGAGAGCCTGGATGCACCAGCATACATTGTGGTCCCAGAATTGTTGAGGCCAATAGTGTAAGCTTCAGAGGTGAAGAATTCAGATGGATCCAAGAGCAGCCAGTCATGCCAGAAGGGGAGCAACATGCCATTGAGTCAAAATGGCTTGCATGCTGCAAAGTACTGATCAACTTCTTGGGGATTGCATTGAATTGAAGCAAGCTGGGATAGAGTGAGTGTGGTGGTGCAAGGCAGGTGATGATATGGATCCCTGAACTCCTTATATATTGTGGTAGTAACAGGGGATGTATTGCCACACACATATCAACATGCATGCCTTGGGTGTGTTGACAATGTAGGATACCAATGGAGTGAAGCAATATTGGAGGTTTCCAACAGGATCTGACATCATCTGACTGATGTGTGCTGCCTGCTTGAGAGGTTCAAGAATTATATCAAGGCAGGAGTGAATTAATTGTGCTTCAAGCATGGAGTGCATCCTTGCAACAGGGTGAATGAATTGAGGGATTGGCAAAAAAGCAAGCAATAGGAAAGCATGGGATGACCCTTTATTTTGTATAGCCATCTTGATATTGGCAAGACTGATGAGTAAGGGGTGTGTAACTCTCCCTCCACACATGTTCATGATGTTTGTCTTGTCCAAGGAAAGGATCACCTCACAAAGCATAACACCCTCAGGTATTTGTGACTTGTGAAATGGTCATATCACTGTAATAAAAACATGAATCCTTACCTGCTTGTCCCAAGCACCATTGCTACTCATCCACTCAGTGAAAACCCTTACAACATGTTCTGCCATGGTGAATAAATGAAATGGCATGTAGTCCATCTTCCCTGCAAAGAATGGATGATTAAAGAGCAACTCCATGCAATTGAGAGCATCACAGAAGTATAAATGAACTGGCTGCTTAGTGGGATGTGTAGTGGGGACAATCCTGAAGTTCCATCATGGACCTGATGGAAGAAGTCCAGCCCATGCACAGAGCTCTTTTGCAGTTGAAAATCACAGTGACATCTTCTTTGTCTAAGTAGATAACTCCAATTAGTATACTATCAACTGATGATATGTTACTTACTGCTTCCAGGGATAGGAACTTGTCAAGTGCACTTATACTGAGCTTGAATGTTAGCAAATAGTTGGCCATCTTTCACTCATCAAGGTCAGAAAAAGGGTAGAATACATTGATTCACCAATAGGCAGAATATGGATCAGTGTCAAAATGATTAATAAATGTTGCTCCAGTGTTATAAATCAAACCAGCACCAGTGAAATGTACTGCTACTCTTCCCACATTGTCTGAAGCTGACAATAGCAAGGACTCTGCAAAAGAGGGCTGGGTGAGAGAAGAGGATCTGTGTTCCCCACTGTTGGGGTCTGTGTCTGGCCTGATGTAATCTGGGTCAATCTCCAGCATGGGCAGGAAATCAGGGGATGGCAGGTGGGAAGCAGAGCAAGAATGACTTGCAACCATGGGTTCAGCCTGACTCATAGGAGTCACTGAGACCACTTCTGTATGCCAGGAATCATTGATGTTGCAGGCAGATCAGGGTTGTGCTTGGTGGAGCATGACACCCTTTGCAGTGTCAACAACTTTAAGACACTTGGGACAGATTGACATTGATTGATGGTGAGAGAGAAAAGAAAGTCATGAGGACTTGGCTCAACATATTGCATGTCTGCATGCAGGTGCTTGGCTGTGTTATAACATTAGTACAAACACAAAGTGATCACTAATTATGTGTCAACAAAAACTCCCCAGTTTACTTTTCTTCCTCATACATTCTCTCATACTGCTCAACCAGGCTGAAACTCCCAGTGTGGTATCTGCCCAGCAATCAGAATCTAGCCATCTGACAGACACTGTACTTGACTTTCTGTATACCTGATACCTCTGAACAGACACTCTACCTGACTTTCTGTAAATCTGATAAATGCTGACATGCTGTACATAGGACAGATGGTCAGATGAGGCACTGGATGTCTGAAGGTCAAGGTGGTAGACTGCCAAAATAGCAGCTGAGCTGTGTTTCTGATTCCTGATTTTCTGAAATGAGAAGAACTAGACATTTAGAATACCAGAATAGCAGCAGAGCAGTTTTTCTGATTTCTAATTTTCTGAAGTCAGAAGAATCAGAAGAATTAGAAAACCAGAGAACCAGAAGAATCAGAAAATCAGAAAATCAGAAGAATCAGGAAATCAGAAGAATCAGAAAATCAGAAGAATAGGCCTATAGTAAATTAGGATATCCATCTTTCAGTGGCTCATACCTACAGACAACCAGCATCATGGCACCTCAGTAAGTTAGGGCATCTGTCTTTCAGTAGCCCATACCTACAGAACAATCAGAATACAAGCACCTCAGTAAGTTGGGACATTCATCTTTCAGTAACACATACCTATGGGACAACCAGAATAACAGCACCTTAGTGAGTTGGGACATTCACCTTTCAGTAACCCAGACCTATGGGACAACCAGAATAATGGCACCTCAGTAAGTTAGGACATCCATCTTTCAGTAGCCCATACCTATGGAACAACCAGAATAAATGCACTTCAGTAAGTTAGGCCACCCAGAATAACAGCACCTCAGTAAGTTGGGACATCTGTCTTTCAATAACCCATACCTATGGGACAACCAAAATAATGGCACCTCAGTAAGTTAGGACATCCATCTTTCAGTAGCCCATACTTCTGGAACAACCAGAATGAAAGCAGTTCAGTAAGTTAGGACATCCATCTTTTAGCAGCCCATACCTACCAGCTAGTCAGTATTTCCTGCCTACTGGTTCCTCAGCCTATCAGCAAACCAACCCTACCCTGTACAGTGTCATACAGACTTGCACAGAGCCTACATACAGGCACCTACCATTACACAACTTAGTAGGGTTGTAGAAGTCCATTACTCTCATCCCATCAGTGTTTAGTAGAAGTAGTTGGTTGACAGCTCTGTGAATCTCATTTACAGTACAGTCAATAAATCAGTCACAGAAATGAACATTCCACTGCTACATTCCAGAATATTACATCAATGCTGGTGTGTTCAGGTCACTGCTGCTGCTGGTGGGAGAGGTCATCTTTGTTGACATCATCACTGTGTCATTGTGGCACAGGCCATGCATCTCTGGTAATGGTCATGAAGTCACTGTGGCAGTGGCAGTGGCCATGTGCATCATTCATCATTGTCTTCAATGTGCCACAGTGGCCACATCATTATTGTTGTTGTGCAGGTGCAATTGTGAGTACAGGTGCTGCAGTCATGGTTGCAGTCATTGTGGTTGCAGCAGTGGTGCTGGTGCTGGCAGTGGTCATGCTGGTTGTTGTTGTCACATGGCATATTAATAGGACTGTGCCATGCTGCTGATGCTTGTGCTAGAATCACCTTGGCAATGATGCATGAAACCATGATTGTGGAGGTTGATAGGCAGGCCAAGGGATGTGACAGAGATAGCAGATTCATGGTGCCTATGATGAGTGAATCTGCAAATGTGCTGGAGTGCAGAAATAGGAGCTCAATATGTCACTATCAAATCACTTATGGCAGGGCTGTTTGTGGATGAATGAGAAGATATCATTGACACTCATCAACATTGAGAACAAGAAGTTGTCTGACAAGGGCCATTTCTTCAAAGGTAAAGTAAGAGTCCCATAATGGAATGGGTCAGATTTCAACCCAGCATGCACAAGATGATCATACATGGAAATGGATGCAATGGCCAAAGATTGATCCATGTTTCTGTGCCTTGAAGTTGCTCCAGGGAGGGATAGAAGCCTGGATGACTGTCATTGAACTAAAAGCCTCAACATATCTCACTGAATGAGTTGAACCCTCTGAAGCTGAGGGCAGACAAGCTGCAATGACAAGTATTCATTGAGTTACAGGTAATATCTCAGGACCTTGATATCCAAGTTGAGGTGAGAACAGGGCTGTGGTGATGGCATCTCAACATCCATGGTGAATATTGACTTCAAAAATTTGCTCTCATCTGTAGTAAGTGTACCTGTAGAAAGGGAATGGACTATGGCCAGGAGAGGAATGATATCTGACAATGTAAGTGACACACCTTATCTGGAATCCTCTTTGATAGCTATAGGTGATAATCTCCTGCCAAATTTGAGGTCCCTGTTCAACCCAGCATCTGAAGGACAAGATCCCATGCATGACAAGGGGAGGTGTAGAGTCAAAGGTGAGCCTAATCTCAAAGGGTGATTTAAAATAGTCAGGTTTGGATACAACTGGTGGAGATGAGGCAGTGGTGGTGTATATGGCAGGAAGAAGATCATTGTCAGTGTCTGTGCCCAGAAGACCAAGTCAATGCTGAATAGGTGATTGGGAAAGGTGGGAGTCAGGGAGAACAGGGGGCTTGAATGCTATGGTCCTGATCATCCAATAACAAGGATAGTGTGGACAAGGGATCATCATAATTATAAGATGAGTGGTAGTGTTTGTATGGTGATGGCCCATTGGTAGTTTTCCAAAAAGTGATGTCAGTTCACTGCAAAGAAAGAAGCATGAGTCATCACTAGTATCACCAACATCAGCCTGCATAGAGCAGGCTATTCTGTAAACCTGATGGCTTCTCAAGCAGCATGGGTGCTGATAAACATGTTAGCAACAGAGGGTACCCAGCATAATTTGACATACACTTAGCCTGCTCCTCCTTCTCTTTAGAATCCTTCCCCTTCCAATACTTCCACCACTTCTGATTCTCATCTACCTTGACTTTTAACAAACCTTCACTCTCCTCCTTCTTTCCACCTTTCACCTTGGGCTTTGTAGCATTAGCCTTGAACAATGCAAAGAAAACAAACATACCTCTAGGGGGTCCATAGTCTCATGTCAAAATCATTTAGCAGCTGCTGCTTTGTGTTTGCCATATAATGTCATTAAAGCAGGCTGATGGAATCCCCCCTCCTCCCCCAGAAGGTTTCACTGTGTGGTTTGTCTCATTCCAGGGCCAACACATGTTCCACACCTGTCCATAAGCCTCAGCTTTATAATAGACTGTTGGAAAAAAGAGACCTTGGTTGAGACTTGGAAGGCTGAAAGCATGATACATACCTTAATAGTGTCTGGCAAGCTGGTGCATTTCTTGCATACAGAGATGGTGTTGATAGCAATCACCAGGTGTTCACTGGGCCTTGTGTTGTCAGGGTGGAGTAACACTCTACAGATGATTGAATGTACAGAGAATATCTCAGCTGATGTACATATGTGACTGCTCACACACTCACCAGAAGCCAAGATGTTTGTCTTTAGATAGTTGTCATCCTTCAGAGCCACATCATAGGGTTGCACAAGAGCTAATATAAAATCTTCATCACCCACAGAACACTTGAATAAAAAAATTAGCCTCCCAAAGATGTCTTGTTGTTCAGTCCTAAAGATCATGCAGTCATGATGAGCCACCCATGAAAAGACCCACTACATTGTAGGTAGTCTGTGTATTGACACCAGTCCACTTTGGATCCAAAGTTAGCCTTGATATAACCATGCTTGACAACCTGAAATAATCTCAAGGTGCTATGTAATAATATATCAATGAGACCTATCTCAGCATGTCATCTGCATTGAACTGAATGGGTCTTCCTTGCAGCAGTGAGTCCCTCACTGTTTGGAAGTAATTGTTTAAGAACTGGTTCAGTTTGATTCAAAACCATTTGAATGCCTTATCCCTCACATGGTTCTGTTCTATGTCCTGAAATGTTAGCAGTTTTTTTAGCACCACCCAACCCAATGTGAAAGTATTCCTCTGTATTGTATTCATCATCAACCCCATCACTTGTTGGGTCATTTCCCACCATTGAATTGTAGGTATCATAGTCCTCTATCTTGCAGTGGGGGTACTTGGTGACTAATTGATGGTGACCAATGCAGAGAATCTATGCTCTAATGAATACCAATAGTGGTATTAACAACAAACTAGCTTACCTGCTCTGCAACATTCTTGAAATTTGTTCATAGCTGATGTTTTCTTCAAAGGTCCATGCATCTTTTCATTTGGCTTTGTGTTAAAGTTTTGGGTAATGCCCTTGGCTTCTATATCATCAAATGCATGTGTATGCAAATGGTTCTTTGGGATGTCCCAATTTTTTTCAGGCCCTTGCTATGTCTTTTCAGTGTACAACTACCAAGTACAAAAGTTAGCATGAAAATGAGAGAAAGCATAGAACTTACCTGAATTAATGTGTTTAATGTAGATATTTCCTCCTGTCCTGCAGTGAGTGTGTGTGTTGTGTGTGTTTCAAGTGCTGCATACAAGTCAAATTTGATATATGCTTGTAAACAGCATAGGAGAAGGTAACCATTTTTGCACTGCTCATGGGTAAGAATGTCATGGCAGGCAAATACAATAATCTGTGTGTTAATACATGGTTGTACAATGGTTTGTCAGAAGGGGTGACACATACCTTGGATAAATCTTCATACTTTTGGCCATCTGTGTATGAGGCAGAAAAGGCTTCCTCAAAATGATTGAGCCCATGCCAATGTGGCATCTGACAGAGACTGACATATGTTAAGGATGTTCTAATACAAACTCACTTTTCTTTTACCTTGGCCATTGCACTGCATCCAATGTGCTCAAGGGTCCTCTGGAGTTTGGGCCACAAATGATGTCTGAATTTGCCTCTGTCTATCCATCAACAATGCACATTGGATGTCCATGTTTTCAATGATGTGGGATGAATTCTAAGATAGTTATCAGGACATATCTTATAGTAGAATTATTGTGCAATGAAGGGAGGCATCAGTAGATGTGAGGGACAATGAATGCACCATATACAATTCGCTTCTGTCACTGCATTATGTCCTGTTTGATTATTAAAAATATTCCATCATTCTGGTTTGCAAAAGCACTTTGCACAGAATGGTGCACCATTGGGGACCATTGCAAACATCAAGATCTCACATAAACCCAATGGAACTTCTCATCAATTCAGTTTTGTTGGATTCAAGACAGACAAGGAAGCTACAGCTGCAAGAGACTGGTTCAACAAGACATTTGTTAACTCAACATGAATTAGTGTTGTGGTAGTCAATGGAGTGAGTTGTTGTCACCTTTTTCTCTTTCCTCAAGGTGTTGCAGCCCTGAAAACAACCCTTGGGCAAACAAAGCAAAGAAATTGCACCCCATTCTTCCCACAATGAGGACCACATGCAACCTGATGGGAAGAAAAGGTCACTGAAGGATGAACACAAATGGAAAGCTGTGCCAGGGTGCAACTACAACTGGAGCATGCTATATATGGATGTTCATCAAGCCCTTGTTGCAATGCCATCTATGTCCTGTAGTCTAATATACATCATGTCATATTCTAGAGTGATGCCATTCCATTGCAGACCAACTGAACATTGCCAAGTCTGACAATGTGGCTGTGAAGCTTGCATTGACAGAGATGCATGTTATTCAAGAGATAAGCCATATCTCATCAGAAAAAGTGGCTGAATCTAGCTAGCCCTAGCTAGCCCTGGAAAGCCTGTACTAGGACTGCTAGACCTAGCAATCCTTGCAAGCAACTCACTGTCCTTGCTAGATCTAGACAGGTATGTTTGCCTAGCAAGGGCTTGCTAGGGCTTGCTAGGGCTAGCACACACTGAACATTGTGCACTTAGATCTTGCATCTTGCTAGGCCTTGCTGGATCCTACTTTTCCTTGCTAGGTCACACTAGTTCTAGCACAACAATCACATGTATTCATTATTAGTGCACAATACAATAGAAATACCTTGAACAGTCCTACCTCCAAACCTCAGACAATGCCTGAAAGTGTTTGAAAGTAAGCCATGCTGAGTCCAATATGTGCTCCAAGGCAATTTACCATTTTGATGGCTTGGTGGCAATATTTCTTGGTGGGCACAGGGACTTCTTCTTTGCATGAGCAGGTCTAGTAGTAGCAAGATTGTCCCTAGAGTATGCAGCAGAAAGTGGCCAGGGATTGCATCATACTCACAGTGGCAGTGCTTGTGGATGTACATAACTGCATATGGGACACAGTTAGTGACCTTATATAACATGCATAGACTCACCTGCATTGTCCAAAGTGCAAGAAGAGAAGCCAAACTTCTGGGCATTAGCAGTAGTGCCAAGGATGTTGACATTGAACTCTGGGTTCAGGTTCCATGGGAAGTGGAGACCTGAATGCAATTGTCTCCATATCATGACATTCAAGGGTAGATAGGTGTATAGGTTTGCTTGCACTGCTTGACTGACCTAGGATTGGTTGAGCATTGCTTGCTTACTCCTGTTGTTGTCTAGACACAAAAAGGTAGAAATAGTAGAATATATGCATGTGTATTGACTTACCATGTATTTGAATTCACTTGCCTCCATCCTGGAGGGTCCATCCACCAACCCAGGCAGGTAGCTGGGGATGCCTTCATATGAACTACCATATGGCCTCCTTCAACTCCCTGTTAAGTTGAAACTGTTAGTAAGATATCAGCTGCTTTTGCATAGAATCACTTATACATTAAGCTTGCCTTTGTGACCAGGGTCAAGATGTCAACCCTTAGATCACAGCCCTTGGTGATCCATGTGAATCCAGAAATCAAGGAATCTTCCTGCCAGTTACAGTGACTTCCAAAACCATTGCAATGTTTAACCCTAACACAGTGCACAAAGTGCACTGCAATCACCTGTGGGAATTTCGCTTAGCCTTGGTGAGAAGAAATAAACTACATGCTCTTGGCTATGATTCACTCCCTTGGGTCATGTGATTCCATCCAATAGCTGTGGAGATATACATATTTAAAAACAATAGTACCATTGCAACAGTTTTGCACCTTTTGATTTGAAAGATAAAATCAAAGGATATTTGATGTTGTTTGGTGATATAAACAAAGATACACACTTAAACAATATGTCTGAGTTTAAAAAAGTTCCCACACTTCTTTATTTGCAACCACCATCATCATATGATCTCTTTCTTTTACTCAAAAGGCATTTATCCTCTCTATGCTAGATGCAGAACAATCTGCACATTCTATTGCCTCATCTACTGGCATCCATGTCTCTACCATATCCAGACTTTGCTCCAAAGAGCATTCTACCCTTCAGAAGTCTGCTGCAGGTTGTCCAACCAAGCTTTCCTCTGCCAATGTTCACCATGCTATTTGTCTTATCTTTTCTGGCAAGGCAGAGAATGCTGTTCAAGTGACCAAAGCCCTTACAAATGTTGTCAATGAACCCATCTCTACCTCCACAGTGCACCAGCACTTGAAGAAGACTGGAATGAAAGCTGTAGTCAAGTCCAAACACCCTCTTCTCTCAGCCAAGCATTAAAAGGCTTGCTTAGACTTTGCTTATGCCCATAAGGACTGGACTGTAGAAGACTGGAAGAAGGTTGTATGGTCTGATGAGACCAAGATCAATCACCTGGGGTCAGATGGACACACATGGGTGTGGAAAAAGCCAGGTGAAAGGTTGAATGACAGGTTGGTGCAAGGGATTGTCAAGTTTGGGGGAGGTTCTGTGATGATTTGGGGGTGTATGACTTGGAAGGGAGTTGGTTATGCTACCAAGATTGATGGTAGGATGGATGGAGATCTTTACCTTCAGATTTTGAAGGATGAACTGTTGAATTCTTTGCAGTTCTATGATCTTAATCCTTCTGACATCATCTTTTAGCAGGACAATGACCTCAAGCATACTTGTAGGATTGTCAAGACATGGCTGGAGGAGCAGGATTTTAGAACTATGGTGTGGCCTGCACAGTCTCCTGACTTCAACCCCATTGAACACCTCTGGGGTTACCTCAAAAAAGGCTAGCAGATCATAAACACCTTCCTAATGGAATTCATGAGTTATGGAATAGAATTCAAGAGGATTGGGAGGGGATAGCAGTGGAGGAGTGTCAGAAGCTGATTGAGACCATGCCTAGAAGGGTTGAGGCTGTCCTCAAGGCAGAAGGAGCCTATACCAAGTACTAATATACCTTGAATATCAAAAGGTGCAAAACTGTTGCAATGGTATTACTGTTTTGAAAGATGTATATCTCCACAGCCATTGGATGTAATCACATGACCCCAGGGAGTAAGCCATAGCCAAGAGCATGTAGTTTATTTCTTCTCACCAAGGCTAAGTGAAATTCCCACAAGTGATTGCAATGTGCTTCACACACTGCATTAGGGTTAAATGTTGCAATGGTTTTGAAAGTCACTGTAGTTCACACTGGGCTTCATCTAGCTCTGTGATTGATGGTCAGTCTTGGGGGATGTGTCAGCAAGGACAGTGTTAATGATCCATACTTTGATTTTTTCTCTTGGGTATACTTTTAACTTTGTTTGCAAGGGTTACCTGATAATTATTTGCATTTGTGGGTATGGATGCTTCAAAGATGGTGGCATTGAGACATCATGATGGTGGGAGTTAGGAGGTAAGACAGAAGACAAAAGAAATCTGGAGATAATGCTGAGATTGAAATTCTCATGGAGCACTGGCACACCAAATCCAAAGTCTAATTGTATTAGGCATAATAGGTAACCACTACATACACTTCCCCTAAGTCTAATACTCACAATAGGAACATAATTAAGTCTCTACACTCATAGCCACACAATGGGTCTGGGTGGCTGCATGACTCAGTCTGCCTGATTTTGTTGTAGATACACTTATACTAATGTCAATCATTTTCATTACTTGCACATAATACTATGATTACTGTGAATTTTGTGCTAGTCCTTGCTAGACCTGGCACAAGGAACTCATTAGATGTGGTGTAGACAGTTAGGTCATGCTAGGTCTAGCTAGACCTAGCACAGGTGTCACTTTCTTGCTAGGGCATGCATGGCCTAGCAGGAAGTATGTCCAACTCTTGTCCCATTCTACTAGATCTAGCACAACCTTGCAAGCCCTAGTAAGACCCTGCTAGAATCACTGGGTTCCTCTTAGGTTTGCCAGGTTGTGCTAGGTTTGGCCACTTTGAGACTTGAGGCTCAAGTTCCAAAGTGTTATCCTCTCATTTTTTTCTTTCCAAGCAAGGTCAGATACAACTATTCTCATCAAGAGCATCCTCCATGGTACCACTTCTGAACAGATTCATGAGATGTTCAAAGTGCATGAGAGGCTCAGTTGCATTATTGTATCCCCTGCAGGCATGATGGCAGTTGTAGAGTTTGAGTGTGCAGATGAAGCCAAGAAAGCCTTCTGAGGAGTGGTATACAGACAACTTGGCAATTAAAGAAAGGCCCACTGGGGATGTTCCAAGTAACAGCACACAGTAATGCATTCACAACTACATCCACTGCATTCAAGCTAATCACCATCCCTGAGCAAGAAACATCCAATACCATCAATGAGCCACCTCTATCAGCAGGCACCACCTTCTTCATTAAGACCTTTGCATTTAGCATGTCATCAGTATGACTCAAGCAAGTATTTGGCACTTTAGCTGGGTTCTTGTTCACACATATACTGACAAAGCCTGATCCAAAGCAACCTGCTGTGTCCAGTGCAGTGCACTGTGGCTCAGTATGGGATACAGCTTCATTTGGTTTAAGATGCCTGAGGCTGCCAAGAAGGCATTCAAGGGCATGCAGAGATTTGTCCTGGATGGTCATGCACTGCATGTGAAGTTTGCAGGATGCAGGAAGAAGGAAGAGGAGAATCAAAGGATAAAGTGGTCTCCAAGGCAAGAATGACCAAGATGATTGTGACAAATGTATTGTTTGAGACAACAAAGAAGGATATTTGTGAATTTTTCAGGTGCATATTCATATTTGCATCAATGCCCAACTTGTTTTAATTCCCTTGTGTTCTATAATACATAATACAGTGCACAAGGTCAGCTCAAATCAGTCCACCTCCTGAAGCAATTTGATGCATGATCATGTGGATTTGCATTCCTCAATTTCCTCATGAGGCAAGAGGCTGAGAACACATATGCTGTGCTCAAGCACACCCATTTGCTTGGACAGCTTCTTGTGCTGGATTGAGCAGAGGAGACAGAGCAGAATTTGTATGTTCTCTGGAAGACAGCAGACATGATGTATGGTGGTGGGGAGGAGTGTAGGCTAATGGTGTCTCAGCATTGTAGGACAACAACTACTATACATACATGAAAATGTACCTAACAGTGTCTGACATATTATTATCAGTCTAACATAACAGAAGCAATGGGCAAGACACAACATACCTCAGCTTGTAGGACAACAGCTGAGATGCAAACAAATGTAAATGAAGTGATTAAGTATATTTATCCTGCCAACTTAGCTGGTGGGTAGTAGGGAATGATGAAGGTAAATAGACCAAGTAATCATCAATTCCCAACAAGGAGATGTACATTTACATGTTACATTTTGAATGTTGAGCCATTTATGTATTCTGAAGCCAAACTACAGCTATATTATAGTCTACAAAAATATGAATTTAGAAAGCAATTTCATGAGCATGATAGTCAGAGAACTTGTTTATGTAGTAGGAAGCAAAAGCAGCTAGTGAGTTAGTAAACTGTATGTCATGATCAATGGGTGTGGAGCCAAAAATAGATATCAAATGAGCAGAACATAGAATAGTATTCAAATGAATCACTGAAACTATGTGATTACCTTGCTCATCAAAATCTGGTTTAACTTGCCACATTCTGGTTTCTGAGCAAGGTGAATCTCCTAAAGGAGAAAACTGGTGCACAAGAGCACAAGAATAGTAATTGACTCTATGAGTAAAAGAAAAGAAAAGCACCACTTGAGCAACATGTAATCCTTGAAAGCCTGGAAGTGTGGGATCCTTTTCAATAAACACACAATCATAGCAAGTGGGACCACCTTGCCATGAAGGTGTTGCTTGTATGTGCTAATGATGCATGCCATCCACACCTGAGAGATCACTTGGAGCATAACAGCATGCCACAGCAGAGTGAAAAACCTGAACCTTATCAGAGTAGGTTGGGCAGCAGGAAATGTCAACTTCATGTTCAGACACCTTGGAAGTTGGGTTATGCTGAGCATATAGAAAGTGCCTCACAAGTTCATGAAGATGTGGACAATTGATATGCTTTCCAAGTTCATGGAGATATTTTGGATATGTTCATTCTAATATTATCATTAGCACAATTTCAGGTAGCCCCAAACTTCACTTACCTGGTTTTTTTCTAAGAGCTATTATTGACAATGAATGAGCCCCATTATCTTCTTCAGCATCCTTAAGATTGATGTCATCTTGACCTTGTTCCCAATTAGCATCCAATTCTGGAGCAATAGGTTGCACATCTTCTGGAAATAGAGGCAAGTCACAGTAACCTTCTGCAATATGTATGTTTGGACTTGAATAGTTCTAATTTGTCCAATTGTGTATTTATTTGAAGCATTTCACCAAGTGGTCAATTGTGACTAGATTTTTGATATGGCTTTTTAACTGCTTTAATATGCTTGTTTTCTGTAATAGGTGTGCACAGTCCCACTGGTGCACCAAATTCTTCAATATGGTGATGGTAATGCTTTAGAGCATGTTGGCAAGGAAGTGAGATAGTCTCTGAACAGACACCATAGTCACTGAAAATCTGCTGATGACCATGAAAATCTATTAGAGCTTTATCCAAGGCCTGTAGATTGGCTTCATCAATATGAGAGCAGCAAACAAGATAGCAGAAGTCAATAAATGCTGCCATGGCCATAACCATCTCTGGAGGTACAAGACCCTTGATGACTGGTAGAAACACCTTTGAAGTGGTTAGTCTACTAGCTGCTAATATCATTTAAATGTACATTTAAATACCTTCATCAAGGTCTTGCAGTCATCACCTGTCCATTGTTTGAAGCCTCTTCCTTGAGGAAATTGTCTTAGACCAGGAAAGCTTGGTACAGCAGCAATCCTATCTCACACTATAAGAATCTCCAAGAAGATTCAAAAGATATGATAGTACATATGGTCAATTTCTGCCATTTTTTCTTTTGCAGCCCTTTTGCCCAGTGTAATCTCAAAGTACCTTTCTATCCAAGTCACCAAGTGATCCTTAAAAGTACCCTTGATAAGTTGGTGCAATATATCAGGTGCAATAAGTTCATGAATATCTGCATGTGGAAATTTTGCTGTAAATGGCTATATTATAGTAATGGTTAGTGGATATTTCTTTTCAAAAGTAATTAAAAGATATACCAGTATCCCATCAACAATGCCATAGTCATTCCATAATTCCTTGATGGTAAGTGATTGTATGAAAGCTCTACTCAGCTCATGACAGCAACAGATAGACTGTGGGCCATCACTGTCAAGGTTGAGTCTATGAGCAAGACATCTAAATAATATTAATATTGCTATGTACATATACACATATAATTTGACACTCAATTTGGGCACCACCCTTGAACAATACAACTAAGTAGACACTGCTCAGGATAGTCAGCAATGTATGGGCCCAAGCCATATACAGCTCTATGCAAGTGACCATCAGGACACTTGACAACTTCAGGTTCTTCCATCACTGGTTTAAAATTTTCCAGTATGGCCTTCAATGTGGTATGAAAGAGATAACACCTAAATTTGCGAAATTCAGGGTCATCTGCATGATTTCATTCAGCTATAAGATAATAGAATGGATCAGAATGTTTTGAATTAAAACTGGCATTGATGACTTACCTTTAGGAATTGACAGAAACCCTAGGAGGCTTACACCATCAGGGTGCCCTTGGTACAGAGTTATGTATATTTCCATTAGAAATATAAAGAGGATAGTATTCAGTGTTGCCTGTTGTCACAGAAACTGTAGTTTTGTCACTTCCAAGAATGATTGGCACAAAAATGGCACCATGACAGTTTGGATTACTGGAAAGCTTATTCTAACACTGCAAGATAAGTCAGCATAGAAAAGGTAGCTCCAAGCATGCAAATTACTCACATATTGCTTCCATGCCCAATTTCCTGTCATGAAATTGCTTCAAACATGCTGGTGCTGCTCCCCAAAAATCTGTTTGGGTGCATAATCAAAATGATCTTTGAATTCAGGGTTGCTTAATTGTCTTGTGATAACACCTTTAGCATCCTGAAACCAGAAATCATACTCTGCCAGTTTCCAAGAGGGTGTGTTTGGATCATTCTGTAACTGCTCTGCATCAACATGTTTTATGGACATCCCATACCAAGGCAAATCTCCTTCTGGGATAGAGTCAATCAAATGATAAAGATGGTCAGTGGAAGCAAATGGTGGGTCATTGTTCTCAATACTGGCACAAATCTTCATCAACTCATTAAATGGACCACTAGGCATTGCATTGCAACAGAATGTGAGGTTTGCAAGATTAAAGTGAGCATGACTTTTGAAAGGCTTTCAAGGATTTGAAGTTGTAGAATGATCATTGGTTGGTGGTGGAGCAGAGTCTGGTGGTAGATCATCACCATGAATATCATATGGAGTGCCTTTAGTGCCAAATGTCAGTTGAATCTTTTTGAAAATATAATATCAACCCCCATATCATCAAGAATAGAATGTTGAATATAATATGCACCCTCAGGCTCATTCTCATTTCCAATGATCCCATCCTGGTCTGAAGTATATGGATGTTGAGGGAGTTGGGATTTGAAGTGAGGGACCTTATGAACAGCCTCTCTATGTTGCTTCTATCCCCTTAGAGAAAGGAACCCCTCTTGACAGGCAGAGGTCCTATGTTCAAGACAGTAATATTGCCTTGGCTGATATGAATGTTGTGGCATAATGGAAGGGTTTCCCTATTTGTCTACCCAATATATAATTTACCCCTTCAAATAGATAAATAGAAATAGCACCTGAGTTTAAAATCCCCTAGTAAAAACAGCCCCACCCAATTTATGAGGTAAGTGATGATCTATTTGATTCACATAAATGTATATAGTACTGTAAAGATTCACACAATGTTAAGAACTTACCCAGAATTAACACTTGACCCCTGACTCCACAGTGAGTATCACAAATACAAAGCACTTAGTGTCTTTGGGCTCATATAAACAATTAGTGTATTGATAGAAGGCAATAGTAACTTCACTTGCTCAAAACTTTGAAGTTACCAGGTTTTACTACACTCAGTCCCTGAGTTGGCCCTTCACTAGCTGTTAGCTAGAACCAATCCATATACATCACATCTTACTACATACCTTTATTGTTGAGAACCTAAGAGATATTAGCACAAAGTAATAATTGGAGTACTATATAGCTGAAGATCACCTACTAGGTTGGGTAAAGTTCCCAAAAAGTAGATGTGGCTAAGTAATTGTAAGCATTGACAAATAGCCACCATGATAAAACTTCAAACTTACATTTTCACTGCCACTTCAGACAGGGTATTTGATTCAAGATGAGTTGTCTCAATTCCTCTCACCAGCTGTAGTAGCTACTAGAAAGTAGTAAAATATCATCTATGTTTCATAATGCCTCATTACATACTTGTGTTATAATCTTGAAATAACATTAGTACCAAGTGATTATAGTGAGCTAGTAGTAAGAATTACCTTTCACACAGCTGCAATTTGATGTGAGTGAAGATTTGTAAACACAGAAACAAAGCTTAGACCCTTGAACTCACCTGCTACACATCCTTCAGATTTCAGACACACCCTTGGGCTGGCAGCATCAATTGTCACTATGCCAGTTACCACTTGTCCTTGTAACAAGGAAGCTCACCAAGGCTATGCTGACCTTCCTAAACAAAAATGAGGTAGGGGGGAGTCTGAACAGGATTCAGACCAATCAGAACAGGGAGACCACAATTCAGACTCTCCAAAACCTAGAAAGCCATCAAAGCATCAGAAATCCAATGTGGAGCACAAGAAAGAGCTGTATAAGCTTGCCAAACTACAAAACAAGCTTGCTGAAGCTGTGTTGAAGGATGCTACAGAAGCTGTGCATCTGCCTGGGCCACAAATGGCCAAAGTGCCACAGAAGTCAAGTGCAGAAGCTGCAAAAAAGTGGTCAGAAGGGATGAAGCACCATGGTAAGTACATTGTGTCTTGTAAGTAATTATAACATAGGAAACTTACTTTGATAACTTTAGGAACAAGTAAAAATCTTGATTGTATGGATACTGAAGGTGAAGATGTAGATACTATGAAGCAGGGAGTGGTGGAAGAGGGAAGAAAGAGTTGAGAGTTGACAAGTGCTGGTATCAGAAAGAAGCTTACTACCTGTGAGGTGATCAATTCACACAGGCTGTCAATTGTGGCTGCTGCACAAGACCACATGGCTGGCACAAGACAGAACACCAATAAGAAGGAAATATCAATCCAAGTCAAAGGTAAGGTCACCAGTGCTGTGTGGTACATGATCTGGCTATTCCATTTCACCTGCCACCAACTTTCATAATGCCATTACTCTGTATTTCACCCACTCATGTGCATAGGCCAACTTTAACCCACAAAGACCTACCATCTCAAAAATGGCCCCCTGGAGTGCTTTCAAACTGGCATGAATGTGTCACTCAAGATATACCAAATGCTGGCAAACTCCCATCAACTTCAACTGCCAACTCACAAGTTCTGACTTTGCAAACTTGGAAGGGCAATCAAAGTCAGCAATCAAGTAAGTACCATTATTATTGTTTCTTTCCACCTTATCATATTTTCAGCTGCCTGATCAGAAATCAATCAGTGTGGTGAAGAACCTCATGATCAAGAGACTCATTGTACATTCCTCTATTTCTATTTATCCTCAGTTTTTCTACTAAAGATTAGAAGGTAGAGATGGGTTCATTGACAACATTTGTAAGAGCTTTGGTCACTTGAACAGCATTCTCTGCCTTGCCAGAAAAGATAAGACAAATAGCATGGTGAACATTGACAGAGGAAAGCTTGGTTGGACAACCTGCAGCAGACTTCTGAAGGGTAGAATGCTCTTTGGAGTGAAGTTTGGATATGGTAGAGACATGAATGCCAGTAGATGAGGCAATAGAGTGTGCAGATTGTCCTGCATCCAGCATAGAGAGGATGGATGCCTTTTGAGTAGGAGAAAGGGATTGCACAATGATGGTGGTTGCAAATAAAGAAGTGTGGGAACTTTTTTGAACTCAGACATATTGTTTAAGTGTGTATCTTTGTTTATATCACCAAACAACATCAAATATCCTTTGATTTTATCTTTCAAATCAAAAGGTGCAAAACTGTTGCAATGGTACTATTGTTTTTAAATATGTATATCTCCACAGCTATTGGATGGAATCACATGACCCAAGGGAGTGAATCATAGCCAAGAGCATGTAGTTTATTTCTTCTCACCAAGGCTAAGCGAAATTCCCACAGGTGATTGCAGTGCACTGTGTTAGGGTTAAACATTGCAATGGTTTTGGAAGTCACTGTAACTGGCAGGAAGATTCCTTGATTTCTGGATTCACATGGATCACCAAGGGCTGTGATCTAAGGGTTGACATCTTGACCCTGGTCACAAAGGCAAGCTTAATGTATAAGTGATTCTATGCAAAAGCAGCTGATATCTTACTAACAGTTTCAACTTAACAGGAAGTTGAAGGAGGCCATATGGTAGTTCATATGAAGGCATCCCCAGCTACCTGCCTGGGTTGGTGGATGGACCCTCCAGGATGGAGGCAAGTGAATTCAAATACATGGTAAGTCAATACACATGCATATATTCTACTATTTCTACCTTTTTGTGTCTAGACAACAACAGGAGTAAGCAAGCAATGCTCAACCAATCCTAGGTCAGTCAAGCAGTGCAAGCAAACCCATACACCTATCTACCCTTGAATGTCATGATATGGAGACAATTGCATTCAGGTCTCCACTTCCCATGGAACCTGAACCCAGAGTTCAATGTCAACATCCTTGGCACTACTGCTAATGCCCAGAAGTTTGGCTTCTCTTCTTGCACTTTGGACAATGCAGGTGAGTCTATGCATGTTATATAAGGTCACTAACTGTGTCCCATATGCAGTTATGTACATCCATAAGCACTGCCACTGTGAGTATGATGCAATCCCTGGCCACTTTCTGCTGCATACTCTAGGGACAATCTTGCTACTACTAGACCTGCTCATGCAAAGAAGAAGTCCCTGTGCCCACCAAGAAATATTGCCACCAAGCCATCAAAATGGTAAATTGCCTTGGAGCACATATTGGACTCAGCATGGCTTACTTTCAAACACTTTCAGGCATTGTCTGAGGTTTGGAGGCAGGACTGTTCAAGGTATTTCTATTGTATTGTGCACTAATAATGAATACATGTGATTGTTGTGCTAGAACTAGTGTGACCTAGCAAGGAAAAGTAGGATCCAGCAAGGCCTAGCAAGATGCAAGATCTAAGTGCACAATGTTCAGTGTGTGCTAGCCCTAGCAAGCCCTAGCAAGCCCTTGCTAGGCAAACATACCTGTCTAGATCTAGCAAGGACAGTGAGTTGCTTGCAAGGATTGCTAGGTCTAGCAGTCCTAGTACAGGCTTTCCAGGGCTAGCTAGGGCTAGCTAGATTCAGCCACTTTTTCTGATGAGATATGGCTTATCTCTTGAATAACATGCATCTCTGTCAATGCAAGCTTCACAGCCACATTGTCAGACTTGGCAATGTTCAGTTGGTCTGCAATGGAATGGCATCACTCTAGAATATGACATGATGTATATTAGACTACAGGACATAGATGGCATTGCAACAAGGGCTTGATGAACATCCATATATAGCATGCTCCAGTTGTAGTTGCACCCTGGCACAGCTTTCCATTTGTGTTCATCCTTCAGTGACCTTTTCTTCCCATCAGGTTGCATGTGGTCCTCATTGTGGGAAGAATGGGGTGCAATTTCTTTGCTTTGTTTGCCCAAGGGTTGTTTTCAGGGCTGCAACACCTTGAGGAAAGAGAAAAAGGTGACAACAACTCACTCCATTGACTACCACAACACTAATTCATGTTGAGTCAACAAATGTCTTGTTGAACCAGTCTCTTGCAGCTGTAGCTTCCTTGTCTGTCTTGAATCCAACAAAACTTAATTGATGAGAAGTCCCATTGGGTTTATGTGAGATCTTGATGTTTGCAATGGTCCCCAATGGTGCACCATTCTGTGCAAAGTGCTTTTGCAAACCAGAATGATGGAATATTTTTAATAATCAAACAGGACATAATGCAGTGACAGAAGCGAATTGTATATGGTGCATTCATTGTCCCTCACATCTACTGATGCCTCCCTTCATTGCACAATAATTCTACTATAAGATATGTCCTGATAATTATCTTAGAATTCATCCCACATCATTGAAAACATGGACATCCAATGTGCATTGTTGATGGATAGACAGAGGCAAATTCAGACATCATTTGTGGCCCAAACTCCAGAGGACCCTTGAGCACATTGGATGCAGTGCAATGGCCAAGGTAAAAGAAAAGTGAGTTTGTATTAGAACATCCTTAATATATGTCGGTCTCTGTCAGATGCCACATTGGCATGGGCTCAATCATTTTGAGGAAGCCTTTTCTGCCTCATACACAGATGGCCAAAAGTATGAAGATTTATCCAAGGTATGTGTCACCCCTTCTGACAAACCATTGTACAACCATGTATTAACACACAGATTATTGTATTTGCCTGCCATGACATTCTTACCCATGAGCAGTGCAAAAATGGTTACCTTCTCCTATGCTGTTTACAAGCATATATCAAATTTGACTTGTATGCAGCACTTGAAACACACACAACACACACACTCACTGCAGGACAGGAGGAACTATCTACATTAAACACATTAATTCAGGTAAGTTCTATGCTTTCTTGCATTTTCATGCTAACTTTTGTACTTGGTAGTTGTACACTGAAAAGACATAGCAAGGGCCTGAAAAAAATTGGGACATCCCAAAGAACCATTTGCATACACATGCATTTGATGATATAGAAGCCAAGGGCATTACCCAAAACTTTAACACAAAGCCAAATGAAAAGATGCATGGACCTTTGAAGAAAACATCAGCTATGAACAAATTTCAAGAATGTTGCAGAGCAGGTAAGCTAGTTTGTTGTTAATACCACTATTGGTATTCATTAGAGCATAGATTCTCTGCAT
Source organism: Scleroderma citrinum (assembly GCA_029372045.1). NCBI lineage: Eukaryota > Fungi > Basidiomycota > Agaricomycetes > Boletales > Sclerodermataceae > Scleroderma > Scleroderma citrinum. The sequence continues at coordinate 1,804,403 of JARFMN010000001.1, forward strand.
TGGTCACCATCAATTAGTCACCAAGTACCCCCACTGCAAGATAGAGGACTATGATACCTACAATTCAATGGTGGGAAATGACCCAACAAGTGATGGGGTTGATGATGAATACAATACAGAGGAATACTTTCACATTGGGTTGGGTGGTGCTAAAAAAACTGCTAACATTTCAGGACATAGAACAGAACCATGTGAGGGATAAGGCATTCAAATGGTTTTGAATCAAACTGAACCAGTTCTTAAACAATTACTTCCAAACAGTGAGGGACTCACTGCTGCAAGGAAGACCCATTCAGTTCAATGCAGATGACATGCTGAGATAGGTCTCATTGATATATTATTACATAGCACCTTGAGATTATTTCAGGTTGTCAAGCATGGTTATATCAAGGCTAACTTTGGATCCAAAGTGGACTGGTGTCAATACACAGACTACCTACAATGTAGTGGGTCTTTTCATGGGTGGCTCATCATGACTGCATGATCTTTAGGACTGAACAACAAGACATCTTTGGGAGGCTAATTTTTTTATTCAAGTGTTCTGTGGGTGATGAAGATTTTATATTAGCTCTTGTGCAACCCTATGATGTGGCTCTGAAGGATGACAACTATCTAAAGACAAACATCTTGGCTTCTGGTGAGTGTGTGAGCAGTCACATATGTACATCAGCTGAGATATTCTCTGTACATTCAATCATCTGTAGAGTGTTACTCCACCCTGACAACACAAGGCCCAGTGAACACCTGGTGATTGCTATCAACACCATCTCTGTATGCAAGAAATGCACCAGCTTGCCAGACACTATTAAGGTATGTATCATGCTTTCAGCCTTCCAAGTCTCAACCAAGGTCTCTTTTTTCCAACAGTCTATTATAAAGCTGAGGCTTATGGACAGGTGTGGAACATGTGTTGGCCCTGGAATGAGACAAACCACACAGTGAAACCTTCTGGGGGAGGAGGGGGGATTCCATCAGCCTGCTTTAATGACATTATATGGCAAACACAAAGCAGCAGCTGCTAAATGATTTTGACATGAGACTATGGACCCCCTAGAGGTATGTTTGTTTTCTTTGCATTGTTCAAGGCTAATGCTACAAAGCCCAAGGTGAAAGGTGGAAAGAAGGAGGAGAGTGAAGGTTTGTTGAAAGTCAAGGTAGATGAGAATCAGAAGTGGTGGAAGTATTGGAAGGGGAAGGATTCTAAAGAGAAGGAGGAGCAGGCTAAGTGTATGTCAAATTATGCTGGGTACCCTCTGTTGCTAACATGTTTATCAGCACCCATGCTGCTTGAGAAGCCATCAGGTTTACAGAATAGCCTGCTCTATGCAGGCTGATGTTGGTGATACTAGTGATGACTCATGCTTCTTTCTTTGCAGTGAACTGACATCACTTTTTGGAAAACTACCAATGGGCCATCACCATACAAACACTACCACTCATCTTATAATTATGATGATCCCTTGTCCACACTATCCTTGTTATTGGATGATCAGGACCATAGCATTCAAGCCCCCTGTTCTCCCTGACTCCCACCTTTCCCAATCACCTATTCAGCATTGACTTGGTCTTCTGGGCACAGACACTGACAATGATCTTCTTCCTGCCATATACACCACCACTGCCTCATCTCCACCAGTTGTATCCAAACCTGACTATTTTAAATCACCCTTTGAGGTTAGGCTCACCTTTGACTCTACACCTCCCCTCGTCATGCATGGGATCTTGTCCTTCAGATGCTGGGTTGAACAGGAACCTCAAATTTGGCAGGAGATTATCACCTATAGCTATCAAAGAGGATTCCAGATAAGGTGTGTCACTTACATTGTCAGATATCATTCCTCTCCTGGCCATAGTCCATTCCCTTTCTACAGGTACACTTACTACAGATGAGAGCAAATTTTTGAAGTCAATATTCACCATGGCTGTTGAGATGCCATCACCACAGCCCTGTTCTCACCTCAACTTGGATATCAAGGTCCTGAGATATTACCTGTAACTCAATGAATACTTGTCATTGCAGCTTGTCTGCTCTCAGCTTCAGAGGGTTCAACTCATTCAGTGAGATATGTTGAGGCTTTTAGTTCAATGACAGTCATCCAGGCTTCTATCCCTCCCTGGAGCAACTTCAAGGCACAGAAACATGGATCAATCTTTGGTCATTGCATCCATTTCCATGTATGACCATCTTGTGCATGCTGGGTTGAAATCTGACCCATTCCATTATGGGACTCTTACTTTACCTTTGAAGAAATGGCCCTTGTCAGACAACTTCTTGTTCTCAATGTTGATGAGTGTCAATGATATCTTCTCATTCATCCACAAACAGCCCTGCCATAAGTGATTTGATAGTGACATATTGAGCTCCTATTTCTGCACTCCAGCACATTTGCAGATTCACTCATCATAGGCACCATGAATCTGCTATCTCTGTCACATCCCTTGGCCTGCCTATCAACCTCCACAATCACAGTTTCATGCATCATTGCCAAGGTGATTCTAGCACAAGCATCAGCAGCATGGCACAGTCCTATTAATATGCCATGTGACAACAACAACCAGCATGACCACTGCCAGCACCAGCACCACTGCTGCAACCACAATGACTGCAACCATGACTGCAGCACCTGTACTCACAATTGCACCTGCACAACAACAATAATGATGTGGCCACTGTGGCACATTGAAGACAATGATGAATGATGCACATGGCCACTGCCACTGCCACAGTGACTTCATGACCATGACCAGAGATGCATGGCCTGTGCCACAATGACACAGTGATGATGTCAACAAAGATGACCTCTCCCACCAGCAGCAGCAGTGACCTGAACAGACCAGCATTGATGTAATATTCTGGAATGTAGCAGTGGAATGTTCATTTCTGTGACTAATTTATTGACTGTACTGTAAATGAGATTCACAGAGCTGTCAACCAACTACTTCTACTAAACACTGATGGGATGAGAGTAATGGACTTCTACAACCCTGCTAAGTTGTGTAATGGTAGGTGCCTGTATGTAGGCTCTGTGCAAGTCTGTATGACACTGTACATGGTAGGGTTGGTTTGCTAATAGGCTGAGGAACCAGTAGGCAGGAAATACTGACTAGCTGGTAGGTATGGGCTGCTAAAAGATGGATGTCCTAACTTACTGAACTGCTTTCATTCTGGTTGTTCCAGAAGTATGGGCTACTGAAAGATGGATGTCCTAACTTACTGAGGTGTCATTATTTTGGTTGTCCCATAGGTATGGGTTATTGAAAGACAGATGTCCCAACTTACTGAGGTGCTGTTATTCTGGGTGGCCTAACTTACTGAAGTGCATTTATTCTGGTTGTTCCATAGGTATGGGCTACTGAAAGATGGATGTCCTAACTTACTGAGGTACCATTATTCTGGTTGTCCCATAGGTCTGGGTTACTGAAAGGTGAATGTCCCAACTCACTAAGGTGCTGTTATTCTGGTTGTCCCATAGGTATGTGTTACTGAAAGATGGATGTCCCAACTTACTGAGGTGCTTGTATTCTGATTGTTCTGTAGGTATGGGCTACTGAAAGACAGATGCCCTAACTTACTGAGGTGCCATGATGCTGGTTGTCTGTAGGTATGAGCCACTGAAAGATGGATATCCTAATTTACTATAGGCCTATTCTTCTGATTTTCTGATTCTCCTAGTTCTCTGGTTTTCTAATTCTTCTGATTCTTCTGACTTCAGAAAATTAGAAATCAGAAAAACTGCTCTGCTGCTATTCTGGTATTCTAAATGTCTAGTTCTTCTCATTTCAGAAAATCAGGAATCAGAAACACAGCTCAGCTGCTATTTTGGCAGTCTACCACCTTGACCTTCAGACATCCAGTGCCTCATCTAACCATCTGTCCTATGTACAGCATGTCAGCATTCATCAGATTTACAGAAAGTCAGGTAGAGTGTCTGTTCAGAGGTATCAGGTATACAGAAAGTCAATTAGAGCTAGTTTGGAAACCAGGAATTAGAGAAGTTTTGTTGTTTGTTTGTGAAGTCTGAGTGTGGCATCTGGGTAATGCCAATGTCTGAGATTCAATCAGATGATTTGCTTAGCCTGGCTGAGATCTGAACCACATTCATGGATGACAATGATCACCTACATCACTCAGTGGAAGTGCAGCAGCACATGGTGCAGTATGCTGGGATCCTCATCAGCATTATCATCTGCATGATGCCTACCATTGGCAAATCCAACAACTTCAGGAAGGAACCAGAACCATACCATACCTCAGCACTTTCTTGTGAAGCATGGTTGATCAAGTTGTTGATAGGGCATCCTGGGTGGATTTGTTGTGAGCTCAGAATGCATGCCCATGTATTCATGAGGCTTGTTGAGGAACTTTGTGAGCTTGGACATGACAACTCTAGATTCATATCCCTTGAAGAACAACTGGCAATCTTCCTTTATATGAGCATGACAGGCCTTACCATCAGGCATACTGGTGAGTGCTTTCAGCAATCTAATGAGACAGTATCATGGTATGTCCTTTTTTTTGATCCACATGTACATCTCATTTCTTCCAGCTATTTTCACAAGATGGTTGTTATTTTTTCATCCACCCCATTCTACACCAAGTACATTTGCATGCCTGCTCCTAATGACAACCAAATCAAGATCCATGACAATCCAAGATTCTTTCCATACTTCAAGGATGCAATCAGCACACTGGATGGCAGCCACATCCATGCTGCACTGGGATCAAGAGATTGGCCAGCATTTCAAAATCGCAAGGGTTTCATCTCACAAAACTGCCTCTTCACTTGCAACTTGGCTTACTTTTTACTTATGTGCTGACATGGTGGGAGGGTTCTGTGACTGATGCATGGTCAAATGGCTTACACATTGCAGAAGGCAAGTATTTTCTTGTGGATGCCAGATTTCCACTTCATTGTGAACTTCTTGTCCCATATCAGAATGTCTGCTACCATCTTGCTGAGTGATGCCAGGCCCAGTTGAGGTATGTTTCATTTTATTACATTGAGACTACCACTCTGATCCTCATAGGCCCATCAACAAAGAAGAACTTATCAACCTCTGGCATTCATCTGTGCAGAATGTTATTGAATGCATATTTGATGTGCTCAAGTGCTGTTTTCAAATCCTCCTCCTGTTACTGGAGTACAATATTGACATAAAGGTAAGTACTTCCTACACTACATGCTGTTTTTAAATGATACAAGGCTTACATACAGGTGCATATCCCTGCCATGCTATGTGGCATCCACAATTTTATTCAGATTCACAATGCTAACAAAGGCCCAATGATGGGGCAAGATTATCACAATGAGCACAGTGAGGGCAGGATTGGTGGTGTCACCAAGGAGGTAGGTGACAATGTTCCAGATGACTCTTTGCAGGAGGTGTGATCTTTTTGCAATCAAATTGCTCTGGTGATGTGGAATGATTATCAACAGATCATTCTTGAGGGGGACTATATGGACAATGACAGTATCTCACTTGATTCCAATGGTACCAGTGATGTTGATGTTGCATAGTTAACACTATCAGTACAGTAGTTGTTTTATGGAGCACAACCCATGCTTCTGGTAAACCTGTACTTGTACTTATGCATACCCATTCCTGTTCCCATTCTTGTGTATACCAGTGCTCTCACAAAGTTAGAAAGGATCAAGTGAACAGTGTGAAAATAATATTGGAAGTCACAAGCAGTACAGACTACACTATAATGCTATGTTGATGCTGTGGGGATCCCAGTCTTCATATGATGCTCATGCATAATGTACTCCACCCAATCATCCTTGTCCTCAGTCAACACATATACCTCTGTAAACCCAGTGCTGTGGGCAATTGAAGGCTGGATGAATGTTTTGAGATGTCTTGGGAGATCATTGTTTTTGTCTTGCAAAATTCAGAGCACCTGCTCCCTCTTCTCCAAAGCCTCATCTTGAGCCATTGTTAATGAAGTGTTGATGGATGATGTAAGAAGATTTAGAGAGCCCTGCATGCCAAGCATGAGTGACTCTTGTGTGACTTGAGACAGTGCTTTGTGACTGCTGGATCTACTACTCTTGGCATAGTTCATTGCAGCACCAAGGTTCAATCACTTTGCTGAGGAAGTGGGATGAGTGTCAGATGATTCAGGAAATGGAAGCATGCCAGACACACTGTTAGTTGACATCTGGTCATCTCTGACCAGTTTGAAAAAAGAGTGCTTGCTGCTGGTGGAGAGTTGGCCACTGGAGGAGGAAGGAGGGGGAAGACTAGATGAGGGGACATGCTCCTTACCCTTGCTACTGTTAGCAAGGTCATCTTAAGACACCATACTAAGTGGTGCTAACACTGATACTGGCACAGATCCTACTGATGTTCTCTCATTGATGACTGTATCCCCAGCAGTGATGTCCTCTGTGACACCCATAGTAGAAGTGGAAGTGCCTGGGGAAAAGGCACTTGCCCCATGAGGAGTACCATTCAGCATAATATCTGCCATGAGATCATAGTACTCCCACCCACATGTTTTGAACAGGCAGATTTGAGGATGGCTCTGAAGGAATAAACAAAGGTTGTTAGTCTGTTGATGGGAGGAAGATCTAAGCAGATTCACATACCACTGCATACCCCTCAAAGACATCATCAGCATCCTTCCCTTCAATTCCACAGCCATTGATGTTGTCCCAGTGGAATTCTGATGTCCCTTGATAGGACTGGATTTCTAGGAATGTTCTCTGGGCCTAGTATGCCACAATCTAGTCAGTGGAGGGTGGTCAAAGATGTAGTGATTACTCACATAGGATGTCCATCTGTTCTTCACTATGTCTGCCATCTTCTTCAGGCCTGCCTTGAGGAGTGGGGTGAGATGATCTGCTGTGGCTTAGTATGTAGACTTCTTGAAGTTTCCAGCATCCCCCACCTGTGCATGGCACTGATGCAGGAATTTGATAAGGGCTGATGTTTCTTCCTTTGTCCACAACACTTTTGGAGTAGGATGGTTCAAAGATATAGAAGTAATGAATGAGTGAATCATGTATTGGGACAGCAGTGCAGCAAGTGAAGTGACAGAAACCCATATGAGCCTTTGATGCTCAATGTCTGGTTGGTAATCCATGTCAGGACTCACTTTCAAGCTCAGACTCCATCAGGATGTGAAAGCAGCCACACACCAAAACATAAATAAACCAAGAAAGTAGGCAAATATCAGTTATTTGGGGACTCCAAACTAGCTCTTACAGTGTCTGTCAGATGTATCAGATGTACAGTATCAGAATTTCAGCTTTAACAGAAATCCAGTGAAGCTGTAGTACCTGTTGTCAGAAATTCATGTCAATCAGAATCATCAATGTTCTGACCTCTCAGCTGATATACACATCAGCATTGTCAGATAAGCAGCAACAGAATATCAGAGTGATCAGACAAAGTCAGCAAAGCAATATCAGAACACCAGCTGTTTTCAGACATTCAGCAAAGTTGCCAGTTACCTGATGCAGCCAGCCAACCTCTTAGCATATCTCCTGCAATGCAGTGTTCTCTGCCTGGCACTCCCCATACCAATTCATTGCATTCCTTACTGGCCATTGGGTCATCCATAATTAGCCAACCTAGCACAGATTTCAAACAACATATCCAAGGTCCACTAAAAGGAACATCCTTAGCTGTTGGGGCCATCTGAAGGCACAAGTCCTTATCTAGTATCCCTTTCAATCCTACTGTGACACCTCCCCAGCACCACCTGAGTATTTCACCTGGAAATTCTCAGTTGTCAGACTCTCAAGGATACAATCTGTTGGTCAAACAAAACAAGGTAAGATTAATCCTATTTTATTTGTAAGTGCTGATCTGCAAGATGTCACAGATCAGCTTTGATAACCTGGTAGAGGTTGAGTGTGAAGAATTCAAGCATAATAAAGGATGGTTTCTCCTTGATATTGCAAGGGTTCAATTTAAGGTGCACTGACAGAGGCCAAGCTGGAGGAAACCATCATACTTGGGAGTCTTTACAAATGTCAAGCTCACAAAGCAGAGAGGAGGCTGGAGTGTGTCAAGTTTGATCTCAGGCATGTTCAAAATACCATCCAGAACAGTGGGAGCTCTCTTTGTGATGTTTCAAACAAGCATCACCATACATCCAGCTCTAGCATTGATACTACTGGTACAGTGACTCAAAAAACTGTCTGCATGTTTGCATGTTTTACATTATCTATGACCAAATGCAATAACCCCTAACCCTAGCCCTAGCCCATGAGTGTATGGAATACCATACTTACTCTTGGCTTTCTATTGGTCCAAGAATCAACTGATGTGGATAAGAACTGATAGAATAGCAGCCATTTGAAAATGACATGTCATGTGGACAGTTTTTTGACTTTACAAAAATCCAACTATCTAGTACTTGGTATGAGCTCCTTTGGCCTTGATAACTGCTTCAACCCTTCTAGGCATGCTTCCTATCCATTTTTGACACTCTTCCACAGAAATCTTCCCCCACTCCACTACCACCCTTTCCCACAATTGATGAACTCCTGTAGGAGCACTCTCATAACCTGAGAGAGATTTTTTGAGGTGATTCCAAGTGTGTTCAATTGGGTTGAAGTCTGGAGATTGTGCAGGCCAGTCTAGAAGCTTGATATCTTGCTCTTCAAACCATTTCTGGGCTCTTCTGGAGGTATGCTTGGGGTCATTATCTTGTTGAAAGATAATGTCATCTTCTGGAATTTCAGATTCCTCCATGCTTTGAAGCAACCCTTGCTCCAAAATGGTCACATACTGTTCAGCATCCATCCTTCCCTCAACCTCACTCAAGAACCCAACACCATTCCACCCTATACATCCCCAAACCATGAGTGAATCTCCTCCAAACTTGACTGTACCTTTGACCTCTCTGGAAATAAGCCCTTCACCCTTCTTTTTCCACACATACTCTTGTCCATCTGACCCAATATTGTTGATTTTGGTCTCATCTGACCATATAACTCTCTTCCAGTCCTCCACAGTCCAATGCTGATACTTGAGAGCAAAGGCTAACCTCTTCTTCTTGTGACCAGTAGAAAGCAATGGCTTTTTTTCTTCACCACAGCCTTCAATGAGGCTTCTTTGAGGGTGTTCCTCACTGTCTGAGAAGAAACAGGACTATCAACAATAGAGTTGATGAAATGAGTGGCTTGAACAGCATTTTTGACCTTGCCAGTAAGGATTTGCTGGACAATAGCTTTTTGTTGATGAAGGAAAGCTTGGAAGGGTGACCACCATGAAGCCTAGGCCTCTTTGGTTGGGTTTCCTGAAGAATCTGGGATACTGTAGACTTTCCTAGACCAGTCTGTGAGGCAATCTTCCTAGTAGACAGGCCAAGAGAGGCAAGAGAGATGATATTTTGTCTTTGAGAGGTGGAAATGGATTTCATGATGATGATGAGAAAATGAGCAGAGGGTGGTGGGGTTTATATATGTTGGATCATACTCATTACATAAAGGTAACATAATAGAACCCTTGATGGATGTATGTAATGATATCACAGCATGCCAGGGTCAATATATATAATCAAAACTTTAAGTCAAACAACTATCTGCATGACATGTCATTTCCAAATGGCTGCTACTCTATCAATTCCTATCCAAATCACTTGATTCATGGACCAATAGAAAGCCAAGAGTAAGTATGTCATTCCATACACTCATGGGCTAGGGCTAGGGTTAGGGGTTATCATGTTTAGTCATAACTAATATAAAACATGCAAACATGTGGACAGTTTTTTGAGCCACTGTACATGGTCCCAAAATTGCAACAGACATGACTTAAAGGGCTATAATATACAGATGGACAAGTCTTGCCTGGACCCTAGCATACATGATGTAGCACCTTCTGTGATCCACCATGTCCTCTCCACATCTTGGTATTTTGTAGCACTCTTGGTGTAACTACATTTTAGCTAGTTCTGTTGTTTCATCATCATCTCTGAGATCTAGACCATATCAGTTGCAAAACTTCACTGTGAGAACTGGGCATGTGCTGTGCTACTGGGTAACTGTGATGACCATGGGCCTATTGACATGATATACTTGTGTAGGACTGGGGCTCTGCTGCAGTGTATGCTGTAACATGCTGTAAGATACTGTATTATTATGGTAGTGGCTGTAAGCACTGTTCTGAAATAAGGGATTTGCTGATGCACAATTTGTTTGAATACATATTGTTGCAAATAACTTTGCTGGCCAGCATGAATATGGAGATGAATAAGTGATGGCCTGATGGTCCCCTTGCAATGGGAAAACACACCTTTAATCATTGAAGAACAAGAGCTGTGAAAGTAACCAAGGGGCATAGTGTTAGATGAGGGGAATAGGGAAGATGGAAGACTGGGAGTGCTTACCTGCTGAGGATAAGGTATCTGGGGGTGAGAGGTGTTGTACAGTTCACAAAAGAGTTTGCTTAAATCATCTGTGGTGGCTTCACTTTGATGCATGGCACTGCAACTGCATGGCATAGCATTGATGACAAATTGAAAAAGAGGGTACATACAGAGGTTGCACATGGGTGAGTTTCCACACTGCATAGCCCAGTGCTGAGCTAGAATGCAATCTTGCACACATGATGATCAGCATATCTATTAACATAGAAGGAATGAAACATGTCATAATAATTGTGATGTTCAATGGCTTGGGAATCAATGTTGTGAGTAGTGTAGACAGGGATGAGGTGTGCTGCATGATATATAGTGTCAATGTGAATGACAGCAACATTGCAGATGTTGTGTGCTTGGTAGTCTGAGTGGACAATCCACATCCCTGTAGCCTTGTCAGGGCCATCCCCTAAATGGTCAAACCAGTGCACAATGGCACATTGATGATCTGTCTCTAGATACTTGAATGAAAAAAAAAAAAAACATAAGATGCATGCAATGTCCAGGCCATGCATGCCTTGTATCTGTGGGTCAGTTACAACAAATATGCAATCCAAATGGGGATTCCCATCCTGCCACATGGGGCAGGAATGGATATACTTGTGATGCATGTCATAGATACCACTTAGATCACTGGGTGTGAAGAAAGTGGAGCATGCCAAGTTAAAGACATGGATTTTACCATTATAAAATGGGCACTTGTCAAGAGGAATATTGTCTGGATTGTGAGGATCAGCAGCATGGAGCTGAGAGTGAAGGTAGCAGTATAGAATGTTTGGGAACTGTGGTATGTTGAGTTCATCTGCTAGGGAAGCTACTTTCTGCACATGATTACATTCTAAGATGGGCTGATCAGAACTTATGCCAGAAACTGTAAGTAAAACATACAATAAACTCATGCCAATGATACATGTGCATCAATCCTCATTGAGGTGTCAACCATTTCACCTGCATCTTCTTTGTAACCTGTCATTGATTTCTCTGTGTCTGGTGTGGTGTGGCTGCCTTGTTTGGTGTCATTGTGCTGATCCTGATCCCCATTAGCATGGTGTTCTAATTGACAGTCAAACAATGACCACTCATGAGATGGAGTTCACATCTAATGCCTGAAGCACCTGAGATACACATGATCCATTCAGCATACCATGCTCTTTAAAAACTGCATGTGCTGTGACAAGTTTGTCCAGCCTTTGGTTAATCAAAAGCATTTGGCCTAAAGCTTGAAAGCAGTTAGTATGCCAATAAGGCCATTTAACAGCCTTGATATGTTTCAACTTGGTAATTGAGGAGCAGAGTCTGTTTGGTGCACCAAACTGGTGGATAAGGTAGTTGTAGTGCTTCATTGAGTGTTGCTGGGGTAGTAAGAAAGTGTTGACAACACCAGTGTTCCAGAAGACTTCACAAAAATGATGGAAGCATTGAAGTGCATCATCAATTTCATCAAGTGATTGCTCAGTGATGACATTTCAACAAATAGGGTAAGAGAATTCAAGAAAAGCTTGAAATGTTCATACTACATCTTTTGGAATGTAACCTTCAATGGCTGCAATGTAAACCTGTGTAGCATTGGTCAATAATCACAGCCAGGAAATATATATATATTGTTACCTTCATTAGACCTTTTGAATCATCACCAGTCCACTGTTTAAAGTGCCACCCTTGAGGGAAGCACCACAGCCCAGTAAATGGTGCCATGCAATCCTAAAAGTAATGATTGAAAAAGTGAATGGAATGAATCACTGAATCACATACTGCCAGTCAATTTCATCAAGGATCTTCTCTGCCTCTGTCTTCCCATGAATGTGGATGAGGTACTTCTCAACCCATTCCACCAAGTGATCTTTGAATCCACCCTTGATGAGCTGGTGAAGAATGTCTGGTGAGAGCATTTGATGGATATCTGCACATGGGAAGTTGTTCATGAACAGCTGTCTTCAATTAGATAACCTTTTTTATAACAAAAAGGTGTATGAACTTACCACTAAATTGCCCACAATTCCATACTCCTTTCAAAGTTTGCAAAATTTGAATTCTTCAATCACTGTATTGGTGTGCTCTCAGTGACAGCAGAGTGCTTCTTTGTCAAGGTTCTCCTGATGTGCAAGACATTTTGGGCATCAATTATACACAATGCACAATAGGAGAACTTGCTCTTCATAGTCAACAATATATGCTGCAAGGCTGTATATGACATGCCAGTAGTAATCATCTCCAAATAACACAACCTCTGGGACCTTCATGGTGGAACAAAGCAAATAAAGTATGTGTGTTAGTGAAGAATGAAAAAGCTGTTGCTTGAATTTACAGAATTCTGCAAAGTTTGCATGTTCTCTTGTTGCTGTGTGACATGTCTTGAGTAGCACAAAATGAAGCAAACTATACATATGATACTTACTTTTTGGCATTGTGGTGTCCACAATGGACAGTGTTCTGCACATTTCCTATGGAGAGGTATAGTGGATAATAGTCCATTTGTCCTATTGCTACAGACACCATTGTCTTGTTGCTCCCCAGAATAATTGGGACCAATGTTGCACTGGCTGTTGTCAGATTGTCTTGAATGATCCAGTCCTAAGTACTCAAAATTAGTAGAAATTTACAGTAATAGATGTGCTAATACTGCTTCATCCCAAGCCCAGTTGCCAGACATAAAGTCTTGCCATTGCCTCCTGTCATTTGTGGTGTTATATTCCCAGTAGGGTATGTAATCCATTTTGTTTGTAAATTGAGGACTTGCAAGGATGTTGTGAACAACTTGATGTGGGTCACAATACCATACATCATACATGTCAGACATCCAAGGGGCCACATCATAATCTTCATCACCACTATAATGCACAGTGAAGTTCTTCCACTTCATGTTGCCAACATATGTGCTGTCAGTTATATGGTAGAGGTCTGTGTGATTAGAAAATAGCAGCTCCTCACCTAGTTTTAACATTGATGCAGCCCAAATCTCAAGCAACACATCAATTTTTTTGATGGGCATTTCAGCATGTGTGAAGAGAAAGTTAGCAAGTTCAAATTCCAGCCAGTTATGGTATGGAGACCAGTCATCTGGTGCCTTCAGTGAATGTGGTGGCAATGGGGCATCATCAGGTAGAAAATATCCAAGAACATCACATTTTTATGCTGTAAAGATGTTAGCTAAAGCATTCAGGTGATCATGAATCCACAGGCTTACCGTTGAGATCCAGATGATAATTTCAGTAAAGCTTGCTGCCAGGATCAACAAACTCTGCCCTTAAGGCCTCATGTTCACCCTCAAATGGGTATTCTCCTTCACAGCCACTGTCTTCCCCTTGATAGCCATTGAAGGTGTGTTCATGTAGTGGAGATGTTCTATCATGGTGATTGAAAGGTGGATAAAGGGTGCACTTGTGCTGAGTGAGGCCAGAGAGATTTCTGAACCAGCAGTTACACCCTGGTTTGTCACAGGGGTATTGGGCAGCACAGAAAGACCTCTGTTGGTCTTTGACAACATCAGTTTGCAGCTGGCAGCATCTTCAGAGTCTGTAAACATGGTAAGGACCATGTGGTCAATAAATGGTGAGGGTGAGCAGCACTTAGCACCAAAAATCATGTTATTTGTTTGCAAATAAACATTAGCTGTAGGTGAATAAAAATGACAAGTTCAAACTTACTGTTCATCATCTCCATCTCCTGCCTACTATGATGAGTACCATGTTGGCCAATAATTTCTCTGGGGGTCAACATCTGCAATGAGAGAAAGCTAACCTACAGCCAGGTCAGATAGTTCTTGACATGTGAACTAAACAATGTACCCCAGTAGAGAAGAGAGCCAATGACTTGTGTGCACAGCAGATCAATGATGCTCATGCAACTGCTGTTCAGCAGTGTTGCACTTGAGTCAGTGAGATGGAGGCAGCCATGGAGGTCAAACAAGCAAGGCAAGAAGCTGTCAAAGCAAAGCCAGTGAGACCAAGATGGGGGGAAAGTCAAGGGAGACCCACCAAGATAGGCACTGCTCCTCATGCTGGTAGTGAGGATTCATTCTATTAAATCCCCAGATGGCTGATTGATCAGGTGCAGCTAATATAGAAGTGGATACTCACCATGTGCCAGCCATCAATGCTGCTGTTAAGGATCCTTTGGACACAAAGGATATCAATAAGCCTCTGACAGGGGTTAGAGCCACTCACAGTAGTTATGTGCTGAGAAGACATAATGCTATGACTGATGTGACTGAAGGGTCCAGGTTGTTGACATGTGTCACACCAAAACAAGAACCATCATCAGAGCAGTGGGTATTTTCCAATAACAATGTTGCTTCTCACTAAATTGACTCTATACTGGCTCAACCTTACTTGGAATATCAGCACACTGAACAAGAGGACTGCCCTAGCTGGCTGTGTCAAGAACTGGGCTAACAGTGTTGATCATAGTGAGGGAAATGGTACCTCTCAGAACACTACTGCTTCCAATTGTTCAACCCATGGAATGTCTCACACACCATCCTCCACTACCTCATCCTTGACAACCAAGGCTACCAGCATCAGTTCAGCTGCCCCTCCAGTGTACAATAAGACTCCCACACCAGTTTTGAGTGGTTTACCTGATGATGATCAGGATGAAGAGCTGCCTGTCTGGTCCACCAGGAAGCACAGGACTATGGTAAGCATTTAATCAAGAAAATTGAGGATTCTCATTCCACTATAATTTCTGGTCAGCATTGTACACTGTTAACTTAGAGAAGAGTGACAATGAGTTTATCATGCCCATCTCTGAAGCAGTCAAGACTGGTTTGAAGTGTAAGCATGCAGATTATGCCAATGCTGAATATATCATATCCAGTGAGGTTGATGAGGTGGACAACAATGGCTACAATAATACAGGTAGCCTACAACAGACCAAGAAGATCCCTTGCTGTGTGACTGCAATGGTGCACCTCCTTGATTGATCAATTATCACACTAATTTCATAGAGTGACAGATCAAGATTATCATTGACAAGCCAGCAAAGAAACTGTGGACCAGCCCTAGCAACACCATGGCTAAACAATCAACAGAGTTGGCCATAGCAGGCACCACAAGTCAAACATTGTCAGCTGCAACCAATAGTGCAGGAACAGGTGGTGGTTGCTTCCACTACATGAACAGACATCTGCCTCCTGCACTCCAACAGGATAGAAAGTGGTTCAAGCAAATACTCCCTACCCTTCTGAGGTAGGCTAGTAGCTTGGGTGATCCATGGGTGATTCTGGACCAGGAGCTAGTGTGAACCCTTCAAATCATTATCACTGCTGTGGACTCACATTTTGGCAACTTGGATGAAATCCATCCTGGAACACCCATCTTCATGCTCATAATTATTAGTTCTTTTTTAGTTTAATTAAATGTTGGATTGATACTCTCTTGAACAGGCCACTCAGCAGCTCAGTGTGTGGCAAAGCAACTTTGGTTCCACCACTATCACTCTCATGGCTCATTTCCTTGCTTCAGACAGTGGTGACACAAGGTCCCTTGCTGCTATTCAGGAAATGTGTCTTGAGCTCCTGGATGGGTTTGCATTCCTGTACCAAGACCTTGATCCTATGAAAGCAGAGAATGCCTATTGATTAGATTTTTTCTTGCAGCTCTTTGCCCATGCCCATTTGTGCCCCTGCATTAGGTGCCCTGACATCCCAAGGCTCAACACTGATGATCTGAAGGCACATGGTGTCAAAGGGGCAATGTCCCTTTGCTGTTCTGCAGTTTTATCTATTGGATGGAAGTGTAACAGTTATTTTAGCTTGAATGTGCCATTTCTCTGTTCTACAAAGGTGAACTGCTTGTCAATGACCAGATCAGCATGCATGGCAAGGCTACTGCAAAAACTCCTCTCAAGTCCCAGAAAGCTCATGAGAAGGATGGCTCAAATGGCTTGTCCTTCTCTGACATATGTAAACTGAGGATTGTGTACCAGGCAATACTTCATTTTGGTTACTAGATGCAGTCCTGCCACACTGAAGGAATTTTTTACCATGGCAAATGCCCTTGTTGTTCCTGGCATGGATAACTCAGTGTCAGAGGATGGCAGTTTTGGTGAGCAGACAGCAGAGGAACTCATGGTGTGTGCTGATCAACACATGAGCATTTGTATGTCTATTTTGTGGTCTATGCAACATAGTGACAAGTTTGATAGGATCCCACTAAATGAACATTCATTATACACCACTTTGGTCATGCATCATCCCATTTTTCTCTGTATACTTGGTTTCCAAAGTTGTCCCTCCTTGAAGTCACCCTTTATGATTTTTTTCCTAATTTTCATCCATTCATGTGAGTAGTCATCTCATCACACCTTCCTTTCATACCATCATTGCTATGTCTACAATCATTTAATCACTTTGGTATTACTTGTGTTGGAATCAATGACTGTGGTGCTATTATTGTGTGAGCTATGCAAGCTAGAAATTGTGAGCATAAAGCAAAATGGTGAAAAGATCACTCAGGTGGAAAGTCATGAAAGTCTAAATAGTCAGAAAAGTTGTCTGGATAGACAAAGGATCTACTTAAAAAAGTCCTAAGGCTATCTGGACTTATTCAACTATCTGTGCCTAAAGAAGTCAAAAAAGTCATGGATAGTCATGTGAAGATTTGCTGATGTAGTAGATTTGAACTGAGGGATAAGAGCCCTCAGAGTACAGTATATATAGTACTGTACATGGTCTGTGTGCATGGAGTAACTCCAGAGCATTGTAACTACAACTACTACATATAGAATGAGTACCTTCCTAGTAAGGAATGGAATGTTGCAGAAGATGATAGAAGGATACCAATAGAATGGTTCCATGTGATATACCAGATATCTGAAGTAGCCAGTAATGTGACTAGTCTGGTAATGGTAAAGATACCTAGCTGAATAAGTGGTCAGTAACATGTGACCTGTCAATGAAAATAGTTATCATGTCAACACTATGTGTGGACATCATGATAAGCTGGCAAACCTAAAGCACCAGCACAAGAGCTTCTATGCAATGAACATATCAAAGTTCCTTACTAACACCCTGGGGACATTCACTACTATATGACACACAATACCTATTATGATTTTATCATTTAATGCTCACATGCTGACTAAGCTAGTGCCTGTAACCACCCTCACACACCTTATTCATCATGTTCTCAACCCTTCTGTCCCTCATGTGACCTCACACCACCACTGGCCCCCAATCTCTCCATGTACCTGAGTACCTGGACTCTTGGAATGCCTGTCCCAGCACTCTGCCTCTACCCCTATTCCCCCTAGACAAGCTCAAGGACATTTTACTCAACAGACTCACATTGTTTCTTCATGACACCCCATGTACACCTCCCTTCTCCCTATGGATGTGTCTAGCAATGTGTTTCTCACACTTTCCCCTTTTATATCATGCATTTTACCTTATCCAACAGACACTTTGCAGACATCTGTCCATACTCATTTACACTTGTATATTTCCTTCTATCTCATCTGTTTGCATTCACCTGTCCATTGGGACCAACCCTTCTGACTCATTTCAGATCAGTCCCATGTCACATTGAGTCATCCTGACTCTGGACTATCTTTACAGGCCAATTGTAGTGGTCTTACTCATCCTTTCTCCCCCACCTTTAGGTTGCTCTGGTTCCATGCCATGCAGGCACTGTCAAATCTGTAATGGTATCCATCTGCACTGCCCAGTGGACCCTTGATGAGCAACCCAGGCACTTGTCAACTTGTACATTTCTCCTTTTATACTTACATATGCATTGGATAATGTATAGATACTTGCAGATGAGGACAATGTGTCCTCATCTTTTATCTACTCATGCAATCCTACACTTCTACTTTCTCTCTCTTGCAACTCCCTGTCCAAGTTCTCTGAGATCATCATTGCAATCATGGACCAAGACCTCTCACCATTGTCCAGAGTCTTAGTGCCTGGTATGCATCTAAGTGAAGACTTTTTCAAAGGCTTAAGTTGTTCTGCTTCACCCAAGACAAAGCATAACAATACCTGGGGAAGATGTCCAGACATTAGTTATGTATGAGGTGTGAAGGGATAGGAGTGGCAAAGGCAGGTGTGAGTACTGATCTTGTGAGTCATGTGACAAGTCATAGTGAAAACCCATTGCAGCTGCCAGCAATAAGGAAGGATAAAACATTGATAAGATATTACCTAAAGCTAGCAGACCAATAGCATGAAAAGTCCAGAAAAGTTCCCACAATCATGTTTGATGTAAAGGTGTATTATTGATTTGTCAGAACACAAGTACATGAAGGCATGCAATACAAAAAAAAAAAGAATTATTAGTACAATAGACCACAGTCTCATGGTTCAAAACATTCTTGCCACATCTTCCCATGTGCCATTCTACTGAGGTCCAATTCTACACACCCTTTTGAGATAACTAACCTGGTCCATATAGTGTAGAATGGCTCTCTGGAAGAAGGTGGGACCCAGAGCAGCAGCTGACCATGTTGACCTCTAATCCACCCATCCTCATAAAGTCTAACACACTGCTTTGAGTCCTGTGTAACATGAGTAAGTCTGCATAGATCTGCTGCTCCATTATGCAATGCATGTGATGGTAGAGAAGAGAATCTGATTGAAGGATGTGAACCATTGAGCATAGTAGTGTGTAAAGTTTTCTGTTCTGAATGATATGGAGTTTAATGTAACAATATCACTGAAATGAATGTTAGGCTCACCATTTCTTGAAGATGTATGCCCTTCATTTGATCTGATGGATACATTCCCTTCAACAATTGTGCTGATTCTTACACCTCTCCCAGCATGCCAGACTTTTACACCCCTATTGTCTGATTGTGACACAATCCTTGTTTTATCAGGGGAGAATGCAACTGATGTGACATAGGAAGTGTGGCCTTCAAGTGGACTGCCAATCTGCACACCCCTGTCAGCATCCCAGATCCTCACAGTCCTGTCAAATGAGCCTGACACAATCCTTGTTCCATCAGGGGAGAATGCAACTGATGTGACATAGGAAGTGTGGCCTTCAAGTGGACTGCCAACCTGCACACCCCTGTCAGCATCCCAGATTCTCACAGTCCTGTCAAATGAGCCTGACACAATCCTTGTTCCATCAGGGGAGAATGCAACTGATGTGACATAGGAAGTGTGGCCTTCAAGTGGACTGCCAATCTGCACACCCCTGTCAGCATCCCAGATTCTCACAGTCCTGTCCTGTGAGCCTGACACAATCCTTCTTCCATCAGGGGAGAATGCAACTGATCTGACATAGGAAGTGTGGCCTTCAAGTGGACTGCCAATCTGCACACCCCTGTCAGCATCCCAGATTCTCACAGTCCTGTCATCTGAGCCTGACACAATCCTTGTTCCATCAGGGGAGAATGCAACTGATGTGACATCCTCAGTGTGGCCTTCAAGTGGACTGCCAATCTGCACACCCCTGTCAGCATCCCAGATTCTCACAGTCCTGTCATCTGAGCCTGACACAATCCTTGTTCCATCAGGGGAGAATGCAACTGATGTGACATCCTCAGTGTGGCCTTCAAGTGGACTGCCAACCTGCACACCCCTGTCAGCATCCCAGATTCTCACAGTCCTGTCCCATGAGCCTGACACAATCCTTGTTCCATCAGGGGAGAATGCAACTGATGTGACATAGGAAGTGTGGCCTTCAAGTGGACTGCCAATCTGCACACCCCTGTCAGCATCCCAGATTCTCACAGTCCTGTCAAATGAGCCTGACACAATCCTTGTTCCATCAGGGGAGAATGCAACTGATGTGACATAGGAAGTGTGGCCTTCAAGTGGACTGCCAATCTGCACACCCCTGTCAGCATCCCAGATCCTCACAGTCCTGTCCCATGAGCCTGACACAATCCTTGTTCCATCAGGGGAGAATGCAACTGATGTGACATAGGAAGTGTGGCCTTCAAGTGGACTGCCAATCTGCACACCCCTGTCAGCATCCCCAGATTCTGCACAGTCCTGTCCTGTCAGCATCCCAGATCCTCACAGTCCTGTCATCTGAGCCTGACACAATCCTTGTTCCATCAGGGGAGAATGCAACTGATGTGACATAGGAAGTGTGGCCTTCAAGTGGACTGCCAATCTGCACACCCCTGTCAGCATCCCAGATTCTCACAGTCCTGTCAAATGAGCCTGACACAATCCTTGTTCCATCAGGGGAGAATGCAACTGATGTGACATAGGAAGTGTGGCCTTCAAGTGGACTGCCAATCTGCACACCCCTGTCAGCATCCCAGATTCTCACAGTCCTGTCAAATGAGCCTGACACAATCCTTGTTCCATCAGGGGAGAATGCAACTGATGTGACATTATCAGTGTGGCCTTCAAGTGGATTGCCAATCTGCACACCCCTGTCAGCATCCCAGATCCTCACAGTCCTGTCAAATGAGCCTGACACAATCCTTGTTCCATCAGGGGAGAATGCAACTGATGTGACATTATCAGTGTGGCCTTCAAGTGGATTGCCAATCTGCACACCCCTGTCAGCATCCCAGATCCTCACAGTCCTGTCAAATGAGCCTGACACAATCCTTGTTCCATCAGGGGAGAATGCAACTGATCTGACATCCTCAGTGTGGCCTTCAAGTGGACTGCCAATCTGCACACCCCTGTCAGCATCCCAGATCCTCACAGTCTTGTCCCATGAGCCTGACACAATCCTTGTTCCATCAGGGGAGAATGCAACTGATGTGACATAGGAAGTGTGGCCTTCAAGTGGACTGCCAATCTGCACACCCCTGTCAGCATCCCAGATCCTCACAGTCTTGTCCCATGAGCCTGACACAATCCTTGTTCCATCAGGGGAGAATGCAACTGATGTGACATAGGAAGTGTGGCCTTCAAGTGGATTGCCAATCTGCACACCCCTGTCAGCATCCCAGATCCTCACAGTCCTGTCAAATGAGCCTGACACAATCCTTGTTCCATCAGGGGAGAATGCAACTGATCTGACATAGGAAGTGTGGCCTTCAAGTGGACTGCCAATCTGCACACCCCTGTCAGCATCCCAGATCCTCACAGTCCTGTCCCATGAGCCTGACACAATCCTTGTTCCATCAGGGGAGAATGCAACTGATCTGACATAGGAAGTGTGGCCTTCAAGTGGACTGCCAACCTGCACACCCCTGTCAGCATCCCAGATTCTCACAGTCCTGTCAAATGAGCCTGACACAATCCTTGTTCCATCAGGGGAGAATGCAACTGATGTGACATAGGAAGTGTGGCCTTCAAGTGGACTGCCAATCTGCACACCCCTGTCAGCATCCCAGATTCTCACAGTCCTGTCAAATGAGCCTGACACAATCCTTGTTCCATCAGGGGAGAATGCAACTGATGTGACATAGGAAGTGTGGCCTTCAAGTGGACTGCCAATCTGCACACCCCTGTCAGCATCCCAGATTCTCACAGTCCAGTCCCATGAGCCTGACACAATCCTTGTTCCATCAGGGGAGAATGCAACTGATGTGACATTATCAGTGTGGCCTTCAAGTGGATTGCCAATCTGCACACCCCTGTCAGCATCCCAGATTCTCACAGTCCTGTCATCTGAGCCTGACACAATCCTTGTTCCATCAGGGGAGAATGCAACTGATGTGACATAGGAAGTGTGGCCTTCAAGTGGACTGCCAATCTGCACACCCCTGTCAGCATCCCAGATTCTCACAGTCCTGTCATCTGAGCCTGACACAATCCTTGTTCCATCAGGGGAGAATGCAACTGATCTGACATAGGAAGTGTGGCCTTCAAGTGGATTGCCAATCTGCACACCCCTGTCAGCATCCCAGATCCTCACAGTCTTGTCCCATGAGCCTGACACAATCCTTGTTCCATCAGGGGAGAATGCAACTGATGTGACATCCTCAGTGTGGCCTTCAAGTAGACTGCCAATCTGCACACCCCTGTCAGCATCCCAGATTCTCACAGTCCTGTCATCTGAGCCTGACACAATCCTTGTTCCATCAGGGGAGAATGCAACTGATGTGACATAGGAAGTGTGGCCCTGCAAGAGAACCTGAGTAGCTGGCCAATCTTTGTGCCAACCCTTTGCAACTTTGGCAATGCAAGGAAACTTTGCCTCCAGAGCCCTACATAGCACTGAGCTTTCAGGACAAAATGTCAATGCAGAGATGTACAAGTGGGGGGTGCTTGCAGAAGGTCCACTGGAAAGGTTATGGATGAATTTCACACTGTCCTTGGCCAATGCTGCAATATCCTCATATCCCTCCTTCCCCTATATCCATTTGTTAAAATCCACTTGATCATACCAACAATCTACTCACCTGTAACCATCTCCCAGCAGTTAAAAGAGCTGGTGCAGCACTCCCAAGTACACCCAGCAAACTGAGTATTTCAAACCAGAAGAGGATTTTTTCATTCCCCAAAATATCCATGACATACCCTGCAAGGGTAGTATCAAACTTGGTGGACTGCAGATGCTTGGCCCAGAAGCGACATGAATATGAGAGGTGGGGTGGAATCCTAGTTTTGACTCTCTCAGCAAGATCAGGTACCTCAGAGTTGAGCAAGTGGGAGCTCTCTAGCCCACAGACATTGAAGCATAGACCATCACGAAGCACACCCAGTGACGCCATAGCTAGATCTGCCTGGATGTCGGACTGGCTAACAAAGTAGGCTCCACTCCGTGACTTATCTGTCAAGAAGTCGTAGAAGGAGGCATGTAGCGGACGGACAGGGTTTGTATGGTCAGTGACACCACTTAGCAATGCACCCATAGAATTGAGAACAATGGCCACCTTGTAATCACCACCCCGATGTAAGAAGTACCGGCCCATTGAGTCCAACCCATCCATCGAAAGTGACTCCAGGGTATAGAGGACCTGTCGCATCACGGAATGGAACCGTGTGAGTGCAGTTGGCCCAACCTTGTCCATGAGATTATCAAGGATTGCCTTATACATGCTGTCGAGAAGTTTCATTCCCTCTCCAGATGATTGTGCCAGTAAGTCAGTAAAGCGCTCTGCGGTTGTTTGACCCAGAGTACTTGATATGACGAACTCGCAGGCTAGACGAGCCCACTCGAACAAGCCGTCAGCTCTGTGAGCAATCTGGTTGATCTCCGCCTCACCGATGCCTTCGTGGCCCTTAAGTTCACTGGATACATACAGATGGATGTCGCGCTCAGTGTAGATAGCAGGGACATTGTCCAAAGATACCGCTTTCACATGCTGAGCACCCCCCAGAGCAAGAGTGATGTCGGATAATGGTCGTGACGTTACGAGTATGCGGAAGTTGCAAGGAAGAGACGCAGCCTCCGGCGATGTGAGCACCTTCAGGATGTGTTTTCGTGACGAGTTGCCACCACTTTCATCCAACGCATCGATCACCAGGACAACGGTTCCGAATATCCTACCTGAAACCTTCGACAAAGGTTCCAGAAGAAACTTCACCCACTGTTGCAAGACGTCGCTTGTTGTCTTGAGAGAGTTGTCCTCCTCGATAGCTTTAGTTAACGCCCGTCGAAATGGAAGGTCACGGTCAGCGAGATCGCGGGCGATGGTCGACAACATCTTTTCCTCGCGACGTTCCGCCTGTCTGTCGCGCGCAAAGCAAAAGCACGACCCGAGTCCTCCCGTGTTCTTGGACCACATCGCAATCGTGTGGGCGATCGCCGATTTTCCCCTGCCAGCCTGGCCGTGAAGCCACAAGATCCGTGGTGTGTTGATGTCCGGGTCGCGGATCCAGTCGACAATCTCATTCAGAATTTCCATTCTTGTGCCATCCAGGCATTTCTTCGTCGGCTTGAGTCCCGCGTCATCTGCATACGCCAAACCATCGAGGTTCAAGTTTTCGAGGACCTGGTGGACGTAGATGTGGGTGTCACGAACTGTGCGATCGCGATATTGTTGCATCAACTCGTCTAGCTCCTTGTTGTAGGCGTCGACGGTGGTCTGCGTTTCGAACATGACATTCTTTCCGAGTCGCTTCCCTAAAACGATACCTGGTTAGAATGTCGTCAGGTGAGGCAGTCGGGTTGGCATACAAAAGCTCTTGATTTCAAAATAGTTTTTGATAAACTGCGCATAGTTGCTGACCACTTGGGAAATACGCGCGAGGGTATCTTTCATTGTATCGAAATTGGACAGGGTATCGTCTTCAAGAAGAAATTCGTAGACTTGCTGTACTTTTGCAAGTAGGCTGGACACCGAACTATCTAGGTTCGCATGCATAATAATCAACTGACGAGGTTGGTGTAAGATGCGTGCCATTGACGACCAGAAAACATACCTGAGCAGCACTAGTGAGTAATCCCAACGCCATCTGAGCGTAAGGGTGGATCTACGTGCCAATGTTAGTCTGATTGCTGTGGTGAGGACAGCAATAAATCATACATTGGCGATAGTACCGACTACGGAGTTGAAAGTCTTGAGTGGTCGGAGGTATGTCGAAGTGATGGTGTCTATCTGAGAGACGGTAGTGTTGATCGCACCGACAAGCTCGACAGCGTGCTGGGCAGCAGACGAAACAACTGCTGTTGCATCGAGCTCGTTTTTGGCAACATCGATCTCGTCACGCACAGAGGCCACAGGTGCGACTGGCTGGTCCGCTTTGCTGCTCGACTCTTGCGGCTATTTTGTAGATGCGGACTCAAAAATTAGCACCCGACATGAATGAAAACCGTTTCTTATACCTTGGACCGGTTAAATGACAGTAAATTCTTCAACTTGGCTGCCAGTTTCCCCAGCGCCACGTTGGATCCGCGCGACGTTGCAGCGATATCAGGAGCAAGAGTGGGAGAGGCCTCTTGTGACTGTATTGCTGTATAGCCAAGAATTATCATTGGGGAAGGATGAATTGCGTACCAGTGTAAGCTGAGCGTCTGTCGTGACTTGACTGCGTTTGGTTCTCCCAAGTTTCTTAAAGCAACGAGTCTTGGACTGATTGTTGGACATCCGTGACGGGGAGATGCTAGGAAGAATACAAGTCGTTTGAAAATTGAAAAATTTCACTCTTGGAGGCCGACAGCAAGCAACAATAGGCGCCAAGGACTGGCAATGTGTAGTAAACGTGTAGGCAGATGCTGTTCAGCGGCCCGGCCGGCTCCTACACTTTTCATCTGCACAACACCACGAACGGCGTCGTGCCATCGAAATGGAACCTGAGAGTGCCATGGAGCTCCTCGACAGCGTCGAAGGCGAAATTTCTTTCTTTCGCTCTGTCATGAGAGCAAGACCAGTCGGATTACACAAACATTTCCATGTCCTAGCCATACGCAACTCCATCTTCAACGACACTGGTCGTGTGGTACCCGTAGAATGTATATGGGAAAAACTGCGATCGTGCTATGACCTCGAAGCATTGGAAGCAGCGGTGGGTTACTGTCTTGTCTATGCGGTGTGTTGTTGACCCCGTCTCAAGGAACTAGAGGGCTATTACACGTCGGGCTCAAGCCACTCTTCGACGCCCCACATCGTTAGGTCCCCGTCACCTTCAGAGAACCTGTCGATGCATCCGTTCTTCAGGGAAGAGTTCTCGTTCCCGTCCGACGAGATATTAGACTCGCTCGTTGCAACCCGCCGCGTCCGTGCGACGGCATCTCTTCCATCGTCGACCCCTGCGCCTTCACCTCGCCAATCCAGCAAAACCAGGAAAGTCAAAGCACCCAAGCGGAGTAAAAATAAAGCCGATATGGCTGGTCTGGTCAGCGGTGATAGCGATAGCAGTGCGTTGACGCAGGAAAGCGGCGACGAAGGTGCTGCCTTCACCCCAAGAGACAGCGTGTTAACTGGAACAGATGCTGGCACTGACTACGACGAGGATGGTGAACAGGAGATAACTCCTGGTATGTCTACTGAGACGATCCTTTGCAGTTACTATTGACTTTATTACAATTCAGATCAACCCAAGCCTACGCGTGGCAGGAAACCTGGGCGAGGTAGCACTGGGAGGGGAAGAGGAGGTTCCAATGCTGGACGTGGGACTAAGAAAAAGAAAAAGTAGGGAGCAATAGTATATTCTCTCGTCTCCTGGATGCCTGTAGTCTACATACTGTGTTCTGTAATTTGTGATTGGTGTGGATGGACTGATACAATGAGTGATGCACAGCAGTGTTTCGAAATACTGTATTTTCAAGCTATCCCATTGTAACGTCCAAGTCGACAGATTCCTTCTGTGGTTTCTTACGTCTCTCGGCAATAAAGGCATCAATTTTCGCCTTCAAATCTGGATCTAGTGTGATCGTTAGTCCTGAACATGAGCGAATTGAGATGACGTACTTGGAATAACATCACTAATCGTGAGCGGCGCACGGTTGAAGGGATCTTTGGAATCAGAGAGTAGATGTGATTTAATTGTTGATCGATCAATGACCACTTGAGACGATGGCAGCGTTACCGGATCGCGCATCAGTGTAAACATCAAGGGATCTACAATTCGAAGGTCAGTCCGTCCGTCCTTCGAGCTTGTTGCATCAAAAACATACCCAGGAATTCGTCTGGAACTTCGCCCAGATCGTCTTCTTGGTCGATGATGGCCTTCGTTTGCTCGACTTTGGCAGCGAACGCACGGAGTTGTTCCAACTCTGTCTCCGTTTTCAGTGGTATCCTCCGGGCCTTTTCTATAGCCATCTCAAACAGCTCTGGCTTGTAACTACGTCCATCATTTGCCACAGCACGCACGAACTCCTCCTGATCGCTGAGGTTTAGATAGACTTGCAAGATGTCGCTCAGAAGATGCCTGGGATTGAAGTTGTACTTCTCCGGTTCCTTCACCTTCAGCTCAGAGCACTTGGGTCCAACGAGCGCTTCTAGGTTATAGTCCAGCATAGCAGCCAATTTATCAACAATCTCGGGCATCATGAATGGTGCTTTTGTCTCCGCAGTGAAGTCTCTCAACAAGCCTACGGTCGATTTACCAAGGGTCGTGTAGCCCGAAGCATGGCGTTCGAGTCCTCGAAGCGTGCCTTCCCTCTCTCGGCGGTATTGTGCTGGGCGAGCGTCCCACGCAGCTTGGTCGCGCATCTCCGTTTGGATGTTGTGGATTTGTGTTAATTCGCTCAGCGACTCATCCATGAGATAGGTGATGTCATTAATCATCAAGTTGATAAATCGAACAAACTTGTCGACGTCCCTGAAGAGAGTATTCAGCGTGCAAGCACCCAAATCACACAATGAGGAATTACTTCGCTTCAGCATTTAGTGCATCTCGGTGAACTGGGTTGTCCCAAATTGCCTTCAAAATGTAAGCAATGTTCCTCCTGAAGACAGATGAGCGAAGGCTAGCGAAGAAGCCTAATGACAGACCTCGCATCTACATGCAGTATGGAGAGTCAATGTGAAAGGTCCACTGAAGTTAGGATACGCACTGAATTTATCATAGAACTGTGAGCTGGCTCCAGTCTGTTCAACCTCTGCAACACGTCATTTGTATCAGATAGCAGAAGTACACAGAGGAATTAAACACACCGATATAAAAGTGTGTCAAAGCCGGTATAAGGTGCTTCAAGGCAAGAGGATGACTATTCAATACGCCGCTTAATATGCCATTACGTTCATGGGCGTATGGCAATACGCCATAAAAGATAGCCTGTAGAAACCTCAGTTACACGTTCCGTATAATGATGATCACAAACCTCATTAATCTTGGCTTTCAAAAATGGATTCTTGATATACCATGTCGAGGTTAGGAACGTCAGCGCAAAAATAACTAGTTCTTGCTTTCCTGACAGATCCAGGCTATCCGGTGCATGGCTGCAAGGCGTTTGAATCCGTTAATTTGCACATGACTACCAGGGGTAGATGCCAACGTACCGAACCACGAAGAGGAAGAATTCAACCACATCCTCTAGTATGTACTCCGGGAGGACTCGGAAGGACATGGGAACCTCCTGAGGTAAGGGCAACCTGCGGTGATATTGAATGAATGTATACTATGCCCTATACAACGAACGCACACCACTGTCGAGTTTGGGTGCATTCCCTTCGGATCTACTCGGCGAATCAACCAGGTAGATACAAAATTAGTAAAGCCAATGTATCGGAAGACGAGGTCAGGTTCAAGTAACTGGACTCGGAATGCGAGCTGGTGGGCCTGAAGTTTCTCCATTTGTAGCTAGATAGGCTTCAGTCCGTACGACAGTGACTGCAAGTGAGCGGGTCGTACCTTGCATTGATTAAGAGCAGCTTCGGTCCTAGCTTGGAATGGTGTCTGTGACCAATTGAAAGTGGGTTATGACGCAGATTGGGCACGACTCACCCCTACCCATGACCTGTCGCCATTGATCATGTCGTGGTGACGCTGAAGTTCATCGAGATGCTTTCCAAAGTCTTCATAAGTTTGGATCGTTCTTAGATAGCCATAGTGTCCAAGGGCATTACAGAGGTAAAAAATCTCAGAGATGAAATTTGGCGTCGTAGCTGTCAAACAGTTGGTCTCCAAGCACGATATGATGGTTAGCATCAACAACGTACCTAGTGATTTGTTCTCTTCTACCCACTTGGCAGCCTCGTCACTTGTGGCTTTTATTCTTGTCTCTTCTGTAACATCTATTCTGTTTGAAATCGCGAAGTAGAGAGGGTCAATGCGGTCTATCTATGCAGGCTTTAGAGGCAACACTACGTCTTAAGAAGTAGCGCAAACCTTAGAATAACGTGCGTCCATGAAAGGCTCTGCAAAGCGAAGTAATATGCTTTGCAAATTTATCATGAAACTATCTGATGCCACCGTCTCAGGTTCGACCTAGAGTCGGTTAAGACCGCTGAAATATCCCATCAGGATACCTTGACACACCTGCATACCCGCGCGCTTGATGTTCAGTTTAACAACAGTAGCAAAATAGTCGAGGACAGCTTCTCTAGATTCTGGAGATGCCCTGACCAATGTGTTAAATATCGAGAAAAGCGAAGACTTGATAAAGTTAGCTAGCGAGCACGCTGTACACCAGTTGATATACCTGCAAGCTCTTCATGGTCCCCCTCAAGCTGGCATTAGACGACTCCACATCATTTCGAGATCGCTTCGTCGGGTCCGAAAAATACGTATGGGCGATGTAGGGCTAGAAGGGATGAATCAAGTGATCATGAACGTGACAGAGACCATACCCATTCTCTGCTGAAAACTCCCAGACGACACAAAGGCCCCATGAGGGAGAGTTTCTCAAACGTAGCAGCAGTTGCGTTGGGAGGATTCCAGGCCGGAAGCCGTGTGAACATCATAGCTATACTCTTTATACTGACAAGGGCTTCGACACCGTTGATAATAGCGCGCCAAGAAGAATCGCCCCCGCCGATACCTTCGTGCCGCAACAAGGATTCATGGAACAGGAGTTGGAGTACCACCGGTCCTAGGACGGCATCTAATTCATCGTCGGCTTCGAACCGACTAGCTAAGTCCTGTAGGAAAGGCACGACTTCTATAGAATCCAGCACGTTCTCCGCAGACGAAGAAGACGCAAGAGGAGAAGAGAGAGCGGATAACGAAAGTAAAGGAGCGACAAGTTCAGGTGGTCCAATTTCTCGTCTGTGTGAAATTATTGGTAGAAGTTGCAAGGGTGACGATTGATACCTACCCTTGGGGCTGGGGGAACATTTCAGGCTCTTGTATGTTCAAGCCAGCATAGCTGATGACGAGTTCACGAGTCTTCTCCAAGAGTGCTGATGCTTGTTTCATTTCGTTCACGGGATTCTAAAAGGTGTTTATACGATGCATGATGGTCTCCATGCCGAGTACAAACCTTTTTCGAGAGGTTGCTCCTCGCCTTGGTCAACCGTTTCCAACAGCCAACCAAGTACTCAAATACAGTTACCTGGGCTGGCAATGATGCAAGAACAGCAACATACTCCAGATCATCACTGGTGGTCCTTAGCCATGCAGTCAACATGAATTCGATGAACTCACGACATAGCTTGTGGATCAAGCTCTAAGCGCGCTATGAGTAGCCGATCCAGTATTTCCCCGGAGAGGCGTGGAGGAGACGACTGAACTGCATTCATGCAAAATAAGAATCAACAAGAGTGGAACCTTTTCGACGTACTGTCCCCTTCCGAAACGAGCTCAGCCTCCAGATTCTTGAGCCAGACGAGATCGTAATTGCTGCGCTCAGCGGTTGAACGCTGACCATCTTTCAGGATCAATGTTTGGATGCATAGAAGTGCAAGCTCACGTCTAATGTGACTTTGAATATCTGTGAGATGGTTTCGTCTTCCCAGGTAGGCAGATCGACTTTCTGGGCTGCAGTCTGTGGCAGCTTCCTTTTGAGTGGAACAGATGGCAGTTGAGGAACGGTAGGTGCTGCTGGCGGGGGTTTAGGTGTCTGTTTTTGTTTTACCTGCACGGGATCTATGGCTGGCGCGGAGGGCATTGGCGATGCCGAGGTGGATGCGTCTGGCGATTCTGCGGTCGATCGTGCGGTTTGGAGTTTCGCAAGACGCTTTGCACGAATCTGGAAAACATCAAGATGAATGGTCGCTGGTTCAACTGATATCTCTGCGCCTTACACGGTCGGCATCGCTCTGTGGGTCGTTCATGGTGGTGAGTAGGGTGTGTTCACGTGACATCACTGTGGTTTTTCGGAATGGGTTGGCTTCGTCCAAACGCAAAGCCCATGTTGCGTTTCTTTTCGACGACGGCTATTGCAAACTTTCCAAAGCTCAAATCTCACAGCGGAGCCAAGAAGAGATGGCGTGCCATTTCTAATGGGAAGTTCAAACGGGTGGGTCATACGTCCTATCTGGATATGTCGGACGCTGCATCTGTTGCCAGGCTCATGCTGGACACGCACACTTAAACGTCACAAAAAGGCCTGGGCGGAAGAACCACCTTGGGGAAACTGCATATTCTAGCAACACACAGACCTCCGTTCTGAAGAAGCTGCTTCCGTACGGCAGCTAATCTACTAGGTTCGTGATCTTGCTATGACTACTACCGTTTCTCACTTGGGTTGAAATCAGACTGTACTCTCAACGATGTCATTTGTATATCCAAACGACCACTAAATGTCCGCAGTCAACTTTGAGGGTATAATTCCGTTCGAGAAAATTAATCCTTCTGATCCGACGCATCGCTCTTATTGTCCTCGACAGCCTCGACTGCTTTACCTCCAAAGAAGTCACGTATATCTTGTTGTTTGGGGTCATAAGCTGAACTACCAATGCCCCCCTTCTGGCGTTTCTGTTGGGAATACCCATCAGATTGCCAACAATTCAGTTGCAGTTCGGACCATACCACAGAATTTGTATGTTCGTGACGATTAAAGTCCGTGACATTGACCAGGATGGGGGAAGAATCGTCTTCGCTAATGTCCATAGTTTCCCAAGAAACTTCACCCTGAACATCCATTGATTAATCATATGATTAGATCACACTCGAATTCACCTTGACTTGTACTGTCACCCGAGTCCATGCAGTGTTTAATAATCATCGGTAATCTCTGTGTGGAGCTCCACCATGGTTTCTCCTGACCAGGGCTGCTACCATTTGACTGATGCAGAGTCCGTGACTCACAAGAGCAATGTGATCATCTTCGGATTCCGGCCTGGCTGCCTGCAGAACATGGGGTAAGACTAGCTCACGAATAGCTTGATCCGCTCGTTCAGCGAGGTCGTTCAAACTCTCGCCGTCCGGGAATTTCAGAACGGGATCAAATAGCACGGGGTATTGTCCACTTGCGAAATGTTCTTCTAGTGTCTTGTTGGGATCTTGTTTCCCTAACCAAGATGTTCCCTCCGCTTTTCCGAAATTTTGCTCTTTCAGGAGATCTGAATTGTGAATGGGAGGCTTTGGGTCAGGTTGGGCATCTAGCAATGCGGTTGCTGTCATGAAGGCTCGTTTCAGTGGGGACGCATAAATCGCTGTCAGGCGCGTATTTGCAAATGCTTCTCCGAGAGCTCTAGCTTGCTGGATGGTGTATGTTGAGAGGATAATGAAGGAAAATTGGGGTGCTCACGTTCATTCCTGCGCAGTAGATCAGAATGATGAACTGATCTGGCGACGATGACCACCTACCATGTTGGCTGAGTGGTGCATCAGCCCAGCCTGCCCACACCGACCGCTAAACGATATCAGACCCCTGTCAACTCTCGGATGACAGACATACTAGATTGTCGGTGGACTCCCCGTGTCTAATCTAGTAGAAATCGGTAGATAAAACGTTGATCGAGTTGGAGTGAACCACGCACGAATGTGACTGTAATCATAGCAGCTGCTCACGTAATACAACACATCAGCTCTTGACTTTCTCCCTCATGTCTTCCAGTTCAGAACTCCTTGCCATCGGTCGCCAGTGCTCCCAAGCATCGTGTTTGCTCGTCGACTTTCTTCCATTCAAGTGTGAACACTGTTCCGAGAGTTTCTGCGCGGAACATTTCACCGTCACTGCCCATAAGTGTCCAAAGTACGATGAGAGCAAGCATAACCGCGTCGCACCCAGTTGTATGTTCTTTTACTCTGCCACTCAGCGTATACTGAACTCCGAAAGGTCCTTTGTGCAACAACCCCGTCGCTATACCACCAGGGCAAGACCCCAATATCCGCATGGAAACACACATTAGCACTGAATGCAGCGTCACGACCGGCAAATCTGACAAGGCGAAGTCGACACCCACTTGTGCTCGAGGCAAATGTGGCAAAGTGCTCTTTGCACCCATCAGCTGTGACGTAGGGTTCTATGTGTTTCCGCATGTCCGAGAGAAGCTGACGCGTCCTTCAGACCTGCCATAAGCAGTACTGTCCACTGCATTGGTTCCCAAAGGACCATGGCTGTACAGCCGCTGCATCAGCACAACCGTCCTCTTCGATACACCAGAATGCGTTGTCAGCGGTACTCAAGAGGGCAACTGTTTCCACCTCTTCTCCCAGTAAGATATCACCGTCCAAGGGGACGTCTAATACCCAGAAGCCCTCTGCATTACCGAAGACCATTCCACCTTCTGTACCATCTACTTCCACCCCAGCACTGAGTAATCTCTTCTCCAAGACTGATCGGTACGTCCACCTTTGTTGCTTGTCACCCAGTCAACACTCATAACGCGTTAGCTCTCCCACCGACGCATCAACGCAAACCCCATTACAAACCCTATCGCCTAATGCACCTGCACCAACCGTTCGTAATTCGACCAATAATGCGACACCCTCGAAACCCGCATGGCATCCATTGTCATTTGTGCCACCACCCATCTTTTCCACTGCTTAATGTATCTGTATCCCCTCATTGTATCCCCAGTCGTGCCAAGGCAGAAAGAGAAAGTAGACGGAAGGCGATGATGGAGCGTGCTAAGAAAGGGGTATGTTGGTCTCGGAAACAAGGAAGCTTTGCTAACTGCAATGCCTATAGCTTCTCACCGAACAAGAGAAGCTTATGCTGGCATCGGAGGAGGCAGAGCGAGCACAGGGAGTAGGATCGAACAAGGACTGCGTAATTATGTAGCGATATGTGTCACGTGATCTAATGGTATCTTGAGTGTCTGCTGTTAACAAGGGTATCGACCATGGAAATCGATCCTTCGGTGCTTGGAAAGCATGAACGCGACGAGGACGAGCAGGGTGGCATTCCTACGGTTGATGGACCCGTCCCTGCCCCAGAGACCAGCGATGACGACGACGTTGGGCCAATGCCCATGCCGGCCGCTGCACCTGGGATGAAGAAAAAGAAGCGCAAAGGTGCACACGTCCAAGGCTTTACCGAAGCAGTTTACTAACAGCTATGCAGTATTGCCACATGAGAAACTCTACTTGGAGCACCTCCCGAACGCCGACCAATACTACAAGAGCTTCATGCACCGGGATGCGCTCAACTTCTGTGTGATGACCAAGTACGCTTTTGCACTTTCCAGAATAACCTGCTCATGCCATGACAGAACCGAGTTCTTGGTCACCACCTCCGTCGACGGACACCTCAAGCTGTGGAAGAAGCAGGATACCGGTATAGAGTTCGTGAAACACTTCCGGGCTCATGCCTCTACCATCGTTGGCGTTTCTGCAAGTGCAGACGGACAACTGTTTGCTAGCATTGCAGAAGACGGCTCCGCGAAAGTGTTTGATGTCATGAACTTTGGTTCGTCTTGTGTTTCTTTCTATTATCACGGTTTGCTAACAACGCGCAGATATGATCAACATGTTCAAGCTGGAGTATGTACCTCTTGCATGCTGTTATGTACACAGACGAGGGCAGGCTCAGGGACTGTTGGCGATGTAAGTCATCGTCCGATGAGTGCCAGATTGCAAGCCTGATGGCAATAGCTCGGAGCAAGGTAGCGGCGTCATCCGAATATACGATGCCAGAGGGGATGGGAATCCTCTTTTAACCGTCGACAAGCTTCACCGGTATCCAGTGCATCTTATGGCTGTCAGTTCTTTTCCCCAGCTCCCCCTTTTCGTGTTCATTGAAAAGGTTCCCCCAAATAATAGTATAGTGACCGCTACGATACAGTTATATCAGCCGATAACAATGGATTCATCGAGTTCTGGCAACCAACAGAACCCTTTGAGCTACCCAAAAATGTTCCAGGCATGTGGAAGTACAAGAGCTCGACAGACCTGTATGAATTTAAAAAGGTATGCCCTTTACCTGATGCATTATCTGATTCGTTCTCATCTCCGGTCAGTCAAAGTCGATACCTGCATGTATCACACTATCTCCCGATTCTTCTTCATTCGTCACATTTTCCCTTCCCGATCGCTACATCCGGGTGTTCTCCTTCGTCACCGGAAAAATGACTCGCAAGTACGACGAGTCGCTGACCGCCATACAAGAGATGCAGCAAGCAGGAACGGCAGTTTACAAAGTGGAGGATATGGAGTTCGGACGACGGCTTGCCTTGGAGCGGGAGTTGGAGTTGCCTGGTCCTGATGGCCGCATACCAGCGATGTGGAGCAATGCCATCTGGGACGAGAGTGGTGCCTTTGTAATTTACCCGACCTTACTTGGGATAAAAGGTTCGCATTCTCTTTTTTTTTCTGGTGTTTTGTCGGTGCTCATGCCCTTTATGTAGTGGTGAATATTGTAACGAACAAGGTCGTACGATTGATGGGCAAGGACGAAGCTGTACGGTTCATGAACGTGACCCTGTATCAAGGCGCTCCGGCGAAAAAGGGTGTTACAACACTCGTGAGTGGCAATGGATTCCTCTTCAGATGCACGATTCACTAGCACACTCCATAGGCCATGGCTGCATCCGCGAATCCGATCTTAGCTAACAAGGCGACTCGCGATCCGATACTCTTTTGTACCGGCTACAAGAAACAGCGGTTTTACCTGTTCACGCGCTCTGAGCCGGAGTACGTCAAGCTGACCTTCACTCTGTGCATATCTTCATGTCTTCTTACAGGGACAGCAAGGTCACAGACCGTGACGTCTTCAATGAAAAGCCCACCCGAGAAGAACAAAGTATTGCCACGGCCACTGTCATTGGCAAGGGTGGTCCTTCTCCACATGCAACCTCCGCTGTCATCCATACGACGGTGGGCGATATCCATATTCGACTGTTCCCCAAGAATGCACCAAAAGCGGTGGAGAACTTCGTTGGGCATGCAAGGAGCGGCTACTACGAAGGGGTCATTTTCCACCGAGTCATCCCCAAGTTTATGATACAGACAGGAGACCCGCTAGGGGATGGAACTGGTGGTGTGTCGATTTGGGGAAAAGATTTCGAGGATGAGTTCTCAGACGAACTGAGGCATGATCGGTACGTAATATGGCTCCATGAGTATGCGCTTCTCAACCTTCGTGTATAGACCGTACACGTTGAGTATGGCAAATGCGGGGCCATGCACCAACGGTTCGCAGTTCTTCATCACGACCACCGCAACGCCATGGCTGGACAAGAAGCATACCATCTTTGGACGCGTGTTTTCGGGATTGGAAGTCGTGCATAGTATTGAGAACGTCAAAGTGAACAAGATGGACAAACCATTGGAGGATATCAAGATTAGCAATATCGATGTAGATTAACGTGTCCATGTATCACCCCCGATCGTGCACTATATACATATACTGTTGTTACAGTGCGACCCGATCAAGTGTTTCTGTATGATGCCCGACTGTGACGCTCGCACCTATAATGCCGAGACGAAGAGTGAAGATGTCATGCAGCCTCTGGACCAGGTGAGCTTGTGAAAGTTGTGGGCAGATGTCCGCTAGCTTCTGCGGACAAGAGAACTTGAGAAACGTAAAATCGTGACTGCGTGTGGATGGATTGACTGTATCTAGAGGCGATGCGACCTCGTAAACGTCTAAAGGCTCCGCTCCCAGGAAAACTGTCTGGGCGGGTGATACGGGTACATACGCCACTGGATAGTCGACGAGGACTGCAGCAAGGGGGACTAGCACAACCTGAGTAAGATTGTCTGGGAAGAAGAACGACAGCGCATCTCGCGATGCCATGGCTACGTGCATGCCCAAGAGGACTTCTGTCAATCCGTCTGGTGGCAACGTAGACTTGTGGATAATCATCATAAAACCGAGGAGTAGAGCCTCTCGTAACACGTACCACAGTTAGGTCCTTGTCTAACAAAACAAACGTAGGATTCATACTTGAATCGACCGTTTTTTCATCAAAAAGTCGGGTATTTACGAAGAACGTCTGCAGATGGGTGGAATCAATCCACAGGACGACATCCCGGAAAACAGCACTCTATGCACAAGTTTAGGTAGTCCATGATACTTACAACGAGCATACCTTGTCGCGAAGATTCTGCAACAGTGACGAGAACGTACGCACTGGGTCCAGCGGAGTGACTGCGTCGACCAAGTATGCACACCTGCAGGAGGGGTGTATGATTTGACATGAAAGAGGTATGTAGTGAGACCGTTGCAAGTGGATGCCCAGTTGATAAAAACTTGCCGGACACCACAAGCAATCAAACAGACGTCCATGGAAAACTGGCATTGTTTCGTGCGGGGCGTCTTTCGCAAGGCTGGAATCTTACTCAGTTCCTCCATGATGAGGTGGAACAGTATTTTGAAATTGCATCTGTGCTCTCTCATCGTCGTGCTTAGTGTTTGTCGTATATAGGGAAGTGTGGAAGCAACGTAGAAAGATGCAAGTAGTATCATTGTTTCGGAATCTGCCTCAAGCAAGAGTTCTGCCGGCGCAGACGGGTTACTGAATCTACACATACCCTACACGTTTTTGACACTTTATGAGAAAACCTTTGTTCCAGCCCCCTAACCAGAACACCTTGACCATACGATACCGGCGTGTGCACAACAATGCCTGATGTTTTACGCAAAAGAGTTCCCTTTGCGTTCAAATCAGAAGACAGTTTAGATGGTAACGATCAAGTCGTCCTGGATGAACAGGGTAAGTACCGGTGCCCTTCGATCGTTCAAACTTGTGTTGAAACGCTTGTCTTGTCGTAGAGCAAGCTGAGCTTATTGAAGAGATTAAGGAGCACAATGCTGCCTCCAACAAGCAGAATCGCACTGCTCTACAAGCGATGTTAGGATTATCTGGTCTTCTGTGCGTCCTTGTCGGCCTAAATGCAGTGATACCTTGACTTAAGCCCATCTCTCGCTCAGACATGTCGTATATTCCCTCTCTGACAGACGGAGCCCATTGTTTTCCGTTTTCCCCCCTTCGTCTCATGATCAACCCGCCGACGTCCCCATCGCTTTCTCCGGCATCCTCGTCTATATCGCAATTCTCATTCACGTCAATCTAAGCCTAATAGTCCACCCCTACCACGTCATAATCCCCGGATGGACAATCCGACCCATCGGATTCATAGAGACCTTCGTATGGGCGACCATTGGTCCCATCATCTCGATATACCTGCGAAAAGCATGGCAGACAACTATATGGTGGTGTGTTTCAGCAATCATGACAGGTATAGTCTATGCAGTTCATGGGTGGATACAGAAAGTGGACGAAGATGTAGTGGAACTGGAGAAATTACAGTACAAAGCACCAGGAGCATGACACAATCCTCATTTATTGTTTGGCCGTTTTATGGCAGAAGGCATTGGCTATGTCTTGACTCCTGTGAGCATGGTCTCTTCAGGTTTATGGAACTTATCTAGTCCCGAGTGTGCTTTGAAGTACATGACGTAGAAGCACAACTAAACAGTCGACTGTATACTAGCCTGTCGGTGTAGTCAACCAGTAGGCTACTAGAACCAATGGTTATTTCTTCCATCGTCATTTTGGCGGGCAAGCATTTCTGCAACTTTCCGAGTCGTTGGTACGTGGAATTCCGATAATGGCAACTATCGCAGTGACACGTGATCGGGTGATAATGCAAAAATGTTTGCGATTAGATCAGTGTCATTAGGTGCAAAGCATGTCTATTGATGGCCCACTCGAGCTTGTAGAGGGTCAGTTTGATGACGCCCTCGAGGAGATAGGAGTAGTTGAACCTAGACAAGGAGGTCACTACATCGACGACATCAATCAATGGTCCATGCCTAGCGACGAGGACGAAGATGAAGACGTTCAGGAACTAAGCGGTGATGATTTCGAGGACAACAGGGTGGAGGACGAAGATTGGGAGATCGCAGAGCGAGGCAAGTGACATTCTATATCCTCCGCCGTGATATGCAATGATGATATTTAGACTTCACGAAGCAGTATAATCGCCTACGACAGCACGTCGCAGTCCGCACGGGGACGGCACAAGGAATCAGTTCATCGATCAATCAACGCACCACAGTGGCTCCGCTGCCCGTGATAAACCAACCACGCAGCACGGTTTCCGCGACACACACAAAAGACAAAACTGTGGGGCAGCTGGCGGCATTGTCAAAATACTCCTCCAGGATTTCCAAGATCGACCAGCCTTATGTCCTTGGAGTAGGTGTTAATAGGAAAGGTCCAAGCTCGCATGCAAACTTGAAGGATAAATCGGACCGCGCCAC
This sequence comes from Scleroderma citrinum, assembly GCA_029372045.1. NCBI lineage: Eukaryota > Fungi > Basidiomycota > Agaricomycetes > Boletales > Sclerodermataceae > Scleroderma > Scleroderma citrinum. The sequence continues at coordinate 1,843,568 of JARFMN010000001.1, forward strand.
GTCTGAACTTGTGCTGGATCCTCGCACGAGACTGATTCTCTTCAAGATGATTGGTCATGGGTCGATCCAAGAAGTCAACGGGTGCGTCAGCACCGGTAAGGAGGTGTGCGCCAGTTCACTTGCAGATCGACCCGCGAGGGGATCTTGACACACTTTACAGGCTAATGTCTATCATGCACTGACTCCCGACAACAAACACCTGGCACTCAAAATTTACAAGACGTCTATCCTCGTCTTCAAAGATCGCGACCGCTATGTGACGGGCGAGTACAGATTTAGGCGGGGATACAGCCGAAATCCACGCAAGATGGTGCGCTTATGGGCAGAGAAAGAGATGCGCAACCTGAAAAGGCTGTTCGTTGCCGGCATCTATTGTCCCGAACCTGTGGAGGTGAAGGAGAACGTCCTCATCATGAAATTTCTTGGTGACAAAGAAGGATGGTATGTCTTGGCGCCAACTGATGACTGTATCTTGGTTCTGATATCATCGCAGGGCCTCGCCTCGACTAAAGGATGCAGAGATACCGTCCTCTGAATATCCATCCTTGTATCAAGAATTAGTCTTCAATATGCGTCGTATGTATCACCAGTGCAAGCTCGTTCATGCTGATCTATCCGAGTACAACATCATTTATCACGACACACACCTATACATCATCGACGTCTCTCAGAGCGTCGAGCATGACCACCCATCCGCATTTGATTTCCTCAGAAAGGATATCAAGAATGTCGAGGAGTATTTCGGGCGGTTTGGTGTCAAGGGCCTTGGCGTCCGACGGTGTTTTGAATTCATCACACGAGAAGCCTTAGAGGAAGGCGAGAAAGGTGCAAATGAGTATAAGGTACTTCTTCGGTGGATCACGGAGGCACAGGAAGCACAGGAACATCAAGAAGTGCCCTCCAAAAAAGACGATGACGTGGCAGAAGTACCAGATGATGCCGCGCATGAAGATAGCGTCTTCTTGCGTTCTTACATCCCGCGGACACTGAACGAAGTATACGACCCGGAGCGCGATATCGACGTACTTAAAAAAGGCAAGGGGAAAGGGCTCATCTATGCAGATACAATTGGTTTGGTTGATCCATCCCAGCCACGTGCCAATGGTGATCAGCACGTGCACTTTGATGACGACAAGGACGCACAGTTGGACGCAGAAAGTGGCAGGAGCAGTATGGATAACGAGGATGATTTAGAAGATGACGATGAAGACGACAGTGAAGATAGGGGAGACGGGGATAATCATGACCTACGTAAAGCCCCACGAGGTCACAGGCACGAAGACCGCGAAGCTAAAAAGGTACTTCGGCAAGAGCATTTTGCTCCATCAACCATAGCATATCGTAACTAACCTTATCCTTTGCAGGAACGCAAAAAGGTAGTTAAAGCTGAGGCACGAGAAAAGAGGAAGCAGAAGATGCCCAAAGCAGAGAAAAAACGAAAAGTTAAGAACGCACAACGTTCACGACCGTGAACGTACAAAGATCCACAGATCGTGGTATTTTTCATATCTGGATATACAGGACGTAGTGTGGGTAGCAACTCGGTGCTGTGTGTTTTATAGATTTTCCACACTCAATGCATTACGCCCTATGCATCGGTGATACACCCGTGACTAGCATCTGTTACTGTCTTCACATATCTCATCAGAGTGCCCTGAGTAGCTTTGAGAGGTGGAGCCTTCCATGCTTTTCGTCGGCGATCCATCTCCTCTGGTGAAATGTGAAGCTCAATCGTGTTTGAAACGGCATCGACGGAAATCGTATCGCCATCCTCAACTAGAGCAATGGGGCCACCTTCTTGGGCTTCTGGAACTACATGTCCGATGCAGAAGCCATGCGAACTGGGGAACGATCAGTGGGGAAAAGCGACATTCCATTTCAAGCAGGACACTCACCCTCCGCTGAACCGTCCGTCTGTCAGACACGCAACATCATTTCCTAGACCAGCGCCCATAATCAGGCTAGTGGGCTTAAGCATCTCACGCATACCAGGGCCGCCTTTGGGACCCAAATATCGCAGAACAACGACCGTTTTCTCGCCCTTCTTGATAAAGCCAGATTCAACAGCAGGGACGAATTCTTCTTCGGAGTCAAAGACGCGTGCCTTGCCTGTGAAGTGGAGACCCTCTTTGCCAGTAATTTTGGCGACGGCTCCACCGGGTGCTAAGTTGCCACGTAGAATGCTTGTTATGGTCAGAGGATACGGAGCGGCGTGATAAGACAATAGAAACCCACCGGATATGTCCGGACGATTTAATCGGGTTCTCGAATGGGCGAATGACGTCCTGGGCCGGGGAAAGTTCACCGTACTTGTGGACCCAGCGTTCGAGATTCTCTCCGAGTGTAAGACCAGTAACGGTCATGGTGTTCCCGTCTACACGGTTGTTCTTTAACAAGTAGTGAAGGATCTCTGAAACAATTTTACAAAACCATTGTACCACAAACAATACAGCACTTACTGGGGATACCACCGACTTTATAAACGTCCTCCATGACGTATTTACCGCTAGGTTTGAGGTCTGCTAAGAATGGCGTCGCTTCCGAAACACGGGCAAAGTCGTCCAGCGTGAGCGTGATGCCAACCGAGTGTGCCATTGCAATCAGGTGCAGCACGGCATTCGTTGAACCGCCCAGTACCATGACCAGGACCTATTTCAATGGCACTTGAAACCACATTCGAAAGAACTGTAACTATGCCAAATACCATTGCGTTTTCGAAAGCGGATCGAGTCATGATATCTCTGGGTAAAATGTTTTGCTCCACAAGCTTTCGAATGGCAGGACCGATACTTCTGCATTCCTCGATCTTTTCCGGTGACTCGGCAGGGAACGACGATGAACCAGGCAGCGTCATTCCGAGTGCTTCGATAGCGCTGGCCATCGTATTTGCGGTATACATCTACGAGATTGTCAATGTAGGTGACAAAACTCCAAGTGTGGACACGTACACCGCCGCATGCGCCTGGTCCAGGACATGCATGTCGCACCGTAGCATAACGGAACTTTTCTGCTTCGGGAGTCTTACCGTCATGGATAAACTTCCCATAAGACTGGAAAGCAGAGATGATATCCAGTTGTGGTTGCCCTTCGCAGGACCCCGGGCGAATAGTACCGCCGTACACCATCAAGCCTGGTCGGTTCAGTCGCCCAACTGCGCCAAGTACTCTGAGACAAAGATAGTTTTCATTTGCTAGAACACTCACGAGCCATAAGGACACCGGGCATATTCTTGTCGCAACCTGGGACAACAACCATACCATCCAACCAGTGACCTGCTGCCGCAGTTTCAACCTGGTCTGCGATGAGGTCCCGAGATTGGAGGGAATAGTTCATTGCGGATGTCCCGTTACTCAACCCATCGCTCACACCCACAGTGCCAAACTGATACCCGATCATGTCAGCCTGGTATATGGAAGCCTTGATTTCCTTCCCGAGATCTAGCAAGTGACGATTGCATCTGTATCGGACGGTTACCTATGCATGGTGCAAAACATATGCTCCTGCTTACGGGTTTCCTTCATACCTATAACCACCCTCCGTTACGCGTGAAACGGTTGGAGCTTTCGGTTCAATGACTCACCACACGCTACCAACGCCAATCATGGCTTTTTGGAAGTCTTCATCGCTGGAGACACCCTCAGTGGCGTATAGCATAGCCTAACCGGGGTAAACTACATGTATGCGAGACGGAGGCTAAAATCACCTGTCCAGCGCCCTGATCTTTGGGCTGTGTAATTGTCCTGCTGTAGCGGTTCATGATGATGGGGTTTTCGTCCCATCGTTTGCTAGACGACCAGAACGAGCGTGCAGACTTTGCGAGACCATGTTGTGTGGTCCTTGACGCGAATCTAGACTGCAGCATGCTACCACTCTTTTTTGCTGGTGTCAAGTTGAACGACTAGGAAAATGAAAGTAAGTGCTTATGTAAGCCAGCTATAAGCCATACAGGGTATAATTACGTACAGCTGCGAGGACGATTCCGAGTCCCATAAGTGGCTTCTCCGCATGGCAGAAACTAGTGCCAGTCGACAGCTGCACGCATCGAATTTGCGCCCATACCCCTACAAGCTTAACCCCGAGACCCGGTCAATTTGATCCTAAGTTTGCAAAATTTTCACTGTCCCCCCATGGAACTTTTAATGTACATACTTTCGATCATGTTCCATATAAGTCCGTGCTACGGAATGCAGAGGGACAGCTGCTGTCTCGGCCGGCGTGGCTATTTTGCTCATGTGGACAGCGTCAATTTGCAATTCTGACGGATCGCAAGAAAAAAAAGGTACACTGAACAGATGGCAACTCCGAACAACTTGCCCATCTCAACTGGAAGACTCGTTCAAACGTTGGGGAGGGGCAAAACGCCAACGCTGAATATATAGTGGGAATCTTGTCAAGCAATTAGCCTTTCGCGCTGCTACCATCAGCCAGGACCAGTCTATACATATTCGGAAAGAAGGGGTGGTTGGACGGGCAAAGTCCGATTGCATCAGATTCCACGATTTCAACCGTCGATCATGTTTCACTTTTGTAACCGATCCTAACAGTTTGGATAGATTAATTTATGCAGTGGTTTTGCAGAGCCTGTGCTGACTGACCTTGCACCGTGCCTTCATCGGTGAGCAAACCCTCTAGAAATTGAATGGCACGTGAATATTCGCCGACGTGGGGGGACTGGAGAAGCGTGGTAACTACTCATGACTTGTAGTGAGTGGTCGTTGGCAGGTTGAGTCAGCACCGATATTTGTGCACTATCTTGGGCCCTGGGGGGCAGAGTCTCAACCCCAATTTCAAAAAGAACGCACAAAATTTTCTGGAGGGCGCACTGGGTGGGTTGCATAGTTATTGACCTTGCAGCACAACGGTGGCATATCGCGGGAGATAAAGTATGACAGCCCTTTACTTGTTTGTCCTCGGACGACCCAGAATTATCCCTGTTTTGGATCCCAAGCCGATGGGACAGCGGATGGTAAAGCATCCCAGCGGGATTTTCACGTTTCCGTGCGAGACCCTCTTCACACCCGTCACTCTCGACGCTTGGTTAAGTTCCGACGTGCTCAGGTCGCATTTGGTCCAGGTGGAATAACGAGGCGGATGCAACTCTCGACGCTCTCCTGAAGATTCACATTATTGCATACTCCCCGAAAGATATCAACAACTCGTACAGCTCACCACCGGATCGTCCCCCTCCATCATATCTAGTAACCCCGCAGTATCAACGACGTGAGAGGGCGGAATGGACAATCCGGGTCAAGGAAAATACTCACTTCCAGAAGAACTGCACCAGTATGTATTAGACCAGCCACGGGGTCCGTTACCGCCAGACATATCCTCGGACGCTGGTTCATCGCAAGCTTATGAAAGGTGATCATCGCAACGTTTTTCTTATTCCCCGACATCTAATCCGCCATCCTTGGACACCTGCCACATTTCCCAGAGAGGACAGCACAGAATCCCCCGCCCCGCAACCATATTCACTGACTGAGTGGCGAAGCACAGAAGAGGCTCGCAGTTCATCGTGGCGGTCCCATGAGGGGAGAGAGGTGATCTACCCTATGGAGGGACGTTGGAGTGGAGAGGAGGGGTATGATCTCCGGCCACCGCATCGACCGTATGAATTTCAGACAAGTACTCGGTGCGAAGCTAATTTTACCCGTTTATTCACGTACCTGGACTGAGGGACTTATAGTACAGGGTATCTCTCGCAGGCTTACGGCGAGGAAAGGAGACAGATGCAGGGGTCATCACAACAAGGTAAGCTGGATGAAAAATAGTGCAAGGGAGTGGGGGAGTTAACAAGGTACAACACAGTGTACGAAGGACTGAGGACGGGGCGACCACCGCCACATTATCCAGACTCGCACTACGGGAGTCGCTACACGGAGCCAACACACGGGGAAGAAGACTGGAGCAGGGCTCCTTCTTCGAGTGAGAGTCCAATGGGATCCATGCGTGACGTTGCATCCACGTCGAAGGTGGTACTCCCCCCTGTGAGCCAGTTGCTTGGAGCGGTAGATTCCAGAGGACCACACGACTATGAAATTCCGGTGTTACCTAGGCTACGGCTTCCTGATCAGCCAGGAGAGTTTAGTTTGCCCATGGGGCGAGATAGGACTCGGACGACAGAGATGCCAGAGGCTGGACCGTCGACGAGTGCGACATCAAAAGCACGGGGGAAGAAACGACAGACCGAGGGGGACGGGGATACAGAGGAAGAAACGGGGGAAGGGAAGAAAAGCAAAGCAGCGCGGAAGATCTACGTTGCGTGTGACTTTTGCCGAGGTGAGAGATCCGATTGGATAGGATTCGGAACGAAGGACTCATGGTGATCTGGCAGGGCGTAAACTGAGATGCGACGGAACAAAACCGAGTTGTTCGAACTGTTCGACACGATCGCTGGTATGCAAATACCAGGATCATCCTAGGCGCCGAGGTCCAGGAAAGGCACCGAAGGGATTGCGGAAAAAAGGAGAGGGGAAGGGTGCTGACAAAAAGACGAGCGCTAAGTCGGCGGAGAGCGAATCACAGCTATTCGTTGCTGGTTGGGTTCGAAGTAGCGCCGATGCAGGCAGAGGACGGACGGCATCTGCACCCAGCGATGCACTGGCCGAGTGTGTGTGGACAGAAGCAGGGGGTGCAGGTGAGCCTCGAGGAGGAGAGAGGGAGAGAGAGGACGCGACGATGCGACGACGCAGGCCAGCGGGGTGAGGGGGTCGATGGGGGGAGTGGCGCGGCTCGGCGTGTGGCGGTGATCGGGCGGGCATATGGACGGGGTTGCTACGGAGTGGCTTTCGCACGGTGAGGACCCCGTTTTCCGTTGGTAGTCGGGTTGCAGAAAATAAATAATTTTTGGACAAATAAAGTGCGATGGAGGGATCCGATTGGCTCGGTTTCTGGCGCTCGGTTCCGTTCGCTGCCCTGTTTTCTGGAAATTCGGTGTTTATCATCCCCGCGCTTGCCTCGCCTCGCGGGCACTCTGTCTCCCCCGAAAACCACTCTCGGGCCCAGCCATGCCGCTCGTCGTTGACCACGGCGACCAGCGCATCCATTCGCCCGATGACGACCGCAAGCACCTCCCCTCTGCCGCGCCCGCCATCAGTCTCGCCCCCCACTATCCCCCCAATGGCCTCCGCACCGCCGGACCTTGCCTCCACGACCTAAAGCCACCCTACAGAGGCTACTCCCTCATGGTCGCTGGACAGCGCTCCGGGAAGACATCTTTTCTCCGACTCCTCCTCGACACCAGCGACATATCCCCTACAGCCACAAAGGACCAGCTCGCTTCCGTCGCCAAGTTCGTACAGGGATGCAGCAGCCATACATCCCACATTCGCTCCGCGTCTATCAACATCGACCTCGATGTCGACAGAAATGCCCCCCCGCAGGTCCTGAGCCTCACTCTCATCGATACTCCCTCCCTAGACTTCGCCGACGACCACACTGCCGAGAGGAACATCCAGGAGATACTCAGGCAGGTCGACTCTCGCTTCGCCGAGGGAATAGACGATGTCAGTCTCTCACCCACCCTTCTCTTCCCCTCTTCTCACGCACTCTCCTCCTCTACAGGACTGGAAGGCCCAGACAGGGGACCATCATATTCATTTGTATGTTGTCCCCACCAGCGCTTCCGCTCTCCTCTAACCCACGGACCAGGTGTATCTACTTCTTGGATCCTGACGTGATCATCCCCCCATGTGTATCTGCCCCTCTCGCCCCTCTTGTCTCTCGTGCTCGCACAAACAGTTTCTCCCATACCGAACCCGAACCCGTCATCCTTGAACCTCCCGTTACCACCAATCCCCTCCTCTATCGCCCTACCCTCCCTGCTGCGGAAATAAACACAATCAGGAGGTTGTCTGCCCGAGTCAACGTGCTCCCCGTAATAGCACGCGCAGACACGTTGACTAACGACCGTCTGCTTGCTGTCAAGATGGCCATTCGCCGCGATCTTGCAGAAGCCGGCATCGGTTTTGGAATCTTCGATATGGACACGCACCCGCAGTATCAGCACCGTAAAGACGTGGCCGAGTCTGGACACCCCGTCAAAGGTGAAATGCCAAATGGCTATGGTAGCCGCACTAATAGATCTTCTCCCGGTCACCCCTCTCCCCCTAATTCTCCCACGACTCCCTCCTACTTACGCCTTCCTTATGCCCTCATCTCGCCTGAAATTTATTCTCACAGCGATGGCGTTGCCAGAGTGCCTCTCTCCCGCCACGAACTCGTCCAACAGTACACCCCCTCCCCCCACTATCCTCCTCCCCCTTCAAAACTGGCTCGTGGCAAATTTATTAGGAGTTATCGCTGGGGATCTATGGACGTTTTAGATCCGAACCAATGCGATTTCATGCATCTTCGGTCAGCCATTTTCCATCACATGGAGGTAAAATTCTTTGCTTGCGGATAGTGACATCCCGATGATTGATTTTCTGATACCTTGTAGACCCTGCAGAAGTATACTCGCGAATATCTCTATGAGAAGTTCAGAGCCGAATGCCTGGCCCAACATCATCCTCCCAATCACCTCCTTCACCCACACCAAACGCAAGCAAACATCGTTCCGCGCCCACAGCATCCACTAGGGCATCCGTTACGCCCCGCATTAAGCATCGAGACGTCTCCCAATCATGGGGCTGTTCGCCACTCATCGCTTTCAATATCTCGTGATCTCCCACCAGGGACGGATATGCGTCCCTTGCCCATTTCAAGGTCCTTGGGTGATGGCGCTAGCTCTTCCCACAATAACGTCAAAGTTACCCCGAGTACGTATTTTTTAATTCACATCATCGGCTTGACAACAATCTTTACAATTCAATAGGGTCTTCCAAACAGCGCACAAAGAAAATCACCGTCGCATGCAACTTCTGTCGCTGTGAGTGTCTCAAATGCGTGGTAAAATCGTTGATGCGACAGATTTACTCGCAGCCCGCAAACTTAAATGCGACGGGGGACGACCGGCATGTAGCCAATGTGTCAAGCGATCAAACCCCTGTGACTACATGCCGCAAAATAGTAAACGGCGTAATTCCCATCGACGAAAAGAGGACGAAAGTGATTCCGAAGCGAGCGGCGAAGAGCGCTCCGTTGATGAAAATGATCACTCCGTGTCACCGCCCGAGATAGGTTCCCAGCCCCAATCACGCAAGAGTTCCAATGCGGACAAGCGTCCTATGCTTGATGGCTATCCACAACCTGTTGCTGGTCCATCTGAGCCCCGTGAGGTCTTACCGGCCATTGCCCCTGTTGCTCGCCTCAAACCTACCCTCCCTATGGGTCCAGCGGCGCCCGAAGGACGGTCCCTCTTCAAGGACAATGAATTACCTCACATTGCCACGTTATCACTCCCGGAAAGGTCGCCCACAGCAACTGCGATGACAGCTCCACCCCTTCCGCTGATCAGGCCAGCCTCGGAACAACAGGCTGCGCAAAGGAAGCGCGCATCGACCATGCCCGGAAGGAGCAGTCGACAGACTACCAGTGCCGGGCCGAAGGTGGTGGCATGTAACTTCTGTCGAGGTAAGTTTGTCGACGGACTCGCACGCATTTCAAATTTCTGATGCGTGGCGGTGTTTAGCGCGTAAGACCAAGTGTGACGGAGCACATCCGGCATGCTCAAGTTGCGCTCGAAGGTCGCTTCCCTGCGACTATAACCACAATGGTGGTAGCAACGGAGGGAATAAAAAGGGGGCCCGGCGTGCCTCGACATCTTCCAAAATGGGACCGTCCCTTGGTCCACCTCATAATGCCCTATCTCCTATGCATTCACCCTCTTCGACTGGCGCCGCTATTGGTGACCATCGCTTCTCGAATGGTACCCCTCCAGACGACACGATTGGCGAGCCGATGGATATGGACCTGAAGAGGAAAATCGACGAGGTCGACGGTCCTCACAAGAGACTGAGGGTAGATGACATGGACGAAAGCATACCCTGAAAACAACAATCATCTCATACACCCACTCATCTGTCTCGCAAGTTCTCGTCAGAAATCCGGCACCAATTCCCCCATCTGGAAATGGATTGTAGAATGGCGCTGTTCTCTATGTTCCCGATATCATTGTCTATCCGTCATTTTTGGGGTTATCAACGAGTGTTCTGCAACTACCACCTGCACGTTGGACAGATGTACTGTATTTTTCTTTGGCCCGCTGTGTGCTCTGACTCTCCTCCTCGCTTTTATATTTTCTGGTGCATATACTTGGCGATCTCTTTTTTTTTTCATCACCGCTATCGATCTGTATGTATATTTGAGAATCGAGAGTTGTATATGTTTTGCGCGCAGAAGGCGGCGAGAGAAGCGGCCCGCGAGCGGTTGCTATGGGAGGGAAGGAGAGGGACATGTTTGGCAGGGACGACTTGTCAGTCTCTTGTCTCCTTGTTTCTTTTCTGAAATTTCAAACTTGCTCTTGCTTGGGGCAAGACCAACGCCTTCGCTGCATAAGTAGCAGACTACTTGGCAGATCACACTTGTGTGTGTTCTCGCTCGTTTATACGCCTTCGCTTGTTTCATTCAATTATTTATCATTATGTTTTCGTTTCGGAGGCGACCCAAAGACACAAGCCAAGCGGATCTTTCGCTCAGAGCATCTCCATCTCTCCCTGAACTATCCGCCCAAGGGATCCCATGGCCCGAAAATCTGGTAGACGTGACTGTCTTGCACAAGGCTCCAAGAGATAGTCATGCGGCAGCGCCTGCAGCGCATGTTCGTCAACAAGGTGCGGCCAAAACATCCTTGCACTCCCTCGACCGCGCCCCCATTCTTTTCCATAAACCATTTCGATTACAACTAGGTGATCCGACTCACAATGGGACGTCCATATCTTCACTGTACATGTCTCATCCCTCTCCTGCCTTTGAGACTTGGAGGAGGAGCGCGACCCCGTCCACCCCTACTGCCACGAATCGACGCGCCCATAAGAAGAACAGGGCTCCACCTGCGTTTAACCTATTGGTCAGTGCAGTTTCCATTCTCGTTGGTGTGGTTGAGTCAATCGCGCCCTATCCGTGATCGAATCAGGTTGTCGGCGGCCGCGGCACGGGAAAAACCTCGCTTCTACGTCTTCTTCTCGATACGTCCGATATCTCATCTACTGCGACGGCAGAACAACGCGCGTCCTTGCAGCGCTTTCTGCAAGGCGAGCTCAAGCAGACCCAGTCCATCAACGCGGCATGTGTTGAGATATCCGAGTCGCGATATGACCGGGTATTGCTGACTGTCATTGATACCCCTGGCTTGGACTTCAGCGAGGGTCGTGAGCTGAGCGTGGAACGTCAGGTTACCCACATTATCAGGTACATCGATCAACAATATGCAGATACCATGATCGAAGTGCGTATTTTCGTGTGTGAAGTGTTGGTGGTTTTTTTCACATGTTTCGTAGGAATCCAAAGTTGTTCGACAGAGTAAAGGCGATCAACATATACACCTGTAAGTCCTATCCACGCCGCCTCCTATCAAGGTATCGTCCTCATGCCGTACAGTTGCATATTCATGGTGGATCCTTCATCCATCTTGAGCCCACACGCCCGCCGTGCAAAGCTGTTGTTACCTAGAAAGTCATTCTCGGAGTCGACGATTTCGTCCTCGACGGTAACGATGTCGAACGTTGACTACCTTGACGAACATGTCCCCGCTGAACTTGCCATGTCATCTGCCGAGCTGCGGGTGATCCGTCGCCTGTCAGAGCGTGTAAACGTGCTTCCGATGATTGCACGTGCAGATTCCCTCACAGATGATGCCCTCGCTGCCATTAAAGAGGCCGTGCGGAGTGGTCTTCGTGGGGTAGGCCTCGACTTCGGGGTGTTCTCTACGCCCATGTCGAAAGAAGATGATTCGTCGTCTCCGCCGCAACAAATAGCTGCCAATGGGGACAAGATACATGGCGACACGGATGATACCCATGTTCATCATCCGAACGGCGATTCTCACGCTTCCTCTGACACTGAGACGCTCAAAGAACGAACACCCCGCCCGGTTGTCAAACCCAAGAGTTCCCGAATATCACGATCCCGCTCTCGCTCGTGCCGCGATTTGTCTGCTGCTGCCCATGACGAGCGGGAGCCAATTTTCCCTGAAGACACAGATGAACCGAGTATCTCCGCTGTCCGGTTTTCTGCGCAGACGCTGGCGAAAACGGATATAGGAAGCCTTCTACCTTTTGCATTCATTGCGCCAGAGCCGTTGAGCTCTCCGCGGACGATCCAATTGCTCCCGGTAACCCCTGACTCTAAACCGGCCACATCTGACGAGGACCCCAGCCGTGCTTCTACCCCTGTGGCGACCTCGCCGACCGTGCCCCCTGAAAGCCCTATCGCCCGCAGATCGGTTCATGACCGTGCTTCCCCGGAAGACCTGAGGGGTGTATTCACAAGGAAGTTCCGATGGGGAACTGTTGACGTACTCAACCCCGATCATTGTGATTTTGCCGCTCTGCGGACAGCCATGTTACTAACACACATGAAGGTCAGCCTTTCATTACGTGCCATTACTATGAGCTGATGCCTGGGCCGTGATCGTCATGATAGGTGCTCAAAGTTTATACCCGAGAAGTACTATATGAGAAATATAGGACCGAGAAGCTTCTGGCAAAACGTGCAACAAGAACTATAGGACCAGAAGAAACGAAGCGCTTGTTGGAAGGTTGGTCGCCATCTTCTCTTCACAGGGTCCCGTGTATTCAACGGTTCCCTCAGATCTCGGATTGTAAACATGGTGGCCTTATATATATTTAGTACTATCTTCCCACCCATGCGTCCCTTCTGCATCCTTACCCTTTTCCACTTACTCCTGTTGTGGTGAACCCTCCTGTGATACCATCTGCATTCTCTGTATGGATCATTGACATTCCTTATGTTACATGTCTATGTCTATCGGACACAATGATCGTTTGTAACACGTTCCTCAGATTCCCTCTTGGGATGAGTCTTGATTACCTTTCTTCATTCTGGAAATGGAGGTCCCTTTAACACCTAAAATGAAATCGTCCAATATGGGTGACACGTAGCGTGTGTCAGGATCAACATGTGTGACAGGCATACAGGTAGGGAGCAATTTAACCCGATACCAGGCTTACTGCGTAGACTTGGGCTGGGCAAGATTGTCCACTTCCACCTCGCTTAGACCGTCTAACCTCTGTAAAAGATAGTCTACCTGTGGAGCAGGTACGTGGGCTATCCCTAAACCAGAAAAAAGTAACCCTTACCTCGACTTCTCTTGTCAGGGGAATTATATGGTGCTCGTACAGCCCAACGACCCCATCCACGTCAATCTTGGCACTTGTGGCGACATGCGAGTTGGAGATTGCCTCGCCATCGGGAGTGAACTCCTGGGCGTACGTCGCGGCCTTCTTCCGGAGCCGTAGTAACAACTTCCGCTCAACCTCCGGTTTGGTAATGAGCATCTCGAGCGCTTCTCGGTTACGACTACGGATATGAGGAATGAATGCAGCAGGGTCATCTCTGAATTTAGATTCTGAGACAAATTTGCCTAGTAAGAATGGGGGTAATGAGCCACTGCTCGGTTCGAGGTTATATGGTTCCGTCGTGACCCACCATAATGCACCCGTTTGCTGATAGCTTGCAGGATCTCGACATCTATGGTTGCAGCACTGCCATAGTTTCCATCATCCTCGTATTCGTCGTCGCCCATGATGCCATTTGAGCGCTTGAGGGATGCAAGGAGTATGGTGGCTTTTTGGGTAATCCGCGGGACGATGGATCGGATGTAGAAGGAAAGGATGGATTTGTTGGCATTGATGGTGTTGGGATATAAGATACTCGGGAAATCGAGACTTGGGACTATAGGGTCCGGAAGATTGGATGTAAAGGGATATTCATCGGGACTGCAAGTGTCTCTCTCATCAACGCTGAAACTTTAAAAGGTGACGACAGCTTGGACGTACCTCGTGTACCTGCGGGCTTTAGCTGAACACGACTGCGATCTTAGCTACAAATGCCTTTCGATCGAGAAAATGCGAACCGTGGAATGCTTCGATCTCTTCTAGGAACCACTGGAGCCAGCTCCCCTCGATGCCCCTTTGTTTGAGCTCGGGGATGGCTCCTGGTATGTATATCTTCGCATTATGTGAGAACTGGGCACGTTCTATTAGACCGAAGATGATAGTGTCTTCGAGGCGGCCCAGGACGGATCGGATACGATCAAGGGAGAGAGGATCTTTGACGAGCATAAAATTTTGGGAGAGCATTTCGACAACAAAGTAGATGGTTTTGTATCTGCTGTAATGCGATGCGTTTGCAGGGAGGGTGGAAACCTGCAGATTCAGTGGATTGCGGCTTTTATTTCTCAGCAATCCGGTGCTGGACAGAGAGGCTGGAACGCAGTCCAGCAATGACTCATACCAAGAGCGATATGTCGAACCTTACCTACAGAACACCGCACTGGGAGCCTACTGTCCCCACCTCAGGCGACCTGTCCCACACTTGGATCGATGGAGCTTTGCACTCCCGTCTTCGACATTGGCTAATTGACAGCGGCTGCTAAAATCGACTTGAGTTAACTTAGTATGTCGAGGGTGCTGCTCGACTGAAGCGAAGAGGAGAATGGGGTATGTGGTTTGCACTGCCTAGCTAACGGCGTCTCATGGTCGTTGCCATCATAATGCACTCTGCCATCCTTCCCCCGCACCTATTCGGAATCCAAACTGGACCCCCCCTATGACCCTGGACGTAATGATCGCACGGCAGGTGCACCGCCCACGGATGCTAATCGTTGGGAAGCCTACCACCGTTTCTCAGATTTGATTCCCAGCTTCAGACTTCCGTTGGCTTTAATTGTAGTGGGAAACTACTAACTTCCTCTGCCTGAGAGTCTTATGTATCACAATCAGTCTTCAATGTTGATATCGAGACAATGTCTGCTTGGAGATGTACATGCACAAGCAACGACCAGTCCTCGCGATTGCCTACGAGATTTCATTGTTGCTTCGTTGGATCTCTGCTGGCAGTGTGCATCCACGGTAGCCCACCTGTTCTACCCGAAGTGATGGTCATGCGCTGTATGTGGGTATGCAAATGAAAATATCCGCTTCATCATCGCTGTGAACGGAAGGCGTTGAACCACAACATGATCACGCTTGTCACATTTCCCGGACAACCTATTGAGGGGATCTGCGTTGTTTGGACTCTCCACGACCCCTCAGATCATGGACATCCTCGCTCACAGCATCCTTCGACATCAGTAATACTCCGAGAGATTCGGAGGGTGCTACAGTAAATATTACTCCATGATAGCGACTATCAGCTTTCAGCTGTGGATGGCATCAAGTGCGGGCAGTCATCCGAAAGAAGGTTACGTACACGCATTCCGCTCTTCGGGGTTCCGAAGATGTGTTTGAGTAGGCACTGTGCTTCTTCCTTATCACCAAGGAGAGTTGGTGATAACCTGTGACAATTACCTCCATACTGCACTGGTTCACGCCCATGGCAGCTCGGCAAGAAATGACTACAACGGATCAAGTCTCTTTATCTCGAGAAATGTACTTTCGGCCGACAAGTGGTAGACACCGTAGTCATTTCCAAAAAATCCGTTGACGGACATCGGCTATGGCTGATCTCGAGGGCAAGCCCGTTCAAACTAGACTAACCTCGATAGTCAATGTGAACCTCAGAAGGAAAAACGTTTTCGAGGAGATGTTGCAATTGGAAAATACCAGCACATCAGAATGGACGAGAAGAGGTTTTCATTTGCACCCAAGAACACGCCACGGACCATGCCATCTTTGACAGACGTCGAATCATGCTCAGCGACAGAAATCAGCTTCGTTCCGCGTGCTGACAACGAAGACACCAGGAAAATGGCCTGTAGGTAGCTGGTTTGTGCTGCCAGAAGAATATATACGTGGGAGCCATCCCAGCCAGATAACCATTAAGTCGGAATAAACATGGCAGATGCCCCTGTTTGCATGATCGATCGCGGAGCCCCTGACAAATCGTTGACGTCGTCTAAAATATAAAAGGTCGGGAAGTAGAGAAACGGAGTGCGAACCCCACATATTAGTCGGCCATGGCCCCTTCTGTAGCAACTACACCCAGGATAGTCGAAGATAGTCCTATCCATCTCTTGAAAAAGAATGGGTCCTTGGTTGATACGACTTTCGATGTCAACGAGGACTATCAAGGGGACTACCGCTTCGCTCCCATTGAGGAAGCTGAGGTATCTAGGGCTATGATCAAACGGTGATTCCAATGATTCCGATCAGTCGAGAATGATGGGTTGACTCTGGGATGCAGGTACTTCAACATGATGTACGATCGCGCAGTATCAGACGTCGTCATTGTCGGTGCTGGCAGTGCAGGATTGTCCTGCGCTTATCATCTTGCAACGGCAAGGCCAGACCTCAAAGTCACCATCTTGGAAGCTAATGTCGCACCTGGTGGAGGAGCCTGGTTGGGAGGCCAACTTATGACGCCGATGGTGGGTGGCAGACCTATACAAAAGGATGAATAAAGTCTAACAGTCGATACTGCTACCAGGTTGTCCGTAAGCCAGCAGACAGGTTCTTGCGAGAACTCGGTGTTGCATACGAAGATGAAGGAAACTTCGTCGTTGTTAAGCATGCCGCTCTCTTTACCTCCACGATCCTCTCTCGCGTCTTAGCTCTCCCCAACGTCGTCTTGATGAACGCGACTGCAGTGGAGGATCTCATCGTTAGGACAGATTTCCAAGGCCGTCAGCGCGTTGCAGGAGTAGTGACCAACTGGACGCTCGTGGCACTTAACCACGACACGCAATCTTGCATGGATCCCAACACTATCACTGCTCCAGTCATCATTTCTGCTACAGGCCATGACGGTCCTATGGGAGCGTTTTCGGCGAAGCGACTCGTCAGCGCCGGACTCCTGAAAGAGTTGGGAAATATGAGGGGTCTAGACATGAACCGCGCGGAGCCAGCCATAGTGAACGGAACTCGCGAGGTCACCCCTGGTCTGATCCTGACAGGTTGGTTACGTTTAGCCATTGTTTTTTTGGGGCAGCTTTACACAGTCACACCTACAGGTATGGAATTGTCGGAACACGATGGATCGAACCGTATGGGACCTACGTTCGGAGCGATGATGGCAAGTGGTATTAAGGCGGCCAAGGAGGCCATCCGAATCCTAGACTCTGCTCAAATCGTCAATGGGAAAGTAGTCGGATAAGAAAGAATAAGTGAAAGAGTGTACCGTGTATTCTAGCAGACCATTGAATTTGAAATCACGTGAACATACTCCCTTGACCCTATCTGCTAGTTATCTGCACGATTGTTGACATGGGCCTCATGCTGCCTTCACCAGACAGTCCACGGGAACATGCTCGTGCACTCATGGCTCGCAAGGATGTGATTGAAGCCGAAATAAAAGCCCAGGTGGACATTCTCAAAGCAAACTCGAGCGACATGACTTCGCCTTTGGTCGATCGTGAAGGCTTTCCTCGTGCTGATCTCGATAT
Organism: Scleroderma citrinum; assembly: GCA_029372045.1. Classification (NCBI taxonomy): domain Eukaryota; kingdom Fungi; phylum Basidiomycota; class Agaricomycetes; order Boletales; family Sclerodermataceae; genus Scleroderma; species Scleroderma citrinum. The sequence goes on from JARFMN010000001.1 coordinate 1,861,011, forward strand.
TTATGCTGTTCGGGGAGCACGCGTGCGCATAATCGAGTTAAGAAACGATCTTAGGGAGATTATGGACGAAATAGGGAAGGTTCTGGAGCACGTATATGACCCCTCTCTCGTGGTCGCTGCGCCATCGACTGAAGGGTCCTCATCGCCAGTTGGAGCGGGGGAGAACTTACAGCCATTCGCCAGGGTGGATGGCGTGGCGCCTGGAAGCCCGGCTGCGGAATCCGTTCGTGAAGTCCACCCTATCTGTCCGATATTTGGACTGATTCGATAACATCACAGGGTCTCCACCGGGAGGACCTCATAGTCAAATTTGACCACCTGATAAGATCTTCTTTTACGGATGCCACCCTGCAACCACTGGCGGAACTTGTTTCCGGCAACGAGAACGTAAGTTGTCGTAATGAGTGCAATCTGCAATGTATATCACGACTCATATACACAAGCGAGAGCTTCGGGTGCAAGTACTCCGCGGGGACGAAATAGTAACGCTAAGTTTCACTCCCAAGAAGGGCTGGGGAGGCCGTGGTATGCTAGGGTGTGTTCTTTGTTTAATGATGGTCGTTGCGATTTGATGCCATCAATCGACTAGATGTCACATTGTCCCGTATAACCCTTCGTCGTGATGCCCCTGTTCAGTCTAGGTATTGTCCATTCGACATACATTCCATTTTCTTGGTGACAGAGCTACATCATGGATACAAATTGGTTTCATAGGTCGTTATATTATTCATTCTGATTCATGCCTCTCCGTGTGCTTTGGAAAGCCTGACTTCTTCAATGGGCACATTAAATCCTCCCCCCATGGTCCACCTTCGGAATACCTCGACATCCACGTTACTTTCCATTCCTCTCGTCTTCACGGACCATGTTGCATGTTCCAAGAAGGTCAAATCTACTGCAATATAACCAAGTGACATCAGGGCAGAGCGGAATATCAGCGGCGATGGCGTCGTAGGGTTGCGATAAGCATCATAAACTAGGTGCACAGCAGTTAGGAGAACTTTTAACGGCATAGCTTGCAGTGCCCCGAGCCGAGCAGGACGAGAGTTTAAGATCGCATTGCTACATCAATGGTGGTTAGTGCGCTCCAAGCAACTCATGGACACAAATGCCGAAAAGATTGCGGGATCCCTCGAGATCCGCACGACATCCAAAGCAAGTATACTCATTATTCCTTCCCAGATTTTCTCGAAAAACACAGCGGATTGACCTGAAAATGGCGTACAGTCTCTTTCCACTGAAAATCAGAAATCCATACCCTCCAATCCCAGCTTCCTTGGCTACCCCATGCCGTCATTGCATCTTCTATTGCTTCGGCTGCCCCTCTGTAGTAAATGCTTTAGTAATTGCCGTCAAGATCCCTAGTGACCATTCATCGTCTTCTGTTGCCGTTTTCGCTTCGACCTTCCCCCACAAATAGACTGTTGTAACACAAAATGCCTCAGGGCGCGGTAAATTATGTTAATGGATGTAAGATGTGCAACGTGAAGTGTATTGTACTTCAGGAGTTCTTTACCCCCAGCAACCTTCCCGGCCTTTGTGAAGTTGACCAATGCCATGGAAAGCACTGTAATGTACAAGACAGGAAGAATATTCTTAACTCCTTGATTGAGAAGTCCGACAGGGTGGCCTTTTGTCGACGCCAGAGACAGCTCGGCAGTAGGCACGATGTTGGTCCCTATCTTATTCTTGGGCCTATGTATGTATATCCCGGCCCGGAGTCCTCACGAATTCCAGCACTAGATCGAACACGGAGTCAAAGCAACCAACTACATAACCCATTGGTCATAGACATAGGGAAACCCACCTACGGAGGCACCACCCTTCTTTCACCCCCAAAGTAAGAAATGGTGTATAAACGCTATTCACTACGTCAGAGTCCCCGATTAACAACAGCATCTGAATTCCGCTCGTAGAAGATAGCTAGGGTGCCCTCTTTGAGGAAAGGGCAATCCAAGCAGGTGAAGTTTATCCGCTTTCCCCAATGGTGATGTTGTGTCAGGATCAGGGGGACAGCGTGTTCGGCAATTGAACGAATTTCTAGGGGGTTTCAGTTGGAAGGTATTCCAGGTGACGCAGCTTCGGCACTGACCTGTGATCACATCTGCACCCTATTGTTCTAGATCTGGCCTCACTTCCTCAGCGATGTTGCGAGTGAAGGTTGATGTTTAGGGGTGGGTTCGGCTACATGCCCAAGTTCCGAAAACCACCTACCTGGATGGGAGTAGCCTCTCTAGCAAGTCAGGTAAGACGGGATCACCGGGATCAGCATTGTGCTCAGCGAAAGGGGTCTGGACAAAATTTATTCCTCGTCATCTGGTTAGTCTGTCTGAGTAAATTGAAGGCCAAGGTAGCTCGCCCCCAGCTTTAAAAGCGACTCACCAACTGAAACCCCTCTTCTGCCCGGATGATGGTACAGCGAATGAATCAATTCGATGGGCAAGGGTGAGATACATGGTGCTCCATCAAAGACACCAATGTATTACTGTCGTGGCATGTCTTGGGTATGCGTCGGGTACAATGCAATGCATGGATATGCACAGGAAAAGAGTCAAGAGCCGCTACACGAACTAAAAAACTGTGCAATACGAAGAGCTTGGGATATAGACACATCCGCAAATGAACAAGGCCGGGAATGAAGGGTTCCAGTCGAAGAGAAGGGTGCAAGATCACGCGACAGCAAAACCTTCCGTTTCCCTGTGTTGAAAGCAGTGGTTAAGCATCATGGAAGACAACCAAATATCGCGTTCCTCACTCTATCGCTAAAAGTAGCTTCTTTTCGAGACTCTCCAGGTCTTCATAAGGTGGAAGCTCGATCCTATTGAAGCAGGTGTGACTCCGGGGTAATTGAGAAGGGTCGCCGGACTTGTCGATCGTGAATCTCCGAGGACCATCAGAACCTTGCAAGTCCTTGAACCCGTTCACAGGGGCCCTTGAAGTTCCCGTTATGAACTGGAGCAAGCGCGATTTACATTCTGCGGGCCAGCTGCGGACTACTTGCCAGAACCACTCTATGATCTTGTCTGATTTGTCGTAACCATGATAATCCGTAGATGAAATCCAGTCCTCACTGCGTCCATGAAACATCTGGTCAGCCATGAAAATGAAATTAGCAAATGGAACTACATACATGTTGATCTCAGGCATCCCGCAAACCACGAACTCTAATTCGCGTTCGTCGAAAACAGTGATCAAATACAGTGGCATCAATTCCTTGAAGCCATCCATGAATGCGTTTAACTGTTTTTCGACCCTAGTCTTTATGCAGTATTCCACTATAGAATCTACGTATTCCTTCTTGTTGGCTTCTGTAACTGGAATGTTGGCACCCCCAGGTTTCAGCTCCACCTTACGAGTTTCGCCAAAGCGATCCTCAGTAATTGTGAAACTTAGCTGTACAACATCAGCGATGTCATTAGCCCTGTATTTCGTCACCAATTTCATTAACTTCGTCAATGCACTCAGTGGAGTGAACTCACAACGTCCAAACCATGCGTCCGTGCAACTCAGTATCAACACATTTAAGATCGGAAAGTGATGGCTTCTTTCCCAAGATCAGCTTGTAGAAGCTCGAAGTGAAATAGACATCCAAAACACGGCGGTGGAACATAGCAAGTCCCATGATTCTGCCGATGAATTTGAAGTAGGATAAGTGTTCTGGGATCATCCCAGACAACCAATTGATTTGGAGTGTGTTATTGTTGTGTCCCGAATATTGGAAAAGACCGTAAGACGGATCGAAGACCTCACGAGAAAGTGAGGTGAGCCATTCTCTGCAAGAGATGATTGATTAAGCAGAAAAGCAGTCAAGTAACATACCTAAATATTCCTTCGTAATCCAGTCCATCTTCGCCCTTGAACCTGATAGACCACTTTTTCAACTCATCCGGTCGTGCTTTCATAACGTCAGCGTAACTGTCCTCCAAAATCATATTCCGTCGCAGCGTGACTTCCCGTTTACCCTTCGTTGGTCGCATCGAAGGCTGGCTATGGTAGTAAATGAGCTTGCGATTAAAGTCGCGCTGGAACTGAGACACATCAAAATCCGGATGTGTGGATAAACGTGGATCGTCCCATGAGGTCGTGCGAGTTTTGTGATCTACGAAGTAGGGTCGGCCGGTAGGAGTGACACGCATTTCCCATCCGGATGGTAAGGGGCCCAAGGGCCCAAGATTGGCGTTCGTGGCAGCTAGTCCTGATGCAACTGCAGTGTTGGCAGGTCGAGGGTCGTTCCATGTTGTCGTTTTGTGGTTGTGATCTACAAAGTATGGTCGACCCTCTGGCGTGCGGCGCTCCTCCCAGCCTGCCTGGAGGGGAACATCGGTGGAAGTGCTACCTGAATTGACAGCTTGTGGTTGCTGAAAGGCAACAGGAGAGGACACTGAAGATTGTGACTGCTATGGGGACTCGGTACAGCTCCATGCCGTATTGCGCAGATTGTGACCTACATTGCATGCTCTCCTACTGCTTGGATCAATGTGGTGCTCCCAGTCGGGTGAAAATAAGCCATTCTCTTCTTCGTTGATTATAGGGCCATTGCCAGTAGGCTGAGTTTCTTGATGGGATCGTGTTGTTGACATTGGTGACGTTGGGGAGACGCAAATATACAATCTGCAGCTGTAACGACTTACGAATCTTAGCGCCTCAGATTTACTTAGTTTTCTTGTTTCTTTGTTCTTCTTCTTTTAGATGTTCGTTTATTCCCCTGCCGTACGTAGAAAGTATATAAGGACGTAGATACTTTCTGTATTTTTCTCCAGTCTACCTCGTACAGAGATTTTTGGCAAGTTCTTCCTGAGCGACTCGAAAACAACCTCTAATCGAGAACGGACTACCGTGTGGCCGAACGCACTAGCATTCCGTCACAGCAGCGTACCAGCCAAGAGGAAAGCAAGCTGTGGCTTGATCTGGCTGGATTGATAAGATGTTGGAACTGGCGCCCACACTCATCGGGCGTGAGGCAGCGCTCAGCCGCTGATTGACCTACCACGATAACTACACGTATACCATTTCGTTCAAGCTCCTGTGTACGATTTTCGGTGGTCACCAATCTAGAGGTACGCATACCATTCCACAATCATCCATCTAAGATTGGCATGCATGGACTTATGCAGAATGCGCCTGATCAACATAAAATCTTTTCTCGGAAGGGAGGAATTGATGAGAGAGAAAAAGCCGGTGGATCGTCGAACCAAGGTCCTCGAGTTCCGCGATGACGAAACCACAGACTACGCGATCTTATCCCACCGGTGGATCGAGCAAGAAGTCGACTATGACGAGATGACTCAACTCGCAAAGATGGAAGAGGAGGAGAGAGATGACATTCGCCAGCGTGATGGCTATCGAAAGATCCTCGATGGCTGTGAGCAGGCTAAGAGGGACGGGTACAAGTGGCTTTGGGTCGACACCTGCTGCATAAACAAGGAAAGCAGCGCAGAGTTATCCGAGGCAATTAATTCTATGTACCGGTGGTATCAAAACTCGAGGATATGCTATGCGTACCTCCACGACGTCCCCGACTCATCCTTTCCCGCTTCGAGTAACATGACAACATATCCCGATTTCAATGGCTTCCCGGAGTGGTTCTCGCGTGGGTGGACCCTACAGGAGATGATAGCACCGAGCAATGTTCAGTTCTTCAACAAGTATTGGCAGCCCCTCGGCGACAAGAGGTCCCTTGCACATGCCTTAGCAGACATCACTCGTGTTCCACAGCGTATATTGATGGATGGTCTTTCCTCCAATCGTCCCTGCGTTGCTCAAATTATGTCATGGGCTGCTAATCGGACAACGACACGAGTCGAGGACAGAGCTTATTCCTTGTTGGGCCTGCTGGATGTAAATATGCCGATGTTGTATGGAGAGGGGACGAAAGCGTTCCACCGTCTTCAATTGGAAATCATTCGCATGTCCAACGACCAAAGTATCTTCGCGTGGAGTTTCAGAGGGAGTGGGCGAACTGGGAGTATCCTTGCGGACGATCCAAGCTTTTTCCGGGAGTGTTTTGAAATGGAGCTGATGGACCCGGATGAATTTATCCAATCACTCGAACTTGCCATCCCAGAAGAAGAGCTACGGTCGATCGAGAAAGATCGCCTTGGTGTATTCCCCATCACTAATCGCGGCATACAAATCTGGCTGCCTCTCCGTCCTTTGAATGTGTCTCGCTCTGTCTTCAAAGCCTGGCTCCCATGTCGCACTCATCCGTCGTTACCACTAGTGTCAATCACACTGGCTTTGTGGAAATCCAACTACTATAGATATGACACATCGCTATGGGAGGCATTTCCTACAGAGCGAACACTACAGTTCCATCAAGTCTATCTCACATACCAAGGCACACCGCATCGTGACACCACATTCGAAATCGATGACAGTGCGATAACTGAGAATGGGCTCACCTACTGCGGCATGTACCCATCGGAACTCACAGGAAACACACACACGCTTACCAGCACTGATCCTTTTTATATCAAAGTCTATATTGATAGTCAAGCTGACTGTCACTTTGCAGTTGGCTATGGGCAATGCTTTGGCCAGGATTGGATACATTTCGTCTTTACGGAACATGTCAGTACAAGTAACAGACGTTCATGGACGGACTATGCCAAAGAAGAATACAAGAAAATGTTGGTCAGAGCGCCAGAGCGTGCGCAGTCCATGGCCGAGGTGTGTTCTCGAGGTGAACGCGATGGTCGTCTCTGCATTACGCGAGCCCGTCTCCCTCGGTCAACTTGGACCGTGCGGACTTCTTGCGTTATGTGGGAGAACTCAAGGAGATGTGGAGTTAGGATTGAAGTATTTCAATATCATGGTTTCAATAATATATCTGGAGAATGGAAATGCTCCCGTGTTGAGGTAGGTGGATCCTTCTTTGTGCACACACAGTAGTGCCTTTCTGGCACTGATATTATTTTTTATAGGGAACTGACGACCCCGATTGTGACATGCGGGGCCTGATGTTATGCCACCGTTCAAGTAAGTGGTCAGGGGGTAGGTATATGCTACTTGCAGATGGAGTCTCTGTTGAATTTACCTCGACACCCGATGGGGCAAAGGTGAGCGTGTGTGCCTTCCATACTTTTGTGAGTCTTACGAGAACAGCTGGGGGACTATGGTCACTTTGTGAATTCCAAGGACTTTCGTTGCGAAGGAAACGTCTTTGCAGACCTCAAGTCACTTTCTTTGAACGCAGACCTGACCCCGAGGCAGTACAAAATACTTGCAAAAGATGAGCACGAAATGACTGACTGGGTGCTAGTCCACCACGGGCTCAACCTCTCGGCTTCTGATAAATTTTTCTACCTATACAAACCAGTTGGCTTGTCACTTCCGCGTCACCATCATCTTAACTCATTGTTGGCCGACCTCTCTACCCGGCTCACCAATAAATATCTCATTACAAGGGTCGTACAAGGTGGTGATAATAGATGTCAGTCCATGTGCACCCACCTGTTTCATCTCATGTGTTCACTGTCTCATCATTGGATTAGTTATGGACACCAATCGCCCCATGATCAGAACCCCTTTGTGCACTATCGAACAGCCATTTGTTTGGCACCGAGATGGTGGTCCTGGTTCTGCATCGGATCCAGAGATATATTGATGGGGTTGACTTTGTGGTTAGTTGTTCTCTGACTAGCTGGTTTTGCCCCATATCTCATATATATATTGTATCTGGAATCTAGAATTATCACTTGGCTGGAGTTGCAAAATGCTAACTATAGCACACCACACTCCAATTCAAGCCACATAGTTGTACATAGGATATGTTATACTATAGACCTAGGGGGCTGTATACTTTTTTAAATTTTGAATGCAACTGTGAATAAGGGGAAATCAATATACTGCTTAAAAGGGGTCCTTTTCAGAATAACTCACCAGGGTTGAAATCAAATCACACCAGAAAATCACACAAAGCTATCTGGGGACTCTTAAGACACTTCCCTACTTCCTGCAAAATTTTTGGGGGCTACCAATGTCAGAATATTTAGTTGCTATATGTCAAACTCACAAGACACCTTTAATTGACAGTAATTACATTTTGATATATTGGATTCTACCTACAGATAAATAGTTCGTAGTTTTCACCTGTACTGGTATCGCGTTTGGACCTGGTTCGCACCCATCCATCCATCGTGGTCACCCGATTGCCCCAACCCGCGAATTCTAACAACTAAAAGGACCCTTCGATTGTGATCGTTGTTGCAATAATGTGATGCAAGAGTGTGACAATACAAACGGAGCATAAGGTGTGACAACCCTCAGTTTCGTAGATGGGAACATTTTGCAACTCTGTCATTTTGTGTCCAAAAACCGGCATCTCTCTGGCATCTTCTACATCACATATATCATCTCTATTTCTATCAGAAGTTTTTCTGTACGTGTTCCTCTACGTGCGCATGTATTTTTCATGGTATCTATTGATGTGGTTGTGTAGTTCTGAAGCAGTATTTTTTGGTGTTGCAACTCCGGCCAAGTGATAGTATTGCATACGTAGTGGTCTGGGGGCTGACTAGGACTAGTTCGTAATACTTGTACAACCATAATATGGCGTTCTAAACAAAGTGATCTATGAATGCATGCGACCAGAGCACAACAGCCAGTGGCATTCTAAATACTCCTACATGACTCTATCGACAGGTACAGAAGACGTAACCTGATAGAACGGTAGCGACACTCGAAAACAACATGAAACGCACTTTCTCTCTTCGAAGAGTTGCAGCCATGCACACAAGTCCGCTGGGAGTGTGCGAGAGAGAACTCTTGCGGGGTTTCCATCTGGATACTACGTTCTAAGCACCAAATTCCGATGGAAGGAACGGAGCGTGTAGCCACTGTAGAGTAGTATTGTTGATCCTGGAGGACAAGTGATCTGCTCACATCCGTGATACAGCCACGTCCACCTTATACTCCATCAAGACACACCAATGTATTACTGTCGTAGCAAGTCATGAACATGTAATGAGTGCACTGCAACACATGAATATGCACAAGAAAGGGGTCAGGAGCTGTTACAACAAGTAGGGTATTGTAGAATACGGAGAGCATAGATGATATAGATACATCCGCAAATGAGAAGCATGGGGTACAAGACCGAGCATGCAGGATTCCAGTGGAATAAGAGGGAGCGAGATCACTCAACAGCAAAACCTTCCGTTTCCCTGTATTACAAAAGACGGTTAAGTATCATGTAAGACGACCAAATATTGTGTTCCTCACTCTATCGCAAAAAGTAGCTTCTTTTCGAGACTCTCCAGGTCTTCATAAGGTGGAAGCTCGATCCTATTGAAGCAGGTGTGACTCCGGGGTAATTGGGACGGGTCGCCAGACTTGTCGATCGTGAATCTTCGAGGACCATCAGAACCTTGCAGATCCTTGAACCCGTTCACAGGTAATCTTGAAGTTCCCGTTACGAATTGCAGCAAGCGCGATTTACGTTCTGCGGGCCAACTGCGGACTACTTGCCAGAACCACTCGATAACCTTGTCTGATTTATCGTAACCCCGATAGTCTGTATATGAAATCCAGTCGTCGCTGTGTCCATGAAATAACCGGTCAATCATAGGAACCGAACGAGTGAATGGCTACATACGTGTCAATCTCAGGGACTCCGCCAACCAAGAACTCGAGTTCGCGTTCGTCGAAAACAGTGATCAAATCCAGGGGTATCAATTCCTTGAATCCATCCATGAATGCGTTGAATTGGTCCCCGACCCTAGTTTTTATGCGGTATTCCACCATGGCATCGACATATTCCTTCTTGTTGGCTTCAGTGACAGTAATGTCCACGCCTCCAGGTCTCAGCTCGACCTCACGAATTTCACCAAAACGGTCCTCAGTGGTCGTGAAGTTCAGCTCTAGAACATCAGTAATGTCATTGTTCCTGCATTTCGCCACCGATTTCATCAAGATGCCTATGCACTCGAGAAAATGAACTCACAACATCCACACCATGCTTCGATGCAGCTCCGCATCAACACCTTCAAGATCAGAAAGTGACGGCTTCTTTCCCAAAATCAGCTTGTAGAAGCTTGGCACGAAATAAGCATCCAAAAAGCGGCGATGGAATATAGTAAGTCCCACGATCCTGCCGATGAATTTGAAGTAGGACAAGTGTTCTGGGTTGATCCCAGACAACCAATTGATTTGCAGAGTGTAATTGTCATGTGCCGAATATTGGAAAAGACCATAGGATGGATCGAAGACCTCATGGGAAAGTAAGAAGAACCACTCTCTGCACGAGATGAGTGATTAAGCGTATGGCGAAAAGCCAAGTAGCATACCTAGATACACCTCCGTAATCCAGACCATCTTCGCCGTCGAACCTGATGAATAACCGCTTTTTCAACTCATCCGGTCGTGCTTTCATAACATCAGCGTAACTATCTTCCAAGATCATATTCCGTCGTAACTTGATCTCCCGTTTACCGTCCTTCGACCGCATAGAAGGTTGGCTCCGGAAGTAAACGAGCTTGCGTCTATAGTCGCGCTTGTACTGAGGAGCACTGGAATCCGGAGCGGTGGGTAAGCGTGGATCGTCCCATGAGGTCGTGCGCGTATTGTGATCTACGAAGTAAATTCGGCCTGCAGAGGTAAGACGCATTTCCCATCCTGATGGCAAGGATCCAAGATTGGCGTTCGTGGCAGCTGGTCCTGAGGCAGTTGCAGTGTTGGCAAGTCGAGGGTCGTTCCATGTGGTCGTTCTGTGGTTGTGATCTACAAAGTATGGTCGACCCTCCGGCGTGCGGCGCTCCTCCCAGCCTGCCGGAAGGGGAACAGCAGTATAAGTGTTGCCTGAGTTGGCAGCTTGTAGTTGCTGAGGGACAACAGGAGAAGACACTGAAGATTGCGAGTGATGTAGGGACTCTGGACGACTCCACGTCGTACTGTGCCGATTGTGATCTACATAGTATGCTCTCCCACTGCTTGGATCAATGCGGCGTTCCCAGCCAGGTGGAAGTGGACCAAGCTCGTCTTCATAGATTGCCTGTAAGTTAGGACTATTGTTGGTAAGCTGAGTGTCTCGGCGGGATTGTGTGCTTGACATTGGTGACGTCGGGGAAGGTTGCGAATTCGCCGTCTGCGGCCGAGGGGAAAGCGGTGAACTGCGGCTTGAGGCAGTTATCGGTGACACCTGAGCAACTTGCTGTGAAGGCTCTGATCGAAGTACCGGCGAACTTCTATGTGAACGAAGGTTGGGGGTGGAAGGATCGGACAAACGCAAGGAGGAAAACGAAGTAAGTATTTGATCTGCGTGATCTTGTTGCCCCGTATTGGCCTGTGGAAGGGAGAACGAAAAGAAGAGTTTTCCGTAAACTGGGGAACCACTCGAAGATTGTGCTAGATCTCTGTCAATCAAACCTAGAGGCTGTGAATTGGCATGCGCATGGTAGACACAGCAAAGAACACACGATGGCCGTTTGTGGAATACTCCAAAGCTTCGATACCCGCAATTTTGACCAACCCCAAAAAACCCTGATCCCTTTTCTTGAATCTGCGCTGGTCGAAGATCTGGATATTGATGGTGGAGGAGCGTTTGATAGTACTGGGCGTTTAGGAGGGTGAAGGTGAACCACACATCCGGAAAGGGAAAGAGGGACCTACATATCAAAGTGCTGGTTCCAGGTAGGACTGAGTGAACGCTTAATAGTGTTGGTGGTGTATGTCTGGTCACCGTCTACCGATACAACCGCAAAGGGGTCAGGAAAGCTGAATACCTCTCTCTTGACAAGGGAGTTCGCTGCAAGGACTGAACATGTTGATCATCAACGGGCTGTACAGAACAAGAACAATGGCATGATTAGAACGTACCGGTAATTCTGACTACGCTGACATCCTCTTCGGCAGACATCTCCCACAGCGACAGAGGGGACTGGAGATTCCAGTGAGGAATGAGACTCGAGTAGGAAGGAGATGAAGGAAAGGCGTCTGACTTCGCACCCGCACTTGATGCCAATAGTCACACACTACAGACAAGCGCTAGTTTCATAAGGTTAGATCGATACAAACCAGAGCTGACCTAAAGCGAAATAATGACCGTCCTAAACCCCAGTGAGGGTCAGAGAGGGTCAGTGCTCGGACTCCCTGCTCGATGGCCTGGTTCAGTGTTGCGGTCGCTGCGCTCAGGGATCAATAGGGCTGCACGTGACAACCCATCGCCATCATCGACTTTTCGCGACGACCAGTGTCTATTATCTACAGTCTGCAGTGGCTTTCACAGGCATGGCCAGTCAATCGTATGTATGTGTGACATGCCAATGGGTGGCAGGAAACACAGCTTAACTTGAGGCAGAAGCAACCCACTCTATCCGCCCGTTGTCGGACCATCTCATTAATTATTCGGTTGTGATGATCAGACGGTAGCATCATCGTTCTGTCGAGAACAATTCTCTTGCCTTCATTTCGGTTGTCTCAGGTTCCTGTAAATGCAGACTCCTGCAGACTGCTTCTAGTAATAGTAGAAGTGAGAAGCTGTCAACTCTGGCAATATGCCTCCCATGTTGAACTTGGACCAGCTGATGGGGTAATCGGCTATAAAGCATTAGGGGTGGGCATCGTGTTTGTAACGCTTCAGGCGCCTGTGCCGACCTCGAGGTGCTGTGGATTCTTGTGCTCATATATTCCAGTCGTGTTTCGCAGAATCAGAGCATCCACACTACTTACTTCCATATCACCGACCACGGACAGGAGCAAGCTCTATGGAGAAAACGGACAGTCAAGAGAGTACCACGATCACTTTCGAGTGGGCCCTTCGAGGACTCAAGAATCTATTTGAATCTAGGTCTGTTAGTCGTTACTGCCCAATTTCCGTGGAAATCAAAGTGCTGACTTCACGAGGCAGCAAAGGTGATTCGAAGTCGAAAGTAACAAAATCAGTGAGGTTTGGGGGCGGGAGATGGCAGGTAGGCTATGTCCTTACGCCAGAAGTTGACCATCAACGTTTGGGGATCAGATCCTCTTCTATGCAAATTCAGGAACGGAGAATGGTGCATATGTGAGCCTGTATCTGTCCTGTGAAGTATGTCGATTGCCAGCTTTGTCACTGGGTCTTTCTGATGTTCATCACGCATAGCCCACTGCAGATGAGAAGGATAAGGCGCTCGATGGAAAGTATGTTCCCTGTCCTCATATTAACGGTTTACCGATCCTTACCCTCACCACGAGATGGGTTCGTGAAGGAGTTTACAAGTTCACCTTTGAATTACGAAGGTCAGTTTCAGTTTGCAAGGCTGTCGTCAACTACCCGTCACGTATCCGTCTAGCTTGGGGAAAGGGATGATGTTTAACATCAAAGAAGCACACAACCATTCTTTCTCCTCCAAGGAAAGCTATAATAATTACTGTAATATGCAGTCCGTTGGCTCACTATGATATGCTGCAGACAGCAAATTGGGGATGGTAAGCCATCTTGGCTCGTAAGATCTATTGTCGGCTAAACCCACCCATTAGGGCCCAGTTCGCACGACGAGACCACGTTTACTATAACTCCCATGCCGTGAAAGAGGCAGATGCACTTCTGATTATCTGCACTATTACGTCCTCTCCGCAGGCCCCAGTACCGCCCCCTCATACTCCTATGCAATTCGTTCCGAAGGACTTTTTGGAACGAGTTGGGGCACTGCTCGATGATCCTCTCTACTCTGATGTAGAGTTTATACTCCCGAAGAAAGGGGGATCGAAAGAAACCCGAACAATATACGCCAACAGAAAGATTCTTGAGCGTGCAGACTACTTCCAGTCGAGTATGGACGTCACCAGGTAGATCGCACGCCACTGACCATTTATCAGTGTTTAGTTCCGGCTTTGCCGAAGCTTCGACAGATGATGGGGTGCTACGATCCCAAGTAGACGCAGATGACATCGATGCCGCGTCTGACTACGTGTACCCCCGTCAATACGAGGATTCGGACGACGAAGACGAGAACCTCCCAACAGAGGTTCTGGATGAACCCAACTTAGACGGTGCGATTGAGACCGAATATGCGTCTGGTTCTTCAACCCCAACCCGCGTTGAAACAAGCGTTATTGAACCGGTTGAAGATTCGAAGGACACGGGGAACTCCTCGCCTCAAGATGACGTCCCTGTGGAGGGAGAACGCAATGTCAAGCGAAAGACATCCCATCCGTCTTCCCCGAGAAGCGTGACCGTTCCCCTTAAAACTGAGCCCCTTCAGGCTCAACCTAGTGTCCCAGCAGAAAAAATAGACATCCCCGGACCGAAAAAGATGCGTGTAGTCATAAAAGATGTCGCATACGCGACGTATAAAGCTGTACTCTACTATGTAAGCCATCAAACTCTAGGCATATCCCAGAAAGGTCTTACCCGGTGTTTCTAGATATATACAGACGTCATCGTCTTTGCACCACTCTCATCTTCTTTCACTGCCTCAGTATTACAACAGAGACATACAGCCACTGCACCCACGCACAGTCCATCGGAGAGCCAATCCAACCTTGTCGACAACCAAAAAGCATCTACTCACGTCGAGAATCCGACGACCCGGCGTGAATGGATCAAGAGGTGGCAACAAAATCATTCAGCCCAGCCGCCACCATGCTCTGCTAAGGCTGTTTATCGTCTGGCTGACAGTACGTTTCTCATACCCACATGGTTAATGCATTGCATGGTCACGGTTATTTCATATCCGTTTCGATAAATGCAGAACTTGGTCTTCTTGAGCTGAAAGAGCGGGCATACCAGGTGATCCTTCCCGGTCTCCATCCTCGACATATTACTGACACCTTCACCCAGTACATCCAAAAATCGCTTAGTGTAGATAATATACCCTATGAAGTGTTTTCTCCCTTCTCAGCGGCGTTTCCCGACATCAGGAGAGTTCAAGTGCACTTCTTCCTTGAACACTGGGGAGATGTCCGAGCGTCCGAAGCGATGCGGACCGTGTGGCAGCAGATTCGGAACGGAAGACACCCAGGCTTCGAAGAAGGTGTGTACCACGTGGTTAAGCTTGTCCTCAAATGATGCTGATGTGGGATGACATCAGTTTGGCCTGTCATCGCGCAACACCTCGAGTTCAACCCTCGTTCCGGAGCATCAGCAGAGCCTGAGGGTTGAAGCTGGCAGTACTGTTGCACACGAACTATTTGATAAGTACATAGTTTATCAGGAGATCCACTCCTGATGTCAGTGTATATAACGACTTATACATGGGACACTAGCAATGATAATGTTCGTTCGTTTCTAGTTTCCTGGTTCTGGGTTTATCCAATACGGCATATCCAGTGGGACTCGAAAGCACATCTAGGCTTCTTTTGACGTCAGAGCGGTGGCCGTGACCTCGGTGATGGAGAAACAGGGTCAAATTTATGTTGTACTGTATCATGATGGGATGGCTAAAAGCCAAACCCGGTGAACAGACGGGGAAACGGAAGCCGCAGAGGATAGCGGACTTCTATCAAGCACATTAAAAATTGTTACTCGACGCTCGTGAGACTGCCAAAGTCCGTCGCATCCGTCCCTGACACGCTGACCGTCCCATCTTCGTCCTCATTGCCATCATCAGATGTGTCTACATCATCATAAATATTCGCCCCTCCACGCTCACGTCCACCTCTTGCAGTATTATTAGAATGGGTGATGGTTGCAGCTGAAGTTGACCCATGTCCTAGCGAGTACAGACCTGGGCTTGTTGCCCCGTTACCTTGTGGCATGAGACCTTGGTTGAGTTCGGGGAAGCAAATACATCATGACGGAGGTGACGAATCACCATTCAGAAAGGAGCCGGAGCGGCCTACAGGAGGTGTTCTGGTAGACGACCCTGGTGTGAGTGTTGATCGTCTTGGTCCCCCATGGCTTGTTTCATTGAGCCGAGTGGGGCGTGGATGTGCCATCACGGGGTGCTGGTGGGGCCGATCGAATGAAGACTTGCCAGACTCCGCTGCCGGAGTAACACGAGACGCATCAGCGGGTATAAATGCCTCTCGGTCTTCTTGTTCCTGGACATCAGGGAGGGCACTTCCTTGCTTTCTGTCTACGGACTGTGACGGAATGCGATGGATGTATCCAAACCTGGGAAATATGATTGAAGCGGAATGAGGGATTGTCCAGGGTCGATGAAGAACAGTGCACACGCACCCAAAAACACACCCAAGAAGCCCTTCTCCGCCCCAATGGCGATTAGGTACGAGGACCACCTCCCTGAGGTTACTGTGTTATTGTGAGAATGGATAATCATGAGAGAAGTAACAAGGCCGACATACTCGAAGTCGTACGAGTAAACATATACCCGCAAAGGTTTGTCGATATGCTAAAATATGATTATCAGGAAAATTATTTGGCTGCTGCACAAGGCACCATACAGCTTCGACCACGTCGTAGAAGTCATTCTCGGCCGCAAGGACACCCCCCGACCAACCAATTATCCAGTCGCCGTAAGGAACGAGCCCTGCACTTTCTGCGGGGCTTCCCTCTAGGACTTCTAGCACATGCCATACATTGTCCATTGCACCTTCGAACTCGCACATGCGCATGCTGAGTCCGAGTAAGGACGGTTGGGCAGGGACATCAGAGTCGTCTGGGAGGGCAGCAGCCTGCTGCGCAAGTGCCCAGCCCCGCGAGGGAACGATCGGTATCACTGTCAAATAAAGCAACTCGTCTCCCTCATGGATAATGTCCTTCATCATATGGGGCGCACCTCTTGTTTCACGCGTCTTCCCGCTCCAGACGAGGAGATCAAGCACCCTGTTCTCGTGTTCCTCTACAATGCGTTCCAGCTCGGCTGCATCCAAGTCTGCGTCACCAGAGAACGAGTGTTTGCCATTGAAGCCAACGATGAAATCAAAGAAGGCCTCGATTGAGGTTTGTGAGGCTGGCGAGCCAGGCGTGACACGGAGGATGTGGAGGGCGTAAGTTGTGGATGGGGCCTGTGCATTCGTCGATTGTCCTGCACCCATGCTTGACTAGTAGGCAGTGCGTGTTGTTTGGTCTGGCGGTAAGGTATTAGTGAACTTTGCATGGACCAAAGTTCAGCCACGTGGTATCAACCTAGCGGGCAGAATTGGCTATGATACAAACTTCGATGATCCCTCGCAGAGGCACTCAACCTCACTCAATATGAACTATCTCCCTATCTTCCTCTAGGAGGATAGTCTCTTAGGGGACCAGACCATTCTATGGCATCGTGAAGATGCGCGTCACATGAGGAGCCACACGTGTGCAAGCCAAACTTCCAAACTTGATAACAGTGTAGGGGACGACCTTGGTCCAGGCATGTCTCCAGACTAACTTGGCAGGACTGACCCGGCTCATGCACTGGTATGGACCGTGAACTAGCGGGGGAGATTGGACATCATCCGCTGGGTACTACTTGGTCCCACCTGATTTGCAAAGTTGGTCCGACTCACACGCTAGTAAGTGTGGATGCTATACTGGTATTCTATGTGTGTGCCAGTCCGGACAAGAGGCTTCGAAACGGTGTTCAACATTCAGCGTTACAGGACAGCACTTCCCCATCCAGTGCATGCCCGAAACATGAGGACACTGATCTGAATATGGAGCACCTAAAACAGACCTAGGATTGATTGGCACTGCCACATTCTGGAAGATGATGGTCATGAAGACTGCGTTTCTGTTGAGAACGGACGAGAGCAGAAAATAGTCTCGGGTCAAATTCGTGTCCTTTTATGGAACGCCCCTGTCGATGCAATCCTGCTCCGTAGGAGATATCTAATAGGTTAGTGACGGGATTGTCTATGACCTCTCGACATCAACTTTATGTTGTAATTCAATCTTTCAAAGGACCCTGCTAAAATTCGCTCTACCTTGCTCATCTAAGTACGTAATAGTTTTATTTCATCACCTTCCTAGTTCTTGCATTTCTTTGACGCGGTATGGAAACTATGCAAGACTCAGAGTCTAATAGACCAAGCACGCCTTTCACGATGGTACTCCGATAGTACTCTGATTGTATAAACCACTAAGTAACAAGGATCAACAAAGACATGCATATAGTATTTTTACAAGTTACAGGCACGAGTGCCAACAATTTATATCACACATATCACGCCTAACCATCATAGTGGTATTTAGATATCACGAAAGAAATAAACGAACCTTCGGAACTTGATTTAAGGCACACTGCAACAGTCTGCGACACTCGATAAAAGTTAGCACACTAGTTGCACGCACTTAAGCTCCATCCCTCTTGTGCCTCAGCTCGACGAGCCAACTTGTAATGTCCGCGACAGCACGATTGATGTCGGACTGCTTACGCGACATCTCGAGCTGGGTAAGCTCAATGTCGCGTTGGCGGCTCTCGATCAATAGGATGAGTTCACGCTCGGACATAGTCGTGGGTCTGTCATGATATGGGATGTAGGGGTAACTCTGCCGAGGGAAAGGAGGAGGAGAGAGAATAGAGGGGGTGTAAGTCTGGTTGCTACGTGGAGAATCAGGGGCCCTGGTCATCATATGAGGTTGGGGGGGAGGAGCGATAATGATTGGAGCGGCCCAGCGTGGACTGCTATCAGCGCTTAGAGGAGGTGAAGCTGTCGGAGAAGTCGTGTTTGAGGTCGTATTTGAATCGCGAGCAGGTGCCGACTTCAAAACATAGGGGGTAATGGCAGGGGGGGAAGGAGGGCAACTTGGGGGGTAACAGTGGCGCCAACGGCGGATGGGGGGAAGAGGAGACGGGGGTGGAATTGCCGCTGGAACAGTGGGAAAAGTAAGGGTGTGACCCTCTCCTGGTTTAGGGGTATCCTGTGCCTAGGGGTGGAGTCATTAATACCCTTGGCCGCCCATATGTGGCGCAGACACTCACTGGAATACCGCCCATGCACCACTTCAGGCTATGCTTTCCCTTGTTCCCTGTTGGGTTTCCGGTTGCTTCCGGTTTGCTGGTGGACGCGGGCTTCCTGTTGAAGTTAGGTAGGAGTTCGTCATCCCATCCCATCAGAGGGTCTTCAAGTTGTTTGCACTTCTTGTGGACATCTAGGATGAGTTTCTCAAGGAGGGGCGATGGTTTGACGGGGCGCAGCCTTGCCGACTCAGTCTTGGAGTCGAGATCTTGCAATTCAGCCTAAGTGCCAGTGAGCAGCGCTCGCTCAGACATTTAACATATCTACCCTACCATAGCTGAGTGCCAGCTATCCAACCACATATCAATCGTCTCTTCTTTGCTAGAGATGTCTGGGCATGACCTTGCGGTATCACCCAAGCGCTTCCACATCGAGAGCCAATCCTGGTCCAGTTCTTCTTGTGTGCACTGGACTGTCGGGGCTGAGTCGTTATCTGGCATGAGGTAGCTGAAGGCAGGCATGGTTGTGGATGTGGTTGAAGGAGAACAAGAGGGTCCTTGGCTTGTTTATATCTAGGCGCTCCTGCCCACAGCATCCTTCCAAATATGGACATACCCCTTTGTTGTTATTTGTGTTTGTTTTGTTTTCCATCCCAATTTTCGTCCACAAGCAGTCGCGTTCAAGCAGGCGACGTGGATGCGGCATGCGGTGAGTGTCCGCTATTGATGACGAACGAAACAAACTCATGGTTTTGTAGCTAACTTATGTTACTTTGTCGCCGTATTCTCCGACCGCACGTTCTGAACCCCTCAGTTCTACGCTCTCTAGAAAACCATTCGCACCATGGAAGACTTGCCATTGTTAAACTTAGTCTCAAGGACGCGAGATTTGTTTCATCTAATCGCAGTAATGACCTCATCATATCCACTACATCATTCCAGGATCAGGCCATGTCGCAGCCAAACATACCTCCACCTACTCCCAATAGCTCATCCCACCCCGATCCCGATCCCGATCCCGACCTACTTGCGACCGTGTTGCGCGTATCGCGTTACTCCCACCCGACGAAGGGTGTCAAGGAGTTCAAGACCGTCGCAGGCAAGACCATGGTCAAGGAGAGCGAATGCAGCCCCTTTGAAGCGTACATGCTCCTCCGCGCGCAGATCCCCCATCTCGCAATGTCTCTTCCAACCGAAGTGCTCTGTTGTATCGCGCAAGGCGCGGTCAAGCATGGATGTCAGGACCTCGTGGATAGTATTGCAGCAGACATATTGGACAACGAGATCGATGCTGTCGGCCTCACCTCTGTCGGTGCTGACAGCTTCAATACCAGCACTGATATTAACATTACCACTTTCCGGAAAACCTACTCGGATAAGGATTATAGAAATTATGCCAGGGACACCTTGCAAGATCGCGCTCAGGTCGCAGCAGCTCTCCTCTGCGTCTCACCCCGTCATTCCCGTTTGCTAGCAAAACGCAAAGTCTACGCACTTCTCCGCCTCGTCAATTCAGCGGGAAAAATTGATTCGCTTCCTGTCGTTGCTGCCTGTCATGCTATGAAGGCCATCTTTGACGACCCTCGTCCAGAGCCGTGCGACCAGCACGTCATCAACATTGCTCTACCTCGTTTCTTGGAGTGGCTTGGGTCATGGCGTGCCCCAACGGATGCTCGTGCATCGACGTATAAGCCCTCCGAGACCATCCTGACAGCGTATGGTGTTGTGAATAGGCTCCTTGTACTTGAAGAGAAGGAGAATGCCTTGGCGCTTTTCCGCGTCCTTACGGAGAATCATCATATTCCCGCCGAGATGTTTCAGCAGGGCGAACTGGCAACCAAAGATGATTTTGGTACTATCATACGAAGCGTGCTTGCGAGCGCATGCGTACATTGGGGATGGCACCATCTGGCGGTGGAGCTGATGACTACGATGTTCAAGACTTGGAACCAGGAACCTCAACTCGAACGAAGCACCAGTGAGAGGGAGAGGTTCATATTGCGTATGCTCAGCCTACTGCATACTGCCATCGAGTCATGTACCGCCAATCATCTACGATATTGTGCCATTCTGATGTGCCTACTCGCACGGAGTACGGCACGCGTGGTCATCCCCGAGCCCACGATCGGATTATTTTACTACCGCGCGCGACTTCTTCGGGATGGTTTGTCGGCGGAGATGTTCTACGATTGCACACAGTCGCCCAAGGTGCTCCGTACTACAAGGTACCCACCGCCGAAGGGTATGACGTTCGTATGGCTGATGAACTACCTCATTAAGGAGAAGCATAATGTCCATCTTGCACGGTTGCTAGCGAAGCAGCTCGTCGAACAGCCCGTACCAATCCCCCCGAATGAGCGTGGTACGCTCGTTGCGATGGTCGCGAAGAGTGGATTTGCTGAGTCTGCTCGTGCGCTATGGGAGCGATACGCTGTCGGGAATGACCCTGAACTCGTTATCGGGAATGCGGCGACGATGATCCGTATGGTTTCTCTATTCGCAAACCTCGTTTCTCGAACGCGGCGCAAGCTGGAGGAATTAGAACGAGACACGGACGCCGATCAATGCAAGGGGGCTATCCAGGCGACGGAGGCGAAACTGGCTGATCTGTCGGAGTTTTCGCAAGGGGTGGTGCTTGCCTTCCAGAAGTTGAAGCAGCCGCTAGACAAGGCGACACACTCTGATCTCAACGCCCTTGCGCGGGCGTACTTTCTGCTAGGCCGTATGAAACAGGGATTGTTGCCCTATCGTTCTCTGCTGCGGCGAAAAGAGATCCCGGATCTGTACGACATCAATGTGGCACTTTCGGCGGTTTCGCGCCACTCGCCGCGAATGGCTGCGGACATGGTGGATCGAATGATTAGGTGTGGGTTACATCCTGATGCGGTAACGTTCGGTACAGTGATGCACCAGGCCTTGGTGCATGAAGACCTCGAGCTGGCGAGTACGCTTGTGAAGCAAGCGAACGACTACGGGTTGGAGGAGCTGTCGGAAAAGACGATGGCAGCCCTGATCCGCGCGAGTGTGAGTAACAGGGTGGAGACAGCGGAAGCCTTGGAGACGAATCTCAGGCACGTGTGGGAGATTGTTCAGGCGATGCCGCGGACAAGCGTGGTGCGTACTCCGGATATAGGGAAGTGCTGCGTTAGGGCATCTGTGCAGATTGGAAATGCAGAGATGGCGTTTGGATTCTGGAACATGCTGGTGCGATGGAAGGTAGAGTGGAGAGACTGTGAGCAAGCGCAGATGCGACGAGTGATTGGGGAGCTGGTTCGACAACACATTCAGGGGGGGACACTCGGGAAGGATCGAGGTGGAGAGATGCTGCATGCGCTGGGGCTCGGTAGGAGTCTAGGTTGATTTGATTTTCTTTTCTGTTTTTCCTGCCCTCGTAGAAAGCTAATAGGCAAATGAAAAGGGGTCAAATCACAAAACGGGAACAATGGGCCTTGGTAAGGGTCCGCCGGTATCGGCAAGAGTACACTCAAAGTGGCAGTAAGGAACCGTCCGGAGATCGGAACCGTGGTGACCCTGTCCCGTGTGACTCCCACATGGCGCATCATCAATTATCGAGCAGGGCAGTGGCATAGCCCACAGCATCCGAGGGGATCTTGCACAAAGAAATCTCACACCAAGAAGATCTGTAGAGTCAAAAAACAATGGGGGACGACAACAGACAAATACCAGAGCAGAGTGCCGTGGAAGACGCACCACCTTCCCCGATGCAGCACCACCAGACAGGGAGCCTCCAATCAGACGGCCGGAAGATGATGCCCACGTCGATCATAAGAGGGGTTCATCGACCCAAATCAGGAGCGTCTGAATTCAGTACTCCCATTGAAATCAACAAAGCCAGGCGAGTGTTCGTCCCCCTGCGTCGTCCGATGTTTTCCCGCTGTCTATCCTACCCCGCGAATACCTTCCCCACACCATCTCTCGGTACCTACTAGGCTATCACCTGGTCGTCATGTCAATCTGTTTGTTTGTTTTACTCATCTGCAGCCACTAACACACTTTTCTCTTGCTCCAACAGGCGGCAATCCCAGAGTACGTTGTCTTCTCGCCTAGCGTCATCGTGATGTCGCTCAATCCTCGGTGAATTTCTAATAACTTATCCCCATACAGGCTGTGACGCTTGCAGAGCCCGTAAAGTGCGCTGCGTCAAAGACAATAACACAGATCAGAAGCAGCCGTGCAAGCATTGCCTGGCCTTTGGTATACCATGCACTTATGACTATCAACCCAAAAAGAGGGGCCCTCCTAATCTGTTCGTGCACACTCGTTGTACCCTATACCAAGTATTGAGCTGTCACTCAGGTATCTTCGCAAGCTGCAGCAGGCTCAAGCTGTTGCGACGGCTTCCGGTGTCCCACCCGAACACCATGATACTACCCACTCCTCTGAACCATCTCCTTCCGTTAGTCAAGTTTTCACCACCCCACCTCAGTCCGCCGTCTCTACCCCGCTCCATGCTCAAACTCAGCTTGCTGTCATGGAACCACCTCTACTTCCCATTTTGTCCTCGTCTATTTCACCCGCCTCTCAATACCCGTCCTCAGAAGATTCCCCCCGGAGCCACTATCATTCGGTGGCGTCCATGTCCCCCCATAGCTCCTACGGCGGGTCGATATCCAATGATCATGTTGAAAACCATTCGAGAGCGGGTTATGCCACCCACCACCAGCATCGATCACCTTCGGCTGCGATCCCCCCTCCAACTGTTTTCCCTCCGCTCTCGTATTACTGCGTATCACATCGCCTCGAAGACATTGCACCACGAGACACGATACACCTTATCATCGCCCGATTTTTTGACTTCGTGTACCCGCTGACCCCATGTATTCATAGACCGTCGTTCATGGCAGATTTGCACGCAAATCGGGCTGAACGCGACCCCCTGTTTTTCGCACTTGTCATGTCCACTATCGCTTCTACACTGGTGCAGGTCCCGAGGTCGGTTGTGCCGATGGAACGATCGGCGGTGAAGAAGCTTGCGAGGACTTGTTTCGAAGCGAGTAGACATATCACAGTGGCGTCATATGATCCACCTTCGTCGACGCATGTCGTGATTCGGTATTTGTGAGTGCTTCCTTTTCGATAACTTGAGATATCAGCTGTTGAAGGTCTGTTTTTGAAGTGACTGTTGCTACCACTTTTGTACGGGAACAGATGCAACACAACATGCAGCCTTTGGCGAAGCAGCGCACATTGCGGTTACACTGCGCATGCACGAAGAAGCGTCGTACGAGGGTCTCAATCCGATCGAATCTCAAGTCAGGCGGAGGGCGTTCTGGCTACTTTTCGGTGGTACGTCTATTCCACTCACCTAAGTGGAATTGGCATCTGCTGGGTGGATTTTAACTTTTTTGCACGTAGCGGATAAGTCGATGTCGATTCTGCTCGGGCGTCCCATTTGTCTCCGTGATGAAGACTGTACAGTACATTTCCCGAAGGAAATCGACGATGAATAGTACGTTCTACTCATCCTGCCCTTGCTGTCTCGTCATTACCCATCTGCATACAACACAGCATAACAACCAGCGCATATCTCCCTCAACCTCAAGGTAAAACGGCCATCGTTTCAGGGCTTAATTACATCTCTCGGATCTTTGCGTTGCTGGGAGAAATCCTTGTCCGGATCCGTGTCGACAAGCGGTCGCCTCCACGTGACAAGTTCGCGACTGCACGTCTCGAGGAGGTACGGACCCTCCATACACGGATTCTCGAGACGCTCGACCATGCACCGCCGCCATTACGGTTGAAGAGGCGGTTGCCAAGGGGCGTTTCAGTTATTGGAAATACGGGAAGTGGTTGTGGCACGGGTGCAGCCCCTGGTAATGATGTGATTAGAGGTTGTGATTTCGATGATAGCGCGAGTAATCTTGGTAAGGGGGAATATTATTGTGGGACGGGGTTCAGACAGGCAACGTTGGGCGAGGTCAAGGAATTTTTCGACAACCCCAAGGCGTCCCGCGAGGTCGCGCTCAACCCGTTTTTGGTGATGCAGGCAAATGTATATGTGACGCAGGTGAGTTCGGACTGTCCCAGACATATGATAATGCATTCATCGAATTCACGCATAGCAACTCGTGCGATTTGTGATTGAACAATACCGGGATGAACTCGTTACATATATGCAGGGGAGCATTGACGAGTATCGGATGGCTGCAGACAGGGAGGCTGTTGCGAGCGAATTGCTTCATATTTTGCACAGGTGAGATTATTCCTCCTCTTCCACCTCATTGCATGTCTTTGACAGTTCTCTTACATATCAGCATACCCATTCAATCTATCGCCACGAATGGGCCTTCACTGGTTCGTACCACTACTCACGTTAGCTGGTGTATCTCACTAATCATTTGTTACAGGTCCACAAAGTGCGGTTCGTAGCATCTACCCTTTTGGATACGGTGCAGAAGGTGGATTCTGCTCCAGTATCTGCTGCACGTGCGCATGCATATTTATGTGAGTATGCCTCTCTTAATTCCACACTCCTTTTTTAAACTTCTACTTCAGGGGACTTTCTTTCAATTCTGTCAGAGATCGAAAGGAACTATATGTGAGTTGTGTTGGTGACTTATAAGGGGCTGAGCTGATGCAGTTGGTTGTACAGGCTCGAAGATGATCCCACTCAGCAGAGTGCACTGGATAATGGTGTGGGTGTGATGTGAGATACAGTCTCTGCAAACGATTTTCTGGCATGCCTTCGTTTTACTGCTCATTAATTTTGTCTTCCTTGTCTTTCGCTCTCCTGATACCTATACTACGATATCTAAATATCCCTTTCTATATTTCTCCCCGACTCGTCCACCAATCCATAAAATCTTATAGGCTCATAGTTGAATCCCTCTGGACTCTACCCATCCATTTTCGCGTCATGTATCTATATTCGCATATCCGTAACTTTAAAGTAATAGCGAGCACATTATATGCGCACTATGTTACTGTGTGATTCTGTACATCAGGTTCGAGGTGTGCATTGGTGTACGTGGCAGATACGATCCACTGGTGCTCGTCCACGTTCCAATGTCTTGGCCAAGTCAGGGAAATAAGGGGGGACTGATCTAAATGACAAGGAGACAAGGAGAGTACCTGGTTGTTTGACCTTCGATCAACTAGGCACGTATGCGATAGCATTAATTCTGCCCGTTTGGCCCTTTATTGCGGAGTTTTTTATGAACTTCGCTGGTAGCAACGTCATGTACGAGTGCTATCACTACGTTGGGGTGAGATGGTTGACGTGGATAGCTACGACGCGCTACTGGTGGTGGGTATGCCTCGTGCCCATCAAAGGGGGTACATACTACAGGATGGCCGCAGTGGTCTTTCAATTTTCGGGCTCTTTCACGATGCCAGTGCGACGGGTCTCTGGTGCCAAATTCAATTCTCGCACTGCCGGACTCGCACGGATAAAGTCGATGGTGGTGGGTGACAGCATGCGACGACCCTTGGTCTGTGTTTCTTATCGTTGGTTCTTGGTTGGGGGTTTGAGGGTTCCTTGTAACATTGGCGAGGTGTCCGAGGGGTGGAACTATTTCTCTTGGGCTTGAGGCGGACGGTGATAACTATCTCACTCCATGGCTATGGTCACTACAAACCCCTCGATTGAATGTGTTTCATGTTCCACCCGATTTCTGCTACGTGAGGTGATAAAATGTCAACAACTATATACAGTCAACCTTGAGAGTTGACGCCGATCTCAGCCATGTCAGCCTCCGATGCGCGACACGGAGGCGGGAGCAGATCGAATCTTGTACAAATTACCGAGGGTACATCTTAGCACTTGCCTATTCGATGTCTGGTTACTTACTCTTGTACAGATGAAGCTGCTGTATACGATCGACAGATACGTCTGTGGGGATTGGAGGCACAACAACGGTAAGTTCCTCCAGCTGTGGATATATGGATGGGGTACCAGTTGTACATACTACCCCGCTCTTGGTACGAACGTCAATAAAAATGCACCCCAGGATGCGAAATGCCACCATTCTAGTCGTGAGGTTACGCGGGACAGCGACAGAGGCTATCAAGAACATCGTACTCGCTGGTATTGGAAAGCTTGTCATCGTTGACCCGGACGATGTTACCGAAGAGGATCTCGGGGCTGGGTTCTTTTTCCGAGAAGAAGATATTGGGAAAAAGGTGGGTATGCAGACCCTTTTGACGATGGGGCATGGGTCATGTTCAAAACTTACGCCCCTTTTTTTACAGAAAGTGGAGGCTGCCAAAGCCCGGATAGAGAGTCTGAACCCCCTGGTAGCCGTACAAACGATGAGACATCACACGTTGTTGGAGGGAGAATCTCTGGATGCACTGGTCATGACCGTCGACCTGGTATGCGTAACAGACTGGCCTCAGAAGGGACTTGTGAGTGACTTACTCGTTCGGTTTCATGTGTAGGTGGGCACTGACATTAGTGATGACGAAGATTCAAATTAATGAAGTTTGCAGACGATTTGGGAAGCCTTTCTATGCGGGGGGTAGCTTTGGGGCTCTAGGATACATATTTTGTGACCTCCTTAAACATGACTACATCACTCCGTGGGTGATCCAGGCCTTCTCAGGCGATCGCGTACTGACTGTGACGTGGTGAATAGTGATAGGTCTGCCCCAACAGACGCACCAAGGAGTGTGAAAGCGAGTCAAGTGTATTCACCATTGCACATGGCACTGCGCCACCGATGGTCTGCTCTGACAAAGAGGCAGACAAAGGAACTCAATCCTGGTGCCGTGCACACTATACTTGGTACGTACACATGTTATTTTTACGTGTAGCTGACCATCCATCAGCTCTTTGGGAGTATCAAAAAACACACGACGGAAAGTTGCCTGATGGACCGGATGCCACTGCCGAACTCCTTTCCATTGCCAACACGATATTATCGGAGGCAGACGTGAACCGGCAAGCGCTGTCTACGATGCCATCGGAGCTGGTCGAGTATGAATTCCATTCTATGAGACTTCTAGGATGCTAATGCCATGATCCGTAGAAGCATTGGTTCGTCTGCCAGACACGAGTTCAGCCCTGTTTGTGCGGTGGTTGGTGGGATGTTGGCACAGGATATTCTGAAGGCGTTGGCTGCACGAGAGGCACCCATAGCGAATTTTTTCGTGTTTGATGGTACTACTGGGAGTGGTACTGTGGTTAGGATGAACATGTAGGGTAGTGACATTGGCTTGCCATGTATTTCTCGTGAGAAAGTGGAGATGGCTTGTAGGGACGGGCGGCTGCCTGACAGAGCGAGCGGATGTGACAGCAGGCTGTGTCTGCGTTTCTGAGTTGTCCCCTTCCATGCACCGTCGCCAACCATACCAACCTCCACCAACCCCTCAGGATCACTACGCTGCCGTTCCTCAGAGTCCACAAGCACCCAACATGTACAGCTCACAGCCATCATACAACCCATCAAGACCACCAGGCAGATCTTCTTCACGCGGCAGTGTACAGATACACTCTGGGAGGGGCGCGATCGCTCAGGGTGTCGCCAGTGGGGCAATTGGGGCTGGTTATGGACCCTACTCGGTGCGTACAAGACCCGCCATCTCACATTCGCGGTCGTCTAACCCAATAAAAAAATCAACATAGTACAACCCTATGGCCTCGCGCGAGAGTGCATTCAATAATGGCTCGCGATTCAGCGCCCCTCCATCCGAGGTGTCGTCTCTAACGGGTGGCGAGCACATGCCGTCCACCATAGCAGGCAACTCCTCAACCGTCCCTCCTTACGCCTGGGACACAAAGGACCCAGATCTCGACGATGCATTGCATAACCCCGACCCAATACAAGATGCCGCACTGGATAGCTCATTCACGTTGTGTTCCACACGTGGCTGGGTAAACGTCAGCACTCTCTTTGTCCTCGTCGTCGGCCTCGTAACACTCTTTGCCGGATACCCAATATTACATTATTTCTTGACAACGAGTCCGACGACAACCGGGTTTAACTTGGGAGGGATTAACGTGACGGGACAGGTCCCGTCCTTACCTGGCCTCCCTAACCTAATCGATCCAGACACACCGTCCTCGGCGTTATATCGGATTGGCAGTGATGGGAGCTCTTATCAGCTCGTGTTCAGCGATGAATTTAATACAGATGGACGAACATTCTGGCCAGGCGACGATCCGTTTTGGGAAGCAGAGAACTTACACTACTGGTAAGTCTTGCCAGGGTGGGTGGTACCAGGTGACATAATGAAACGGTTTGATCTCTTCAGGGCTACGGGTGATTTAGAATGGTATTATCCTTCGGTACGTAGTTGCGTTCGGGTGGACGTGGCTGGCTGCTTACCATGATATCAAGGCTGTCACCACCCAAGGCGGCAAGCTCATGATTACGCTGTCCGAGCAGCCCAAAAATAACTTGAATTTCGTGAGCGGTATGCGTTTTTCCATCAGTGTGTATCAAGGTGACTGAACTGATCCGCCAGGCATGCTCACGTCATGGAACAAGTTCTGCTTCACAACTGGATACATCGAGGTCAGTATGAGTATGCCCGGTTCTCCTACGGCTCCAGGTCTGTGGCCAGGTGAGTCGTTCTTTGTCGGCCTCCGATTACGCTTGGCTCATTCCATCACTCAGGTGCATGGACCATGGGTAACCTGGTAAGTCGTCACAAAAGAGGCACTACGTTTCTTCGGTACTTACTTTCTTTAGGGCCGTGCAGGGTACGGTGGGACAACTGAAGGTGGGAAACGTGCTGATCCCTGTCTCATCCGGCTTATCTGTTTCGTATAGGAACTTGGCCGTTCAGTTACACCGCTTGCGATGTAGGGACGCTCCCAAACCAAACACTGAATGGTGTTCCTGCAGCAGCAGCTACTGGTGGATCAGGCGGTGCCCCTTTGAGCTACCAGCCAGGTCAACGTCTATCCGCGTGTACATGCCCAGGTGGTGATCACCCAGGTCCGAGTGTGTCCGTGGGCCGTGGCGTTCCCGAAATCGATATTCTAGAAACACAGGTAGATGTCTCCGTCTGGGAAGGTCAAGTATCCCAGAGTTTCCAGACCGCGCCATACAATTACGAGTACGTGTTTAACAACCAAACCCCAGCCACCACGATCAACGATTCTACGATCACACAACTGAATTCGTACACTGGTGGTGTCTATCAGCAAGCATTGTCTGCCGTGAGCTACATCAACAGCCAGAACTACGGTGGACAGGGCTATGCCACGTATGGGTTCGAGTGGTGGTCGAATCCGAGTAATCGGGCATCAGGTTATATCACCTGGTATAGTCAGAGCGCACAGACGTGGAAGATTACAGAGGCTTCGGTCGGACCTGATTCAACCGCGCAGATTAGTCAACGACTAATCCCGGAGGAACCGATGGTGAGTAACGAGGAAGGTGATGATTCGACGTTGTATGCTGACACATCGTTTCTGCGAAGTACATCATTTTCAATCTTGGCATGTCTCGTGAGTTTTACCTATTTTTTGGAGTGTTTCCCCTTGACTAATGTTCTCGCAGCATCGTTCCAGGCCCAGGACTTCATGCACCTTACATTCCCTGTAACGATGTATGTCGATTACGTCCGGGTTTACCAAAGAGAAGGTATCAAGAATGGCATTGGGTGCAGTCCACCAGGGTATCCTACAGAGTCATACATCAACGCGTAGGATTTCTATCTTTGTCTAGTCGTTCGTTGGCCATTGAATGCGGCGTTTGCATAGACACCTCAACGCATATAGCAATCCAAATATCACCACATGGGCACAAGCAGGATACAGTTTCCCTTCAAACAAGCTGGTAGACACGTGTTGACCGCCTTCACACCTTCCCTTTATTCTCCTTCCCTTACGATCTATTCAGTGGGGGCTTGTAGCGTTGTTGTTTATCACTGACATCCTCTCATGCTCACATATCATGACGGGACGCTTACTGTACGATCCCTTATTATTGACGAGACTTTCCCTTACTTCCATCTTTTTTATCTTCATCGATCGAACACCTGCAGGACATCTGGCCATTCCTATCCCACTCGTTTTATTGCAGGTCCTAAGCAGATGTATGCCTGGATCTGCAAGCTTACTACATATACTTATCGACAGGTTGTGCGCATCGATGCCTTGCAACCTTTTTCACTCCCCGAGCTGCTACTACTTTGATTCACTCACTGCATCTAACCGTATACATATCTCGTACGTGTCGATTCGTGTACGCAAAACAAACGCCTCTTTCAGCATCGCATTAGATTTTTTTGATTCTCCTATTGCAGATGGCTACAGACAGGAATCCAAGAGGGTTGCACTGTCCATCCGTATTACGTACTGTACTGTCTACAAGCTTCAGTAAAATGTTGCTGAATCTTGAACTAAGACTGTCATTAGTAGACACGGCATGACATGCAGCTGCTCGTTGCAAAACTTCACCCTGGACAACAAACCTTGGAACTTTGCTTCACTGTCCAGTAGAGATACCACTCACAACTTTATGTTTCTCTGACTGAAGTCTCATTGTTTTGGTGCTATTGATGGCTACAGATGGGAAATAGGGAGGGTTGCACTGATCATACATATGTATATCCCACAGCTGCAGTGAATTGGGGGCACACTACCAGCCTGGTCTGATTCTCAAAGCATCTTCATCAAAGGAGGAGAAAACAATCAATGGGAGTGAAACAGGAGACAGGATGGATTGACTGACTAGATGCAGGAAATGGTAGATCAATGATTCAAGAACCTGGTCAATAATTTCCAGAGGTATGGCACCTCCAACAACACATTTGGACTCATGAGCAAAGCCATAAGTCATCCAGACCACTCATGACCACTCGTGACCATCAGCTAACTACCACCTGGTTCACTGATGCTGTTGACACTACAGGAAAGAAGATACTAGATATCAAGACTGGCTCTTCTTGGTCTTACTGGGGACCAGGGGTCAGAGCCTCTCGTTCTGAGAGCCAGCCTCAAATCCTCTTGAGTTGTGAAAGACAAAGCCTACTCTGAGAAATCAGTTCATGGTATCCTCTCTAGGCATACTTTGTCAAATAGGGGTTATGAACTTGGTGGTGTTGCAAAGAGTGCACTGCAAGAACAGGAAAAGCAGCATAGTGGTAGATAGCAAGGTTGAAAGTATCAGATAAGGACAGCACGAAAAATCATTATCAAACCGCTTATGAGACTTCATTATGTTTACTGCACGAAACATATTTACGTAAAATTTCTCCTATGGCTCTTCCTCAGAACAACCAGGAATATGGCACGAAGAAATACTGGTGAGCTTTCACGCGCCGATCACCAATCGTAATGAAGTTGATGCGGGAAATTCGACAGGGACACCAGGTACTCCGAGTGTGTCTTGCTTTCGTCTATCCAAGCGTGTAACCTTGGCTAACTCCAGAAAAAACTACTGGGTGTATCGTGTCTTGATGTCAGAGATACCACTGAAGGTACCTTTGACTGGTTCAAATCCTACGCCGACCTTGCAGATGACATTCGGGCACTCGTTCCCGACAAATCGATAAGGATAATTATGCTAGGGTGCGGTAACTCCAAGTTCTCGGAAGACGTACGTATATATCCGTGACGTCTCCTCTCTACTGGCAAAAGACGAGTTATCATCGTTGTACAGATGTGGAACGATGGGTATAAGAACATCGTTAACGTGGATGTGTGTACTCCCATTTTATGTGTCGTCTCCTGAATTCACGCTCTGATTATCTCACTTTCTACATGGTGTCATCGTGTCTTACCTCCAGTATTCTACGGTCGTGATCGAGAGAATGCGCGCGCGGCATAGTGAGACTCGGCCTGAGATGGAATGTGAGTTTTTTCGGCAATATCTATCTTATGGTCGGGCATGATGCGTCCTCACTCGACAACAGGGCATGAGATGGATGTACGGTCACTGACCTTTTCGGACTCGTCTTTTGACATTGCGATCGATAAGGGTATGGCCTCGGATACTTATCTTTAAGTGTGGACTTCGCAGGAACTTGATTTAAACCATGTCAGGGACTATGGACGCGATGATGACATCGTCCAACGACGTTTGGGTGAGTTGTCGCATGATACTATCGAGCGCTGCTTGCGATACCGCTCTGCCTTTGCAGAATCCACCGGAGCAAGTTGTCAATGACTGCGTGGCGGAAGTATCGGAGGTGCTGCGGTAGGTTTTTTCCTTCGGATCACTGGACTGTCCTATGGTGTTTGGTTTCCAACTTGTCGCATCCACCAGCATTCTGCGACCAGAGGGGAAATTCATATATATTACATTCGGCCAGCCGCACTTCAGAAAGCGATTTTTGGTGGGCGAACATGCCCGGAATACAAAATTGGAAATTAAGACACTTGGGGAAGCGTTTCACTACTTTATGTATATCCTTCGAAAAGGGAGCTAGCTGATTGCGATGCTGGTTATATGCTCTGCATCGCGCCCAGAGGGTTGGCCAGATCTAGAGACATCGCTCACTGTTAGGTATTTCTACTGGTGGATATATCATAAGAACAGCGTACGAACTGCACTGTGCGTGATTGTGGCGCATTTACTTCGTGCGGAAGCAGGTGACCGGACACTGATACGTATCAAAATATATTGCCGTTCTCCAGTTTGAGTATATATGTTGTACATGTCTCGGAAGACCATGCGTGGTAGTCCACTGCATTTCATCGTTTACCAGGTTTATGTAAGGGGAAATGAGGATAATGGGTCAACTGGTGTTACTCGCTATTCGGCTCCGGAAATACACCGTCCATGAAGCCCGGCTGTTTCTTTATACACTCATAGAAATGGTCAAATGTATTATCGACATCTTCTCCCTCGTACACCTCTTCGTGGCCTGAATCCGAATCAGAAGCAATCCTGCTGAGTGGGATGACCAGAAGCTTGATCTTGGGAGATGTGCCGCAGGGAATCAATGCTCGGATGAGGACACGTGGTGTCTTGGCCCTCCGCGCAAGCTCAAGCATCAGTGACCATCTCTGATGGACCATGCTCTCGCATTGGCATATCGGGGGCGGGCCGATTGTGCTCGCGGGAGCAATGGTTGGCACCACCGCCCCGAAAGAGTAGTCTAACTGGATGGCGACGGGGGAGTCTGGATGTGTGGCCGCAACCTCGTGTATGGCCTTGGCGTTCCAAGTGAGATCATGGTGTATGATATTGTCGAAGAAGCGGAGGTCGCTTGCAGAAGGATAGACGGTTTCCCCGACTTAAAAGAGTGTAAGTAGTGATAGACGTGTGTGATAGAATGAAATGCATACCGGTACGCCGTGCTTGAATGCTACGGCAGTAGGCTTTGTGGCCCCCATGTTTCCAGTCGTACGTCTGGCACTCCTTGGTGCAGTAGTAAAAGTAAAGACACCCCGCACACTGTCTAAACGTTCCGGCGGAACTTGTTTTACCACACTGAAGAAGAAAGTGGCTTCAGTGACGACCAGACTTAATGCAGATAGATCACCTTGATATTTTGGCATGTGCGAAGATGTAACACGTCTTCATCAGCATCCAGGATTTGCGCTTTCCATTCAATTTCATCGTCGAAGGTGCTCCATGAAACCCACAATGGAGTATCCGTCTCAAGCCTTTCTGGCAAACCCGCATCTTCGATTTCTTTGTGATGTTTGAGGATGAGTTTGAGGACGGATCGATAGATCGAGTATCGTGGTATCACTTCTCTGAATAAATCGTACAGTGGTTCCCAATTGACTTCTCCAGGCAAATACTTCGTCAAGGGTTCTGCGAGGAGCATTAACTGCAATATCCCACCCTCGATCACTTGCGTGACCCAGGGAATCCCGTCCGCGGAATCTACATAGCCACGGATATACCAGCATGCATAAGACAACGCCTTAGCAACGAGATGATGTACATTGGGCGGATATTGTCCACGAACTAGAAATAACATGAGGCTCATGATGGTCGGTAAAGATCCATGCTTGAGCATGGGCATACAAATGGTGTCTTTGAGAGAGAAAACCGTCAGGAGATGAATGTCGCAAATGATGCGATCGTAATTCATGGGGAATTGGGCCATGTCATGCCTGAGATGAGCGAGCGCAACGAATGCCAGGAGTGCGCCGTCGTTATCGAAGTTGCGGAGTAGCTCATCCCAGTTCCAATTTACAGTTCCGACAAAGTGGGCCTGCCAGTTGTCCAGAATGGCAGGGATGGAGTATATGCCGGGTATTTCATCTGGAAGGACCGTGCTGTAATTGAATCTGCGGTCTTGGATCTCCAAACGCCACAGAGAGAACAAGGTATCGGCTATTCGGGGGGAGTTGAAAACCATCGGAAGGAAGTCACTTAGAGACTGATGGCCAGCTAGACCAAGGATATCAACTATGGACCGCTTTGCGGCGATGCGGAACGTGATATCCACGTTAGCATTATCCACGTAGTCTGTCTTGAGGTAGGTGATCCATCTATGGATAATGATCCAGTGGCTAGTGAACATGCTGATAGACTGCTTTCTGTGGTGTTCCTGCCGATCCTGGCAGATCCATGGGACAAAGATGCACGAAAGTCCTCTGAGCGCTAAAGCCTGCTGGTCCGGATAGCCGTTTGGATCATTGGCCTCAAGCGCTTTTCTCGTGCTATGGAGATATTCAGTGTCGAGGGTACCAAAGAGCGCAGTTGCTATCTGCTGGAACTGAGAATAAGTGCATTTACTCCGTACGACCATGAGCATGGCGCTCTCGACCGCCTCGACCGAACCATCTTTGAGCTCGTCGATCGCTAACTATTTTGAGGTTTAATCAGTCTACACTGCGCGCCGTGGACGGTCGACTGTACCTTGACTTGTTCGTCAGTGACAGGCATATTAGAAGAGGATGCGTATGTTTGAGTATGGGGCCACTGCCCATGTTGACTCTGTCTTTTATACTCGACGGCATGGCAGTCCTTGCTTTGTTCTTTGTGGAATGAAGCCTAGGACAAAGCTCAGGACCTATTCGATCGTCATTATTGTCCACGTGACCGCGACAATGCAGGCAATCTGCAGATTTCCTCAGCCAGAATGTCCATCGACCTCACCCTTGAACGCATTGGCCACCTCGCCAACCAATTTCCATACACGAGGCCAACAATACATGTTGCAGGGACAAACGGAAAAGGAAGTGTGACGTCTTTACTAGCGTCCATTCTGCGTGCTTCTGCCCTCAAAGTTGGAAAATTCAACAGTCCCCATCTCGTTTCCGTCTATGATTGCATTACAATCAATGATGAGCGTGTCACCCCGGAACTGTACCATTCCTGTCGCACACAGGTTGAATGCGCTGACGAGGAATGCAACTCGGGTGCTAGTAGCTTCGAATTGCTGACCGTCACTGCCCTGGTGATCTTCGAGAAGGCGAATGTCGATGTCGCAGTCATAGAGGTCGGAATGGGTGGTCGGCTAGATGCTACTAACGTCCTACCAGATCACTGTATCCTGGCCTCCGCCTTGACAACGGTAGATCTAGACCATCAGACCATTCTTGGGGACACCGTAGAGCTGATCGCCCGGGAGAAGGCTGCTATAGCACGGGGGGGCAAACCCTTTATTCTGGGTCCGCAGAAGCATTCCTCCGTCAGATCGAATGTAGAGGAGATCGTTCTCCGGCGTAGTGGTGTCATTATTCCCAGCATACCGGTTAAGCCATGGGCCGGTGGAGTAGACCATTCGCCCCATTCACTCTCTGCGAGGCCATTTGTCCCGCCACTTGGGCAACCAATCGAGTTTGCATCTGATGCATTCACTTCGCCGGTTCGAGCCATCCTGCCTCTGTACGGAGCACATCAGCTGGACAATCTAT
Organism: Scleroderma citrinum; assembly: GCA_029372045.1. NCBI lineage: Eukaryota > Fungi > Basidiomycota > Agaricomycetes > Boletales > Sclerodermataceae > Scleroderma > Scleroderma citrinum. Next base: position 1,897,506 of record JARFMN010000001.1, read on the forward strand.
CAGTGGCCTTAACCGTGATATCCACCTTGCTAACCCACCCCTCGTCCTTCACATTACTTTCTCGAGATCATCTCCGTGGAATCACTATCGAAACGGTTCGCACAGGAATAGAGAACACTTCATGGCCTGGAAGGCTCTCTTTCCATACGTTACCGCACCCTATCACACTGGCATCGACCAGAGACCCATTAGTCGTACTCGTGGATGGTGCTCACAACCCGGCTTCTGCGGAAGCACTCGCCTCTTACATTTCTTCTGTCGCTATGCACGGCCAATCGTGCGTACAGATGTTACACATCACCTATATTCTTGCACTTTCCCATTCACCACCTAAGACCCCTCTGCAGACTTTGTCTCCACTCCTGTCTCTGCACAGTCCATCGGGTAGTGCCACAGTAAGCGTTGGCGTGCTACGTTTTACACCTCCGGAGGGAATGCCCTGGGTGAAATCTGTCTCCCCTTCCGTATTACGAGACACAGTAGTGGGTCTTTCTCCACATACGCACGTTTGGGTTGCGCAAGACGATGCTCCACTTGACGGTCAGCTACAGCAAGCACTCGAGTGGGCCGAATCACAAACTTCGAAGTGTCAAGATGAGGGCAGAGAACACCTTGTCGTGCTTGCTGGGAGTCTGTATTTGGTCGCAGACTTCTATCGGCTCATAGAACGACTTGTAGCGTCGACTTTTCAGGCGTAGTTGACTACCTGTATCATTGGTTTCAGTGACTAAGTTTCAAGTAATAGAAATTGTGTGTAGCATTACATAGTCTACGTATTTGGTTAGTATCTTGTGTAGCGTCGTGACAAATCGCCATACATACATGCTGGAACAAGCCACCCATTCCGTACCACATTCCAGCTCGCCGAGTGCAGCGTTGAAACACGCAACCTTGTTACTCCTCGATCGGTGCCCAGCTTAGCCATCTCTATGACTGAGTCGGGTATTGGACCAACTGACAGAACTAAACTGGCTTTGATGCATGGCACGAGCACTATTACACCCAACTACAGGGACGCTTCCAATAGTAGGCAAGTGAATCATCTAAGGCTCGACGGTGCTTCGGCTTATCCAGGGCATCTTTGCAGTAGAACATGGAAACAACCACCAACGCCAATAGACGTACCAACTCAGGTGCGTATGTGTGCCAGCGATCCTTGGCATTCCTGTACCCATACTCTTACTTGCAGCGTCGTAGCTCACGCAACCCCTGGCGATTCAATAATAATCTTACACCAGGAAATCCCATTAAAAATCGAACACTACTTAACTCGACTGTGAACGGTTCGACCTTGCCATACATCCGTCCGCCCAAGCGCCAGAAGATGGATTCGCATCATATCTCCCCGATCACCAGCCCTTTTTTCAATGCTTCAAAGTCCAATGGCAAAGCATCTTCGTCTACACGTAGTGCCGCTCCTTTGCATGACTCGGAACCCGAAATTCAGGAAGTCTTAGCACCTATTTCCTCACGAAAGCGGCAACAGCGACATAGTTACCCCAACGATGCGGAAATCATGATTGTAGATGGCCCCTCTGAAGACATCGGACAGCCTATCTCTCGTATTGATATCGATAAATCCGGTGACCGATCATCTCCAGACCCAATAGCAATGTCTGCCCCATCCCGACCGCCACCGCATGCATTCGAGACCCGCCCAGGACAGTTACATCTACATGCGACTTCAAGTAAAACAGCGAAAGATCGGGATGTAGATGTCTCGAATCGACCCGTGTCACCTTCAGAGTCCGAAGACGAAATCGAACCGTGCAGTTCCGAGTTTCAGGATCTACCTAGCTTAAAGTCGCCTGCCATTCCCCCTGGAATCGTGAAGCGCAACCGGCGGGCATTCGAGGGATCAGAGGCACCAGTAGTATCGCGAACGGCGAAGTCCCAGCGTGGCGTTCCTGCTTTGAATCTTGTGGATATATCTCAACGTGGACCCACGATTGCGAGCCGGATGAAGCGCAAAGATCAGGTAAGATTGGACCTACCAATTGTCTTGTTCACGAGTTGAGTGGTATCTGTGGTCCACGTACCAGGGCTTGGATCCAACATTGTTACCGTCGGGCTTAGTAGACTCCAGAAGAAAGAAGGACGCAAAACTGTCACTTCCCCTTGAAGTTTTGTACTTTGGTCACGCAGAATTTTCGCGAGAGAGCGATCATTGGCCCTTGAAACTCGAATACGAGGATCGCAATAAGACGTTGGTCATCTCAGTTGGACAACCACCTCGTAAATTCCCGTTCAAGCTTGATAGGGATGTCGACAGTGTCAAGGTAAGTTTATTTCCTCCGCCTTGGCGCTACATTCTGCTAACGTATCGTCGAGATCACTAATGACAATGAGGAACCTTTGCGTGAAAATGTCGTCATACAATTTGAAACTACGAAAGGCACGTCTGGAGGAATCAAGAAGCTGGAAAGTGACTACCGAGGTCTCTTTCAGGGAGGTGCGTGGGGTTTTCAGTATAGGACGAATACTATCCACTGAGTTAGTCATAAAGGTGGAAGCCGTTCTCTCGGGACTTTAACATTTGTCTTCTCGACTGATCATAAACTGGGCTGGAGTATAACACCATACCAAGAATTTGCGAACTTTGTAAGGCTTGCCATCCCTAGTCGAGAAGTAATTAGGTGAAGAGTGTTCAACGCTAGTTTTCTTAAGGCTAACCTCCAATAGGCCAAGCGCAGGACGTTCCCTGTGGGAGCAGGCAAAAAATATCGCCGAAATGGCCAGCCAGCAGCAGGCAGGGCCTAGACATAAAGAGTCGGGAGTGGGGCCTTCCACACACTCCACCCGCTCCTCTACTCCCAGCACGTCCTCTGTTAAGACAAAGGGCTCCGAATCTGTGCTGTATGTTGCCTCTTGATCATCTGAGAATTCTATATGAGTCGCACACAGAAAGCCACCAGACACTGAAGTAGGTCCACCTGAACTTCGCCGTTCTTTGCGACAGTCCATAGCTCAGAGCGCAAAGGCGCCATTACCACCTCCGCCGGCGGCCGCAGAACCAGATGAACTGTATGTGCTTACTGGTTTCTCTCCCCCTGTTCATTGAAGATCGCAAAGGGTATTGGTGTATCCTCCTGGAACGGGAGCGCTCAACATCATGCGCAGCGACCTAAAGCGATTAGGGCCTGAAGAATATCTCAATGATACGCTTATCGAGTTTGGGCTAAAGTATATTCCTTCTTGTTTCAGTATTACAGACTTGTTGATGCACCCCTCAGGCTTTGGCTTAATGATCTTCGTGAGAAGGATCCTGCGCTTGCAGACCAGATTCACGTCTTCAGTTCATTCTTCTATAAGAAACTCAACAAGAAGAAGTAGGTCAACTACTGTCCTTCAGCCATGCCTTTTGTTCTCATGTTCTACAGCCCCGAAGAAGGATACCAGAGCGTTCGGAAATGGACTTCCAAGGTCGATCTGTTCTCAAAGAAATATATCATTGTACCCATCAATGAGAAGTGGGTGTTCGAACTTGTCGATTATTCCATGCTGAAGGGTGTGACAGTGTGCATTGGTATTTTGCGATCATATACGGACCTGGACACTCGCTTGAACCGCCTTTCGCACCACCGCCCTCATCACCAAGTCGAACCACCCGCAGACAAACGAAGGAGCAGAAGAAGGTCAATGTCGAAACAGGGTTCACTAAGCCACGACCACAGATTCAAGACGCCTCGACTTCTAGCGCGCAAGAAGGCGACAGCAGTACTTCATCCAAAGAAGCGACCCGCGCCACGACACCCAGCGTGACGCAGGACGAGGAAATGGAAGACGTCACTGCAGCAGCTGTCAAACTGACCTGCTCTGATTCGGCATCTGTTAAGCCAGCCTCCAAGTCCAATGTTCGTGCCACATCGGCTGTTCCAAGCGAGCTGATGTATCCACCGTCGTCACCCACTCGTGGACATGCCATGGACGTAGATACCGACAAGACTTTTCCGGAATTCCCTGTCAAGCCCTCCGTTGACTTTTCTAAAGAGATATTTGGAGCCACCTCAGATGTCCCCGTTACCCGCTTTTATGGACGGCCGCTGTTGTCTAAGAAAGCAGACAAGACTATTGGTGATGCTGTGGTCGTTGTGGATAGCGAGGACGAAGAAAATGAGCGCCAGCAGGAGGCTGAAGTGGATGATATGTTGGCGGTATCGCAGTCGCAGCCATCCCCAATACGGCCTTCCCAGTGCGTAATCTTCTCCCGTGACACTTTAAAGTTTAGGTTATCATTACCTATGTTCAGGACGTATATTTTCACTCTGGACTCGCTAGGTACCAAACACCCACAGGCCATCAAGGTCCTGAGGCATTACCTTGCCCGAGAGGCTAGGGATAAGAGGGGTTTCGATGAAGTCCGCGACGCCATTGGCAAGCAAGTCCATGTTAGACAGCCCCTTCGTCCTGTAATACGCGCTTCTGATAAATTGCTCTTCCAGGTTCCCTCTCAGCCCAATACATGGGACTGTGGCATTTATCTTCTTCACTTGACCAAAGTTTTTATGGACCATCCGCAGCATTATTTTCATCTTATCACGACTGTACGTTTCATTGGTGGCTCCTGTGCATACGATTGATTCGGGGCTACAGGCTAAGGGGACTATACCCGCGTCCGATCGCAAGTCACAATGGAAAGACTACGACGTTCCACGGTTTCGAGATTACCTCGCATCCCGGATTACCCAACTGTCTGAGGCGTGGAAAGCTGACAAGGTAGCGAAAGACGGAGATGGGAAGAAGCGCAAGAGCGAGGAGGTGGAGGCTGAGGTCATCTCATCTGAAGGGGAGGTTGATATTGTGGATGTTTCGGGTGAAATCAAGACGAAGCCGCAGAGCGTGCGACATGCTGTTAGACTTCGAGGGTGACCCGATCAGTGTGGGTCATTGCGTGGCATTGCACGGGGTTTCTTGACGAGCTAGAAAGTCGTTTTTCCATTGATTCCAATTGTTGACCATCATTGTACGAGACTCACTGCTGTTCACGCATTCACTTATTTTCAGTCTTAAGGACGGGTATATTGTATTACTCTAATGGGCACTTGACACAGATTGATCACGGGAGATGCAGGATGACCGTATGTTGCCTTAGGAGGTTGTTAAAGGGATGGATTCCGATAGTGGATTCCTTTGTATTCAGGAGTACTTACGATTGGCTGGCCATGGCATAGGCATAATAAGTAATGAAGCAAGGGATATTGAACATCTTCCAAGAGCAGGAAGGGATTGCCAATAGGATGCAAAGAATGTGATAAAAACATCGAATCCGTCCATCCCTGACAAGCGAGTGTCCAGTATGATATATGGATAGTGATGTATGAAGAATGCGTGGTCGTAGAAGAGAAAAGGCCATGGAGTAGCGCATGGGAGTGAACTAGGAAATGATGAAATATGTGATAAATACGAGCGTCATTCAGCGTACAAAAGAACGAACAGGACGACGTCGAGATAGGTTCCAATAAGTCAAGGATGACAAGATGGATGCAACTACGTTGCGGGATGATTGTCTCTGGGCCAGGGGGTTAGTATGTGGGCGTCGGAGCCGAATATGCGATAACATAGGAAGACGTCCAGCCCTGAAATGAAGCTAGCGTCCGGAATGGCGAAGTCGATGTTTCCTGCTGTGTTTGGGATGTTTTGGTTGGACCAGTCCATCCAGTAGGTCATTTGAACGCATTTGTGGAATGTAGACAGCATCCAACGGGGTTGGTTCAGGCCCTGCGATGCGGCGTGCAACCGTGTATGTGGGTGAGACATGGAGAGATGAACTGGACTGGGTCGCAGCCATGGAAGAAGAAGGGTGAATGGTTGTAGGACCAGGGGTCTCGTTGGCACTACCGCCCACTGCGGTTGGTGGGGTATATGTTGAGGATTTGTGTAGGACGGCATACGCGACAGCCCCTCCGATTCCTATCAGCTGTAGAAAGGTTAGTCATGCGACGTGATGTGAATGGGGAGGGTGTGTGCGTACGAGGATGGCAGCGATCAGCCAGACCCAGCGAGACATCCAACTCATACCGTTCTGCGTCTTGATCAGCCATGAACTAAGGGCATATATGAATGACGGATGAAAGCAAGAGTGTCAGGCTCCATCACCTGGGTTTTTTCTCCTCTTTGGCAACCATGCTGAACCGTCTCCAGAAATGATCACCGCGTTCACCCCGCTTCGGCAAGAGATTATCCTCAGAGTTACCACGTATGATGGCCTCTGAGGTGAATTTGACGTCTGATGTTGGAGCGGGGGACTTTGCGGGACGTGCGAAGACGGGCGTGATGGGGGTCATGGGTGGCTGTAATGGGTGAGGTGCGCTTGGTACGATAGGTCTGGGGACGGCTGGTGTCTGATAGATGGGGGCAGGCATGCGTGGCGGGTCCACGTCGACCTGTGGACGAGTGATGCGGAGGGCTTGAGGGACTTGAGCCATTTGCGGAGGTCGTGCGCGTTGAGTGGATTCGGGGGAAGTGGAGGGCGGCATCTTGAGAGCGGCGACGGGTGCAGGGTATCCTGGTCGTGGAGCTGCGAGCGGTATTGACGCGGGTTGTCTTGCTGGGTGTACGGCTGCAGGTGCTGGTGCTGATGCGAGTGCTGCTGGTATAGAGATGTTGTTCCTGGTCTGGTGGGATGGTTTGACGTCGTCGTCATCGTCATCGTCGATGCTACCTGTGAGGAAGCCGAGGCCGACTGCACCAAACCCAGAGTAGCGGCTGGCGTCGTTTGGATGTGACCTATGGATATGGGTTATTCGGATATGTTCTGTCAAATGAGAGAGAGAGACGCACATGAAATAGAATAATAAATAACAAGGGAGTGGAAGCCTCTCAGATGGCCAGCTGAGTGCGACGGCGGTGAGGGAGGCAGCGAAGAAACAGAAAATAGTCGATGGTGAACAACAGAAATGCGGTTGTCAACCGCGCGTGGAAACAACGGCTCAATGCAATATCCAAATCGAAATAGTCTAGATATAAATATTATAGGTGGAATACTGGATATCACGTGACATGTTGTTTGGTTGTGTTGTCATGCGGGCGCGACGCGATTAATTCTTCATTCGCGACTTCCACGCGACAATCATGGCCAAACGCAGAGCAGCCGTCGACAGCGACGACGAGGTCCTTGAATCTTCTCAGCCGTCTAAACGAGCAAGGACAGAGGACAGCGACGACGACGACGACGACGACGACGACGTACAGCTAGTCCACTCTTCCCCTGAGCGCAAGGTCAACGGCAGAGCAAAAGGAAAGAAACGCGCTGGTGACGAGAGCGCAGATGACGAAGACATCGATATACCCAATGCCGATGAAGAAAACGAAGAATTCGAAAAGCGATTTGAAGAAGAGAATGGTGCCGTTATACGGCAGCGTCTCGAGGCAAGGAAGAATGCAGTGGGGGTATGAGATCCACGCCCTACCATATCATGGACGATGCTCACCATCGAATACAGGGTATCGCAGACCATGGTATCATGGAGTGCATCGAAATGACCAACTTCATGTGTCACCCACGCTTGACGTTCACTTTTGGTCCCCAGATCAACTTTATCATCGGTAATGTGCACTTCTGCTGCTCTTAAAGAACCATATTCATGGTCGTATAACAGGTCATAACGGAAGTAAGCAACCCTGCACTTGTATGCTTCGCTAACTAGACTCATCGCTCTGCACCCCTAAGGCGGAAAGAGCGCGGTTCTATCCGCAATCACCATCGCCCTTGGTGGAAAGACCATCTCAACTGGACGCGGAAACGGACTCAAGTCCTTTATTCGCGAAGGCCAAAAGTAACACTTACTCTGGTCGTTGCATTGTGTGACGCTCATCCCTTCTTTGTAATAGCAAAGCCGAAATAACCCTCACACTCAAGAATCAGGGCGAAGAGGCATATAGACCAAAAGACTATGGCAAGAGCATCATCATCACTCGCACTTTCAATAGACAGGGCCACTCGTCGTGGGCAATCAAGAGCAAGGACGGAACCAAGGTTTCGGATAAGCGAGATGAACTGGCCGCCATTTGCGACCATATGAATATCCAGGTCGACAACCCTTTGAACGTACTCACACAAGGTTGTCGACATCCTCGTCGTTGGTACGGAATGTTGACTAGCATTAAACAGATGCGGCTCGTCAGTTTCTGAGTGCTTCGCATCCCACAGACAAATACAAAGTGCGTTCCGATGTTCTGAATGTACCAAACCAACACCAACTGTGCTGTTTCAGTTTTTCCTTCGCGGTACCCAACTAAGCCAACTTAGCGAGGAATATGACTCGTGTTTGGCACAAATCAACCAGTCCAAGAGGATCCTCCATCAGAAGAAGCAAGCTCTCCCCGAGCTCAGGGCAGCGTTCAAAGAGGCCACTGCGCGCTTCCAAGAAGCATCGAAAGCTCGAGAACAGCGCCACAAAGCCGACGAGCTCAAGAAGGAGCTCGCGTGGGCGCATGTAGCTGCGAAACAACAAGTACGCCCCTTTAGTTGTCTCCCATATCGCATAAAATTGACTTGCGGCAGGAAATGGAGGCAAAATTCGAGGACGTCGCAAAGGCTCAGCGACGTCTCCCCAAAATTGAAGCAGGGCTTAATGCCGCAGAAGTAAGTGTGCCATACGTACGTCTTCATGTTTACACCAGCCCAACTTTTTGCAGGCTCGGTTCAAGGAAGCCACCGACGAAATCGAACGATTAGAGAAGGAAATCGCTGAGCTCGGTAACATTGATCATCTGAACCAAAGTGCCAAGCAACTGCAGGACAAAATGCGAGCTAACAAGGCTACCCTTGGCCAGTTCAGGGTAAGTTTCAATACTGCGCATTGCTCTGCTGAGTCAACATTGGTTCTGCAGAATGGCGAGCGAGAGATGAACGCGAGCTTGACGTCACTAAACAAGGCAATCCAGGATTTTGATGCCCAAATTGCGGCGGAGACTCGCCGCATGGAAACTCATACCCAGGCCAGGCGGGAAGAGCTCCACCGACGCCTTGAGGAAGCCAAACATGCCGTTTCTGTCGCTGACCAAGCCCATAAAGCTATTTGCGACGAGAAACGGACTAATCAGGAGGTCGCTGACGATTGCAGGCGCAAAGGAATGGATGCTGAGGCTAGGAGAAATCAGGCACAGGCTCGCATCGAAGAATGTAACACGATGATAGGTCGGTGCAAGGACCGCGAGAATAATTCGTTGGCACCGTACGGTCGCAACATACAGGCCGTCCTCGAGCAGATCAGGCGGATGACCTGGCACGGAGAGACTCCGATCGGTCCCCTGGGATTGCATGTCAGGTTGAAGGACCAGACATGGGCGCCGCTACTCCGGACCCAGCTCGGAAGCATGATGAGTGCCTTTGCATGTACAGATGCAAGAGATCGTCCTCAGCTGAAGCGGATCTTCGAGCAATCAAACAAGTGAGTGTTACCGCCGAACCCTAGAGGCTTCGCACTGATGGCTCAGTTAGCAATCACATCAGTATTATTATCTCAGAGCGCGACGTGTTTGACTACAGTGCTGGAGAACCACCTAACCATGTACTAACTGTGTTACGTGCATTGGAGGTAAGGGGTTCCAATAGTTTGGGATCCAGTTGTGATCTAACACTCGTGCTACTTAGATATCGGACCCGTACGTCTTGCGCATCTTAATCAACCAATCGAATATCGAGCGTACGGTCCTCGCGGCCAACCGTAAGGCCGGTGACGACGTCCTTCTCGGGCTGCGCAGCGGAGTGGGATGGACCGCCGATTTCATGCGGGTCACCAGATATAGGTCTGTATCAGATTGATATCTTCTGATATGAAGACGGAGACTAATTATATCCCATCGAACGTGTCCAGCGAAGGCGGTGGTTCATCCATCAAAATAAACAGGCTTGCCCCAGCAGACCCTCGGCAGATGATGTTCTTGACAAATGATAATGCTACCGAACTTCGGTAGGCAGCCCATATTTCCTTGTCCCCTGCCCAGCTACCTGACTTTTCACTACAAGTCTATGGCGGGGGAGATTGCAAGAGGCGGAATCAGACTACAAAGCTGCCTCAGCTGAGCGCAACCAGCTCCTTGAGACGTACAATAAAGCAACCCGAGCGAACGGGTCAATCGATGTGAGTTGATGGTTCGTTCATTTATGGCGGGTGGTTTGACAGGTCATCCATTAGCAACGGGAGCGTATTGCAGTGGAAAACCTGCGAGTAGTCAGGGCTACGCATGCACAACTTCAGGAAGAAGCTAATGAAGAGATGCCTGCAGGTATCACTGGTTTGCAAAGTGCTAAAGATGTTCGTCTATGATGTTTCGCTTGCACTGGCCAAGTCTGAAATTATTTGTCGACAGGAGGCGGAAGCGGATAAGAAGTCGATCGTTCAACAATTCGAGGATCTAATGCGTCGCAAGGCCGTCATCGACCAGGAACAAACCGGCTTATTGACAGAGCTAAGCCAAGTCAAGGCACAGATTCAGAACTTTGAGCAGACCCGCGGACAGTTTACGGTATGGAGTTATTTGTCGATTCTTTAACCATACTGGACACGCTCGGTGCAGACGAAAGTGGAAGAGGCTGCTACCAACCGGTTGGAAGCCCAGCAACAGCGGGATCACTTCACGAAGAAACTGGACAACGAAAAGAAGACGGTTACTGACCTGGAAGCAGTGGCCGACACCCTTCAGCAAGAGTTCGCGGTATGATTTGCGGCGGGCTCGTCTTTTGTGTCGCTCACAATCTTGATAGGATTGGACGGCCCATGCCCAGGAGTACTGCGACCGTGTAGAGAACCCTCGCAAGGTTGCTGAAGTGCAGCGTCAACTGGAATCTGTACAGACAGCCCTGAAAGAACGTGAACGCCGGTGCGCGCGAACATCTTGTCTTGGATGAATGATGGCTCATTGTCATATAGGCAAGGCGCGACTATCGAGGAAATGACAGTCAAGGTGAACAAGGCCAAGGCAGATCTCGACACCGCCGACCGTGACCTTCGGCAACTTGCTGCAGTTAATAACGTCAGTGACAATTCAATCCCATCTACTCATCCCGTTGTGGACGATGACTACGTATTCCAGGCCTTAAAGCGATCTCTGGTCATGCGTCTAGACAAGTGGCACGAATTCCGACGACACATTGCACTGCGGTGCAAACTCGTGTTCCAGTACCACCTATCCAACCGGGGCTATTTCGGTAAAGTCTTATTTGATCACGTAAATCAGACTCTCCAGCTCAAGGTCGGTCTGCATTAGTGTTATCCCAACTGTAGTGCTGATGATCTCCAGGTTCAAACGGAGGAACAAGCCGCGACTCATGCTCGCAGGGACAAGGATCCTCGATCCCTTAGCGGTGGAGAAAAGTCGTTCTCTACGATTTGTTTGTTGTTGTCACTTTGGGATTCGATTGGCTGTCCTCTTCGTTGTCTTGGTGTGTCTCCTTAACTAGCATAAGTACTGTGTCCGCTAACGCAGTACTCTAGATGAGTTCGACGTGTTCATGGATGCCGTTAATCGCCGTATCAGTATGCGCATGATGGTGTGTATTGGTTCCCGGCAAGCATTTGAATGTTGCCTAAGACGACTTCTCTAGATCGACACTGCAAACGCTTCTGATAAGAAGCAATATATACTAATCACTCCCCAAGATATGGGGAATGTTGGAATGGGTCCTACGGTTCGCGTTCACAGGATGAGCGACCCCGAACGTGGACAGGGCACGTTGGCGTTCGGCGCAGGCTCCACGGCATGACCCAGCTACGTGCTCTGTTCCTTCGTGTAAACTCTGGTCTTCGGCGAGTATCATAATCCTCATTATTGTTCTTGGTACATTATAGTTCGGTCCTTTGCCGTCATGGTTCTACTAAACTATGCCCCGTCGTCGTTACACTAGATGTCTTAAAGCTATTATCTCATGGCCATGGTTGTACAAGCACAGGAATCATGCAATCTAAACATTATTCTTCCATTGTTTTCTGTGAGTTCAAACCTTGCCCTCGAACTCCTCCTTGGTCGCAATGAAACGCCTCTCGCTCGCCCCATCCACCTTATGCGTCCCCGATGATTTGTGCGCTTCATATATCTCACCCTCACCGAACTGTTCTATTCCCTCCCCGTGGCGTTTCCGACCTGGCTGACCGTCATGGTGAAGCTCCTTGCTGGACATTCCTTGAGGAGGAACGCCCAAGCCCCTGTAGACGTCCTTGGATGTGGCACCGATCAGCGTGCTCGATGCGAGCGGGTCCTGCTGCACTGGGGTGGCGTCCACTGACGCGTCAGAGTCGATGACGGTGTCTAGCGTAACGGGTGCTGGCGTTGGTTGACTACCTAAACGATATACAATGAGCACCTTGTGCATTCATTCAAAGGCTCCCAAGTGACAAGAGGTGAGAGGCTGAAGGCGTACCCATTGGGCGACCATCGACGATGCCTTGGTTGCTAGACTTGTCGGTGCTATCTGTCCCTCGGTGGGCGTGCTTACCCTGGTGTTGCTTGGTTGTCTGTGCGTCGGTCATACAGTAAGGAATGAATGATAGTGTTAAGGGTGACACCTCATGTATGGGGCATTGATGAAGTCATTGAATGATGTCATCCTAAGTGGTGTAACTCCTATATGTTATAGGGTATCAACATTGACAAATCATTAGAACTGCTTTTGCTTGTCTTGTACTTGTTTGATGCTGTTGAAGTTCATGACAAGATTTGCCTACTGCAGAAGGGTTGGCAGAAACACAGAATTTCACAGGACATATAGTACAAGGAAGCTATCTGGATCAAGAAATCAAAGAACACAAATGAAAACAATATGTAATCTGCATTTTCAAATTTGAGGACCATTTCAATGAATTAGGGGTATTTTCCCCTGCAACACACAAGCACATCTGGACAATGTAGAAAGGGAAGAAAAGACTTTGCTAGATAAAGATGTATGTAATCATGTCAGAAGTATAGTGTATCCCTAGAAGTAAAGAAACATACCTATCAACACCAAAAATTGTTTAATCAGGCCTGACTAGCTGACTGGTTTTCCAGTTTGAATTTGTTGGCTGAGACAATGTATTCAATACTTTTGGTATTGATGAAGAATATCAGCTTACACATGTGATTTTCCAGGATGATATCAATAGTGGCCTGCTGTAATTTAGCATAGTCTTCACCATGTTCCTGGATAGCCTGTTGAAGGGCCTTCACCACAGTAGCTTGTGTTCCAGAGTCTTGATATTCTTTCACAGCAACAGCAAAAATGTCCTTTGGATCCACATTTGCCTGTAAACAGAAGTAGGAGTACTCAAAAACAAGGATACATCCTTTGTCATCTTTAGTGAGGATACATGAAAAATGACAGTTCCATACCAACACCATGAGTGATTATCTTGGACCTAGATGAAATCATGGACAAAGGGAACAATAAGGGCAATTTGATGGGATCCTCAATATCCATTGGTTTCTGTTATATCACCACCATGAACTTTAAATAACATGATAATGGGATTTACCTCACAGTCTAGAGATAAAAATGGAATAACAATGCAGGACATAAATATTATTGACATACCAGGTGCTAGAAAGATTTGCTAAGTTGAAACAATGTGAGGGCTTGTCAAAATGATGACTTACACTCTACAGAATATAGTAAGTGAATGTAAGACAAATGTGTAGGAATTATGAGAGTTCACTAACATCCTGTAGCAGTTATATAAGCTGGATGATATATGAATCTAAGTAATCTGAATTGACCTACTTGCTATAAACACAATATAGAAGTGAACAGAATGTTGGTGGTATTAGTATAACACCACTCACTTTCTGTAAAAGAGCAGGGGGGGAATTGGATGGAGAATTGAGAAGAGACCTTAGTTAGAATGGCATGGAGTTACTCACATCCTTTCAAGGCAACAGAAAGAGGGTTAGAGTGAAGAGAGTGAGAAGAAATCTGCCTAGAGTAGGACAAAACTACAAACAAGCTGTCAAGGCAAAAGATGATGAGAGCAGATGCAGGTAAGTATAGCATGACATCACTTACAGCCTGTGAAGACAACAGGGGAAGATCATGAGAAAATTCTCAGTCTCACTTCACATGAAATTGTCCACCTTCTGGAAACACAACAGGACCAGAGGGGAAGCAAAGACAGTGAAAGGCACTCAGCTGGACCTGACAAAAGCACTCACAATCTGCTAGGCCAACAGGACCAGAGTTGGAGTAAAGCCAGTGAGAAGAAGATCAGCTGGATCTGGTATGAAATCACTGACATCCTATCACAACAGCAAGAGCAGGAGGGAAGTGAAAGTAGTAAGAAGACATCCAGCTAGATCTGGCATAAAAACACTTGCTTGCTGTCAAAGAAACAGGACCAGAGTGGGAGTAAAGACAGTGAGAAGATACCCAGCTGGACCTGGCATGAAATCACCCACTTCCTATCAAAGTAGCAGAATCAGAGTAGCAGTAAATACAGTGAGAGAACACCCAGCTGGACCTGGCATGAAATCACTCACAAACTGTCAAGGAAATACATAGGACCAGAGTGGGAGTGAAGATAATCTAGTTAGATCTAGAATGAAATCACCCACACCCTTTCAAGGTAACAAGATTACAGTGAGAGTTAAGGCAGTGAATAGAGAACCAGCTGGACCTGGCATGAAATTACTTACATCCTTTAAAGGTAACAGAACCAGATTGGGGTGAAGAAAGTGAGAAGAGGCCCAGTTAGATCTGGCATGAAGCACCCACCACCTATCAAGGTAACAGGGCCAGAATGGGCACAAGAGCAATAAGCATAGATCTAGCTTCACCTGGCATGAAATGACTCACAAACTAACAAGGTGGCAATAGCAAAGTTAAAGTGATGATAGTGAGAAGAGACCCAATTAGACCTGGCATTGGATCACTCACTCGCTATTAAGAATCAGAATCAGAATTGGAGTGAAGACAGTAAGAAGGGGACCCATCAGGGTGTAACATGAAATGACTCACAGCCTGTGAACAAAACAGGAGTAGAGTGGGAGTAAAGAAAGTGAGAAGAGAGTCAGCTGGACTTGGCATGAAATGACTCACAGCCTATTAAGGTAACAGGACTAGTGAGCAGAGACCCAGTTTCACCTGACATGGAATCACTCACACTCTATGAAAAAAGCAGGCCCAAAAATGGGTGTGAACACAGTAAGAAGAGACTCAGCTGGACCAGCCATTATAAAATCACTCACATACTAACAGTGTGGAGCAGCATAATGGAAGTAAAGATAGTGAGAAGAAACCTAGTTACATAGACCTGGCATTGAATTACTCACTCACTGTCAAGGCAACCCAGAGTTAAAGTGAAAACCACAAGCAAAGAGTTAGCTGGAGATATGAAGCCACTTACTTCCTGCCAAGGCAACCAGAGCAGAGTGGAGAGTAAACATAGTGAACAGAGACCTAGCTGAATCTAACATGAAATCACTTACAGCCTGACAAGACAATGGTGAAGACACCTAGCTAGTTCTAGCATGGAACCACTCACCATCTGCCAAGGCAACAAGCACACAGTGGGAGTGAAGACAGTGATGAACCTGATATGACACCACTCACCCACTATTAAGACAGCAAGACCAGAATACAAGTGAAGATATTGAGAAGAGATCCAGCTAGATCTGGCATGAATTACTCACAGGCTATCAAAATAATAAGGAAATAATGGGAGTGATAAGAGTTAGGAGTTGACAAGCTAGATCTAGCATGACATCACTTACAAGCTACAAGGTAATGTGACCAAGGTGAGAGTGAAAGCAGTGAAAAGAAACCCTCCCAGAATCATCATGAAATCACTCACATTCTGTCAAGGTAGTAGGACCAAAGTGGGAGTGAAGACAGTGAGGAGAGGTCAAGCTGGATCTGGGACCCAATTGCTCACTTCCTGTCAAGATAATAGGACACAAGTGGGAGTGAAGACAATGGGGAGAGGTTAAGCTGGATCTGGGATCCAATCACTTACATCCTGTCAAGATAATGGGACCCAAATGAGAGTAATGGCAGTGAATGGACCAGCTGGACCAGAGATAAAATCACCCACATTCTATCAAGCCAATAGATCCAGAGTGGGTGTGCAGTGAGTGCTGGAAGATCCAGTTGAACCACTCACTCTCTGTCAAGCCATCAAGACCACAGAAGGAGTGAGGAGAGTGAGAAGAGATCCAACTAGACCTGGCATGAAATCACTCACTCCCTGTTCAACCAACAGAACCAGAGTAGGAGTGAAGACAGTGAGAAAAGACACAGATAGACCTAGCATGAGATCACTCACAGCCTGTCAAGGCAACAGGACAAGAGTGGGAGTGAAGATAGTGAGAAGAAATACAACCAGATCTGAAAAGAAATCACTCACTTGCTAAACATGCAACAGGACCAGAATGAGAGTGAAAACAGTGAGTAGAGTACTGCATAGGCCCAGCAGAAATCACTCACAAACTATCAAGGCAACAGAATCAGAGAGCATGATGAAAACAGATGGAGCTGAACATGATATCACTCACAGCCTGTGGAGGTAACAGAACCCAGAGTGGGTGTGAAGACAATGAGTAAATACTTAGCTGAACATGAAGTCACTCACCTCCTGTCAAGGAAACAGGTTCAAGGTGGAAGTGAAGACATTGAGCTGGACTTGGTATGAAACTGCTCACCATCTATCATGGTAATAGTACCAGAGTGATAGTTAAGACCTTGAGAAAAGACCCAGCACAACTAGGTGAGGATCACTCACAAGCTGTCAAAACAACAGAATCAGAGAAGACAATGAAACAGATGCAGCTGACCCTGGCATGATATCACTCACTTTCTATCCAGGCAGTAAATCCACAGTGGCAGTGAAGACAGTAAGAAGAGGCCCAGCTGGACCTAACAAGAAATCACTCACACCCTATTAAGGCAACAGGACCACAATGGAAGTGAAGACAGTAAGCATGAAATCACTCACAGCCTATCAAGGCAATAGAACCATTGTATCAGTGAAGACTGTGAGAAGAGACCCAACTAGACCTGGCATGAAATCACTCACTCACTGTTGAAGCAACTCACCAGCTGTCAGGGAAACATGGGTGTGAAGACAGTGAGAAGACACCTAGCTAGACCTGGCATGAAACCCTTCACCATCTGTGAAAGACAATAGGACCAGAATGGGAAGAGACTCAGTTGGATCTGGGATGAAATCACTCGCTTGCTGTCATGCAACAGGGCCAAAGTGGAAGGGAAGAGAGTAAATAGAGACTGAGACCTGATATCAAGTGACCCACAAGCTGTCAAGGTAACAGAACCATCAAAGACAGTGAGACCCAGATGACCTTAGAACATGAAATCACTTGCAAGCTGTCAAGGCAATATAACCATAGAAGACAATAAGAACACATCCAGCTAAAACTGGCTTCAAATCACCCACCACCTGGCAAGAAAATAGGACCACAGTGAGAAGATAATCAACTGATCATGGCTTGAAATCACTCACATGCTAGAAATATAGCAAGATAAAAGTGAGAGAGAAGACAGTAAGAAGAGAACCAGCTGAACCAGGCATGAAATCACTCACCACCTGCCAAAGCAACAGGACCAGAGTGGGTGTGAAGATAGTGAGAAACAGCCCAGCTGGACCCAGTACAAAATCACTTACAACCTGTTATAACAACAGAACAAGCATGACTGGGCTGAGCTGTTCTGGGCCAGATATGGTTGTGACACTTACTCCCTGTCCAATGGGCAACAAAATCAGAATTGGAGTGAGGATAGTATTGCTTGAAAGACTTCTGGGCCCAGTATGGATTCACTTACAGCCTGTTGAGGTGCCATGGCAAGAGTGAAGACAATTAGAAGAGACCCAGTTACATAGGTCTGGCATGAAATTGCTCACAGCCTTTCAAGAGAACAGGATTACAGTGAGAAAAAAGACAGTGAGTAGAGACCCAATTGGATCTGGCATGAAGTTACTCACATGCTGTCAAGGCAACAGGGCCAGAGTGGCAGTGAACACAGTGGAGACTCAGCTGAACCTGACATGAAGTCACTCACCCCCTGTCAAAGAAACAGGACCAAAGTGGAAGTAAGTAGAGACCCAGCTGGATCTAGCATGAAATCACTCACAAACTGTCATAGCAACAGGACCAAAGTGAGAGTTGAGAGAGGCCCAGCTGGACCTGGTATGAAATTACTCACAGGCTGTCTAGGTAGTAAAACCAGAGACCCAACTGGACCTAGCACAAAACCACTCACAAGCTAATAAGGTAGCAGGACCAGAGTAGGAGTGATGATAGTAAGCAGAAATCTAGCTGGACCTGGCATGCAATAACTCACTTCCTATCAAGGCAACATGATCACAGTGAAAGTAAAGATAGTGAGCAGTGATCCAGTTGGCATAAATCACTCACAGACTGATGAGGCAAAAAGACCAGAGTGGGAGTGAAAATGCTACAGTGAGATACCATTCAGTTTGATGAAACAGCCATCTGATTACCTGTAAACAAGTCCTCTGTAATATGGCAGGAAAAATAGACAGTCATCTCACCTTTGTATGTGGCATCCATTCTAATATAGCCAGCTCTAGTACTGTTTTATAAAAAGATGCATGTTGCATTTCTTTCATGATGAATCTGCAAAAAATCCATGAAGCAATCATATATCAAGACAACCCTCTTACTTGACAGCAAACTCAATGTTGAGGACAATATTAACTTGTTGTGTTGATATCACTAGCTTTTGCAATTCCATCTCATCAAGTGCATTTGTTGTGCACTTCAGCAGTGGTCCACAATCTGTATCATGTTTGTTCATATCTTCATGATGGAGTAATGTCAGCACAATTCTACAACACAATTGGTGGATACTTCCCAAATACTGGTAAAAAATCCTTAGGAGGGTAATTACACCCAACCAACTGCTTTTCAACTCTTGCCTTCACTTCACTCAATAATTGTGTTGCCAGTTCAACAGCCCTTGCCATTGCTTCTCTCATTGTGAAACCTTGATCTATCAGTTTTCCGATTGCCAGTGACTCCATGGCATCAGCTTTTGTCAATACCACAATGACAGGAACTATTCCATGTATTTTCAGAACTTTATGGTGTCAATAATGAGCTGCCTCACCATTGGCAGTATTGCATTCATTGAAGAACTTCTCCTCTGCAGCCACAACCGGCCTTTCCGATTCAGTTAGTGGGATGCAAAACCTAAATTCCATTGAGTATCAATAATGTGACTCAATGGTATGAGCTTTACCAGATAACATGGATTCGCTTTTCTAATTTCGTTGTGGTTGCTCGGTCAGTGACAAAGTTCTTCATCAACTTAAACTCATCCTCAGAGCCGGCCTCAAATCCTTTTGAGTCATGAAAGATGAACCCTGGGTTGCTTCGAAAAATTAGTTCATCTTCAATATTGTGATCTCCCCTCTGAGAATACTTAGTCAGTCGGTGTTGTGGGATGGAAGGGCGCACCCGCCTCCAGAGATCCTTGCACGATTACGGGATCGATCTGAGAATTTCCATGCATCAGTAATTTGACGGAAAGCACAGTGCGGTGCGGTGAGAGACGCCACCTTTTCACCGTTGGCATTGAATATTTCAGGAAGTTCGGTGGTGTTACAAACGCGCTGCAGGATCGTAGTTTTACCCGCGTTAGATCTGCCGATGATAAGGATTCTAAAATGACCAATGCGGTCAAAGTGTTCCTTGACTCTCGTAGAATCCATGTGAAGTGTGTCTTGAGTGCTACCTGCAGGACGATCAGTCACCGCATCACTAGCAAGATATTGGGTCAAAGTCACTCGTACCGGAACTTGAGCCGTGCTGCCCGGTCTTCTTGAACGGTAAAGAAGATAGAAACTTCTTGACGAGTGGAGGAGTCATGCTAGTTGCGAAACAGTGATGATTCGGTGGAGGCAAGAGGGTGAAAGCGTCCCCAGGAACACACGAGGTCAATGTCAGGGCGCTTATCGGTACGTTCTCGTTCACTCCATGAGGTAGGCCAAAAAAGGGCTATGTGCGCCAGTTGAACGCATAATATTCAATTGGTTCTGCAAGGATAACTGGTAATAAAACAATGTCATTCTGTAGTCCATTTTCTTGTAATTTTCTATCTTCAATCTTGCAGCTGCACGAGAGAACATGCAAGCATCACAGCCATCGACATCCCCGATGTCTTGACCACTGGCTCGTACTGTGTACAAACGCTGCCATCTTCTACCTTATTCCTTGGACTCCTGCAAGTGTACGTGTGTCGAATTTATGCAATGCAAATGCAATGCCTGTCATCCATGATGAGCAAAGAGTCAAGTAAATCGACACCATGATGTTTCAACAACTACCTCTCTGCGCTGATAACTGGGCAGCTTCCAACGCCACGTTAGCCATGAGACGTCTAAGCACTCAACTTATAATCAGAATGCACACCGGTGATAGAGCTCTTGGAAATTCAAGCACTGTCAGGATTATCAGACGGAAGTTGGGAACCCAAACCGTCTTCTTGACCCAACAGACTTCTCCGGGCCAGGCCACTGCCAGGTAGTACTGGCATACCATCATCGTCATCCACAGAAGTCTCCCCCTTCTGCATGTCTTGTGACCCAACTTCGATCTCATTCCGTCATCTAGTATACAGCACCTGCGCTGCATTCCCCGCAAGATCCGCCACCGTCGAATAGGTCGCGTGCATCAGTCATTTCCATGCGTGCCAACACCAGTGCAATACATACGTTTGCCTCTGCCAGTGCACCTGCCCCAGCTCCCGCAGCTGCAGTTGCGACTGTATCTGGCTCCTGTACGTTTGCTTCACCCTCTCATGTATTGACATTCTGAGTCTAGCACCTGCACCTGCCATTTTATAGTGATACCTAATCTCTGATATCCTAACTTCTAGTACTCTCATCCCACTATATACACCTTGCCTTCTTCCCTTCCAGTTGTCTCCTCCCATCGCACACATGGATATTCAAACCCCTACCATCCCGCTGCACTTGTAGAGCAACTACGAAGACGGCTCTAAATTGTGGACGTCAGCGGGTACACACATTTCATTGCGATTCCGAGGAGATTCAGTAAGTAGACCTCACAGCTTCGTGGCGTCCAAAATTCATGATGAGCACTAAGTTGGATCGTGCTAGAGCTATTTTTGCGATCCTGATTGCTCTTGCGTCAGACAACTGGAACCAGGCCATCGGTTGGGACAAAAGAGAGGGGAAACAACGCAGTCACAAATTTACTACGATAACAATACTTGGTTATGGAGAAAGGTTATGGGGGGCTTTGTGCATGGGACGCTTGGACTGACTATTTCTTATTGCTTAGATGAGTGGTAGTATTGTACCCTGCTGTGAGGTGGTGATCACCTCCAGGTAACTGGGAACCTCGACGCTCTTTAGGACTTACCCTTCAGAAAACCTGGCAGCAGGCCTTGAAGCGGATTATGGGGAGCAATGAAACACGAACCAGCCAAATTACAACCAAACGCTTCGGCCCCGAAGCCCCCGACACTATCACCCATAGCACTATTAATACCCAATCCCATCTGGGACCCAGTCGTGGGCTTCTGGGATGGCTCCTCCCATGTAACATTCTCTCGAGGTCTTCGATCGACTTTCCAGTGGATGCACGATTTCCCGCAGAACTGGAGGAGGTTGCATCAAGGGACATCCTCTTCAAAGTCAGACAACCCGTTTCAGGGGAGTAGCAACGGGAGAGTACTATGTGAGACAGGTTGTCGGGAAGTAGCCGCTTGAAGCCTGTACCAGTTACATTTTTGATAAGCTGCTCAAATAGTACAAATCTTGAAAATAAAACAGATCAACGAACTAACAGTCGTACAGGAACCCGCTACTTTTGCTCTGAGAAAAGATCGAACCTAAGAAAATGGAACACAATCAGGAAACTTTTGCGACCGCACTAACAGGATACCGGATATGGCTAATAGTTGTGGAATCATAGTACCGCATCGACCTTCCCCGGGAGGGTCCGGGAATTCATTCGTTCCCTCGTCTCCTAGGGGAACGAGGATCGTCCCACGTTGACGTGCGAGCGCGTCGATTTGCGAAAAATCTCTTACCCGCTGTGGAAAATTCTACTTGCCATCCAAAAGGTAGAGGTCCACGACAACTATTGCCGGCAGTTGTAGTAAATTGGGGATGGTTCCATGTTGTGACGCGATCGCAGTGATTCACAAAGTACCAACGTCCTTCCGACGTTCGATTCATTTCCCACCCCATGGGAAGAGGTCCGATACCGTCGATCATGAGGGGGACGGTAGCGCGTGGGTCATTCCATGTCGTCAATTGATTATTATGATCCACGAAGAACAACATGCCGTCTGCTGTTAAACGCTTGCTCCAGCCAAGCGGCAGAGGGCCTTCATGATTAGTGCGGTCTGAACCGGTAGTCTGCGGTCGTTCTGAAGCACGAGGCGAATGAACGGAAGATTGCTGCGGTGGAGGAGAGGGGGATGCAGGCATATCACGTTGGATTGAACCAGCTTGTAATGGCAACAGTGGGACCTGCGGCAGCTGTGGGGAAGGCGACATAAGTCCAGAGAAATGCAGCTCCGGAAGGTCAGGGGATGCTATGGCGTGATCTATACGATCCTGATTTCGAGCATTCGCTTGTGGTTGTGCCAAGATCGAGGGCTGTGGCTGCTGGAAGATAGGAGGAGTGGCGGAATCACCAGATTGCAGTGTCGGATCTAAATGATCCTGTTGCACAGAGGGAGCCTGTGCAGAGGGGAGGGGATCCCGTACTTCTGGTGAAGTGGAAACTGAAAGAGTAGAGGACTGAGGTTGTTGCGAAGGACCGAACTGTTGCACTACACTAGATTGTGGCGGCATGAATAAAGCCTGTGATCCTCCAGAGGAAGAGGACGATGATGATTCCAGTTGCCGAAGAAGGGACGGGGAGGGTGACCCAACTATGCGGCTTTGTGCTTGTGGAAATGAGGTAAAATCTTGGGTCCCCGAGGCAACCACCGAAGAGGACTGCGGTTCTTGGGATGCAGGTACATGACCGACCTCAGGGGGTTCCTGTTGCACTGTATTAGTTTGTAGAGGGGAGAGTGCCGTTTGTGGGTGCTGTGAAGGAGGAGGGGACGTCCTAGATTGCGGTTGTCCCGAAGAAGTGGAGGATGTGGATGTACGATTCCCTTCCACCGTGCTGACTGGTAGGACGGAGAACGAGAAAAGCAACCTTCCATACCGCCGAGTGGCACTGGAAGACTCCGTCAAATCCTTGGTAATTAAATCTGGCGGCCATTAACGGACAGCAGTATAAAATACAAAAGGAAGAACATACTGTGGCTGTTTCTGGAGTATTCTAGAGCTTCCGCGCCTGTAACCTTGACCAAACCCGGAATATATTGAGCTTTTTTCCTGAATTTTCCCAAATAGCAAACCTGGATAGTGATGGTCGATGTCCGTTTGATAGTGCTGGACATTAAGGTATGAGGATCAAATTACACGATAATTCATCGGAAGGCGACTAACATGTCGAAGTGCTGATTCCAGCTTGGACTCAGCGTATTCCTCGCAGCTTTGGTCTTGTATGACTGATTACTGTCTACCGAGACGACCGCAAAGGGGTCAGGTGATAGCTCGAGCACCTTCTTGACAAGGGCGTTTGCTCCAAAAACTGAGTACACCGACCATCAGTAAGACATTTCCCGCATCAACATTATGAAACGTACTGGTGATTCTGACTGTGCTGCTTTCCTCCCCAGAGGACATCTCTACAGTTTTGGGGGCGATTAGGGATGTGAGTGGACCACAGAAACGGCAACTTTACTCTGGGAGGGCCAAGAAGAGAATAAACGAGGACAGTTGTGGACCCGACAGTGTGAAAGCTCTCGGGCACGACAACTGTCAACGAGTATAGGTAAAGGCTCTTGCTCGAGTGGCGAAAGGCAAACCCAAAACCACGGGGGAGCCTATCCAAGTGGCGCTGGTCGAGTCTGATCTTGCGGGCTCCACATTTGAGTGCACTGTCCAACATATATATACGATCGATGGTATCAGTGGGCCAGAACCTATTAGCCAGTAACTTTGTTTGGCCATGCCCTAGTTCATGCATGATTCGGGTGAACTTCCTGCCGTATTCGCTACTTTTCTGGTTCCGCCTCCGGTTCAAAGGTCAACGCGGAAACTGTTTGCTGAGCAAGCATGTGGTTTGCAAAGAGAAGCCTGTCACACAATAGCTTAAATCACTCTGATAGTGACTGAGGCCAGTCTTAAGATATTCAACCAACACATGCTGCGACCTATGTACAAACCATCCATATCTCCGTGGATTCCCTATGTTCAACAACTACTTCTGCCCAAAGCCGCTTGCCGCGGCACTGAAGCTGTTCTCGCGGACCTCCGAAAGGAATAGCTCATATTGGTCCAAAAGCCGTTCGTTTTTCCGCAGGACTCCCTGAAGAACACCGTGTTAGCGCGCACAAAGCAGGCACGATGTGTCCTTATCCAGAAGACAGCCGCAGAAAGTTCGCTCAGCGAGACGGAAATAGTGGGCATGGTAGGGAACGCAGAGGAACCGGGAATCGGACGAAACAAATGCCATTGGTAGTATCTGTGATTGCGCATGAGATATCAACCATCCTCTATCGTCCAATGCGAACGTTGAGTTACCTTCAAGCACATATGTTCTAATACGGCCACTGACGGAACACACAGTGACTCATGGTGCCTCAGTGGCCCAATGTCCTTCCAATCGATACAGGCACATCGTAGCCCGAGTGCTGAGGAGGGAGAAGATACTTTTGGTAAGAGTGGACATGAGTAAATTAATGATGTCGTTGTGTGATCAGTAGGTGAAGGGTGGAGTTGGGAGCACCTGCAGTCTCTTGGTCATCGGAGGTATGAAGAAGTCATTGGAACTGGATGTTGTAGAGCCAAGGAATATTAGATATTTCGTGTATTATAACGCGCGGATTAGGGACAGGGGTACTGATCTAGATGTGAGGAACGATAGAGCGCCTCCATGGCATTGGAGGAGGCTCGAAGTGAGTGCGATATGTGATATTTAATGGATAGTGTCGTACGTTCCCAAAAGTTTCTCTCGATCATTGCGACCGAGGTTTGCAACCCAACTCAGTACGGAGATGAAGCTCTGGTCGAAAATATGAATTCTAGGCGGCCCCATTGACCATACAAATGAAGCGTACTATCAGGGTGATTGGTTAGTTGCCAGCCATGCCCTCGCCCATACATGATTCGGAAGAACTTCGTGCCACAGTTGCTTCCGCTTCCGGTTCGAAATCAAATGTAGAGATACGAAGCTGTGGGTCTTTGTAGTGAAATGTTGAGTAACTAACGAGCAGCCTGACATACAGTCGCTGGCCGCAATTCTGACAAGATCAGGTGGGATAGTAAGAACCTTTTCCGCCAGACCATAAAGCAAGCTGTGGTGCGACGGACGTTGAACGAAACCCTATCTACAAACCATCCACATCTCCTGTAAGTGCTGTCAAGGGTGAACTCCCCATGTTCAACCACCCCCGCCCAAAGCCACTTGCTACCGCGCCAAAGCCATTCTCGCGGACCTCCGAAAGGAACAACTCATGCTGGTCTGAAAGCCGTTCATTGTTCCGCCTTATCTCCTGAATAACACCATGTTGGCGCGCGCAAAGCGGACACGTTGTCTCGTCGTCCAGAAGACAGCTGAAAGTTCGTTCAGCAAGTCAGAAATAGTAGGCATAGTGGAAAATCATTGGCCATAGAGGGGGCCCCCAGAGAAACCCGAAACTCGGAAGAAATAAATACGCACCGCAGGTGGTAGCTGTGGTTGCACATGAAATGCACGCTTGGCAAATCGAGCTGGCCATTGCACTGCGAGCACCGCGTGACATGAAATACTCGTGGATGCTGAATGTCCTTGAGTTCCTCAACCTGCTTGAGCTTCGCTTGGGTCTCGGATCGGTAAGACGATATAAGCTGCTTGTCCTATGAAATAAAACATACTTCAGTTTAAGCACGTCGCAAGTAGTAATGAACTTAGGAACACACAGTAGCGATCTCCTCTCGTCCTTCCGCTATACGCCGCATGAGCCAACCTTTGACAAGCCCCACACTTGCGACACCGTTGCGCGAAAGAACTTGTACAACAGTCAAAGGTGCCATGATGCGCTCGCGCTCTACGTGCTCAAGGATTTCCTGCAGGTCTGCTTGATGCACGGAAAGTAGCTCGGGTGTCGATGTGAGGAAGCGCAGAACGAGTGGGTAGAGATATGGATGGGCAGGGCCATACTGACGCAGTGCAGCGATAACCTGTGCAGATGGGGAGGACAAACTGTCGTGCATCGAATCGCCCGTGTCCGAGACGGCACGCACACCTGAATTGTGTTGCCCCATCCAGAATCGCAGCACATCCTCGTACATCCCTAACTTTTCCCATAGCAGCACAAGACCTGGGGTGTACGAGCAGCTCGAACATAGTATGAGCGCATGAGGAACATCGTATGGTAGATATGAACTTCGAAGGAGCTGCAATGCCTTCACCTTGTCCTTCTCGTCTTGGTTCTCTGTGAGGTAGAGTTCGAGCAAGGTGTTCCACACTGCAGCCTGATCTCTTCTCTCGGACTCCGCGTCTTCTGAACCCGCGAATTCCACCGCTACCGTACCTTCCAAGTTTTGTCCCCATCGACGCTCTGCAACCGTTTCCAAGAACCTCACGAAATATACCGGGTGGTCTACAAAGTGGGCAAAGAAAAGAGTTGGCGAAGGCCGCCGTGATACCTGAAGTTCCCCCTGCGGTCGCGCTTGCCCAGCCGGAGCAGACGCCACTCTCAAGTGACCACCAGAAGCGGAGCCCTGATCCTCCTCTACAACCACGTTCTCCTGGTCCTTCACCGGTACTGATGGCTTTGTAGACGTTGCCTCATCTCCTCCAGAGAGCGCTGGTGGCACGGCAGGGGCACGGGCCAAGGCAAGATATGAAAGGTAGCTCGGTGCCTTCACATGAGTCGTTGGCATCTGCTCAGCTAGAGAGGACGGTGGGAGGTGTCCTGCTATGGTGCAAAGATCAGTAAGTAATTGTGTCGTTTCTTCTGTAAGGTTATCAAGCAGTGCTCTTCCGTAGCGGGCAAGGCCAGATTCAGCCTACAACCAGTCAGGGAACCGCAAGGTATCGATTGAAGTGATTACTCACACATGCACCCCCAACCTCTCGCAAGTAAGATACTGCCTCTTTATATCCACACGTGTCCCCCTTGCTCACTTTAACGCCTCTAATATTGTCCTTCTCGTTCTTCGATCCTCCACTTACCCCGCTACTTCCAAACTTCAGCTCAACGCTACTCCCGCCAACATCCTCCACGAGAACGCGTAAATAATCATCATGCCGACCCCATCGTCGTGCCAGGTACGCCGCATGCGCAAAGAATCCCGCTTGTCGACAC
The DNA here is from genome assembly GCA_029372045.1 of Scleroderma citrinum. Taxonomy (NCBI): domain Eukaryota; kingdom Fungi; phylum Basidiomycota; class Agaricomycetes; order Boletales; family Sclerodermataceae; genus Scleroderma; species Scleroderma citrinum. Next base: position 1,924,843 of record JARFMN010000001.1, read on the forward strand.
ACCCGGATCGCAGTGTCGAGTTCAAATGGTGGTTCCCTGCTTTGGCCCTCACCAAGGCTCATTTCCTCTGCTCTGCTTACCAGCGAAGGTGCCTCTCCGCGGAACACTCGTCCCTCGCTCCGTACAAATGCGTCAAGCCGCGCAACATCACCAGCTTTCGCATATGCGTTGAGTAGTAGTGTGGTATGTTCTGCGTTTGCGAGTCCACGCGCATGTAATTCTTGCAGGTAAGTCATGAGAAGTGGCGTCAAATGTGCTGTGAGGAACTTGAAAGAGGTATCAGTCACATTCAAACATTCATTTTCTTTAATGAGATATGCACGCGCTCCCCAACCACAGCTGTGACACGAATTCTAAGGCAAAGCTCACCTTCCGAATGACATAACTAGCCCGGACGCCTCCAATCGTATGTATGTACTCACGCATTGCACCATCGTAGTCACCTCGTTGGTACAAATGATCACCATGGTGCCGGTGGACGTCGGTCGTGTCGAGTCCCTGCGTCTGCGCAACTGACAGTGCAAGAGCGTAAAGGTTCTTTTCGTATAACAATGAAAGTTTCTCTGGCGTAGGCTTCTCAATAAGACGTGTGATCTGAAAGTGGAAGCAGTATGGATGAGTATCATCACATGTACCGTCATAGGATTAGCGAAAGATTTGCTAGAGAACCACAAATACACCCACCTTCCCGTCATTCCCGACTACATAGACGTGTCCCCATGCCGATATGGCGTCTCGGACACCACCTTCGAAAGTCCCTGTGTATGCAACCAATTTGTTCTCCATGTCAACCAGTACTACACGCGTCATGTCTGTGTCGGAAGAGGTGGGCCCTGCACTAGTGACAGATGGTGATATGGGAGTTGCGCTTCCCGGAGAAGTAGCCATCCCAATCGCTACAGCACCAAGTTTCCGCTGCTTGACACCAGGAGTTGCAATCACAGGAGGTGGATGAGAGGCAGGCAAGACTACGACCACATAATTGAGGTGTGTATGTAATGAATATTTCTCGCCTAGCGGCACAAGTCAGCATCTACTGTCCAATGCAAATGCTGAATTACCTTCAAGTGCATATGTTCCTATACGGCCACCAACGGCGCACGCATACAGTGACTCATCGCGCCCCACAACGGCCCAACGTTCCTTCCAATCAATACAGACACATCGTAGGCCTGCGCCAATTTCATCGACCAGCGCCGAGGATGGAGAGGATACCTTAGGTAGTAGTGGGTATGAGTAGGTCGACGATGTAGTTGTGATCAGTAGATGAAGGGTGGGGTTGGAAGCTCCCGCGTGACCATTTGCATCTGTCTCTGGATTTGCATCTGAGGAAGGCGAGAGAGAAGTGGGAGTAGATGTTGTGAAGCCAAGGAACGTGACAGGTTCGGTAGTGATTTCGTGTATAACGCGCGGTTTAGGGACAGTAGTCAGAGAACCTGATGTAGATGCCAGGGATTGGTCGAGATGACGATAAAGTAACACTGTCCCGTCTCCAAGGCCGATTGCAAGGAAGGAAAGGTTCGATGTGAGCGCGATACACGATACCTGATGTAAATGAGCCAACTAGATGCACAACAAGATCGCACGCACAGGATGGGGTTTCCCACTGGGCTGCACTTTCACAGACCGAAGAAGGGTAGGACCACCGGTTCGTTTGTCTACCTTGGCAAGGCTCCAAATCTTCATGATTGCAGAGCGCACGTTATCTTCTTCCTATGGCGTACATCAAGGATCAGCCATAGAGTGAGATTCCATGTGCACATACACCAATGGTCACCAACGTTCCCTTTCTCTCGATCATGTGTGTGACCCTTCCACCGAGGTGTGCGACCCAACTTGCCACGGAGACAAAGCTCTGGTTGAGAATATGAATGCTACCGTGCACATCGGCAACCACGAGTCCTGCGCTCGAGGATGTCATTGCAGAGATTTCAGGCGCATTCTGCAAAGGTATGGTCACCACTGGCGAGTGAATCAGAGATGAGCAGAGCAACCTTGAATAGTTCCGGCGGGCTGTTAGGATCATGGATGTCTCTGACGGCTTCCACGTCAAAGAACGTAAACTGTCGCTGCTGTACTCAGATAGGACACTCGCACACAATAAATCAGTTTACCGCAGTCGCTGAAGTCGATGCCATCGTCTGACTTGGTTTCGTTGAGGAAGACGCGTAGGGTGGATTCACGTGACACTGCTGCGCGACTTTCATCTTTGTACCGAAATGAGTCGACGAAGAAACAACGTGCGGGGCCCAACTTCTGCCCTGACCGAATTTCTGCGGGTGGGACTTCATAATTCAAACCTGTTCTGGCTTGCCTCATATTCACTAATACCAGGAATCGGGTATCAACCCTGAATTGATTGCACGACGGGCAGCCACGCAGAATCAGAACCAGACAAATGCCCAACCAGCTGCAAGTCCAAGTACCAGCACCGATGCGGGTGCTAGTGCTGTAAACGGTGGCGGCGAGCAAGCAAATCCCACACCTGAGGCATCCTCGAGTGGACAGCCGCCGCAGAATCACGCTCAGGCAGGAGTAAGTTTTTCAGTGCATCTCTAGTAATACCATACTCAAGTAACCCATCATTGCTAGCCCTCCGGCTACGCGTCTGATCAACTCGATGAACCAGAGGAGTCATCCCCTACCAAGCAGAGTCGCAGCACAAGGGCCACCACCGCCGCCAAGAAACGAGCAAAAAAGAAGGCAAAGGGGGATGGCGATTATAAGGACTCTTCGGAAGACGAATACACGGCTCTTGCGAAGAATATGTGGGCTACAGGAGGGAGCGGGGGTCCGAAACCTCCTATTGGCAGTTTCGAGTCATGTGCCAAATGCAAGCAACGGTTCACTGTGGTCTGTGGCACAGGCTCTACCTTTTTAAAATGGTATTGTCGGTCTAACTGATGGAATTTCCCAGACCAAGTACACAATGGCAGCCAACCCTCCCCCTGGATACCTCTGCCACCAGTGCGCAAAGGCATCAGGCGTCGACCCATTCAAGAAACCTGCCGCCCCTAGGAATCGAAAACCTCCCGCAGAGAAGCGTGATGTCGTCAACTTTGAACAGCGCCGCTTACCCACTCTGGCAGCCCTGTGTATCGAGGTTGGTGCTGTTTATGTCAACCTTCACTCGCTGTTGAATGCAACTACACGCAGCTTATTAGCAAACATATCGATGATGTGGAAGCACTTGGTGATGTGGGGTTGGTTAATATGGATGAAATAGCCAAAGCCCTTGCCAAGAATCGTGGCTTGTAAGTTGATACGCACTTTCTGACGAATGTCGCTCGTTGACTACACTTCAAGGACTGCTCAAAATGCTCACCTATTTTATGACGTGCGGAACAAGTTCCTCCGACTTTATGACGCCACCTGTAAGTATGTTCCCTCTCTCGCTACATGCTGCTTATTTTCCCACCAGACCTCACGCCTTCGGCTCTCTCGACATTGTCCAGCCTTAATCCCAATCTGACGCACCTTCACCTAGACCTCTGCGGTCGGATGACATCACAAGTGCTAGAGGACTTTGCCAGGTTCCTCCCCCACCTCACTTCACTTTCCCTCCTCGGGCCATTCTTAGTTCGTGCAGAGGCCTGGATCAAATTCTTCCACGCCAAGCCTGACCTCTGCTCATTTCGAATTACCCAGAGCCCTAGGTTTGACGTCGCATGCGCCAAGCAACTTGCAGAGAGTTGTACCAAGCTCGAAGAACTGCAGCTCAGGGAGGTAGGATTGCTCGACGATGACTTTGTGGAACCACTCTGTGCGCTTCCACCTCTTAAATTACTGGATCTTGCGAACCCTATCATTGGAATCGAGGAAGACGGCTGGCTGAAGCTAATGAAACGACACGGTGGTACGCTTGAGAAGTTCAACCCTTCGTGGGATGCTGGCTTCACAGATAGAGCATTGTGTTACGGCGTTGGCAAGTATGCACGCGCACTGTCGGAACTGACCTTGGAAGGGTGCGAAAGTTTAAGCAATGAGTCTGTCTCGGAATTTTTCCAAAACTGGAAGAACCCCTGTTGGAAGGAAGAAGAAGAGCTAGCGGAAGATGCCATGGACACCGCCGAGGATATTACCCTCCCAGAGGGTCCGTTTACTCCCAATCCTCCTCTCCATGTTCTTTCGTTAGCACGCAACCACGTCCTCTCCGATGCGACACTTACTGCACTGCTCGACCACTCCGGACCAGCACTTGTCTCCCTCGATCTTAATGGTCTCCGTTCACTTTCTTCTGAAACACTTGCGTCACTCAAGTGCGCGAGTGGGCTTAGGCGCTTGGACCTTAGTTGGTGCCGCGAGCTGGATGATTTCGTGATGAAGGAGATCGTCGGAGCTATGTCGAAATTGGAAGAAATTAAGGTGTGGGGATGCAGCCGTGTCAGAGGGACGGGTTGGGCAGGAAAGGTGTGTTCTTTCCATTACGTGTTCGTGTGATCCGTATGGCCAACCATTGTTAACAGAGGGGATTGAGAATTTATGGTATTGAACCCAATGCGGGACGCTAAATTTTATAATTCTCTGCATGTGCAAGTGTAGATTATAGGTCTTTATCGTGTAAGCTTGTTGATAGTAAGTTGATGATGTTAGATTGGTGTTGCTATTCTTCGAGGTGAGTGTATTGTCTTGGATGATGTGGACCAACTCCGAGCGAGGACACAATGATTGTGCTAGCCTTTTACCCTTCCGCGAATTTCAATTTACCCATACGTATAGAAGTCACTCAGTCCCCCTTCTACAGTAAAGTTTCGTGGATGTCATGTGGAACTGTCGGTAGCCTAGAATACATTGAGTATGTTAGGTACAATTAACTCATTAACACGCCAGCGGGTATTTGGCTCGGGATCTTAGCAGACCAAGTGGTTCAATCGACCAACTTCTTTCCTCCGTCCCTAAACAACTTCAGGTCGTTCCGCCACGGCTCCCATGCATCACCATACTTCCTGATAAGGGCTGCCAGCTCCTCTCTCTGTTCTCTCTGTAAGGGGTTCAGCGAATAGAACAAGTCTAAGCGTTTAACAACGCACCAAATTCCACGGCTCCTCCCCGCCATACACGTCGGTGAACAAGTCACGTAAATCGCTCTGCTTCAGGCTCTCCGCCCGTTTGAGTGTGGCCATCACGTCCTTCTTGAGCCGCGTCTTGAGCGCCTCCTCTTCCTGCTCGTTCCACCACCCCTTCGACTCCATGTACAACTTGAATCGAACGATCGGGTTGTCGATCTTCTTTCTGTTCTCGACTTCTTGTCGTCCGCGGTATGCAAAGGAGTCGTCCGACGTCGAGTGGTGACCTACACGGTACGTCATTGCTTCCACTAATACAGCCCGCCCACTCTCGAGACACCGTTTCCTAGCTTCTGTTACAGCGTTCATGACAGCTAACACATCGTTTCCGTCTACGCGGACTGTGTCTATCCCGTATCCAGGTCCACGCGCGGCAATACCGTCGCCGTAGTACTGTTCATGTGAGGGAGTCGAGATGGCGAATCCATTGTTGCGCGCGAGAAATAGGGTTGGAGAGGGGACTGTCGATGCAAGGAGCATTCCGGCATGGAAATCTCCTTCCGAGGCTGCACCTTCGCCAAAGTAGACGCAGGCGATGTTCTTGTGTCGTCGTGCGGGATCACGTCGGAGTGCATAACCGACTCCTGCGGCCTGTGGGATCTGGGTCGCCAGTGGCGACGAGATAGTGTGGAAATGGAGCTCGGGAGATCCAAAGTGCTGTGAAATGTTTGGTACAGTGAGTATGTGGGCCGACAACGAAGGCTTACCATCGGCATTTGACGTCCTTTACCGGATTTGTCTTCGTGATTTCCAAAGCATTGGGCCATCACGGCATTCATCCCAAAACCCCTCCATAACAATACGCCCATTTCACGGTACTGTCCTATCTTGAGTGGTTAGGTTCCTGTTACTAGGAGTTGCGACGACAAGCGTGTGCTCACCCAAAACCCTGTGCAGTGTTACATTTACACTGGAGTCAAAAGGTAATAGGCACTCACTCGTCATCTGGTGCTAATGCAGCGGCAGATCCAATGATGGTTGCTTCTTCGCCGTACTGCAAAGATGCTTAGGGGGAATGCCTAGAACGGTAGAATGGACTGATTCCTTACAGAAGTCATCTGCACAAAGAACTAATCAGGAAAGGAGGGCATAGAATAATGTAAAACCAACGTAGAAAGATATCTTGCCCTGACGTTGCACGCTATATAGAATGTTGTCTATGGTCGGCAGAAGCACCATGTATTCGTATCTGGTGACATGTCAGGCTCAAAGCAACGTGCGTATAGATGTGTACGCACAGTCTACGAGCAAACTCTTCGTTGATCTACGCGTTCACTGTGAACACAGCAAGTACTTGACGAGAACAGGTTGGGCCCACCTGTGGGATCTGAGCTCCCTCGACTGGAACACCTACACCATCCAACACTCTATACGTTGGTATCTGACCATTTCCACCGGTGATCGAATTAAAGAACTGGAGTTTGGCGACGATGGGCGAGCGTGAGGTGGGAAGAACATCGTGGTCGTCAACGGGGAAAGACGGCGCTGCCGTTGAAAGCGTACGCCATGCGCGCAATGGCACTTTGGAGAAGACACGGTGAGAGCGCAAAAAGCAGAGCATCGGGGCTGGTCGAGAGAGCAGACGGTCGACCAGTCAACTCCCCCGGATCTTGGGGAAGGGGCTCGAAATAGCAACATGACATAATGGATGCGGGTAAATCATGAACGACTCTAACAGACAAGTCTTCGAAATTCATGAGTCCTTGGGCGGCAACTTGAGAGCCTCCTCGGCCACTCGTCTTCGCCCGCCCATCATCAGCGTCACATAGTCAGCCCCGCCCAGCACATACCCCGACGTGCCCTTCGACCCAGATACACCCCTACTCTTCACCTTGGACCGCAGGTCAGCACGCTTCTTGGCTGATTCAACAGTTGTTTCCGGAGTCATTGATGTACCCGATTTTGGCTTTGGTTTTGGCTCAGGTAGGGGAACACGGTGTTGGGGTGAGGAAGTTTTCGGCTTTTTCTGAGCAAGTTGGACCATGATGGCGATACTCAGTTGAGGGAGCGTATCGGTATGACCACCCACTCACCATTCGCTTGTGAAGCTTGGCACTTTTACCCATGATTGTGAAAATATGAAGACAGAACCATTGACTCGATATCACAAATTCGATCGCTTAGTCATCGGGGAAAGGCTCTGGCTGCATGTTGATCACTGCTTACTAGGGTCTGGCGCTGTCCACCTCCTAATTATATCCATCTGGAGACAGCCTCGATCCTTATCAATCGGGGAGCAGAGTACTGCACACCAGTTCACTACATTCTGCGATAGCTTCGCGATCGCGCTGGCCAACACCCCACCACCACATACATATCTAGCATCGTGACCCTTAATGCCTCAGGATCGATGCGGCGCTAGAACCTTAGAAGTTCGTCGTACTCGTGTCATTCATTTTCCAGCGTTCTAATTGCTCTCTACTTATCAGGCTAAGGCCTACAGGATTCGTTGCCACTTCGCATGTGCAACGAGACGACCGTGTCTCCTGCGTGTCTGCTGTCTGACAAGCCTAGAAGGTGGTTTCAGGCCGGTGTGATTCGGTTCAACTCCATACCTATACATGAGGCTGAATGGGTGCGGCGAGAGTGCTGTCATCTCGAGTTCATTGAATGTTGCTGTGCCAGGGACGTTGTGTTACGCTTGCATCATTCCCCTTGTCTGCTTCCCCATGAGTTTTACCAGGTACCGGGAAACGAGAATTACCGTGAGTGATTTACACGTCCCTGACAGCGCAAGGTAACAGTGTGTACTACTTTTTCATGCGTTGCATCGTGTCCATGCTGCAAACGTACTTTCGTTCTAGATCTCGTGATTACATTTCCAGCGGTGAAACAGGAGTACCAAGTCCGTTCCACCTTCACAGTGCAGTTCCATGTCAAACACGCTGGGCGACTCTGCAACTCGTGTATCGGATATCCGTGTTTTCAGGGGAAACTTTGTGAACATCAGACACTGTAATGTTCCTTATCGATCGACTTAGTTTAGGTGATTGGTAGTGACCACTGTTATCTTCACGCCAGGGCACGAAGTCACACGATGAAGTTGCTTTGAAGTGCAACGAGTGACTATCGTATGACGCCGACGTCCCTTCTCCCTAGAAGCTAATGTGTTTATGCACAGCGCCGTCAGGACATTTGTACCCCCCGGAATCTTCCAGAGAGTTATGCTATGGTGTCCAGACATCAAATCGCAAACAATCGATCATTTGCTGCATCATTTGCTTCTGGGAATCTCGATCGAACTGCCCTGGCAGAATAGACAACAAGCTTGGACCAATCCTAGTCATCATGATTGGTTTGCACCTAACTGACTAATATGTACCTCAACCCTCATTCGAAGGATTTGAAACAAGACAAACGTTCATCCTAAAACTTATCGGGAAGTATCCCGAAACGATGGGGTGGTTCAACCATTTGAAGCCATATTAAAGGAAAACAACTTTTTCAATGCTGCCAAGTCATAACGAATCATGAAATCAGAGCAAGAAATGAAAAGAGGAACTGAATCGTAAATCAAAGAGTGAGAATTGGGTCTGTAACCCCCGACGAAAACGAATTGGATATCATCTTCTAAACGGCTTCCGAACCATTGGAGGGGTAGGAAAGCGGTCGCGGTCTCGAAACTGGTCCGGTCCTAATAACAGTGTCAGACATGAAAAGCGCTCGTATATACGACGGACTCACGACTTGTTGATAACGCTGTCCGAGCCAGTGTAAATGAGAAGATCGTAGGCCAACGCCCCGAATTGCATGCCCAAGATAGACCCAATGAACGGACACCAGAGCCAGTACTGGTTCCTAAAGTTGAACACTGTCCATAAATGTCAGCTCTTCGCTCAGACTGACGAATCGTAACACGCCACGAACCTTCTTTTCCGTAACCAACCATGGCGGTCAAGATACGGGGACCAAGATCACGCGCAGGGTTGATGGCGTAGCCCGTCTCCATGCCGAGCGTAATACCAATCCCAAGGAAGGTGAAGCAAATCACGAGGGGGATAAGCCCTGGAGATGGCGCAACCTTGTTCCCCTTGTCAGTAGCAGCCAAGATGCCGATTATCAGCATGGCCGCTCCCAAAAACTGCCAAAAATAAACTGCATTACTAACAGTGCCTTCCCTGAACTGCAGTGGACACACCTCTGAGAAGAAGGAGGACACGGAAGTCATGTAGTCGGCCTGGTAAGATGCAATCAGCACGAGTTTCTCACAAGGGGGATGAGTCGCACCGCATAAGTAGCGAACAAATCTCCTGTGCCAGATGGTGCGGATCCCTGAACCACCCTCGTAAACATTAATAGCATGGTAGTAGTTCGCATAGACGATTCCAGCGCCACAGATGGCACCCAGTAGTTGTGCAATGAAGTAGATAGGTACTTTTTTCCATGGGAAGTCACGGAGGGATGCGAAGGCAAGAGTCACCTGCTTCAGCGTCAACAATGATCAAATATGAATGCCCACAACACAGCCATACCGCTGGGTTAAGGTGGCCACCGGATATCCCACCGGAAACCCAGACGCCAATACCAAGACCTTGGAAGCGGGTCAGCACGGTTGACAACGGGCAGTAATTTCTCCCTCACCAAGGGCCCATCCAAAGTTAAGGGAGAGGAAATCCTAATCACAGTATTCAAAAGGCTGTTAAGTCAAACTTAATTTGTGAATATATAGACTCACTCCTTTGGGGCTGGAAGCCACGGCAGTTTTGGATGACAAGACAACTTGGCAGTTGCCGCCGCAGCCAAATATGATGAGGATCATAGTCCCCAAAAATTCTGCGAAGGGTTCACGGAGGGACTCCCTGGAGGGAACGTCTTCTTAGTCGCGTCTAGCAACCAAATGAAACAACAGCACAAACCTGATCTCCGCCCATCGGTTGGGAAGCTGAGGGCCTTCAGTCTGGTCAGCACGCAATATTGTCTCGTTTACAGGACTATACGCGCTCGATGCCTCATAAGTAGGTTGCGCTGACTTGTCTGGGGCTTGAGACATGTTGGCAAGACCACCAAAGGAAAAGGCTGGATGAGGTTAAGGACCAGGGAACTGAGAGAACCAAAGAACAACTTGGCGCCATTCTTATATGGGTTCCATGGAAGGTTCCTGTCCTCTGGATTGCACACAAGGCTAGCAGGGTCTATGTGTCATGCCATCCGTTACGGGTGGACTTCGTAAAACCTAACTTGGGAAAGTGGTCACCGGATGTGCGGGTATGAAGACACTTGCGAAATTAATTACCTCCCATGACGCTGAACTGGTCGGTCAGGAAGCACTCGTGCAACGGGAAGCGATGTACATTGGTAAGATTTATTAGTGAACCAGTCCGACATGGTGCAGCCAGACTTGACTTATTGCCTAATATCGCAGAGATCCTTACCATGTAAACCTCATGGAGTTTATAGATAGCAACAACCCGTGACTGCTGAGTACACCAAAAAGTAAGCCGATTTGAGAAACGAGCTAACCAGAGGAATGTTCCGAGTAACTTACTTAAAAGCGACAAACATGAGTGGTGGACGCTCGGTCGGCGTACCATAATAGGCATACCGTAGATATCGTTATATAACCGCACCTTTTTCTTCGGTTTACAATGAAGCGTCACGTGTTTCGAGCTAGTGATTCGTCTGATAAGTGCGCAAATAGTTTGATCATGCAATGATCCCGAGTTTGTCTGTAGAAGAATAGCTCCACAACACATTTTTCAAAGTTCACCGAGAGCTGCCACCGATTGTACCTATACCTCACAAGCAGAAGCCATAACTACATTTATGGCGCAAGCTCAAGCGAAGCGCGAACCGGTTGAATGTTCCATTCAATATCCTGTCAGCTGTTCGTCCGGCTTAAAACCGAATATAATTGTTACCACATTCCTTCCAAGCGCCGACATGGAGGCGAGTAACGCTAAACATCAGCTTTGAGCGTAACACGCGTAGTCCTCATGTATGGCACGCCAGAAGAACATCAGCCTGCAAACCAAGTCGCGCGTCAAAATCATTCTAGGAGCTGTATGAGAACGTCAATTCGATTCATGATGCAACACGTGAACGAAAAGAGAACCAACCACGCACGACGATTCTTGCAAGGCGTATGTATGTAATTGGTTTAGATTCCCGTCGTAAGGGCGGACCGGGTAGTTGGTGGCGATATGTGGATACATGAGCGGTCATCACTGTCAACTTGCAAAAGAATGGGTGGAAGTTCCTTGCTGTAAGTGGTCGAGACCGGAGTGGTACATAATCGGAAGTTGAAGTGCAGGAACCCGTTCGTACTATGTACATAAATTACTCCAAACAAACGAAAGTTTACTATATACTTACAACCCTAGGTGGCCCAAACAGAAATCCCGCAGAGTATTCGACAGCGTAGCCTAATATATGCTAGCATTCGACACCAGTGAACGCTGCGCTACCGATGCGTAATACAGCCACTCGTCTTTAGTATTACTGACGGTTGAATTCAGGGGTCACGCCGAGACGGTTCTTGAGAAACAATGATGTTCCGCTCAATCACACGTCTTCCTATCTTTCCCGCTACTATGTCAGGTTCCGACGCCCTACAGCTGGACAGCTTCGCTGGCGATATCCAATAATGCATACGTCCTGGTCTATATGTACGTAATGCCAAGCCTTCAGGTGCACACTTCCGAAAAGAGCGAATCGTTCCATCTTTTCATCTGGACCATACTGGTACCCTGCAGTAAGTTGATTGAATCGAACCAGTTAGGTTGTAATACTTGCGAGCGTCCAAAGGTCTTTCCTGTTGGTCTTCCATCGACCGAACTATGTACATGTGCTGCAAGATAAGGACGTCTTCTGCTTCCCCCTTGCAGCTTTGGGGTCCTGCCATGATGACTGGGACACCATCACCGTCGGGGATCCGATAGCACTATCTGCGCTTGTCTCCAGTCCCAGCCTAACATGTGTCTGGTTAAATCCGTCACATCCTGGTTATAATCAAAATACTTTCAGAAGCCCCCCGCACAAAAGACCTGAAAGTTCAGTATACTTCCCCACTGCGGAGGTTCCATAGGCTGTGTCCAATCAAAACCTCTGTATTCAAGGGGGAAGATCTATCAATCATATCTTCTTCTTGTCAGAAACTGTATTGAGAAGAGGTCCCTAACGCACGTGTAAGGCCGCCGTTTCTCCATCAGTATTCAGCCTGAACATAGGGGTGTTCGTTTCAAGCAACTGTGGTTTCAAATACTGCAGCCCGAGGACCTTTACCTCACTGGCACTTTTAAATTACATAGTCACCTCCTGATCTGAATCCGCTCTTGGCCCATGGAAGTGTACGAATTCATTCCCAAAATTCCGTATTCGACGGACGGTAGTAATTTGAGCGGTTGCGATGGACAGACAGTGAGATAGGATAGAAGTAATTCCGGGCCAGGCAATCCCATGAGTTAAAGGAAGACAGTTGTTCCTTCTCTCCAAGGGTAGAAAGCGACCGAGAATCGAACAGGACTCAAAACACGAAACGTAGCGTACTGGTAGGTAATGCGCTGCACGGCACAAAGATCTGCAAGACTGGCCCCTTGTTGTTTCCTCTCCGTGGGCAATGTCTTAGCGCGTAGCGACCTTTGAGTCCAGATTTTTCTAGGAAACACCCAACGCCCAAGACTCGAATGCCGTCCAAACTCCCTAGCAGAGAAGAAACGGCCTCTTCATCGGAGGCTATCCAATTTCACTCCCAAAAAAATCCCGAGACCCAGTTTCTTAGGGGTATTAGTACTACCTCTGGTAGGGGTCACTTCTTAGCGGCAGAATTGTTGCAAGGGACTCTGTGGAAGATGCCCTACCCTTTCAGAGTATGAGCGCTTCAACTTATCTCGCGGAAACGATTGTTCAGTGGAGTTCTCAAAGGAAGGGTACACCACAGATCACCCAATTGGCGAGCGCATCTGGTCACACCTTGACGTGTTCTTTGTAGTGTTCAATATATCAATAGCAACCCAATCGGACCATAAGGTTGCGCTGTGTAAACGTCACAATGAGGCGTAGGCCAAGTTTGCATATGTAGTTTGACGGAACCAGCAATCGGGGGCCATGAGATCCACACCGGATATCGCGTGTACGTGTATGGGTCCAATAAGGGAAGGTACTATCATCCTGGTTACATGGATATCATCTCCTCCCCCAACAGCTCAGCATGTATGGTCTCATACCGCGATGAGTGCAATGAAAGCACCGTCGATTATGGTGCTCACTACACCAAAAACCAATTCAGTGCTTTTTGGTCAAAGTATCCAGAAGAGGGTCCCCAAATTCTGGCAGCCACGGACTCCAGATGAGAAATGGCACCCTCAAATGATACCCTTACCCACCTTTCCTAAGCTGTTCTACAATTGACATGTCGACGAGCTCTTCTTTTTCCCTGCGGGAGATGTAATCGCTCCTGTAATATCCGCCTACAGAAGATCCTCCCGCAGCTGGAGCTACATGTTGTCCATGGACCTCAGCGGTGTTTCTCTTTGAACCGCTCGTGATATCCTCCCGTCTCCGAGTTTTGGCATCCCTGAGTGATGGTCCCTCCTGAGATGATCCTACGGGCAACCGCCGCTTGGATGACCCAGATGGGCTCTGCGTTGGGTTTGTGTTGACGAGTGGAGGACTCAATAGAGTGCGTTGTGGATCGCGATTGTTCGTCGCGAATTGGAAATCATCTGGCTGTGGCGAACCAGATGTATCAGTGGAGATAGGAGAATCTGGGTCAGGGGAGTTCATGATACTTCGTTGGTGATATCTGTAGAGTGCAGTGAAGCTCACGTACATACATATGATTGCACGTGCTTTGCCGGACAGACACGTAAATCATCGACACGCCAATGACACAGACTGACCATCGTCTTTTCTACCTCGATTACTCTCTACACATTAACTTATAGGACCAGAAGTCGAGGATTATGGTACCCGAAGCCATGCGCTCACTGCGCATCATTGCACTTCCCATGGCAAAACCAAAATTCCACCTAAACTCCAAGTCGGTTGTCGACCGGATGTTGGTTTACTATCATTTCAATCTCACATCACCTGATGCAGTCGAGAACAAGCAATCGTGGGTAAACAGACTGACAACGAAAGCAGCTGATACTTGGGCCGGCTTTGGAAAAGCACCAAAAGGTAGTTGGAAGGTTCGTGAGACATCTGTGCGAAGCCGCATTTCTGATCGTTCGAAGATAGTCATCCCTTTATGAACATGGAGAACGGCTTGTGGACCGGATGGACTTCGAGGAGCTGGCGCTCAAGGGTGTTGATCCTTCCTTAGGGCCGACCATTAGGAATCCAGGTAGAGCTGACAGGCAACTAGGAAGCATTTCAAGAGGTGACGACAAGACGCAACAACGGCCTCCGGAGGTACACCCCTTTCTTGGCTTAACTCACCACAAGTGATTGATGGTGGTATTACTTAAGATACCACTCGTTTATCCACCATCAGTATATTCCGAACTGTCCACACCGACATTACATCCGACTATACACCCCACTCTTTCTCAGCTACAGAGGGTGTTGAGTATAAGGGAGCCTCGACATCGCAGGGGATTCTACTTATGGATGCTAATCACACCGTTGACGTTTCCCTTCACAATCATTCGTAAGTCTCCGATTTAGAAGGTGTTATATGGTGGCTCAACCCTCCATCTTGGGGGGCTTAGCGATCATACCCAACATACCATTCTTTTTTTGTGTGTGGAGGTCATGGTCACACTATAGAGGTCTGCATTCACGCCAATTTTGTTCGGGATGTTGTTGAAGAACTGGATCGTAATTTCCTTTCAGCGTACAGGTCGTCTCAATATCTGTCTTCCCTAATAGATCAAGGACTGGTCAAGCCAAAGCCAAGTCAAGAACTGGATGAGGTTTACCGGTCGTTCTCCCCCTCCGCATTCACCTCACAAATTGATCCACCGATGATAACGCCGTTGAGGGAGAGCTTTGAGTCCGAAAGCAAAGGCACTCCTCATCAATGCTCCTCATCTTCTGCATCAACAGGAACGGCGAGTAGTGATACTACTTCTGTCATGCAAGAACTGCTACTTGCACGCGAGGCTGTACCACGAATTCTCCAACTTTTTGAACTTCCTGAATCCGTGGCGCGCGATATGTATCGTGCCATGGAGCAAGTGCGTGTGCGAGTCGAAAAAGGGCTTTGATGGAGAGATAACTCATGTCCTTTCGCGTGCTTGATTATCCATACTTGATGTGAACATAGTCATGCCGTAACGAACATCTCACATCGATATCTTCCTAAACGTGGGTCCAACGGATGACGGCCTCACTTTTGTTCCTGGTCGCATGTTGTGTGTACATGGAGGGAATGTCGTCGAGAACCGGAGCATGTGTGGGAAATGTTCCCCACCGACGTCATTTGATCACTTTGCGACTTCGAAGGTGCCTCGCGGACGTGGCCAAGACTTTTTTCTGACATGTCTTCCTCATAAAACCCCCACTCGTGTTAGGAGTAAGGAATCCCATTCAAAGCTGCCCCATCATTGTCTTAGTGCCGCCGACTACCACGATGTGAAACCAAATGTGATGGACGAACTGGTTCAACAAGCCATCAAGTTTTATCCACAACATCACTGGGTTATTCATAGAAGAAAGCGGGATGATTGATCCATGAATACGGTATTGGGATCAATGCTGGATTCCAATCTTGCTCAACAGACTTTGTCATCAGTAAGACTTTGCTTCGTATGGGTGATTTTTTGTGGCTTTAACGACCATGTAATCAATCTAATGCCATTTTGCATTTTCCAGTTGTAGAAAGGCGAAGCAGTACGGTCCGAGAGAAGAGCACGGAACTACACAGAAGTATGCTGATGCGTTCAATCGTGGTTCAACGTCAGTAAGACGGCGGTATTGTGTCTCCTGTTCACCAGCAGCGGAGTTTCTAGAAGCCCACAACGAAGACTTTGACAGCGCTCTTAGAGCTGCGTAGGCCTCACATCCTCCCGCCTCCAAGAAGTGAGTATGTATGGCTTTGGACGATCATGATATGGATAAGACATCCGGCATAACTAGGTATTTCCTCGGATACGCGGAGGAACCGTCAAGATTAAACCTTTTGATCAATACTTAGATCAGGCACTTCCATTCAGGGGATTTCATGAGTAATGGAATGTTGAAACCTCCAACGAACTTACAATTCGAGTGGACGACCTCCGTTCGATATGGGGGAAAATCTCAAACAGCAAAGAACTTGGATCAGATCTCCGTATTTTTATTCAAATTGGTACTTAGTATGGGGGGCAAAGGACCGAAACTCGAGGGCCTGTGCGATATACGTACTAGATGGTCGCCTGTGGCGCATGTTCAGTAAGGTATCCATAGCGAGAGTGATTTGAGCCTATGACTGTAGTCACGAGTCCGACACCATGTCGTCTCAGTGGGATGAACTGGGAGATAAGTGATTAAGGTCAGTCGGACTTACCGTGTCACCCCACAAAGCGACCGAGTCTGGTCAAGGAAAATGACGATAGTAGTATTCCCTTGCTTGCCAAGGGTTCTATCTTCGACTGACGATGGAATTTATTGCCTTAGGCTGTCAACGTGTCAGTCACCTTCATTGGTACAGTGCAGCGCAAAGAAGACTTGTGCCTCGCCATCTTGGCCCTCGACGTCAAACCCTGGACTCTGAGTTGGTTTCAAGCCGCTCCCGGACTTTTAGTCGCTTTGGATTGTTGTATCATCGTTTCTTTGGCTAAATATGACGGATCACGTATACTACAGCTCACCGAGCATACACCAGGCTCATTTGTCGAAGAGCACACCCCGTCTACCACATGGCGCTTCTGGACAGGTCTTCTAGAGCCAACCGCATCGACCGATGGGGTTTGCTCCGACGCACCTGGGCGAAACAGCAAGATGTAGGAGTTCAGAACATATCTTCGACTTCCTTGGGGAATAATACGGCCTTCGTATTATACCTGGCCGAACCTCCTTCCTTGTCCTCCCGAGCAATATTTCTCACTCAACAGCGATCGGTGCGACCATACATGCTGGTAGTCGGGAGTGCCCACCACGTGATGGGGATACTAGCGTTGCTGAGGCGATTATGATACTCATGTGGGTACCCTCGACGGTGGACGGGGTGCCGGAGTACGTGGAGTACTCATGATTGGAGGTGTTGAGAAGCTGCTGAGAAGGCTAAGCTTGTCAATGTAGAGTGCGTGCTGACGAGTAGGCTGACGAACGCTAGATCCGAGAGAGGTACTTGGTATGTTGGAAATTTTGGCTGGTGTTTAGGCGGTGTGCTTGGCCATAGTCGTTTGCCTACTTGCGGAACGTTGGGAGAGACGTGTTTAGCGATCTTGACGCTGACTGGGTTCGATTTCGATGCACACCACTGGCTTCAGCTCGCATCTGTCTTCACGTGTTTTCGTATCATCATCTTGCTGATGGTCGCAGGTCCATTGTCTTTTTCGTTATCCCAGCGTATGTTGCATATTGTCCCTTCCTCACAGGTCTGTATGTGAGACGTCCTAGACACAACGGTACACACCATGCAGTCTCCCAAAGACGTGAGCATGTCCAAGTTACCAGGTTAGATTGATTAGGTGTCAGTGGTGTGTCATTTTTTGGATCAACACTGACAATTGCATTCCATATAGCGGATCGGGAGGAATATAAGGTTATTCTCAGATCGCGTTTCTCAAGTGTGATGAAGTCTATAATTATCCGGGATGTACCTATGATGAGCTTGAGGGGTATAATAGCTGAGTGCTCCGGTCAACATGCATGAAGAGTATTGGCACAGCATCAAGCATATTTCAGCTAGACTAACATGGATATAATATACAGTCAAGAATACACAGTAGAGACAGACAGATGAACCCAAGCGCAGTGGTTTTACCCTTTTCCTGCCTCCGTGCAGGCGTCCAGGTCAGTTCTATTCCACTGCATTGGGTACATACGCCCTCTGGGCCATCATGTGAATCTATGAAAAAGGGGAAAAAATCCAGCCAAAGATCCATATTTCGCAACCACTGGGTCTACCACATCCCTATGCTGGGCCATGTTCTGGCCATGTTCCATCTCAGCTCTAAACCCGTTGCCTGATCGCTCCACTGACGCAGAATCAGCGCCGTCATGGTGCCAAACAAACGGCTTTCTAATGATGCACAAAGGTGTTGTAGGGTCAACTATGGAGGCTAATCCAACAATCAGATGTTGAAACCAAAGTTGAGTGCATACAAACTTACAGCGTCTAAATGGTCCGCCCCAGAGGCGTAATGACGCGGGTCTTTCATTGGAAGATGCATTAGCACATTGTATGACCCTAATGACGAGATATCGGTCGGTGAGTCGATTACCGAGGGAGGTCAACAATGAATTGAAATCATGATTACTTGGAAGTGATAGTCCAAGTGGTTTGCATAGAGTGGCCCAATCACCGAAAGGTTCAGAGTCGATGACTGTCACATTGTCGCTATCTGTATTGTAACCGAACTGTTGAGTTACTGTATGTTGCCTGGGGGTGATGTACGGCTCCAAAACAAGGGATCTGAGGTCAGCAAAGACATTACCTTCGCAGAGGAAGTCCTCGGAGTCCGTAAAATAGCCATAATCCCCCAGCTGACTTTGTGGGCGCTCAATCAGAATCCAGAATGTATGTGTACTCACCTTTATTCCATTAGGTGCTCGCGAAAAGGACATGGAGATCCCATCTACAAGTAGCGTGTAGCTACCGTGGTACGGGCCATTTTTGATATGGGGTATCATAAGATTGCGCATGTCACAATTGGGATCATCAGTGCCCTATCCATGGCAATACCGGTGCCAATGAGATAATGCATGTCCACAAGAAAGAGTCTACCCACCTCAACACTGAAGCCCATCCATTGTTCCGGCCCATTATACGGATGCTGAATTGCATCTATCCTAACGCCATGGTTCCTTGAGTTTTGCCATATGACACAGGAAATCCGCACAGTCCGAGTTGATTCAGAGGGACAGGTATGCTTGACCCAGACACGACCGTGGCGTCCACCCTGAGAACACACCTCAGCCATGGATCGGGCATGTTCTGGCCCTCTGACTAGCATTTTATCATGTTCGATTCTAGAGTAGTCCTTCCATGAATGTTCATGGATAGGATTCTCGTAGATGAAGTGTACCCAATCCTGGCCGAAGCATTGTCCAAAGCCTACTGCAAGGCGACAGTTGGTTTGATTATCGGAATAGACTTTGACACAAAGAGGAGCAGTGTCAGTTAGCGTGAATTTGTTTCCTTTAATTTCTTCTGGGTATGCACCGTAGTAGGTGAAACCATTCTCGGTGATTGCACTGTCATCGATTTCGAATGTGGCATCACAGTGAGGTGTGTCTTGATATCTGAGGTAGACTTGATGGAATCGTACAGGTCCCTTGGTAGAACATCCGTGGCCTTGCATGAAATATCTATAGTAATTGGATTTCCATAAAGCCAAAGTGATGATCACTGGCCGACCGAATAATCCAAAGCCACATGGCAGGAAGGCTTGGAAGATTGAGCCAGAGTCATTTAAGGGACGGAGGAACATCCAAATCTGGATACCGCGATTAGTGACAGGGAATACACCAAGTCGATCTTCCGAGTCGATCAAGCGCAGCTCTTCTTTGGGGATATAAGATGTGAGACGTTGGATGAATTTGTTGTGGTCCATCAGTGTCATATAGGAACAACCCTGGAAGAAGCTTGGGTCGTCAGCAAGGATGCTGCCAGTCCGACCACTAAACTCGCTCCATGCAAAGATGCTTTGGTCGTTCGACACACGGATGATCTCCAGCTGAAGACGGTGAAATGCTTTCTGCCCCTCTCCATACAACATCGGCATATTCACATCTAGCAGACCTAACAGCGAATAAGCTCTATCCTCGACTCGAGTCGTCGTCCGCTTGGCAGCCCACGACATGATTTGGGCAACGCAAGGACGGTTGGAAGAAAGTCCGTCCGTCAATATAGGCTGTGGAACTTGAGTAATCTGTGACAAGGTAGATGCAAGCGTCCTCTTGTCGCCAATGTGCCGCCAGTCCTTGTTGAAGAACTCGACATTGCTCGGTGCAATCATCTCCTGTAGGGTCCACCCACGCGAAAACCACTCCGGCCACCCGTTGGAATTGGGATATCTCTCTTCATCCCAACCAGGAAAAGATAAATCGGGGACGTCATGCAGGTAAGCATAGCACGCAGTTGAGTTTTGGTACCATCGGTACATGGAATTGATCGCCTCAGATAGCTCTGCGCTGCTCTGCTTGTCAATGCAACAAGTATCGGCCCACAGCCACTCGTACCCGTCCCTCTTAGCTTGCTCACAGCTGCGAAGGATCTTTTGATAGCCATCACATTGGCGAACTTCGTCCTGCTCAGCCCTTTCCATCTTTGTGAGCGCGACGACTTCGTCATAGTTGACTTCCATGGTTTCCCCTTCTTTCTCGATCCACCGATGGGATAAGATCGCATATTCTGTAGTTAGATCATCGCGGGACTGCAGGACCCTGGTTCGACGGTCCACTGGCTTTCCCTCTTTAATTAATTCCTCCCTTCCAAGAAAGGCTTTTACGTTGATCAGGCGCATTCTGCACAAGGGTATGCATATTAGTATTAGATGGCGATCGATGATTGTAGAACGGTATCCATACCTCGTCTCAATGAAGTGGTGGCCACCAAAAATCAGACACAAAGGTTCGAAAGATGGGGTATACGTGTAGCTGTGGTGAGCGGGTTGCTTTAGTTCTCTTTAATCAGATAACAGAATGGTAAAGACGCAGCGAAACAGCAAAAGAAAGAACAACACTCACAGAAAAGTTCGTCTGCTCAACCCCAAACCCAGCTGACGACTGACAGAGGTGGTAAGGACACAAGGACAACACGTGGTGTCTCCTGGCTGAAAAAGTATCGGCACAAGCCCTGCGACTTTCGGCATGGTTGCTGAATATTGAATACTCAATGACATGGGCGTCAAGTTATAGATGCAATATTATTCGATCCATGCGATTCAGAAATGCTACAGTTGGACCAAATAGTACCGACAGGGGGTTAAGCCCGTTTCCAACGGGGCTGGAAAACTTTCTCTGCCATTCACAATCTCAGAGTCATTTACTTTATCTTGAGAATACGGATTACCAAAGGGATGACCGCTGGAGCATACCGAGAGTTGTGTATTGCGACCACAGTGGTACGAGTAGACCTATTAGTCATAAAAGTATAGACCAATCGACAAGGAAACAACCTACTGAGGGGAACTTATCTTCCTGACCTTTCAGTGGTGGACATGCACCCGTGATGTGCCGCATATAACACTCTCAGCTTTGGCAAGTTCCCGATGTCAATCTGACCTGTGACATTGCATATGCGCAGGCCTACTGCATCACTTGCCCTATCACAATGATCAACGGATCCACTCTTGAAGCCAAGAGAAGGCATGCGCACCGAAACCAACGCACTCTGGCTCAATGTATACACTTCCACAATAATCCCACGACTCGCTTCCAAGGTAGAGCAGGACACTTCGATTGCGAGGGGGGAGTACAGATACATGTGGTTGCCGAAATATTCAATTTTGGAGTGGGGTTGTATTGGTATTCCGGTGCAGCAAAGACACAGATAGAAGCACAGATGGAAGAGAGGCGTTGGTGGGGTATGCAGGAGTAAGGAATATGCACCGATATTGACCTTCACGGCGGGTAGTATCAATCTGGATGCGTAGCAGGGCTCATCGCCAGGCGGTGCGGGATAGGTCAGGTGCAGTGGAGCAGAAGAGAAGAAGGGGGAAAGAACCCGAGAGGGAGAGACAGACGTATGTCAATCGCAACACGATCGGAAATGCAGTCCTCGGCGCAGGTAAATGCTTCAGAGTCCATGTAGTTCATTGTGAGGTTGGAGAGCCTGGTTAGATCGGTCGAAAGAATTTGGGTTGAGCAAGGTGGTAAAACACGTGACATAGATATTGCATGGATGCTTTGGTTTTCTATACCTTGTTGCAGTAATTTCCATGGCCTAGTCTAAGTCAAAAGTCCAGGTGTGTATCTGTTAGTCTGCACCTGTTGCCTCCTTTCGGACCCATATCTCATACCTCAACAGAAGGTAAATCCCGCCCTCCACGGACACTCCTCCCATTGCTAATGGCGGAAATAGAAGCCTCGTTGACAACCAGTCGGCGGGACACTATCAGTATCCCTCTCATTTTCGGCTGCTAGGAACATGGAGACCGGATCACGCACTCCAAGTCTTGTCCTCTGTGAATCTTCGTTACAGAGGACCATGACCCAAAGCCTTCTTTCTAGTCTCTCCGCCTTGGCAGAACTAAGTAGCTCATGTCACCCGAACTATTCTCAACCCTTCGTGGGATGCTGGCTTCACAGATAGAACACTGTGTTACGGCGTTGGCACGTATGCATGCAGTGTCGGAACTGACTTTACATTGTCGAGGAAATCCCCTCCCGGAGGGTTCGTTTACTCCCCAACGCTCCTTTTGTTAGTACACAACCACGTCCTCTCTGATGTGATGCTTACCGCACTGCTCGATCACTTTGGACTAGCACTTGTCTCCCTCAATCCCAACGGTCTCCGTCCACTTTCCTCTGAAGCTCTTGCATTGCTCACGTGTGTCAGAGTGGGCTTAGACGCTTGGACCTCGGCTGGTGTCGCGAGCTGGATGATGAAGATCGTTGAGACTATCGAGGTGTGGCCATGCAGCTGCGACGGGTTGGGCAGGAAAGGTGCGTTCTTTTTGTTCTACTGCCCATATGAACAACCATTGTTAACAGAGATAATTGAGAATTTATGGTATTGAACCCAATGTAGGACGCTAAATTTTGCAATTCTCTGCGTGTGCAAGTGTGGATTTCAAAAGAATACTGGTCTTCTTTACTGTGTAAATTTGTTGATAACAGTCGACTATTTTAGATCGGTGTTGCTATCGTTGGAGGATTCTTTGGGGTGAGTATGTTGTCTTGGATGATATTGAAAAACTCCCAGCGAGGACACCATAATTTTTGGGTATGCTAACCATTTGCCCTGATCTTGCCTTCCGAGAATTTGGATCTAGTTGTACCCATATTCGATCAAGACGTATAGAAGCTATTCACTCAGTCCCTCTTCTACAGTAAAGTTTCATGGATGCTCCGTGGAACTAGAATACAGTAAGTATGTCAGGTATAACTAACTCATCGACGCGCCAGCAGATATTTAGCTCGGAACATTGGAAAAGCAAAAGTGGTTCGACCAACCAACTTCAGGTCGTTCCGCCACAGTTCTCATACATCACCATACTTCTTGAGAAGGGCTGTCAACTCCCCTCTCTGTTCTCTCTGTAAAGGGTTTAGTGAATAGAACAAGCCTATGCGCTACAAATTCCACGGCTCCTTCCTGCCGTGAACAGGTTGAACCCACCTGTGGGATCTGAGCTCCCTCGATCGGAACGCCTACACCATCCAACACCCTATACGTCGGTATCTGTCCATTTCCACCCTTGATCGAATTAGTTTGGCGACGACGGGCGAGCGTGAGGTGGAAAGAACGTCGTGATTGCCAGCGGGGAAAGACGGTGTTGGCGTTGAAAGCGCATGCCGTGAACGCAATGGCACTTTAGAGAGGACACGGTGAGAGTGTGTGGCGATTGGATCATTCACGCGTAGAGACTCGGTCGATCTGTTGGGTGTATACTCGTGTATCACTGTCTATCAAGTGTCTAATACCCCCTCTGTTCTGAATCTCTCTATACCGTAGTATAAGTGGTCACCGCGATGTAAAATTCCCTGGTCTCTTTCTGAAACATAGAATCATTTGTCTGCTATTTCAGAAAACAGTTCTGCCGTCGCTGATTATAGACTTAACTACTCTTCGACGTCACAGAGCGCAAAGAGCAGCTGGCAGTCTTCCACTCCGGATCTTGGGAAGGGGCTCGAAATAGTAACATGTCATAAACATGTGGGTAAATCATAATGACTCTCTCAGCAACATACAGGTCTTCGAAACTCATGAATACGGTCTTCTTCGCCCGTCCATCATCCGCACAGCACATACCTCTTTGCCGGTTCAATGGTTGTCTCCGTCGTCGCGGGTGCACTTTGGTTTTGGTTCAGGCAGGGGAACATGATCTTAGGATGAGGAAGTTTTTGGCGTGGTGGTGCTTGGTTGAGGGAGTGTATCGGTATGTCCACTCACTTACCATTCGCTTGTGAAGCTTGGCACTTTTACCCGTGATTGTGAACATGAAGACAAAGAATTGAGTAGATATCACAATTCGATGGCTCAATGCATCAGAGAAGAGGCTCCTGCATGTTGATCAGTTCTGGTGCTTTCCACTTCCCAACTACATCCGTCCGAGGACAGGTCGCTGAGGTCGATCCATGAGACCTGGTCGGGCGTTGTCCACCGGTCACCCTCAACCTGTATGTATTGGAAGGCAGAGTGCCGAATACCAGTCCACTACATTCCGCGATAGTTTCGCGATCGCACTAGCCACCTCACTAACTACATTTCATATTTAGTAACGGTGTTCCTTCGTGATCCTTAATGCCTCAGCAGTTGCTCGCTATCTATCAGGCCAAGGCTCGCGGAATTTCTGGTCGCCACTTCGCAATTGCAACGAGACGACCGTGTTACTGCATATTTGCTATCTGACGAGCCTGAAATGTAGTTTCACTCTGGTCTGATTCATGCCCATACACAGGACTGAATGGCTGCAGCGAGAGTGCTGTCATCGAATGCTACTATGCCAGGCACGTCGTGTTGCGCTTGTATGTGTCTCCTAGCATCCCCCTTGTCTGCTTCCCGATGAGTTTTGACAGGTACCGGGAGGTGAGAATTATCGTGAGTGATTTACGCATCCCTGACAGCGCAAGGTAACAGTGCATATGTACTACTTTTCCGTGCGTTGCGACGTGGCCATGTAGGTGTACTTTCATCCTGGTCCTTGTGACTACATTTCCAGCCGTGAAACAGAAGTACCAAGTCAGTCCTTTCTGCCTTTACAATGCAGTTCCGTGTCAAATATGCCAGGCGACTCTAACTCGTGCATCGGACACCTATCTTGTCAGGGGAAACCTTGTGAACGTCAGGCATTGTAATTTTCCTTGTCGATCGATTTGGTTTGGGTGACTGGTAGTGATCACTGTTATCTTCACGCCCACCGCCCAAGAAGCATTTCTGTTTGACAAGACACTGAGTCACGCGATAAGGCTGCTTTGAAGTGCAACAAGTGATTATCGTGTGATGCCGACGTGCCTTTTCCGTAAAGTTAATGTATTTATGCACGATTCAGATAGGACATATGTACCTCGGAATCTTCCAGAGAGTTATCCGTCAAGCCGTCTGTCAGATGGTATAATACCCTATGCCCACTGTATTGGGGCTCAGGCATCAAACAATTGATCACCTGTGAACATTTGTCATGCACCATTTGCTTCCGAGAATCTCAACCGGACTGTCATGGCGGAATAGACGAGTCGACGACCGACAAGCTCGGACTGATCCCAGTCATCGTGATCGGTTGTGCCCAACTGATTAACACGTACCTCACAACACTCATTCGAAGGTTTTGAAACAGGATAATGTTCATCTTATAACTTATTGAGATGCTTTCCGAAATGATGGAGTGCAGCCATTCGAGGCTATACTGAAGGAAAACAGTTGTTTTGATTGTGTGCCAGGTTAACCACACCAGAAGTACCCAAGTCATAATGAATCATGAAAATTAGAGCAAGAAATGAAAGGAGGAATTGAATCGTAAACCAAATAAAGTGTGAGAATCGGGTCAGTGAACTTCGATGAAAATGAATTAGACATCATCTCCTTAAACTGAGTCCGAACTTTTGGAGGGGTAGGAGCGCGGTCGCTGTCTTAAAGCTAGTCCGCTCCTAAGAGCAGTGTCAGACATGAAAAGTGCTTGTAGATGTGTTCAGACTTACGGTTTATTGATAACGCTATCCGAGCCAGTGTAAATGAGAAGGTCGTAGGCCAACGCCCCGATTTGCATGCCAGAGATAGACCCAATGCACGGACACCAGAGCCAGTACTGGTTCCTATAGTTGAACACTGTCCATAAATGTCAGCCCTTCGCTCTGGCTGACGAATTGCAACATGCCACAAACCCTCTTTTCCGTAGCCAACCATGGCGGTCAAGATACGGGGACCAAGATCACGCGCAGGGTTGATAGCGTAGCCTGTCTCCATGCCGAGTGTCATACCAATCTCAAGGAAGGTGAAGCAGATTACGAGGGGAATAAGCCCTGAAGGTGGAGCAACCATGTTCCCCTTGTCAGTAGCAGCGAAGATGGCGATTATCAACATGGCCGATCCCAAAAACTGCCAAAGTAAACTGTGTTACGAACAATATCCCCCCTGAACTGCACAGTTTACTCACCTCTGAGAAGAAGCAAGACACAGAAGTCATGTAGTCGGCCTGGTAAAATGCAATCAGCACGAGCTTTTCGAAAGGGGAGGAGTCGCACCGCAGAGGTATTGAACAGAACTCCTGTGCCAGAGAT
Source organism: Scleroderma citrinum (assembly GCA_029372045.1). Lineage (NCBI taxonomy): Eukaryota > Fungi > Basidiomycota > Agaricomycetes > Boletales > Sclerodermataceae > Scleroderma > Scleroderma citrinum. Next base: position 1,951,377 of record JARFMN010000001.1, read on the forward strand.
GGTGCGGATCCCTGACCCACCTTCATAAACATTAATAGCATGGTAGTAGTTTGCATAGGCGATGCCGGCACCACAGATGGCACCCAGTAATTGTGCAATGAAGTAGATAGGCACTTTTTTCCATGGGAAGCCACGAAAAGACGCGAAGGCGAGGGTCACCTGCTTCGGCGTCAACAATGATCGAACATGAGTGCCACAGCCATACCGCTGGGTTAAGGTGGCCACCGGATATCCCACCGGAAACCCAGACACCAATACCAAGACCTTGGAAGCGGGTCAGCACGGTTGACAACGGGCAGTAATTTCCCCTTCACCAAGGGCCCATCCAAAGTTAAGGGAGAAGAATGTCTAATTACATTGTTCAATAAACTGTGGACTCGGATTTAGTTCGTGAATATATATACTCACTCCTTTAGGGCTGGAAGCCACGGCAGTGTTGGATGACAGGATAACTTGGCAGTTGCCGCCACAGCCAAGAGTGATGAGGATCATAGTCCCGAAGAACTCTGCGATGGGTTCACGGAAGGACTCCCTAGAAGGAACATCGTCTTAGCCACGACTAGCAACCAAATGGAACAGCAGCACAAACCTGATCTCCGCCCATCGGTTGGGATGTCGAGGGCCTTCAGTCAGGTCAGCACGCAATATTGTTTCGTTTACAAGACTATACGCGCTCGATGCCTCATAGGTGGGGTGCTCTGACTTCTCTGAAGCTTGAGACATGTTGGCAAGACTAGACCCCTGTAGGGAGGAAATGACTGGATGACCTCAAGAACTGGGGAACTGGGGGAACCAAACAATGACTTGGAGTCGTTCTTATATGGGTTCCATGGAAGGTTCCTGTCCTCCGGATTGCCCACAAAGCTAGTCTATCTTCGCGGGGAAGCGCCAACAGGTTCTATGATGTGATCATTTGGTTTTTTACGAGTGGACTTCGTAAACCTAACTTAAGAATATGTGGGGGTATGAAGACACTTGCAAAATTAATTACCTCCTATGACGCTGAACTAGTCGGCCACTTGTACAGCGGGAGGCGACGTACATTGGTAAGATTTATTATTGAACCAGTCGTACATGGGCGGCCAAATATGGCCTATTGCCCGGTAATATCTCAGAGTTCCTTACCATGTGAACCTCATGGAGGTTATGGTTACTGACGGTTCTGCAGCTGGGGTCCCAAGACGCTTCTTGTGATGTCCGATGTCAGATTCCGACGTACTACAGTTGGGCAGTTCCGCTTACGTCAGTCAAGAATATTTATCCTACAATACGTCATGGCTAATGATCTATATGTACGTGAAAGGAGCAATGACAAGCCTTCATATGTGCGCACACTTCCGAAAAGAGCGATTCCATCTTGATCTCATCTATCATTGAGGTGACTGGGCCAATACTTGCGAGCGCCCAAAGTCATGTCAAAGTCATTCCTGTTAGGCCACAATTGTGGTGTTTCACCCTAGGATTTATCGACCGAACCACGTACATGCGCCACATGATGAGGTCATTTTCTGCTTCCCCCTTGCAACTCCGGGGTCCTATTATGATGACTGGGACACCATCATCGTCGGGGCTCCGGTAGCAATATTGCGCTTGTCTCCAGTCCCAGCCTGATGGATGTCTGGTTAAATCCGCTACGGGGGAAAGGGCGTCATCCATTTTCATAGACAACTTATCTGCAAAATCATCAAGCGAAACAGCTGTTCAACAGCTCTTTGCAATTGAGCACGCCCTCCCATTGGCCCATGAAGGTCCAAGCGATGACCTAGAGCATGAATTACCTTAGTCGCTTCCAAACGGAGGTTGCCAGGCTTTGCAGTAAATTCATAGAATAATCAAAATAGTTCCAGAAGTAGGCCAAATGTACATAGTTTGACAGAACCAGAGACCAGGGACCATGAGATCCACCTCACCAAATATCGTGTGTACGTGCTTGGGCCCAATGATGACAACGGGGGAAGGTACCATCATCCTGGTTACATGGATATTGTCACCTCCTTCCCCAACAGCATAGGGTGTATAACCTCATATCGTGGTGACCACAATGAAAGAATCACCGATTATGGTGCTCATCACATCCAATTACACCAAAAACAGTAACCGGTTCAGTGCTTCTTGACCTGTCTAGCAGAGGGTCCCCAAACTCTGCCAGCAACGGAAGATAAGAAATGGCACCCTCAAATGATATCCCCACCCACTTTTCCTAAGTTGTTCTACAACCGACGTGCCGAGCTCTTCCTTTTCCTTGCGGGAGATATAATCGCTCCTGTGATATCTGCCCCCAGAAGATCCTCCCGCAGCTGGAGCTACATGCTGTCCATGGCTCTCAGCGGTGCACCATCGCACTTCCTATGACCAAACCAGAACTCTACCCAAACTCCAAGTCGGTCGTCGACTGGATGTTGGTTTACTATCATTTTAATCTCGCATCATCTGACAAGCGGTCGTGGGTAAATAGACCAACAACGAAGGCAGATACCCTGGTCGGCGTTGGAAAAACACCAAGAAGTGGCTGGAAGGTTCGTAAGACATCCGTGCGAAGACGCATCTCTGATTCAAAGATATTCATCCCTTTATGAACATTAGGAATGGCTTGTGGACTGGATGGAATTCGAGGAGCTGGTGCTCATGGGTGTTGATCCTTCCTTAGTGCTGACCATTAGGATTCCTGGCAGACCTGGCAGGCTGGAAGCGTTTCAAGAGGTGATGATAAGACTCAACGGCGACTTCCAGAGGTGCATCCTTTCCTTGACTTCACTCACCAATGAGTGACTAATGATGGTATTCCTTCAGATACCACTTAATTATCTATCATCCGTAGATTTCGAGTTATCCATACCAACACTAAATCCGACTATACGCTCCTCCCTTTCTCAGCTACGGAGGCTATTAAGTACCAGGGAGGCTCGACATCGCAGCGGGTTCTACTTATGGATACTGATCGTACCGTTGACTTCTCCCCTTACCATCATTCGTGAAAGCATTGTTCAGGGGCTCAACTCTCCGTCTTTGTGGGCTTAGCGATCATACCCAACATACCGTTCCTTTTCTACGTGTGAAGGTCATGATCGCACCATAGTGGTTTGCATTCATGCCAACTTTTTTTTTCGAGATGTCGTTGAAAGGAGGTAAATCAAAACTTGCGACGTACAGATCGTCTCAATATCTATATTTCCTAATAGACCGAGGACTTGTCAAGTCAAGAACTGGACGAGGTTTTCCTGTCGTTCTCCCCCTCCCCATCCGGCACACAAGTTGATCCATCGGTAACACCACCATTGGAGGGGAGCTTGGAGTCTGAAAGCAAAGGGAGTCCTCATCGATGCACCTCATCTTGTGCATCAACGGGAGCGGTGAGTAATGACGCCAATCCTGTCATGCAAGAACTGCTACTTGCACGCGAGGTTGTGCCTTGAATCCGCGGCAGGCATACTGTGTCATAGAGAAAGTGCATGCCCGAGCCGAAAACGGTTGTGATGGAGAAATAGCTCATGTCCCTTCGCGTGCTTGATTACCCATACTTGAAGAGAACATAGTCATGCCGTAACGACAACTTACATTGATGTCTCCCTAAACGTGGGTCCAACGGATGATGGCCTTGTTTTTGTCTCTTGCCGCATGTCACACTTGTGTACATGGAGGGGATGTCATCGGTCTGAAGTGGAGCGCGTGTCATAAATGTTCCCCACCCCGTCATTTGATTACTTTGGGGCTTTGGCTTCGAAGGGTCCTCGTGAACGTGAGAAGGACCTGAACTGGAGGCATGTTCCCCACCAAGGTCATTTGATCACCTTGGAACTTCGACTTTGAAAGTGCCTCGTGGACGTAACCAAGATCTATTATGTCTTTCTCATAAAGCTCCCGTTCACGTCAGGGGTAAGGACTCTCATTCAAAGCCGCCTCATCATTCCCTTAGTGCCACCCACTACCACTGATGCGAAACCAAAAGGTGGTTCAACAAGCCATCAGGTTCATCGACAGCATCACTGGGTCATTCGCAGAAGGACGTGGGATGATTGCTCCATGACTACGGCATGGGGATCAATGCTGGACTCCAATCTTGCTCAGCAGACTTGTCATCAATAAGACTTTGCTTCATATGGGTTAATTTTTAGTGGCCTCGACGACTATGTAATTGATCTAATGCCGTTTTGCATTTGGCTGTTGTAGGGCGGTATCGTGTTTCCTGTCCACCAACGAGATTCCTAGACTCCCACAGGGGCTTTGACAGCGCTCTTAGAGCTGGGCAGACCTGCAGTACGCGTTTACGGGACGTCGGCTTCACATCCTCCTGCCTCCAAGAAGTGAGTACTATGTATGACTTTGGATGATCATGATATGAACCAGATGCCTTCGATCCGGCATAACTAGGTATCCCCCCGGATCTGCAGAGGGTCCGTCGAGGAGATTAAAGCCTTTGATCAGCACTTAGATCAGGCACTCCCGTTCAGGGGTAGATTTCGTGGGCGATGAAATTTTGAAACCCTGGACGAACCTAATCCGGGTAGACGACCTCCGTTCGATATGAAGGAAAACCTCAAATAGCAGAGAACCTGGATCTGATCTCCGTATTCTGAATTGCATTGGTACTTGGCATGGGAGGCAAAGGACCGAAACTCGAGGATCTGTATGGAATGGTCGTTGCGCATGTTCAGTAGTCCATCCATAGTAGGAGAGTGACTTGCTTGGATAAGGTGTGGTTTTTAATGAAGTGATCTGTGCAGGAAAGCAACAATGGAACGTTGGTGCCTCCCTAACCTAGTCGAGAACACAAATGTCCCCAAATTGTGGTACAATCTCTTCCAGAAAACGCCCCGGTGCATTCTTTGTAGGTTCTCCAGGGATGATGAGTAAGAAAACATTGAAAATGCCAATGTAGTAAATAAGCAATGACCTCTAGTTCAGTGGTGCAGCATATTGCAACCTCGATCGTGCACCATCCACTGTACCTCGCTTGAAACCAGTAAGATCCTGTAACATGATACCCGTTACCTCTTCCAGCCCGCTAAGCACAACGTTGACCACTTTTGTGATTGGAGGACGATGATTTCCTGTAGAAAGATCACTCTCGAGTGTGGAACAACACCTTCTGTGGTGCGAGCAACTCCTGGAGGGTCCAACAACTGGGCACATTTTCAGGGCCTCCCGTGCGAGGGACACCGCATCGTCAATCACTTGTATACTCTCCACCAGTTTATCGACTATCTCCTTGAAGTTACAACGGTATTGAGTGATTTGGCATGTTCAGGATCACCCAGAGGATGGTGCAGTACTGTTCAGTTGGGTGTGATTGCCTCCTCTATGTCAACAATTGTGTCGACTCTCTGAAACCTGCTATGAAGGTCAGTGGCAAGGCCGAGGTGAGAGATAAAATGTGGGGTATGTTCCCCACCTTTGCAGTTAAAGTGAGATAGAACGTGAGCGGAGATAAGAATGAGGGAATGAAAGTTCTAAGTCAAAGTGGTATGAGTTAGAAGCTAAGACAAAGATGAGGTGAGGGAATCGAAGAAAATGGGAATGTGAGAGATCTAAGACATGACGATACACTGCGACAAATCGAAGAGGGATATCCATGATATCTGTATTACAATCTGAAGTGGAAGGCCGGGAGTCGCCTGCGAAACGCGGAAGATGGCGGGGGTGACGATGCCAAGATGCCGAAGAGAGACGCGCACCAGAGGCCAAGAGAACTGAGATCAGCGAAGGGAGATGTGCGTGGGACGAGTCGGCAGCGGCAGGCCGGTCTTCTGAGCGTGTGCAAGGACGGACGAGTGGGCGGACGAAGGAGCGAGGCCACCCGCCCGACCACACACGCTATGAATGCGAGAATGTGAAAGGGAGGGGAGTAGGCGGAAAGAAATAAGTGTGTATTTTATGGCGAACACTGAAGACCATCATAAAATACACACTCATTCTTTGAAGAATCGACGCGTCGACGAGAGTGGTGGAGGTCGAATCAGAAGAGATGAAAAGAGACCCACGAAATAATCCAAGCGAATGCTACAAATTTGGCCCTGTTTACACGTGACAAGATCGCAAGCTCAAGTACTACTTGACTATGTTCATGTATTATGCATCTATCCTCTGCAGTTCGTAACGTACACCCGCTCCTCACGGTTTTGTCGATATGCTCGGTCGAGTTTCTTCTGTTCCCCGCTCGAAACATAGATGCCGAGACTCATTTGGCTGCATTGACCATGGCTGAGGGGTAAATGGATACCATCATGGTCTCGTAGGTGCTCTCCGAGAAGGTGATCAGTTTGGAAATCTAGGGATACCATTAAAAGGAGGGATGGCAGGATCACACTGGAAATCAACAACATATAGCGTCTGCGAACCGCAATAAGTACCAATTCTTGGGCGTCTGTGCTGAGTATTAGACCCTTAAAATGAATTCCAGAGGTGCATGGCGACAGGGCATATTTGATTTCGGCTAGTGAACATGATGTTGACACGGGGTAGGCCATCTAAAATTTTATCACTGTCCAGCGCCTGCTTGGTGTTTGACCCATGTATTAAACGTAGCGTCGTGTCGGTCCCCACCCATCTCATCCTCACAATCCTTAAATAACAGTGTTTCGTCAGCAATATACCCGCCTCCAGCTTTAAGGTATCAAACCTTGTTCGTTGGCCTCGTATACGTTCGTCTGTGTTTCCATCTTGCATTAGACTTTGCGTTCTGAAGCCCTTGAACTAGAGTCAACTTGCACCTGAACACCATGGGTTTCTGGAAAAGTCTTGTTAGCCTAATCTCCGTCACCCCTTATATCGGGTTGACTGTATTTTTTTTTGTCGACCAGCCCTTCTGGAAGAAGGAAGTTAATCCTAATGACCAATCTGACAGTGGGACGAATGAGTTTGGTGCAGGGGATGTGACCATTGCGTGAGAACAACTTCTCTTGTAGATCTACTAATATCCAACTTGAATTATCAGGATAGTGGGACCATCGGGTGCTAGAAAAAGTTCGGTAAGCTTGTTGACTTACCTTCGTAGCTTGGCCTAAAGTTGTCTAGTTTGTAAACATGGTCACAGGGAGCCAAGGTCAACGTGTTGGACATTCACTGACTTCGTGCACGAGCGAAATCAATGCCGTCAGATGTACAATTTCGGGTTCCACAATAGTGTTGCTGGATACGCCTGGTTTCAAAGATACAAATAAGTCTGATACTGAAATATTGAAATCAATTGTTGACTGGCTTAGCAAAAGGTAAGAATCCTCTTAGATTTCCTGCTGTTTCAGGGAGCTAAGGTCCGGCTAAGATATGGAAAGGGAACATTACTGTCAGGCATTCTGTACTTCCATCGCATAACCGACGACCGCATCACGGGGACAGCGGTGAAATATATTCCGGACTTCCAAAGGCTGTGTGGAGAGAACAGCATATCTAAGATAGTTCTGACGACCACGATGTGGGACGGACTTGAGGAGGAAGTTGGCATTGAAAGGCTGAAGGGGCTGAAGAGAAACTATTGGAAGCCGATGGCTGCACGAGGGTCAACAGCGTTTCGTTATTTGAACACCAGGCAGTCGGCAGAGGAGTTGCTTCTGCACCTGCTGGGGAGGTAAGCACGAAGTTCAGAAATCGGAGACATGAGATTGCAGGAACTTAGCACTGAGAAGAGACTGCAATGTATAAAACTTCTACGTACTCGCCATGTACATTTGCCTGGCTGTCTTCTGAATACTATCAAGTTACCGAAGTCTGGTGAGAACGGTTGGACTACAACCCGATGTGGTCACCTAGCCCTCACGTGTCGATTGAAATGCAGGTATGAAGCTGATCGCGGCGCGGCGTAAGGAACAGCGTTGGTGGTCTTTGTGGGTACTGCCGTACAGGCTGGACACCTACATATGCTCACGGTCATCCCATGGGTGTAAGTTTTTCGGCGGCATACATAGACAGTTTCGGGACATTAAAAGTGAAAGAAATGTCATCTGGCAGCTAGTGGGTACATACAACGCGTGGGTCTTCTCTTTTTCTGCAAGACCATGTGATGACGTGTGGTTATCCTGCGTTTGTCTACATACCAACTCTGAGATGTTCTCCAATGGCCTCCAGAGCATCGGCTTCATGTCGATGGTCATGGGGCTGATGTCTTATTGCGTTGGTCTTGTTCCGTTGTCGGTCACCCTATCCAGTGCGTGGCTTGAGCAGCAGAATCACCACCTCACCAGTAATCCTGAGATTCGTCCAAAGGAGCACATCTGTCCATACTGTCCGTTCTCAGTACCGGACTACTCATAGGCACCGCATTGGGTGTCATCATACCAGAGTGAGTCTTTCTGGTCTGTTTTGTACCATTGCAACACTCAATGTCTGTAGGGGAATCGAAGAAACCGTATCCCATGATCCACGTCAGGGCTCACTCTCTGCGCAGGTCGCCACCCCCGTCCTACTCGGATTTGCCTTTATGCTCCTTGTTGAAGAGTATTTCACCTCTGATACAGTATCTCCAACTTCCCGTGATAACGACCAAGTCTTCCAGATCGACCTAGAGCAGCTCGAGCGCGAGGAGGGCGTGATTCCAGATCGGTCGTCTCAAACGACCAGCTCTCGTACCAGGAGTGATGGTGTCCACCGCGCATACCCATTGTCCCTTGGCTTGGCTGTACATGCTTTGGTCGATGGATACGCTCTGGGTGTTGCTGCATCCAATGAGCATTCTCCCGCCTTGTCACTTATAGTCTTTCTTGCTATCATCGTCCACAAAGGTTGCATAATATTTCCCCAGAGTGACTGACCCCTAGAATGCTTACTGTCGTTGTCATAGCACCTACTGCACTCGCCCTCACGACGTCACTTCTTTCGAAATCACTTTCTGTTGCACAATGCAAGAGACACTTGCTGATGTTCAGTCTCGCCACGCCCACGAGCGCTATACTCACATATATATTGTATTCCCTTCCGTTCATGAATCAGAGACTCGATTCGAGTGTTCCGTTATTATTCAGTGTGCGTTCTTTCACGCTATGGTGTTGCAAACAGCTGATATCCTTGCCAGGGGGGAACATTCCTCTATGTGGCTACTGTGCTGCAGAACACATCCGACCATGTGACGGAACCCTCGCCCATACTTAATAGTAAAGTGCGCCGTACTTGCATCCTTGTAGCTGGGATGTTCTTTCCCCTTCTCGTTAGCCAGTTCTTGGGACATGACCATTAGCTAGAGTAGTAGAGATGCACATGGGCGCTAAACGACGCCATTTATGTAACGACGCTCACTGCCAACATGGCTGACTCGAAATCCAACAATGCGGTTCCCCGCCAACCCAACGCACGACTGCAGATGCGCATGTACGAGATTCGGCCATGAACAATCCAAGCAATTTCCCCCCACTGGACTTGGCGTTGAGCCTCCGGACTCATGCGAGATTGCGGACTTCGTGCACCACATAACACCACATGATCATGACTAGGCATAACCATGAGGCGAGGATTGAGCTGGATGCCAAGATCGGTATCCTGAAAGATAGGGCCTCTAATAGACGACTCGCCTATCGGTGTTGGTGGCATCAGCAAAAGCGTTGAATTACGCTATCCGCTTGCTGAGGTTTTGAATGCTGAGGACGCACTCTGATTGGACGGAGACGAGGTTTACGACAAAGTTAAACCAAACGGAGATCAATTAGAGCATAATAGCTCGGCTACGTTTTGCAGATGTGGAAACAAGTACGTGAACGCTCTGCTCTTTGTCATTCGCCAACCACACATACACGTGTTTTGGCCCAACATCTGCAAAATCAACAAGCGAGACGGCTCTTTTTGCACTTGAGTGAGCGCTCTCATTGGTCCTCGGCGGTCTAAGCGACGTCTTACAGCATGAATTTTCCAAATGGAGGGTGTCATGTCTCGAGGTTTCCTCGGGTAGTTTTGTAGATGAAGATGCATTTCACGGCAACTATCAGTGCTCGCACAAATGGAGAAGTCGTCTATAACACAGTGTACCTCTGACAACTCAAGGCTAGCAAGCGATCCCCCAGTACCTACCATCTGCATTTGGTGCTTCAGGTGCACTGTTTCCGCGTGGATGTGTTTTTCATGCTAAACAATCCAGTTTTGGGCGATGTCCCAATAAAATCGCGGCCCCGAGAGCCTCTGCGAATGATGGGGCAGCAAGACGATTATACACCACTCGCTGTCACAACTGGCAGCGATACCTACCAGAGTCCCATCCAGAAAGTCGGCTGATACTGTGACGTAATCCCGCCGCCTCCTCCAGCTCGCCAACCACGATGGTATCTTCCTTTTGATCTGAACACGGCAGGTCCTTGCATGAGGGACCACTCTAGAACAGTACCATGCATAGTGCAAGCAGCCCCCGAAGGGTCTAGCCACGAGTGAACCCTGTACCACTGAAAAGATGCCATCGTTAGAATCATCGGCAAGGTCTACGATCGCCATGGCCGAATGCCGCGAGTTTTTACATGGGCGCGATGGCTTTTGCAAGCGCCACACTGCTGCATTAATTGACAGTAGAGTATGTGGTCGCTCCATGGCCACAGATATCCACAATTGCAAACAATTGCATGGAACGTTTCTAACTTTACGAGGCCATCAGCGGGATTCATTTCGTAGGTAGACTGACCTTAGATGTAGCATAGCAATTTATGGTTCATCTTTTGCGCCACTACCATGCGAATCATACACGATATGGGATTAGATGCAAGCCTGTAATGACAGTAAGAAAAGAGAGAGACAAAGTCGGTGAATGCCCTCGCTTGTTCGACGAGTAATGATCTGCGGCTTGAGTGAACTAGTAAAGCGAGTAAGAGCGACCCAAAAGCCGCAGTGAGCCGAGACCAGAGACTGAGGACGTGGCTATCGACAAGGGTGTACCCTGACAGACATGCCCAATATGTCAATACAGCATACAGCCTCCATGAATGCACTTTAATTGACTCCAAAACCAGTAAATGAGCGAAGCGTTGCGGATTTCATGACGGACCGATTGGCGGCTGATCACAGTACTGAGTGGAGAACCTCAAACCTGCACTTCGATTGGCTGCTAGGACGACATCTCCATTGTGGAGAAGGACGATTTTAAGAAGAACGACTTATCTTCCTCTATCAGGGTTTGCCTTTGGGGGACTAGAGAAGGTCGTGGCAATGTCAGAGGACAAAGGGATGGTGAAACACGTGACATACGAGGGCATGCATGCATGCATGATGTTTTGGTATTCCAGAATTCCATGCCTCGTTGTAATGATTTCCGTGGTGTGCGGCCTAGGTGCGATGTTAAAAGACCAGGTGTGTCTACACTTTGCTGTTACTCCCTTTCAGTTCCATTTCTCCTCCACTTCTGATTCCTCAACAGAAGGTAAATCCCGCCATCTGTGGACAATCCTCCCATTGTTGATGATAGAAATAGAACCCTTGTTGACGAACAGTCGGCGGGACACCACCAGCATCCCTCTCGTTTCGGCTGCTACCAAGGGGACTGGATCACGTCTTTCGGGCCCTGTCTTCTTTTAAACCCTATTACTGAGGACCATGATGCAAGGCTTTCTTTCAGATCTCCCCGCCTTGGCAGAACAAAGCAACTCACGCCACCCGAACTATTTGCGCCAGTCCGCAGCCGCACCCTTAGACCCCATTGGAACCCATTATAGAGAAAATGACCTGGGGGATGACCAATCAGAGGTAGCGCTGCCCATGAATGAAGTTGCGATTGACGAAAATGATATTATCATCGTGTGCGTTGGCATTTCCATATCCAAATTCTTACACTGAACCATCTCACCAGTGTTTTGGGTCCCACCGGCGCGGGGAAGAGCACTGTAAGCCTTACCACAGCCCTATTAGCTATCTGTGGTTGAATGTGCATAGTTCATCAATCTCGCAGTCGGAAGATCAGAAACTTCGGTCGGCCACGGCTTGGTATCATGTACAGAGGAAATACGGCCTGTCCGATATCCACATCCGGATGGCGAGAGGAACTTCGTCCTGATCGACACGCCCGGATTCAACAATTCACACAAATCTCACATTCAGGTTTTGCAGATCATAGCAGATTGGCTAAAGACCACGTAGGTCCTATCGATATTTAAGCATGTTCCTGTACTAATGATACTTCAGTTACAAACAGAAAGTTATGTTGAGTGGTCTTCTGTACCTCCACCGAATCTCGGACAATAGGATGGCGGGGACGCCGTTGTCGAACTTGAATATGTTCAAAAGATTATGTGGAGAGAATAACTTCAAGAACATTGTTCTCGTCACCACGATGTGGGATGAAGTATTGGAAGACGTCGGTCTGCAACGCGAAGAAGAACTGCAGAACGAATTCTGGAAAGTGATGACCAGGCTGGGCTCAACCACTCGCCGCTTCCATCTTACCGAAGAATCTGCATGGGACATTATTAACATCATTGCTGTGTCTCTACCGGAAGAACCCCGTGCTCTTCTGATTCAGGATGAGATGGTGAATGCAGGTAAACCCGTGTACGAGACTTCAGCAGGGAAAGTACTTCGTTCCAGTACTGATTCCTTGGACATCACGGGGTTTTTCAAACTATCTGGTAGAAAATTCGGGGGCCATATGGACGACAAGGATAAAGTTTCATGGCGCTATCGTCTCTCAAGGTGGCTTTGGCCATCTTCAATCTCATCGCATAGTATGAACGATTCCGCTCCTCTGAGGCGCGCAATCACCGCCCTAAGACTCGCCCAAAATGCCGCAAAATTCATCAATATTCACTTGCTAACGGAAGTCATCGCCTCATCCCTCAACATTGCTCAAGCTCTCGAGGTAATTGCTCTTCCTTGATTTATCATCCACAGACGTAACGAAATTTTATCATAGGTCATGGACGAAACACATCTTGTACTTCTGCCTCTCGTGGAAAACGCTGCGTTGTTGATTGGTGTAATAACCGAACATACTCACAAAGCGCGCTTAACGTCTGATGTGAAAAGAGTGATCAGCGGTTTCGCAACGTAAGACATTTCTTGTACAACCAAGCTGAATGGAAGGATTAACAACATGGTTCCCTCAAGGGACCTAAGGCGCGTGGATGGAATTGTTCAGAATATTGTGCGAAGGAACTCACAAGAACCAAGTATCCTCCAAGATGCAGATATTTGTACTCTTTCCTCTTGTGTGGAGTCAATGAGACACGCATGTAATGTGCTTCGGGTGTGTAATCAACCTGCCTACTAGTGCTTTCTAGTTGATGGCTTCTGGCAGCAGAAACTGTTGCCAGGGAACCGCTCAGCACTCTTTAAAATTGATGTTGGCTTAGCGGCCGTAATAACAACGTTTAAAAAGGTGGGTACTCATGTTATGTGTCCAAGAGCTGACAGCTCATAGATTGACCAGGACCGTATCACATTTCTCAGCGCGCGGAAGCACCTGGAGCTTTGCCCAGCTAGTGATTTTGACCATGCATTATCTACCTACGCCCGTGCCCGTTTCCTTTCGGTGAAGTTCAGCAAAGGTGGTGACTTGGCTGATTTGGAACAGGCCATTTCATTGCACCGAGATGTGTTAGCACTGTCTCCAACCGTTTTATCGTATCAGGAACTTGCGCTTTGCTTATCAAAGCGCTTCGATCAACTGGCCATTCCAGCTGATATAGATGAGGCAATCGCGCTGGAATCGTCGGCGTTGGAGCTTCTTTCGTCGGGAGACTCTGATTGGGCCAAGTCACATAGATGCCTTGCCTTGTACCATCAAAAGAAGATCACACAACCAACCCTGAAAGCTGACCCGGAGGACGTCAGGCAACAGGTTATGAATGCTGTTTATGATACCCTTGGAACCCTTCCACCACGACTACTCAACACACATACCGGCTCCCTCTATGATCGAGATGCGCTGATATCTGTGTTTGAGAACAGCCAGCAATGCAAAGGGCTTCTTTCGTCAGTCGAGATCCGTCCTACTACCCTGCACGACGACATCCATAAAACGGTCTCGAGATACTTCAAATACGCTACACTGTCCCATCGCTGGGGCAAGAACGAGCCATTGATACGTCACGTCCAAGACCAATCCATTTACAAGATGAGCCCCACCGATGGCCTTGTAAAGCTACGAGCATTCTGTGCAACCACTTGTGACCTTGGATACCTGTGGGGGTGGAGCGATACGTGTTGTATTGATAAAAGCAGCAGTGTGGAACTCGCAAGAGCTATCGCGTCCATGTTTTCGTGGTATCGGCGATCGGCCCTCACGGTTGTGTACCTTGCGGATGTTTCTAGCAATGGCGACATGTCGAACAGTGCATGGTTCACACGTGGTTGGACCCTTCAGGAGCTACTTGCACCACGGAGAGTGTTGTTCTACACACGAGAGTGGTCGCTCTACAAGGGCTTGTCGTCCTCGAATCACAAAAAGAATCGCGCTGTACTTAGCGAGCTGAAAAGTGTAACGGGTATCCCACCCTGGAGTCTTACTTCTTTTAATCCTGGTATGGATGATGTGCGATTGAGGTTGCAATGGGCATCAGGGCGTCGCACCACTGAACCGGAGGACGTTGCCTATTCACTATTTGGCATTTTCAATGTCTTCCTACCTATTATCCCCGGAGAACCTGCAGAGAATGCTCTTGGACGTTTTCTAGCAGAGATCATATCCCAGTCTGGCGATATTTCTGTTCTCGACTGGGTTGGGAAGGCATCATCGTTTCATAGTTGCTTTCCTGCACGAATCACTTCATACCAAACTACACCCTGCCCACGATCTACCTTCAATGACAGCAAGCTGGGGCGATCCATGCCTGGTACTCAGGAACCGGTGGATGCACAGATCCAGCTGTTCAAAAGACTTTCAATGTCAGACCCTCCACAGTTCATTGGTCGCCAACTTCGGCTATCATGCATCAAACATCAGGTCACAGCAGTCTGGCTGCAACAGGAAGATCTCAGCGCTCCGCAATATATGTATAAAATCGAGGCTGAAGGGCTGATACCTTTCGACATCATACTGTCGAGCAAGCTCATTGTAACAGACACTCCATTCCCATATGTTCTGATTCGGCCATGGCATTCGAGATTACTTGCCTCGTCCACTAGGGTCCGTGGTACAACTGCTTCCGAGTTGGACACAATGCTTGCACAGCCATTTAGTGCGCTTTTGTTAGAAGAGCAGTCTGGAAACGAGTATAAGAGGATTGCATCGTCTTCTCTCATTATTGCTCGTCCGGCAGATGCAAGCAATATCTTGAAAAGCGAAGTACAGACACTCAATATCGCGTAAGAGGTACATCCTACTTTCGTTTTTACTGCTCATCTTCTCATCCACACTTGATGTATTCAGATGTCACCGCTATTTCGGGTCCAAGTAGCAACCAGAAGAGCAGAGACTTAGTTCGCCCGACTTGATGTGTATTCGTTGCCTTATGGCAGTGGAAGTTCTTAAGGCAAGGACCGTTAAGACTTACTTAAGTGTTCACTTGGGGTGATCTTCTGGTTGGGTGATTGAGTACTATTCAATGGATGTTGAACTGTTACTATTTGTGGACCTGGAGGTCCTGTATATATACGCTACAGACATGGTCTGTGCATGGTACATGGAGTTTTGTTCAACTCGTGGGTTGAACTACATATGGTAAGTAATACATTCCATAAGAGTGTCTCTCAGGTATCGTACTGAGTAAGCATAGAATGCCATAGAATGAGATAGAAGGAATGATGTCATAAGCACGTCATCCTGACGTCATAAAGCCTAGACCTTTCTCCATATTGGTGAAACACCGGTAATGTCCAATAGCCGGTCATAGAATCACATGCAGTGATAAACACGTGCAAGTGTTGTGTCTGTGACTAACGCACATGACAAATCTCCTGAGAACAAATAGTGAGCATCTGTTACGTAAGACCAGCGCTAATACCTCATTTGTTCAACACTCCCCCAGATTTGGTATGTGCCAAATCAAAGAGTAGGAAGTCAGCAAAGGCATGAAACTTTATGCGACCTAAATTCTTGGTTAGGATGTCTGCAAGTTGTTTGTCAGTTGTGATATGTCTGACAATAAGTACTTTCCGATCCTCGATACACTCTCTGATGAAATGATACTGAATATCAATATGCTTGGTTCGTCTCTCTTGCGCAGGATTCTGGGCAAGGAAAATTGATCCCATATTATCTCCATATAACGGAATGGGTTCTGGTTTAAAACCAAGTTCAGTGAACATAGAGTGAATCCAGACGACTTGTCGGGATGTATCGGATAAGGACATGTACTCAGCTTCTGTTGAAGACAGAGCGATAGTTTTCTGCTTGCGCGACAACCATGTGATAGGTGCTCCATTCGCCAATATGACCATACCAGTCGTGGATTTTCGGTCATTTTTGTCTGAAGCCCAGTCTGCATCGCAGTAAGCCTCTATAGAGTACTCAGCTTTTCTTCGATAGGCCAGTCCTTTCTCCTTGGTGGCTCGAAGATAGCGAAAGATATATAGGGCATGATTAAGATGATCCTCAGTGGGATTCGATGCGAATTGTGACATCTTGATGACGGCGAATGAGATATCAGGTCGAGTTCCTAGGGTAAGATACAATAGGGAACCGATCACTGATTGATACTTTGAACGCAGTGTAGGGGTAGTCTCTCCCTCGTGTTTCACTGGTTCGTATCCAGATGGGAGTGGAGTGTTTGCCAAGTGGCAATTCTCCATTTGAAATCTTCGGATGATCTTGTCCAAATACGCGACCTGATCAACGATCATAAGACCTGAGGAACGATCTATTTGGAGATGCATTCCAAGATATTCTTTGGCTTGTCCCAAGTCACGACATTCCCATACTGTCATGAACTTCTTCTTCAGCTCCTGAAGGTATTTGCGATTGTTGCCAGTGAAGAGTACGTCGTCAACGTATATGAGGAGAATGATGACAATGTTTTCTCGTCCTATCTTCTTCCGCAACACATATACTCCAGCATCTGACCTGATGCGAGTGAAGCCTAGTGCTTTGAGGGACTTGTCTAACTCGATATTCCATGCTAGAGCGGCTTGTTTCAAACCATATAAGGCTCTGAGCAATCGATAGACATGGTGCTCTTTTCCCTTTTGCACGAAGCCTTCTGGCTGTTCCATATAAATTTCCTCGTCCAATTTTCCATATAGAAATGCAGTTTTGACGTCCAGCGCCTCTAGATCCCAATTGTATTGGGCAGCCAGGGATAGTATGATTCGAACAGATTCGAATCTTGCTACCGGAGAGAAGACATCTTCGAAGTCTACTCCGTATTCTTGAGAGAAACCTTTTGCTACTAAACGGGCACGCTTTCGCCCATCAGATTTAATAGCGTAGACCCACCTGCACTTTACAGGCTTTCTCCCACGAGGTAGAGGTACAAGTTCCCAAACTTTCCTCTTGCCTAACGCTGCGATTTCCTCGCGCATGGCGGCTTCCCAAGCCTTTTTGTCATCGGCTGGTAATCTCTGAGTATCCCGATAGTGAACAGGTGTTTTAAACTTCTCCTCGACCTTCTGCATAAGCAAGTAGTTGACGAAGTCAGTACCACATTCCTGACTAAGCTTGTGCAAGTCGATCATCGGCTCCCCCATGTCCGATGCTTCTCTCGTATCCTCAAAGGTCATCTCCTTTGATGCTAGCCGTTCGGCATCAACAGGATGTGTCCTTTCTCCATAGGCATTCTCTGGTCTTAGAGGAATGACTCTCTCTCTAGTGGACCGACGGATACTGGAGTCTGGATAAGGTGTGTATCGAGAGGGTAAAGGTGTCTTTAAGGGAATTTTGACAGCCTTTTTAGAAGTCTCTGTTCGTGGTTCCGTACGTATCTCCGTTGGAGTTGCAAGTTCCTTCGGGTCGTTCGGAGAGACAGTTGGACGAACTGTTTGCGGGATATCGATTGGAATTTGTTCTTCTGGAGGAGCGACCTCCATTGGAACATCCTCGTGAGGTTGGTCTTCAGTTTCCTCTGGTATTAGGTCTTTTCCACCAGTCTTTGCACATCACGGGAAAACTTCTTCGTCAAATATAGCATTGGTGCTTATGACGACCCTTTGATTTTTATCTAGGAATCGGTAGGCCTTTGTTCCAGGTTCATAGCCTAGAAATATCATTGGAGCGCTTTTGGCCTGTAACTTCGTCCGATGTTCCTTTTTGATAAAAACATAAGCCAAACAACCAAAAACCTTGAAATAAGAAACATCAGGTTTTTTACCCGTCCATAACTCTACTGGAGTTTTCCACTGTGATCGACGAAATGGTTGGCGATTGTAAACATGCACTGAGGTCTCGAGAGCATGTTGCCACATGTTAGGAGGAAGGCAAGCTGAATGTCTCATAGCTTCTTCCTTTTCTACCATGGTGCGATTAAAACGCTCTGCACGACCATTTTGTTGGGGAGTGTCGGGAGCAGTCATCTGGTGCTCGACACCGTGTTCGCGTAGAAAGGCCGCAAACTCGAGAGATCTAAACTCTCCCCCATGATCTGAACATAGCCGAAAGAGTCGTCCCGAGACACGATTTTGAGCCCAGGCAAGCCAGGAACGAAAGGCAGCAAAAGTGTCAGACTTCAGGGATAAAGGGACGATCGAGGCATATCCACTGTAGTCGTCAATGAAAGTAACGACATATCGTTTATGATAATAGGACTTGACAGGAAACTCGCAGAGATCTGTGTGGATAAGTTTGAGTGGTTTAGTAGCGCGCTTATAGGTAATGCGATAGGGTTTCTCTGTCATTTTTCCTAAAGGGCAACCAGGACAGGGTTTGTTCTCCAATGAGGTCTCGAAAGGAGGAACAGTGGTTGCTTTGGGCAACTGGCGCACGGCATTGTAAGAGCAATGGCCCATCCGCGCATGCCATAGGTCGGAAGTTTCCTTTGAACTAATGGTTTGAATCCAATCAGTTATAGACAGCAAAGATACTCGAATATAATGAAGGGACCCTTTAGATGCTATCGGGCATGACCGCAGGTAAAGGTCACCATTAGGTGCAAAGATTTGAGTTCCATCAACGTTTGACGTCAGCGTGTAGCCCTTATTAGTGAGCTGAGTGGTCGAAACTACCCTCATATGGAGTTTGGGACAATACTCCACTCCGTAAAGTTTGGTTAGCTTTCCTTCGTGACGAAAGATAACGGTACCACTCCCTAATTTCTCTACAACTGTTTCTGCATCCGCCGTTTGAGACAGCTTCGGAGTAAGGTATGCAGAATACGACACAAAATCGTCTAGGTTGTGAGTGCAGTGCACAGATGCACCAGAGTCAAGCAGAATCAGCTGACTCTTTTTGCCTTTACAAGTTAGACACATGGTTGCTTTCATATTCATAGGTAAATGGCATGAGACGCACTTTCCCTTGTCTTGAGAAACAAGTAACTTGTGCTTAGTGCAGTCAGAGCACTGTGGATGATGATAGTACATCTCCAGCACGTTGTGGTCTTTGTCCATGAGGACCGTGTTTCCAAGTCCGTCTGCCATCATTCTTGGATATATGGCATCACCAGGCCAATTTTTGGTGGAGGGTAATGGTGGTCGTATCTCAGCCAGCCTCTGTGCAGTTTCGGCGAAACCACCATATCCCAGGGGATCCCCTTCCCCTAGATCGTGACTCCAGATGTATCTGGGGTGGTGTGAACCACACTCGTCACAGTTATCCTCTCCGTCATAGACATATACATCGAGAGGTTGTCCACTGATATTGTATCCATCTAGCTTGTAGCGTGGATGGTAATAGGCCGGTGCCCACAAACCTGTATGCCAGTCGAGTGACCAATAGAAAATCTGAAACTCTCGAGGTTTTCTTCATGCATCTGGGACAGTAACTCCTGGCTTTAGCTGAAAAGCATGCACTTGGTCATGATAGTCTCGATTGAAAGGTTTATAGGTGGATGAATTGGAACACATGACGTCTCGAGGCAAAACGCGTCGTACAAGGTAATACAAGTCCTCGTCACTCATATCCTTCGATTCCTCTCCAATATACTCTGGAATAGGATCGAGAAGGGAGTAAGAGACTTTGTACGACGGCGTAGATGTGGTGGACTCACACATCGCCATAGGACCATCATCATAGTCATAATCCTCTGCAGTGAGAGGATTGACCGAGTCCTCATAAAGCTCTTCAGGGATATCTATCTCAGGAACTGTTTGAAACGGTTCCGAATGGCCCTGGCGGATAAGCTCTAACTCCTGATCCAACTGTTGGACAGTGAGTTTTGAAGAGCTTGCAATGGGTTGTTCAGGATTCATCGCTTGATCCTGAATCCCAAGCTCCTCCTGTTGGAGGTATTCCGCTTGCATGTACGTGAAGTCCTCTTCATCGTACTGCGGAGCTTCTTCGTAGGCCATAGATTCGTCGTCTCGAATCATATTATTCCTGGCCTTTCCTTTGCCTTTATTGGGGCGAGGTCTCTGCCCCTGGCTTTGTGGGTTCTTTCCCCCACGAGCACCTTGGCCTTGCTTTCCTCGTCCCTTTCCCTTATTAGGGAACTGCCTCTGTGGGGGTACCTGAGGCGCACGGACGAGCTCCGGGACACAGCGAATCTGCTGCTTGCCGCCAGTATAGTATACTTTCTGGCCCGTAACGTGGCAAGTCTCGCCCGGATAGTGGTTCTTCCTGCAAGAGCCATTCCTGCATCGAGGATAGCTTCCTCGTGGAGCATACTGAGTATTTGTTGCGGGTTTGACGTTAGAGAGTCGGTGAATGAGGGATTTCTGTGAGTGACGAGGTCCTTCATACCGCTCTTGGTCAATAGTGCTCCTTCCTTTTCCAGTAACTCTCCGCTGATATTCCTTTTGAATATGCGGGATAATCGTCGACGGCTGAAAATTTGCGTCCTCGACAGTAGTAGTAATGAGGGAGACCATGTTCTCCCAGTCAGAGGGTAAAGCCATTAAGATGGCCATCGCGACCAACTTTTTGTCGACAGCAAAACCTGCTGCAGTGAGGCGTTCGGCGCAGGCGATTAGCTTGTTCGCCTCATCAATGGGATTAGCGTTTCCCTTGATGCGATGTTGAAAGAGTGATCTCATTTCAGACAAGGCGCCGATATTGCCTGGTTTCCCATATGCGGTTTTGATATCCGCTAGGGTTAACTTGGCAGTGGTTTTCATATGATGGTAAAAGGAAGGGGAAATTCGAAGTTTGATGACACCCCTTGCCTGGATGTCCTTGTCCACGAAGGCTTGTACCTGTTCGGCGGTAACTCCAGCTCCGACAGCAGGTGTGTCTTCAGTGAACGCTCGATAGAACCCCATGGCCATAGCAAAGGCATCAATGGAGTCTCGCCATAACTTGTAGTTGTTTCCATTCAAGAGGGGGACGAAAGTGAGAACATCTTTTGCGGACATTTTAAACCTAGAATAGACAGTTGAAAGCAAACCAATTAGCAAACGTGTTTTCCTCTTCAAGCTGGAAGGGAATGAAAGGCTTAGGGGAAATGGGTCTTGGTCCAACTCTATGCTTTCCATTATGCGTCCCTGATTTCCTCCTCGGGAGCATATTTCCCATCATCCTCTGCAAGGCGTTGTCTGCTCTTTTATCTTTTCTTCGTTCTATCACAGCTTCTCGTCGCTTCCGCTTCTTTTCTCCTGTCTTTGACCTTTCCCAATATGCATATCCTTTTGCCGGTAGTCCAGATCCTGCAGGTTGCTCTAAAACTTGGAAGTTTAGAAACGGAAAGTAGTGTGGATTATCAACTCGATCGACCTTTTCCCCTGTACCAAGTACAGAGTCGATGAAAGATACACTTCTATCCAACTCCCAAGCTTTGATTGCGCAGGAAGGGAAAGGTGTTTTAAATACAGAAGGATGAAACTCCTTATCGGCAATTCTTCCATGAAGATACACAGGATGTGCAGTAAAAGGGATTTGAGACGAGAAAAGTTCAAGCCTTTGTACAAAGATAAAGGGAAGAAGCATATGTGTGAAGCGTACGTGTTTTTTATGTATACTCCTCCTTAGAGGTATACTGTGATAGTTTTCATCGTCAAAAGGTGATGTAGAAAGGATAAAATTCAGATCAACGGCGTACGGCTCGTGAACGTAAAACGGCATGGGGTATGTCTGATGAGTTTGGTGCGTCGAAGTACTCTGATAGAGCCTCAGAAAGCACCGGTTCTCCGTTGTCATTGTAGCCCATCTTGAGGATAGGGCGCAACGCCTCAAGATCAAGGATCTTGACCTTGCCTCGTGGGTCAGCAGGGATGACGACATAGTCCTGTATTTGAACAAGGAAACGTGAGAACTCCCGTTGCATAATTTTGAAAGGGTGTGAGTAATAAGTGCGGAAGAAGGGGTGCGTGTCGTGGACTCGACCTGGGTTGACAAGCGAGAACCTGTACTGGTTTCTCATGATCTCTAATCCCAGAACCCTCATCCAGGGAAGGTAGACGTCATAGGCGATGAAGAAGAGGGAAAAGATGTCGCCATATCCCGGTGCGAAAATCTCTGCTGGGGTAGGCCTCTTTCCGACTACTACGACTCCGTTTCCCGTGGGATATTGGTGCCCAAACTCCGTTTGCCAAGGGTGAAAGTCCCTGACATGGGCTGCATCTCCGCGACTCACATACCACTCCATATCATAATTCGGGATGTTCCTGATGCTGTTAAAATCTTCTCTGTCCATCATTGGACGATTGATACGTTCTCGAATATACCGCTTCTCATCTTCACTGAGACGATAGTCATCTGGGTTAATGTTCTCGTCTTCGTAGAGGTTGAAGCGTATAAACTCTACCTCTTCGCCTTCTTCCGGTGACTCCGGATAGACAAGGTCGGGAGTTACTTCTCCCTCTTCAAGAGGTGATTGTTGCTTCATGAAGACGACTTCTTCTTGTTTGACATACAAATCCTCGAATTCCTCTTTAATCTCTACATCCTCTGTTCCGGTAGTATGCGCCCTGGACCAGTGAGGAGGTGAGAGTGGTGTAGGCATGTTAGGCCTAGTTGGAATCAAAGAGGGTGCTTGAGGATGCAGAAGGTGACCCGGACGGGGAACTGTCGGCGAGTGTGAAGGCGTCGCCAGACTGTGACTCTCCGTCACTGCGGATGGTCCCGAATTCCAGACCAGATGTTCCTCGACTAACGCGTCGTTCTGCTGGCGAAGATGGAGAGGGGATGTGGTTGGATGCATAGTTGTTGGTATTCGGTGAAGGAATAGGCAATGGGTTTTGATCGATAATGGGATCGTCTTGTAAATGAATTACCTCGTAGGGGACTGGAATAGGATTACCGTCAGCATCCGTATATCCAATAAACGTCCCACTACTACGATCAGAAGATGGTAATGAGGCCGTCATGGCACTCATTTGCTGTCCCCTTAGCCGTAAGAAAGTTGGCTGTACAGGGGTCAGGTCCAGACGACTTCTCACTCGACTTTCAGTCAAGCGAGCTCTGGCAGACTCAATGAGTCGCTGTCGTCGGACAGAATCTACGATTCTCTCAGCAGCTTCGATGAAGGCTCGATCGAGGCGCGAACGTAGTTCTACCAGGGTAATTCCTGGATTTGCATCAACAAATCGTAACACCGCTGACTCTTCAGTCATCCGAGACTCATATCTCGGTGGTGGAGAAGACAAAGTATACGCAGGAGGATCTGTAAGATCTTCCAGCATTGAAGCGTCCTCAGGAGGAGGACCAATGGTCCGATCCACCTGGATTCGCCACGACCCAAATCGATCCTGTGCCTCAGCCGCCACTCTATAAGTGCGACGATGAGCAGGTGTATGCTGCATCTCAACACAGAGTGTGAAAAAGGCAATAGCTGATACGGCAAAGAAAAACTCAGCTTGCCAAAACGGCAGTTGCAAATAAACCCATTGTATACCGCGGAGAAATGAGAGGGTGTTGAGGAGACCCAACAAAATCCTCCAAGTGAACCGCGAGCCATCGTTTGGTTGCATCCCTTGCTCAGCTGCTGCAAGGTTATAGACGTCGAACCTAGGCGATGAGCTCGGGGCTCATAACCTAAAGCGTAGTGTAGTCGGGAGACTGACTCGGGCAGAGTCTAGAATCTACTTCTACTACGCAGTGGAAGTTCTTAAGGCAAGGACCGTTAAGACTTACTTAAGTGTTCACTTGGGGTGATCTTCTGGTTGGGTGTTTTGAGTACTATTCAACGGATGTTGAACTGTTACTATTTGTGGACCTGGAGGTCCTGTATATATACGCTACAGACATGGTCTGTGCGTGGTACATGGAGTTTTGTTCAACTCGTGGGTTGAACTACATATGGTAAGTAATACATTCCATAAGAGTGTCTCTCAGGTATCGTACTGAGTAAGCATAGAATGCCATAGAATGAGATAGAAGGAATGATGTCATAAGCACGTCATCCTGACGTCATAAAGCCTAGACCTTTCTCCATATTGGTGAAACACCGGTAATGTCCAATAGCCAGTCATAGAATCACATGCAGTGATAAACACGTGCAAGTGTTGTGTCTGTGACTAATGCACATGACAAATCTCCTGAGAACAAATAGTGAGCAAATGAAGGAGAGGCCGACTCGAAATCCGACAATGCGACCCCCCCAACAACTAGCACGACCACAGATGCTACACAAGACTCGACCATGAACAATCCGATGAATCTGCCTCCGCTGTCCGTCTCGATCCTCGGTGTCGAGCCTTTGGACGAGTTCATACGCGAGATCGCGGACTTCGTGCACCATATGATCGTGACCAGGCCTAATCATGGTCCAGATGCGAGGGTCGAGGTGGAGGCCAAGGTCGGTATCTTGAAAGATAAAACCTCGAACAGACGACTCGTCCTACCAGTATTGGTGGAAACAAGTATGTGATCAACACTCTTTCTCTCTTGTCATTTCGCCAACCACGCATACGCGCAGTTTTGGCGCCAGATGCATTTGACGTGCGGTTCGAAACGAACATGTCTGGGGTCAGTCGTTCTCTGCAACAGTCAGGTAGTTGTGACTCATCAGAACTGCAGACCCAACACAAGCACTACAATACGCTCTTGAACGAGCTGCAGGGTACCCCACGCCAGTCACAACCATCCAACCATGTATCGCCGCTCGAATATGCGCACCTCAGACTTGTGGATTCGTTTTACGCGTCGGACAACTCTCGCGACCGTGAGCGGATACGGGTGACGCGGAACGAGAAGACAGGGACTGTGCTGGAGGTTATGAAGAAGATACGGCTGGGAGATCTGAATATATACTGCCCGAAGCGTGCGGCGGATTGGAGAGTCAGTGTCAATCTGGAAGTGCCAGGTAAGTTTGCTGATCGGCGTATGTATATCTTTGTCGAGTGAGAGGATGCACACAGTATCCCATCCCATTGGGTCGCCAACACATACGAGAAGGAAAGATAGGATGTGTTACTCGCATGAAGAGTTCAATATCGATTTGACGCAGGTCGTGACCCTCACGGCTCCTAATGCACAGGTGTGCCCCCAAATCGCTTCAGTGTGCTGTGCACTCTTAATTATCGTCTTTTCTATTTAGCCCGAAATATCACACGAGCTGGAGGTGGAGATCGCCAGACCTGCGCTCCTGCTGTACGTCGCCTCCAAGAGAGGCGACATGAATGCACCAGAACATGAGCGAAACGCCTTCGACGAATTGATGAGGTCCTTTGTCAACAATGCAAGAATACTGGTTAAGAATGCCAACGATGGATGGCATTGAGTGTAGTCATAGATTGTAATCGTACAAGGATATTCTATGCATTCCAATAAAAATTAATGTGAAGCAGAGCATAGAAAGCGAAGTTACACTAGAGGGAATAGAGCAAACCCAAGTCGAATGGTTCATATACCAACGACTTCCACCAAATCACCGTCGTCCAATTCAGCATCACCAATTTCTGCATTCGAGGCTTGTTTCTCTCCGTCGATCTTAAGCTGAGGGTAGGGCTTAGATTTCTTTCCGTTGCCATTTTCACTGTAAACATCAGGGAGACCTGCAGCTTTGAGGAATGCCTTGACGATTGCATCGCACATCGTCGTTGGCCGGACGGTGAGAGTGATATCCTTGGTTACCGCAGACCGGAGCACAAGCTTGAACGTGTCACCACCTGTTGACTCAGTTTCCGACTCTGCATTGGAGTGCATTTCCGCATCGGACGCTTCGGTAGATGCACCATCATTATCATCCTCGCCAGCTGGGGATGCAGGTGATTCGGGACGTTGATGACGGCGAGTGCGAATGTACTCGTAGGTGTGTTTGTCGTACGCCTCTGTGCAAAAGGTTCAGGGATTGGGATATTTCCAGTGGTGATGATGTACCAAGTTCTCCCTCTGCCCATATGCGAAGACTCGAGGGTGTTCCGGATGAAAAGACGCGCTTTCCATCATAGGTGACAACGAGTTGACTAACCATGACACTTGCAAGATCAGCTAGTTCCTCGAAGAGTTCCTGAAACGTGTCACGCTAACAAAGGGTCGTACCACCGTGGATGAATGGGACGATACAGTACGCACCCGTTTCATTTTGAAAGCCCAAAGATGCTTCTGTGCGGAATGGTTGAGAGGATGGGGGATCCACTTGACTTTAACTTCGACAACTTGTGGTCCCCCTGCTTGTTCATTCTCGATGTTGTGCTGCACCTGTTTCTTCACTGCTTCTGCGATTTTGGCAAGCTCTGGGTCGAGAACGATGGTATCTGTGGATTCATCTGCAAGAAAGGTGGGAGAAGGCGCTCGTTGTGGCACAGCTAGTGCTTGTCTGATGGCACATGAGTTATGAGCACAGGAAGCGTACAAAGACACCACGAACCGCACGAGGTACTTTGTACTGGCGAGTTGGTATTCTGAGAGCGTTGGAGGGGGAGTGATTGACCTTGAGCGACTTCTCTCCCGTTTGCGTTTCCTGGATGAGTCGTTGTTCTCCACGACCACGACATCGGAATCATCATCCTCGTCGGAGGAAACTCTACACTGTGGGTTGTCAAAGCGAGCACCGAGTGGCGCTTCACGCACAGTTTGTCTACGCCGATGGCTTGCCACCGGGGTACGTCATTCCTGGTCTGCTTCTTCTTCTTGACGAATCGTCTCGGGGGAGGAGACGACCCTTCCTGTGATTCGTCGTCGTCGTCCGATGCTCCGTCTGTCACCAGAGCCGTGCTTTCTGCGAAACCATGAGACGAGTGTCCACTGCTGCCACCCGCCGTCGCTTACTGTTCCTTGTGAGTTGCTGCAGTTGCATCCACTGCTGGTCTGTGCGCCCGCGGTTGCGCATGAACATCGCATCCTCGTCGTCGGGCTTGTGCGTCGTCGAGGTCGCGACTGGCCGAGGCCGGGGACGCGGACGGGCCCACATGGAGAAAAGAGTCACCCGTGGGAAAATCAATACCGCACGACTTTCCTGTCACAGACATGTCACGTCACGCTCACTCCTATGGCGGAACTCGTCTTCAAGAAATCGAAACCGAGAACCGGACAGCGGACGAGAGAAAGGGACGAGCGAGACGACGACACGACCGTAGTTGCAAAGACAAAGAAGCGATCAAATGCAAAGTCAAAGCTGAGTTTCGGGGTGGACGAGGTGCGTGACGGCGACGATCATCGTCCTCAACATTTATCTTTCAATAGGATGATGGAGGAGAGAAGGTCAAGTTGAAGAAGTGTCTATCACGACCTGCGTATGTCCTGTCACATCCATTTCAGCACGCGTGTTTCATCATTCAGAATAGCAATACTCTACCCGACACCTTGGATCAGGCAACCATCCGTACCAATGGAGAGCCCGTTTACGATGCAGCGTACCTCTCACAACTCAAGGCTAGCATGCAATCAACTCGACCACCAGTCCACGACGCCGTGTACGATGCGGACGTGTCCATGAGTGCGGAACTCAGCGTCATTGACGCACTCGATACTTCAGGTGCGCTGTTTCCGCGTGGACGTGCTTCCCGTGCTAAATAGCCCAGTCGTGAACGATGTCCCAATACCGTCGCAGTCCTCCATCCAGGCTGCGAAGGAGAAACGAGAGCGTCTGAGAACGATGGGACAGGAAGATGATTACATATCACTCACCGTCACAACTCGCAGTGACGTCTACCAGGGTCCTCACCCCGAAAGTCGGCTGATGAGAGAAGAAGACGATCTCGGAGAAGGCGACGACGGTAGGTAAGGCTGCTTTCTACCGCTCCCATCACCTTGACACCTGATCGTCGTAGAGTTTGCCGAGTACACGAGTGCTCGAGAAAGGATCGCACTCGGCAAAAAGTCACGAAAATTAGAAGCAACGAAGCGCAAAGACGCCATGCAAGAGTTGATTACTGAAGCGTGGGTTCAATAGCTGCTTCCTCGTGGTGTTGCTGAATATTTGGCAGGAACGAAGAAGACGAAGAGAGCTTAGAATGGGAACGCGAACAGTTGAGAAGAGGTGGCTTGGATGCTTTCGCAAACGCTGATGCAGCGAATGTGAAGCAAGTTTACAAGCCAGCACCAAGTATGTAAACCATATCCATGGCGTTCCCAATACTCATTTCGCTTTCAGTTCCTCTTCCAGCGGATGTACCTGCCCTCGGTCCAGCTGTCGACCGGCTCGCCCAATCTCTCGCTGCTCTAAAAGCATCCCATACTTCCAATACCAATGCAGCGGAGTCCTTCCTTACCGAACAGGATCAATTGGATGCCCGAGAAACGGAACTGCGCGAGATGATCGCAAAGGCGGAAACCAAAAGAAGGTGGTTCGCTGACTTCAAGGAATTCATGGAGAGCGTAGCTACATTTCTCGATGAAAAGGTCTGCGTGAATACTATTGGTTTGCCTGTGTTGTTGACCATGTTGACAAGTGCCCTGAACTCGAGGAATTGGAGGAAAAATACCTGTCTATTATCAGAGAGCGTGCAGAGAAGATTTCGCAACGCCGTAGAAACGACGACGAGGGCGACCTTGCTCTGGTATTTGGCTCACCACCGGAGCCCCTTGCGGAAGAAGAACTCGACGAACTAGGTCGTGTCGTACCTCGCGCTAACCCCGTCGCACTTAGGAAGGAGAGGCGTGTAGCACGCGTTATGCGCCGCCGGCGCCGGCAGCTCCGCGAAGGGGTGTCCGAGGCCGACGATAAAGAAGAAGGTTACTCTACCGACGCATCACTTCCTGACGACAAAGA
Source organism: Scleroderma citrinum (assembly GCA_029372045.1). NCBI lineage: Eukaryota > Fungi > Basidiomycota > Agaricomycetes > Boletales > Sclerodermataceae > Scleroderma > Scleroderma citrinum. The sequence goes on from JARFMN010000001.1 coordinate 1,980,383, forward strand.
ATACCAAGCTACCGTGGAGAAAATTACTGACAGCGGAGGTCACGTCTTCTCCGACGTGCAAGCCGAGGAATTCAGGGATCCAAGTCTGGGAATTGGTAAATGGTTCCGTCAGTGGCGTCGTCGGTACGGTGATAGTTACACGGGTGCTTGGGGCGGCCTCGGCCTCCTTGGTGCATGGGAGTTTTGGACCCGTCTTGAGTTGTCAGGCTGGAACCCGTTAGAAGTGGGTGTATAGCCTCTTCATCTGGTTATTACTCATTTCTTGCAGGAACATCAAGCTCTTGATGAGTTTGATTGGTTTAAGTCTCTCTACGAATACTCTCATCCACAAGATGACGATGACGATGACGAAGACGTAGACGTAGACGTAGAAAATTCGGAGTTACCCCCAGAGGACGATCTAGTATCAGCTATGATATCTACAACGGTTGTCCCCCACATTTGCAAGGTGTTGGGAGCTGGTGGACTCGATCCTTATTCTGCCACGCATCTTGAGCAGTTGATCTACAAGTGCGAAGAATTGGAAGCGTTCATTGGCGTTGACCATCACAAGTATTTGGTGAGTTTTTCTGCAGTTCATGTATGGCTTATTTCTAATATCTACCTCAGATGGTTCTCAAAACTGTGTACACGGCATTTGAGAACGCTGTTGTTGCTGCAGAAACGCTCTCGTCTCCGTTCGTTCGCTTCAACAGCCCGGAGTTCGACCCCGACGGAATCGCCACTCGCAGACGACTCCTCACTCGTGCATCAAAGCTCCTTAATATGATGCTAGGTTGGCGAAAATATGCAGGTGACAAGCTTGGCATGGGACAACTCTGTGTGCGGTTCATCAACAACTACGTGCTTCCAATCGCAAGAAGTGGGTGGGAAGTCGGGGGCGAGGAGAAAGTTCGACAGGTAATTCCACGCACTCGTCGTAAGTCGAACACACTAACAATGTTTTCCAGATGAAAGCTGCGTTGCCTCAGGAATTAGCAGCTTCAGTGAACCTATGACAGCCATGACTGGTTCTGTATTCCGTATCCTGTAGTCTTAACTATTGAAAGGCATAATCCCATCCCACATCGAGTACGTGCCTTTTATATCTCAGTCATTGATCCAACGGACTCCGAGCTGGCAGCCCACATCAGTGTGCAAAATAACGGTGATGATGCCAAGTGGATCCTGTGTCCATTTTCCTTCCCCACTTTATCACCGTTTTTTGGCCTCTCGGAAGAGTGATTTGAAGCCTGTATGACCCTCGTGCGCGGTGTAAGTCCACGGTTGTACTCGCGTGGTGGCCCTCCAGGTATGCGTGTGGTTCGTTCGGTTGTCAGACATCCCACTACAAGTACGTATCAGACTAGTTAGCATGTATTGACATTACTACTAAGTCAGTGTGATTCATTTACATAATAACAATTATACCTAATGCATTCTTATCGATCTTGGTTGTCTTTTGAAGCTCTTGTTTCATAAGATTTCATAAGACATAAAATCGTCTTGCCAGCGGCGATCTTAGCACGAACTTTATTGTTGAACCGAGTAAGAATGTAATGTAAGTGTATACATATAGCGTGATTGGCGGCTCTTACTCGTCTCTTATGTATAGATCTCAGCATTTCACTGTAGAAATACCCTCTCTGCAAGCATCATTCGCCACTGACATTGGATTGTCGGATTTCCGAGTCCATGCTTCTCACACTGCTATCCCTCGTTGTCCTGGTGGGTGTGGTGGCATGCAATATTGCTGCTGCCATTGACACCTCCGTGGCCTGGAAAACATGTGAAGAAATCGCATCCGCTGTCTCTTCAGAGTCTGCAGTATACTATGGTGGTAAGATTACTGTGTCTCAGTCTGAGGCATCAATCTCAACCCATCAACAGGGGACGAATACAATAATGATATCCATCATTGGGCGAGTTCCAGTACGCAGCTATCTGTGTGTTCTTTCGAACCTGCAACTACACAGGACGTCGGCATTGCTGTGAGTGCAAGGTCTAACTATTTGCTGCTTTAAATCCGACAGAACTATCACAGCTCCAAATCATCGGAGCGAACAAGTGCCCTTTCGCGGTCAGTTGATAATTACCGTCTAACCGATTGAAGGAGCCAGCTGACTTAGTTCCATCAGGTCAAGGGTGGGGGTCATACAGCAAATCCCGGCTTTTCATCCACACCTGGCGTCCAAATTGGAATGTCCAAGTTTTCTGAAGTGACATACGATCCAGCTGCGCAGACAGTCATTGTTGGAGCAGGCTTGATCTGGGATGATGTTTACGCTGCACTTGAACCATATGGTGTGAACGTTGTTGGTGGGACCGTTACTGGTATAGGCGTGTCAGGCCTTGCTCTCGGCGGAGGTGGGATCGTCTTATCTAGTCCCAATTCATCCAAATATCCTGATTCGAGCTCTGAAGGTTTTTCGTGGCTGACAAACGAACGTGGTTTGACAATCGACAACGTCGAAGTATTTGAACTAGTCATGCCCAACGGCGAAGTCGTCAACGTCACCGAGTCCTCGTATCAGGACTTGTTTTTCGGCCTTAGGGTGCGTTCAACGATGTATTGTGTTCACAAGGGTTGACATCACATCAGGGAGGCCTTAACAACTTTGTAGGTCTTACCCTCATAGTATTCCCGATGCGCAGAACTGACCGACCCGAAGGGTATTGTGACACGATTCACACTGAAGACCTTTCCGCAGGGACAGGTTTGGGTAGGATTGCATTCACAGCCTAAGACATTTCAAGGAATGTGCTGACAGGAGCGTATAGGGCGGTATCATTACCTATCCTGCGACTTCGACAGATCAGGTTAATGCCGCGGCTGCCGATTTTGCAGCAAACAACTCAGATCCGAAGGCTGAAATTCTTTGGTTGTATGAGTATGTCGTTGGGGTGGTGGTGAGTACTTCAGTTGCAGATGATGGAGTCGTCCTGACGTATTCACCCAATCATCTTTTAGCCCTTTGTTAGCGTAACTCTCTTCTACAACGATCCGACTCCTCCGACAGGATTGTTTGAGAAATTCCTATCCATTCCTTCCTTGACCGAAGATGTCAACACACGCTCGTTTCTCTCGTTGGTCCAGTCTCCTCCGTCGAATATCACTGATGGTTTACGGTAAGCAACCCAAGCCACCTCTATGCCGATTAGTACACTCAGAAATCCAATTAGGGGCACCTTTAACACGATCTCTGTGACAGGATATCCGGTTGAGTTGCTCCAGTCAATCGTGGACGAAGCTGCAGTAAGTCTGCTCATCGTCTCTGACATCGAGAATGTAGGGTCAATAATATTTGTCACAGCACTGGAGCCCAGAGCTTTTGTTACTTTCGGGAATATCCGTCATGTACACTCTACAGCTCCTCTTACCGACTATCTTCTCCCACACCACTACACCCTCTGCCTACCCTCCGTCGCGCGATCGCGCTGCTTCCCCACTCTTCATATACTTTGCATGGGTACTCCCATCGACCGACGAGCTGATGCAGAATGCGGCACGTACAAGCGCTGCCACGCTGTTCAATAAAGCGCTCGAGCTGGGACAGGACGTTGAAAATGCACCGCTGTATCCCAACATTGCTATATTTGACACGCCCCTCGAGAGAATATACGGAGATAATGTACAGTCGTTGAGAGCGATCAAGCAATCAGTGGACCCGAATAACGTGATGGGTCTTGCTGGTGGATTCAAGTTCTAGCTGGTCAATCACTTTGTTAATTATATATCACTCAACTATTCGATGGACAAACAGACGGTTGGTACCTCTACTATCTTGCTGCAATGCTTTGGCGATAGGGGATGCTTCCCTCATCATTTCAGTTGATTTTGTCAACTGACGACAGGAACGTTACCCAGACAATAGAGGCCAAACTTTGATACCTATTTTCGAAATTCTATTTGTTCTCCTTCTAACACTTTACTACCTGTGGTCCTTCAGATAAATAATACCTATTCCGATTTTTTGACAAGTAGCAGATGTGATGTAGCAACCCCACAGGGTCCAGTCCGGGGAAAAATTTACTCACGCATGGGTGTGTCAGCACGATGCCGCGGGCCGCTTACGCGATCGAGGGGGGGAGGAGGGGAGTGCAGCAATGCAACGCGAGGGGGGGAGGCTAGTACAGTAGAACTTCTCATAACGCATGGCGTTGGGCAGTCCAAATTCACCATGCACTACAGTAGAACTGCTCACAATGCATTTGGTAAGCATGCATAAATTGGGTAATGCATGCAATTTTGCTTGGCCCAAGTCAGGACCCCCTCACAATGGCTTGCCTGTGCATAATGCAAATGCATGCCATTGTTATGCATTTTATGCATCATAAGTTAGTGTGAACAGATGATCCTATTGTCTTTTTTTTGGTATAAAAGAATGCAGTGAGAATTTTGAGGATCTTTAACTTTACAACTGGAAATCTTAAAAAGAAAACCCCATGACCCCACCCCCCAACTGCAAAGTGGCAGAAGATTGGGGATCTACCTTGGGCATCAGCACAGCTACCAAAGACTTTGTTTCATTCAACCCTTACTCTTGCTGACTGGATCATTGTTTACTCTGATATTGACTCACATCCTGATTCCACTCAAGCAGATATTGTCCAACATTTCAGCATTCTTATCACAGGGGCTCTTATCTTTACTCAGTTCACTTTGTCATGTAAATTACATAATCATCCCAAAATGAAAGCATGGGTCAATGACAATCCCACTGCACTATCATCAAAGAGACCATACATCATCACAAGACCAGGTGTTGAAAAGGCACTCTATTTATGGGTTCAACACATGGAGAACAAAGGAAAGGTAATTACAGGTCCTATGTTACAGGAAAAATGCAAAAGATTTGAAGAAGAGTTTGAGGTTCTCAAAAAGGAAAGGCTTACAGGAGGGTGGCTAAATTCATTTTGTAAAACTTACAAAATTTGTGAGCATTGGAGACATGGAGAAGCAGAGTCTTAACAAACAAGGGGCAGGAAGTAGCACAGCAACTCTGTGCTTACCTGGAGGTTTGTGCTTGAGTTAAGAAAGTGAGTGTTGCTAGTGAGACTATCTGAGAGTAGCTCAGTAGAGATGAGAGAATGATGTATTCAAACTGAGGGACAAGAGCCCTCAGAGTACAGTATATATAGGTACTGTACATGATCTGTGCATCTGGAGTAATCTTGGTGCATAGTAACTACAACTACTACTTAAGGAAGGAGTACTATCTATATGGAGATAGGACATTGTAGAACAACAAGGAAGGAAACCAATAGAATGGTTCCATGTGATATCTGGGTATGTGAAGTAGCCAGTCATGTGTAAGATAAGTTGTAAGTAATAAATGACAATGAAATATGACCTGTAGATGTGAATAGTTATTGTGTCAACACTCCCCCTCACTTAAAACTGGCTCAGTAAAGGCCAAGTAACAAGTGATGATGGTCATGTTTCTGCCATGTGAGACTCTTAGTCAGAGAGTCAGCTCTTTGATGGTTGGTGGACATGTAGTCCAACTTGAAGTCACCATTTTCAATGGATTCATGAAGCCAATAGTACTTGATATTGATGTGCTTTGAACAACCTTCTATGACTGGGTTATTTGCTAAATGAATAGAGCCCTTGTTGTTGCCAAAGAGAATAACAGTGGTGAAGTGAAGATGGGATTCCTGGAAAAGGGTAGTAATCCATTTGATCTGCTGACCTGCATCACATAAAGACATGTATTCAGCTTCAGTGGAGCTGAGAGCAACTGCAGGTTGTCTGTGAGATCTCCAGGAAACAAGATTTCATCCTAGGAACATGGTGTAACTGGAAGTAGAATGATAGGTTTCCTTGTCTCCAGCCCAGTCAGAATCAGAATAAGAATCCAGAGATAATTCACTCTGGAAGTAATGAATCAACAAGTCCTTGGTAGATGACAGATACTTGATGATATGCATTGCCTTGTCTAGGTGTTGTTGAGTTGGATTAGACATGTACTGAGACATGTGTATGACACTAAATGCTAGATCTGAGTGAGTTCTGAGCATGACATAGAGTAAGGGTCTGATAACCTGCTGATACTTCTGGCAAAGAGCCAGAGTAGTGGTGTATCCAGATGGGATGGGAGAAGGAACATATCCATTTGATAGTGGTGTTCATACTGAGTGACATTTTCCATTTGAAAGCATTTTAACACTTTCTGGACATAGGGATGTTGATTAAGGACCATAGTTTTCTCTTTCTGATTTCTTGAAATTTGGATTCTGAGATATTCCTTAATTTCTCCCATATTGCATACTTCCCAAATCTTCATAAATGCTTCCTTTCTGTCTTTCAATAATTTAGCAGATGATGAAAGGAGGAGGATGTCATCAATGTAAATGATGAAGATAACTAGGCCTTGTTTAGTTTTGTAGATGTAAACTCCCACATCTGATTTGGTTTGAATGAAACCTAACTTGAGTAGGGATTTGTGGAGTTCTTCATTCCACACTAATGCTGCTTACTTCAGGCCATAAGGCATGTGCAAAAGACAATAAACCTTGTTTGTTTTTCCTGGAGATATGAAGCCTTCTGGTTGTTCCATATAAATTTCTTTGTCAAGCTTTCTGTAGAGGAATGCAGTCTTGACATTGAGGCAATGAGCCTCCCAATCCTGTGAGCAGGCATAGGCCATGAGCAGTTTTACTGTCTCAAATCTTGCTACAGGAGAGAAGGTTTCTTCATAGTCTTCTCCATATATCTGTGAAAAGCCTTTTGCTACTAAGCAGGCTTTATATCTTCTGTCTGATTTTCTTGTGAAAACCCAATGACATTTGACTGGTTTCTGATCAGGAGGACAGTCAACTAGAGTCCAGATGTGCTGGTTATTAATTGACTTGATCTCATCTTCCATTGCAGACTTCCACTTTGCCTGTTCTTCCTTTGATAATTTGAGGATGTCTTTATACTATTTTGGGACTTCCAAGATAGCTTGTGCCAGAAGAAACTCTATAAAACCATGACCTTGCTCATTAGTGAGAGCATTAAGATCTCCCCCATCTCCTGTAGATGGTCCAGGTTGTGGATTCTCATAGAGGTCTTTGATTAACAAAGGTTCTTGAGGAGGGGAAACCATTAAGGGTTTGGGGTCTGTTAGATTTCTTTCCCAGTCTTTATCTTTCTCCTGTTCAACCTCTGTTGGAGGTTGATCTCCATAAACATTGTTTGGAAGGACTTGTGATACAGGAACACAAGTAGATCTTCATAAAGCTGTAGAAGCAGGAGGATATGATGGGTCTGGTGCTTTGGTAGGGTGTCTCTCAAGGAAGGGTGGAAGGTGTGGATTGTTTACTGGTGGAATGAATGAGGGAATTGGTCTAGGTTCATGTCTTCTCATTCCAGGAAATCCTTGACTAGGGGAATCCCTGGATGGAGATAAAGGATGACTTGGGACTGGTGGATTAATGTAACTAGGGTTAGGCATGATAGGTTGTCCAAGATGTTTGCTTTGTCTGGGTAAAGCAGGGGAGGAAGGACCTGGAGTAGGGTCCAGTTGCTCTGGTTCAGGAGAACCAGGTTCCTCTTTATCTGTTAAATCCTCTACAGTAACTGGAGGAGGGTACTGCTTGCATTGGGGTGGACTCAGTGTAGGTGACCTAGGTTGACTGTTGTTTAAGGGTGGAGTTGGTGGTCTTATTGGACCTGGAGTGGGCTGATCAGGCTCACTTCCATCCTGATTGTCAGAAGAGTCCTCTGAGGGACCAGATGCCAGGAGAGGTATATTAATTTTATCTCATAACTTTTCTACAGGACAGTTGGGAAACACATTTTTGATGAATGTGACAGTAGTTGAGATATATATTGTCTTGTTTTGGTGAAGGAAAATGTATCCTTTAGTTTCTTCTGGATAACATTTCTTCTGCCTTAGGAGAGAGTTTATCTTTTTGTTGATCCTTGGGGATGAATACATAGGCTAGACAGCCAAAGACTCACAAGTAGAAAATGGTAGGCTTCCTCTTGGTAAAGAGTTCAATGGGGGTCTTCCACTGAATTTGTCTTAGAGGTGTATGGTTGTAGACAAAAACTGCTGTTTGAAGAGCAAAGTTCCAGTAGTGCTTGGGTAAACAAGCTGCATGTCAGAGTACTTCTTTCTCCATGACCATTCTATTAAAGCATTCTGCTCAACCATTCTGTTGAGGGGTGTCTGCTACAGATAACTGATGAGTTATGCCTTTCAAGAGCAAGTGCTCCTTAAAAGTGGCAGCCATAAATTCCCCCCCTTGGTTGGAATGAACCAATTTAAGAGAATAACCAGTCTGGCATTCTGCCCAAGATGTCCAGTCAATAAAGGCTTTGGCTGTATCACTCTTTGCACATAGCAAGAGAGTGGTGCCATAGCTGCTGAAATCATCTATTATGGTTAGGCAGTAAACATGATGATAATATGACTCAGTTGGAAACTGCAAGAGATCCAAATGAACAAGAGCAAGTGGCTCAGTTGCATGAGACCACAATGGAGAGAAGGGTTGGTTGTGCATTTTACTGATTAGACAATCACCACAGGGGAAAGGTTTAGGTTGCAGTGGCATATGATCAAGACCAGTAGTGTGGGTTGGAATTATCCACATTACTTGATCACTGGGATGGCCAAACCTTGAATGCCATAACTTATAGATGTTGGAATATTTGACAGCAAATAGGAATAAAAATGTGTTAATGTTTTTGTTGTCCAAACATGCTAGGAGAACCAATCTTTGATCATGTTTCCCAATAGGTTTACCTGTAAACCAGTGAAGATTGGAGCTGTGAAACACATGAGTGCCTTTGAGGAAGAGTCTCTTTCATGTGTCATAGATTTGAGTGTGGGTTTTATTACCTTGAAAGGTGTACCCAAGTCCAGTAGTAAGGGAAGGAATAGACAGGATCTGTTTTGCTCCTGAGGGTGAATAGAAAATGTTTTGTAACATTCATTGTTCCTGTTTTCCATTTAGTGTAACATTGAATGATACTGTCCCTATACCTGGAAAGTATATTTTCTCACTCCCAGCTGTTCCTACTGGGATTGGTCATTTGAATTTGACATAGCTCAGGAAGTCCTTTTTGAAAGGAGTAGAGTGACTTGTTGCTCCTGAATCCATGAGCCAGAGATGATCATCCCTTTCATTGATTTTCTGATGACATCCTTCACAGTTAGACATATAAGCATAAAAGCCTGCTGCTCCTTTGCAGTCAGAGTCATATTGAAGAGGTGCATTTGGTCCATTGTTACAAGAAGCATTGTAAGGGTCTTTATAAGTCCTAATACTACTCCAGACTCTATCATGCTCCATTTCTCTCTGAATCTTAGTTTGAATAATGAGAGAAGAATTGGGAGCTGAAGAGGGGAGAGAATTAGACCAACCCACTTCTGCAATAGTGGAGTTTGCATACACTTGTTCAATGGAGGAGTTGTCATTGGAGGTATAAGGCTCAATGAAGGCCTCATTAGTTTCTTGGGTGGCAGCCTTTTGCTTGCCTTTCCCCTTATAATTGGTTTGAGCCTTGCCTGAACCTCCCTTTCCCTTTCCTTTCCCCTTCTTTTCCTTCTTCTTTTCCTGTGCCTTTGGTAAATTGACTGTTGAGAGTTTTCCACCTTCCCAATGATCTTCAGTTTTGTGGCCCTTGCCACACTTGCAGCACTTACATACAAGTACACTGAGGTGAGTAGAACCTTCACTAACCATTCATTATCCCTTACTTACTTACTGCAGACTTACAGTGGCTCAAAAAATTGTCCACATGTTTGCATGTTTTACATTAGTTATGACTAAACATGAACCCTAGCCCTAGCCCATGAGTGTATGGAATGACATACTTACTCTTGGCTTTCTATTGGTCCATGAATCAAGTGATTTGGATAGGAATTGATAGAGTAGCAGCCATTTGAAAATGACATGTCATGCAGACAGTTGTTTGACTTAAAGTTTTGATTATATATATTGACCCTGGCATGCTGTGATATCATTACATACATCCATCAAGGGTTCTATTATGTTACCTTTATGTAATGAGTATGATCCAACATATATAAACCCCACCACCCTCTGCTCATTTTCTCATCATCATCATGAAATCCATTTCCACCTCTCAAAGACAAAATATCATCTCTCTTGCCTCTCTTGGCCTGTCTACTAGGAAGATTGCCTCACAGACTGGTCTAGGGAAGTCTACAGTATCCCAGGTTCTTCAGGAAATTCAACCAGAGAGGCCTAGGCTTCATGGTGGTTGCCCTTGCAAGCTTTCCTCCATCAACAAAAGGGCCATTGTCCAGCAAATTCTTACTGGCAAGGTCAAAAATGCTGTTCAAGCCACTCATTTCATCAACTCTATTGTTGATAGTCCTGTTTATTCTCAGACAGTGAGGAATACCCTCAAAGAAGCCTCATTGAAGGCTGTGGTAAAGAAAAAAAAGCCATTGCTTTCTATTGGTCACAAGAAGAAGAGGTTAGCCTTTGCTCTCAAGTATCAGCATTGGACTGTGGAGGATTGGAAAAGAGTTATATGGTCAGATGAGACCAAAATCAACAGGATTGGGTCAGATGGACAAGAGTATGTGTGGAAAAAGAAGGGTGAAGGGCTTATTTACAGAGAGGTCAAAGGTACAGTCAAGTTTGGAGGAGGTTCACTTATGGTTTGGGGATGTATAGGGTGGAATGGTGTTGGGGTCTTGAGTGAGGTTGAGGGAAGGATGGATGCTGAACAGTATGTGGCCATTTTGGAGCAAGCATTGCTTCAAAGCATGGAGGAATCTGGAATTTCAGAAGATCACATTATCTTTCAACAAGATAATGACCCCAAGCATACCTCTAGAAGAGCTCAGAAATGGTTTGAAGAGCAAGATATCAAGCTTCTAGACTGGCCTGCACAATCTCCAGACCTCAACCCAATTGAACACACTTGGAATCACCTCAAAAAATCTCTCTCAGGTTATGAGAGTGCTCCTACAGGAGTTCATCAATTGTGGAAAAGGGTGGTAGTGGAGTGGGGGAAGATTTCTGTGGAAGAGTGTCAAAAATGGATAGGAAGCATGCCTAGAAGGGTTGAAGCAGTTATCAAGGCCAAAGGAGCTCATACCAAGTACTAGATAGTTGGATTTTTGTAAAGTCAAAAAACTGTCCACATGACATGTCATTTTCAAATGGCTGCTATTCTATCAGTTCTTATCCACATCAGTTGATTCTTGGACCAATAGAAAGCCAAGAGTAAGTATGTTATTCCATACACTCATGGGTTAGGGCTAGGGTTAGGGGTTATTGCATTTTGTCATAGATAATGTAAAACATGCAAACATGTGGACAGTTTTTTGAGCCATTGTACTACCAAGAAAAAGTGATTCAGCTCAAAAGGTGTAAGTCCAAATTGCTCTATGAGTCCAAAGGGAGTAAGTCTACATCAGTGGAGTAAAGGAAAAACATAGGTGAAAGCATATATGTACAAACACCTGAAAGTCAGGGATGGAATGTAGTGGAAAGTCCTTGAAGAGTCTATGGATAAGGGAGTCAAAGAATTTACTAAAGTCTGAAGAAAGTAGATGGAAAATGTTATGGCTTAACAGAGAGTCCTCAGGTATCACACTGAGTAAGCATAGAACATGATGGAACATAAAAGAATAATGATATCATACTGATGTCATAATGATGTTATGGACATCTGGACTGTTTCATATAAGTTCATATTGCATGGAATATGACAGAAGGTGAGAGAAACACCAGTAATGTTCTATAGCTGGTCATAGTACATATCACCTGCAGGTGAGTTTCACATGCAAGTGTCCTTTTTAGTCAGTGACACTACACATGACAAATCTCTAAAGCATAATAGTGGGTGTCTATTAGGTAATCCTGTGCTTTTCTAGTCAGTGATGCTGCACATGACAAATCTCTAGAGCATAATAGTGAGCATCTGTTAGGTAATTCAGTGCTTAACTCTATTTGCTCAACACTACTGACTGTCACTACCATACAGATTGCCTTGGGCCATGAGCAGTGCTTCCTTGCCTCTGGAACACCATTCCATTGTGGTCTCAATGATCAGGTTACATGAGGATTAGAAGCTGCAATGTATATACATAGGAATTAGCATTGCCCACAAAACCATGTTCTGATATCAGCTAAGTTCTATGTATACACTGGCTAATATCTACTGCACCCATGAAATAATCATCAGACCAAGGATTAATAAATGATAAGGAAGAGTCATCTATATCAAATGGAGAACCAAATAGATTATACACTTTGACAGCTTCAGCAGGAAGGGAGATGCAGAAAGTGCTTATGATCAGGATTAGTGTGTAATCAGCTGAAGATACAATAATGACCTACATTGCTATGTCTGGCCCTTTCTTTCCTAGTGTGAAGACAGATAGTCCCTTCATATACTGCAGGAGTGAAATGGTGTTATAGATAGAGGCAAACATTAAAACTAATAATACTTACATACATGACTGTTTGCTGCACCCTGTCATAAAATCAGGCAGGGAGGCCTGGACTGGGGTGACCATCTGAAATCTCCACCACCTCAGGTGAAGCTGATTTGAACTGCTTGATATTTGGTTAGTCTGGATAATTGTATCTGCTTGATGGATGTAATCCTCTCACATATCCTAGCACACTGCAACAATTCCAAGAACTTGACTACAGACAGGTCAACCCTGACTGTTGGAGGGGAATCCTTGACTTTGTTAAGTTGAAAAAGGCATTCAAGCATGAACACATACTCATTCAAAACACTGCTGAGTCATTGGCAGATAGTCTTATTCATGAACCTTGTCTCAATCCCATTGTTACAATTGCATAACTTAGATTAGTGTGTTTGATGGATGTAAATTGTTGAATTCCATGTTCTGCAGGTGACACTGAAAACATGCAACATCACTCAAAAAAAATTGCATGGCATTACCTAAAAGTTGCACAGCATAGAAAAAAGAACATTACACAAGGCTCTATATTTGTGTTTATTTTTGTTATAGATGCAGCATCATAGACATGAGTGGTTGCACAGCCAAGGAGGCAGATGCTCAACTAACTAGAGTGCATCTCAGTGCCTTTGCTTCAACCCAATGTGCTGCTTGTGAATAGCCAGTAAGGAAGCAGGGGGGACCAATGGTATGTTGAACAGGATGAAGGATGGTTCAACAAAAAAGAGAATGAGTTTCTTAAGGATGTCTGTGTGTGCATAAATATAGAAAAGGATGTTGAGCATAGAAGTAAAGGAAAACAGCTCATCCTTGTCTGTGCACTTTCTTCCACTTCTTGTATCAACTATAATATCATTGATATGTATACTGTATCTCAGGCATCATCTGCAAGTGAATGACTTAATATCTCTGAATCCAGAAAACAAGTGGGGGGAGGCCATTGGATCAATGGTCACTTTGTCAGTAATCAGCTTGCAGAGGATAGCCTTCTTTGTGAGCTGAAAACCATGCCAGAAAGTCTTGTCAATATTATTGAGACCAACCATTGGGAAGAGTGTCTGATCAAGGAAAAATAATCATCAACACACCATACATATGTATGTACATATGCCCAGAATGAGTCCCAGTACTTCTCAGACAGTTTTTAATCTTTCCTGAGCAACACTCAATACCTCCCAAGTGAGGCAATTGACACCCAATATCTCCCAAGTACCTATGGTGGTGGCATCCTAGACCCTTTGTGTGCTGGTGGAATCCAACCATGTTCTGCTCATTATCACCCACAAGTTAACTATGATATCCCTTCACTTCACTGAAATCCTTAGCATCTCTCAGGTGGCAATACTATCCAGCTGTCACCTACCTTCTCTCACTCACATGTCCATGGCACTACATCACAAACTTTCCCAGCACATTACCCTCATTACCCTGCCTATAGCAACCAATCCACACCTACAAGTGTGGATGTACCACTCATTATATTATTGGATATTGATCAGAGAATCATGTACAATTGATAAGTCCCCTCACTATTCTCATTCTTGTCATGGAACTCTCCATATGTACATGTGTATGCTGAACATGTTATGGGAGTATTTATGTCAACATGCCTTAGAGAATCTGTCCATGGAAATTAGTTTGATTGCATTTGCATTGTACCAGACAGTTATAATTTGTTTGGAGAGCTATGAGACCCTGTTTATCTCCAGTGCAATGCTTATCTGCCATCAATACCTCAGCTGATAGATCAATACCTTTGATGTCTACCATCATCATTCTGCAGCTTTGAAAACCTGTCTGCCTTAAATGTCATCCCTACTAGTGCTTTGAAGGTGGAAGCTAGAGAAGACCTTCACCATTACTTTCTCTTGCAGCAGCTGATGTCAACAAATCAAGACTGGGAGTACATTGAGAGTTTAGCAGCTAAACTCATGAAAAAAATCCATGCCAGATCCAGGCAAGTAATAACATACCTTCAGATGACAACAATTGATTTATTTCTACAAATGCTTGAAAATGGAACCATCTGAAGATGTTTCATTCCACAGCTAAAAGTATACTTCAAGAGACCACAAATTGCTTCAAAGTTACCACCTTGACTACAATTAAGGATTCTTATGACATGTGCATTCTAATCAAGACACAAGGAAAACTCCATAATATTTAAAAGGCAAAAGCAAAGGAGTTGCTTTGTAACTTAGATTTCATTGATGCAACAATAACTGTATGTAAGTTGTAAAATCCAATTTTATTATCACATTAACCTCAGCTATAGCTTTCAACAGGTGAAAAAGCCTGGGAAGTCTTTAATCATCAAATGATTACCAAGAATGAAGTTATGAAAAGTTCTCCTGTGTGAGATACAAGAAATAGATCATCTCATCATGTTCACCATCACCATGATCCACTGAGCCCTCAATAACATGAAAGAGGGATGACAAACAGACTTTAATGTGGCTGTTTACAGCTGCTCTTATGAGGAAGCCTTGGACTGGATTGAAAGGTCAAGGAGGTAGCAACATGATACCAAGTTAATTTGCCTAAATCACCTCACTCATGACATTCTTTAGCATGGAAATCAACTAATAGTTCCCAGTATGTAGACTAAAATGAAATCTATAATCTATGTAGACTGCAATGAATCTCTTGATAACACTGGTCAGATAGCATGGAAAGAGAGTGCTGTGATTGTTGTAATGGAAACTGTACAAATCAGAATGCATCTTGAGACTTGCCCAAACTGAAGTTGGCATGCCCTTGGTGATGCACTCAGGTAAATACTCAGATGTAGTCATAGCACTGCCACTCCTGCACACAACTGGGGACACTTAGTGGCCATACACAAACCCTCTTTGCTATACATGTTGTATCCAGTCCAGAGAACACCACCCCCAGGAATTTCCAGTAATGTAGTAACTTCTATCATTTTCAGCCATTTCCTTGAATCTGCCATCTTTGTAAGTCCTTGGCTGTCCTTGTCTGATGGCCCCAAGTTGCATGCACAGTGTGGTTCATTCAGCTGTCAGATATCTCATTATACAAGGCCATCAGCAAGATATAGCCAAGCACAAATGGCCTTTTTGATCTTAGTTTGGTTAGCTTGCATAGTTAGCTCTGTGTGAAGTAATGTGAAGTAATGGAAATTCCTTTTAGATGACAGATATTTTGTGCAGGCTTATTGTTCCATGGAAGTAACCAGCAAATAATCAGTATAGATTAGCACAATCAACAATACAACAAGTATGAGTTCTATGTCATGATTTTTTTTCTTGAACTACAAGGCCATTTTGTAATGTATCAAGTGCTATGGATAACTAAGAATCAGCTCTGACTTGCTCAAGTGATTTCATGTAATCATTGAATCTTCCATTCATTTCTACCCCAAAGTCTAGATGATGGTGAGTACTACTTTGGTACTCCATGAGATCAGATCAGATCATGGTTCCTGTGAGAGCAAAGATCACATTCAGTTGGATGTCATCACCCAAAAAACCTTCTAGATTTCCATCATGAGATGAAAATATTGTTTGTAAGACAATTGTGATAGATACTAGGTGACTTGGTATGCAATTGTCATTGAGATCTGAAAAGAAGTAATTAAGGTCAAACAGAAAATGAGTGACTGTTACACATTTGTGATACACATCTTCCATTTGAGAGACTGATAATAAAGAGTGAAGCTCAAATGCAAGTGGTAAGAGAGCTTCAGCATTGCTTTTAAATCTGAAATGAAAAATGCTAAACAGATTCAATAACAATTAGTATATGGCATTGAAGTTCTTATTCACCCAGGTATTAGCCTCTTCTAAAATGATGGGTTATTGAGACTATAAGTGATATGTATAATGATGGAAGTACTCACTGTCATCCTCCATCTCCTTGTGAGTTGTAGTGAATGTTGATCTTTGCATCATTTTTTCTCACTGTTCATAGGTCAGGAAAGGGATTTCTAGAATTATAAACTTGAGCACTTTTGCTTGCAACATGATGAAGAAGTCTGAAGTTGGCAGTAATTTCCAGTGGCATGTTAGCACTGCTTCATGCTGTGCCACTGGCAGTGAGATGGCTAGAAGGTCCTGGAGATAGGGCACTTATAATAAGGGGAGTTGAAGGGAGTGAGCACAGTAAATGATCACATGAGACCTTCAAAATACCCATAGTGCTTGTCACTGGCTGGAGAAAAAGTGAATTTCTTTCACTTAGAAATTGAAAGGAGACATATACATCCAACCTGAATGTCTACATGAGATTATTTCCCTTCACAAAGGGGCATAAGAGCTATCACTAAATGCACTACCCTTACCCACTGCATACAGTGACTCAAAAACCCTTTCCATAACTAACCCTAACAGTAGTGTGTGAAGTGCACTGCCAAACACATGGAAATTGATGCTAAGCTTTGGTGGAGTTATAAGTAGTACATACTCTTGGCTACAATATTGCCCCCTAAGTCATGTGATTTCATTCACACAGTCCAGAGATATGGGCATTTTAAAACAGCAAATCCATGGAAAGGGTTTTTTCACTTTTGAATTGGTAACTAGGATCTTATTCAAAACATTCTATAATTGCTATTTTTTGTTGATACAAACAAAGATACACATGTAAACAATATGTCTGAGTTTAAAAAAGTTCACACACTTCTTGTTTTCAACCATCATCATGGTCAGATCCCTCTCTCTTACTTGACAAAACACCATTCTCTCTTTGCTTGATTCTGGCCATTCTAGTGAAGCTATTGCCAAGCAAGTTGGTGTCAGCCCCTCTGCTGTATCCAAACTTTGCTCTAAGAAGTGTTCTACCCTTTCCCAGGTCATTGGAGAGCATTCTTCCAAGCTTTCTTCTGCCAATATTCATTATGCTCAACATCTCATCACCTCTGGCAAGGCTGAAAATGCAGTTCAAGTCATCAAAGTGCTTATCAATATAATTGACCAGCCTCTCTCTACCAATACTGTTTGTCTTCACTTGAAGCAATCTGGTATGAAGACTGTAGTCAAGACCAAACATCCTATTCTCTCTGCTAGACATCACAAGGCTTGCTTGGATTTTGCTTATACCCACAAGGACTGGACTATAGATGACTGGAAGAGGGTTGTATGGTCTGATGAGACCAAAATAAATTGCCTAGGGTCAGATGCATGCAAGTGGGCTTGGAAAAAGGCAGGTAAGGGGCTTAATGATAGGTTGATATAGGGAACTCTCAAGTTTGGAGAGGGTTCCTTGATGATGTGGGGTTGTATTACTTGGGAGAGTGTTGGCTATGCTGCCAAGATTGATGGTAGGATGGATGGGGGACCTTTACCTTCAGATTTTGAAGGATGAGCTTCAACAAACATTGGAGCATTATGATCTCAATCTATCTAATACCATCTTTCAGCAAGACAATGATCCCAAGCATACTTGCAAAAAGGCTAGAGATTGGCTAGAAGGGCAGGAGTTTGGGACCATGATATGGCCTGCACAATCCTCTGACCTTAACCCCATTGAAAATCTCTGAGATTACCTGAAAAGAAGGCTTGCATGGCATGAAAACCCCCCTAATGGAATTCATGAGCTATGAGAGAGAGTTCAGGTGAAGTGGGAGGGGATATCAATGGAGGAGTGTCAGAAACTGATTGAGAGTATGCCTAGAAGGGTTCAGGCAGTGCTTAGAGCAAAAGGTGGATATACCAAGTACTGATAATATCAAAATACCCTTGTAAATTCAAAAGTGAAAAAACCCTTTCCATGGACTTGCTGTTTTAAAATGCCCATATCTCTGGACTGTGTGAATGACATCACATGACTTAGGGGGCAATATTATAGCCAAGAGTATGTACTATTTATGTATAACTTCACCAAAGCTTAGCATCAATTTTCATGTGTTTGGCAGTGTGCAAAGCACACTGCCATTAGAGTTAGTTATGGAAAGGGTCTTTGAAGTCACTGTATCTCTCTGTGGAGAAAAGAATTGCAGGACAAAACCACCTGATGAATATTACTAGAAGATGAAGGAGAGAATGAAATTTTGCTTTGGTGAGCAAAATGCTTGGTGCACATTGTGCAGAGACAGATAGGAAGTCCTCAATTGTACATGATAGAGTTGCCTTAGTAGTGTTGTTCTTAGTATATATTCATCAGATCAAACATGATCACTTACAAGGTAAGTTTCAGTGTTCTCAATAGTAGTATGCCAAAGGATAACAACAAGCTTTCTAATGGTGCTCCAGCCATCAAGAACAGTCTGTGGAATAAGGTTATATGTATACATATGTCATGGTTAACATGAACAGATGGGAGGGCCAGCTCATCAGAAAGTTCTTCAAGCATTTTCTGTTCATGATGAACCTGTGACATGTGACCCTGATCATCTTCAGGATAATCTTGCATTGTGAGCTGGGTGAGGGGATTTGCAAAATCCTAGAATAGAAAGTTTATTAGCTGTCTATCATTGCAATAGCCTTGCTGATAGCATTCAAATAAAATGTAGTCAGAGGGTACAGTAAATTGCTGTGTTGGATTTCTAAGTAGCTTCAATATGTTTGCAGAGATCTTCTGAAGTGCATATAGGGATGAGACATTTGTTGTACCAAGTGTTTTTTCCCAAGCTAGCACTGTCCACTTTTGTGCTTGTGAAAAGTGAAGGCAAGAAGAGCTGAATAGAAGATGTGTTACAAAATTCTATTTACTATGTGTTGGTCCACTTTAATAGAAAAGATGAATCACTTACACTCATTGATTTCCAGGGATATAATGGCATTCCATGAGAGGTATTCTTACCATAACCAACTTGTACATGACCTTTGAGGAGGTTATATGCAGATCTTGCTAAGAAATAAACAATCAGTAAAATTAATCATTAATTCAAAAATATACACACCTTACATATTATGAGATAGATTTTCATTTTCATCATCCCTTCCATAATCACTTTTGTCTGATCTTGGGATTCACACATCCCCATGCTAGGTACTTTTATTTCTACATGGGTAGAGGAGTTAGATCCAACTCTTCCACTACAAGAAGCACAGTTTTCTCTGTCTGATCATTGGTATATTTGGAATAAGCTCAGAGGGACTGTTGCCTTTTTTTTCTGTATCTAGTGTGTTTGTTCATGTCAATACCATAATACACTGCTGTCCATTCTGCATGTTTGGAGCCATTCTACTTGAGTGATGTGTTATCAAACAATGAATACTTAGAGCACTAGGTCCTAACCTGATACTGTACTTAACATTAGGATGAATGACCAACAAATAAGCTATTGATGCTTGCTGATCATTGAATATAACCCACACTGAGCATTACACCAAATATAGGTATAACCTCAGCAAAGCAATATTCACTGAATATTATATCTCATGTGTACAGTATGTCACATGAATAAATGTGGAACAAATCTCTGACCTCAGACAAGCCTCAGAAATCTTGCATCAGTAGGACATACCCAAATTTGTGTCTGTTGAACAACTATCAAAATTAGCTTAGTTTACTCTAGATAGGTCTGTTTAACATTAAATACAGGACAAAAAAACAATTTCCATCAAATGTTAATTAATGGGTTTTCTGATTTAGGCATGTATGCAGAATACCAGCCACTGGAGGCAATATAAAATAGTACAGAACTGATGAAGGAACCAGGCACTGGTTGGGATGAAGTCTTCTGCAAACACCCTCTGAGACAGGAAAATAAGCATTACAGAAGGCAACAGAGCAAATAAAGTATAACAGTCATCAGTGAGTTGACTGGGAGATTGGAAAATAGTTGCTCTTGAGGTGATTGTCAAGACTAGCTCTTCTTGACCTTCAGGGGGTCAGAGGATTGAAGGGGATTAGTGCTAGTGGTTTGCATAGACACTACTAGGGGTTATGTATGTAACACTGGTGTGCTTGTCCAAACACTAGGAACAATGTCCAAGACAACAGGGGTTTCCTAAGCAGTACAGCACAAGTCTGATAAGACACAACCATGTGCCCCTTGCATAAGCTTAGAACTTGCTATAGAAACAGAGCAGAGGTTCAGGAAGTCAGAATACTGACAGTTAACTATGGATGAGTAATCAAATGAGTAAGAGTTGGGATTAGTAATCACAAGAGACTAGAGGTATACACAGCATGAGTAATGCTAGAATTAAATCAGGTTGAGAATCTATGATAAGCTGAAATGAAGAAAGGTGAGCTAACAAATGAAACTAATCTATAAACAGGAATCATATAGTCATGACCAAACATAATAGCATCACCTAAGGCCAATGAAACAGAGAGAAAATGAAAGAAAGGTTGGGGATCCTAACAACACTTGTTAAGTGCTGTTTCAGGTCAGAGGGTGCTGGTAAGGCTCAGGGAGGCTATAGTGCATTGGGTTATGTCAGTTAGGACTATAGTAGACTAAGGATGCATGGCAGAACATGCCAATAGCATCAGGATAGTCTACAGCATCAAATATGGGTTTGGGAAAGTCAGGATAGGTCAGGATAGTCAGGCAAGTGTTACCACTTGTTCTAAGACTTGGGAATTGTCGGATAGGATGTCTTCTGGTCAGGAGTGAGTGCTGAGTAGTTTGGAGGCACTCCAGGGTGTTCAGAGATGAATGAACTAGAGTTGGGTTGGTCTGGACTGGGATTAGGAATGTTCATGAACTGTTCAGGTGAGTCTGGGCTGCAAGTAGATATTACTAGGATGTATCTAGGGCCAGTGGGATGTCATGGATATTACCATGATCCTCAGTCCAAGTTGCACCAAGAGATCATCACATATCATAGGTGTCACTGCAAGAAAGTTAAGTGCCCACTGTAAATCCAAGCACAACAAAGCAATGTTGTACAAGGTGTATCATGTTCATGTGATTGCCTTATGTCAAATGTACTTAGTTGAATGGAAGAAACCAAAAGAATGGAGATACATGGATGAACTGATTTGAACACTGGATGACTTCCCATAAGGATCTAGAGATGAGATTTCTGTAAATGCATCTGTAAATGTTGATGTGTCAAGATGCCACTGTCAAATATCTGTATATATAGCGTCTACCAGTCATTGGGCACTGTCTGTAAAATATGCAATCTGCAGAGGGGTCTGTACCCCTCTGCAGGTTGTTTTTGGTCTCTAAATCATGGCATTTGACATTGTTTGACATTGCATACATTGTCTTCACATATTGCATGTCCAAAATCAGATGAAATCTACAAGATTGCATAACACTGAATTGTTTACAGGTCATACCTTCATATTTATCAGTTCACCTGCTCATTCACCCTCTCCAGCATGGACTCCAGGCTTCTATCCCACATTCCCAGGATACAACCCAGCCTTTACTCAGTGTTGATATGTCAAGATCTATGTTAGAGTTGAACCCTGATGTGAGTAGGAGTTTTTTTTTCACATTTTTGTATTAAAGATAGATCCATCAGTATACTACAGGCCCCCCCATGCCCAGTAGTATGCACCCAAAGCCACAGCTTGTCCCCCTCCCCCATCCATGCACAGCCTGGCCAATTTTCCTGGCCACTTTCAAAACCTGCAACCTGAATATGAGCCATTTCATCATGGCATGAATTTGTATGTTTTTCATTGCAATTTTACAGTGAACTGACCGCATTTTAAGGTAAACTGGACCTGGTTCCACCCACAACTGGACCCTCCCTCCACTGCATGCTTCACAGCAACAGGTTGCTCAACTCTTGGGTAGAGGGGGCCCTGGCCACCTTTTCTCTCACCCATTCCCATCTTCAGTTGCTCCAGACCACTCTGCAGTTCCTGTGGACCAGCAATCATCACCCCCATGCTGTGGTAAGTCATTTTACATATATTTCTGAAGTGTATACTGACAATTTACATAAGATACATCTGGTTGACTTCCAGTTCATCCCATCATCTCACAGACACAACCAACATCACTTAGTTATGGTAAATTGCAGTGTAGATTTGCAAGTCATATAGCTGATGTCTTACAGCAGATTAATCTAACCCTGATGAATTGCCTAATTGCATTGTGCCAGCTGCCATGGCTGTGAGCTCAAAGCTAAAGTCTGCTAGTGGACATATTGCTGTGTCAGGTGTTCCCCAAAAACAGTTAAGTAAAGGAACAACTGCCACAAGGGATGCTAAGAGTAAGGTGAAGGTGGAGCCAAATGCAGTGGCAAAAAAAGCTCTGCCTCTGGTGCTGTTGGATACAGTGATGATGATGTCCAGACCCTTCTTAGCCTCATGGAGTTGCATATGCCTATTTGTGAGGGATGGTTGGAAAACCATTACTGCTCTGCATAAAAAGTGGGCTGTGATGAATAATTGTTCTGAACATACTCTAAAGTCTCTTAGGAGCAAGTATGATACTGTATGTGTGTTATTATCTAGTGGATAATATTGTACTAACTCTCTAACAGCTTGTGAACACCAGAAAGCCCATTGGAGATGCTGAGATATCTTAACATGTCTAATGGGCCTGGAACATTGAGGAGGCCATCAACAGGAAGGCTGTTGTGTCACCCCTTGATGATCCTGAGCTTGCTGATGTGTCATCTGATGAGAATGAACCAAAGGCTAATGTTATAGAGATATCTGAGGAAGATGGAGAGGGAAAAGATTCAATGGCTCCAATCAAGAGTGAGTTATTGGCAAAGGCTTACATATCAGGTTAACCTTCCATTATTCAAATGGGCATATGTTTCCTCTGCAACAGATGCACTGTCTGCAATCTCTACCAGGTTCAATGCTGATGTCATGCAGTGGTGTGATGCATCATGGATGGCCCATCAGCTTCAAATGATTCAGTCTTCTACCTACCAAACAGAGATACATGAACTACACAGCCAGATGTACATCCTCCAGGACTGGCTTGCAGAGGAAACACATCATGCTGACAAAGTAGAGAGTAAAGTGCAGATGTTTCAAATGATGTGGGCTACTTAGGTTTTTTCTCACTCTTATCAGGACTACAGTGCCAAGACCCCTGACTATCATCACCATTACTGCCCATCCTCTTGCTGTCACTCTTCCTCATATTCCTCACAAGCATCATATCATTACTCAAGATCCTCATATCATTCTACCTTCCCCTCTAATTACTCACATTTTCATCTCTATTCCCAATCCTCAGCTGGTAGAAGAAGCTCAAGGCATCATCATGCTTCCCCTGCTGACCATCAGCCATCTTCACCCACTGCCAGTCATATAGCCACCCCTGTTTCCATTAATTCATAAAGAGATAATGGTAGAGCTAGCCTAGGTGTTTTGGCCTCTGTTGTTACAGACCTTCCTGGGCAGAGATGAACACTTGAGACTTCAATAACTTCACTAACACACAACAGGCATTAGACTACTTGAAGTTGGTAAGAGTCCTATGGTGAATGGGCTAGAAGACTCAGAGTCCTTGTGGGTACAAATGAAAGTAGAAACTGTGGATTGCACAAGTAGATAAAAGGTGAGGAAATGGCTCCTCATCTCTATATCTTAGAGCTTATACAGTATTGCTCAGCTAGACTCAGTTACTTGCCACATCACTTAATAGAAAATACTCTGGATAATTGTTAATTAGTAATCATGCATGGACTTCAAAGATTTGAGAACCAGCTGCAATCCCTCTGGCCTGCAGTGGAGTTTGTAATTTGACCTGCTCTGCAAAGATGAAAGACAGCCCCTTAGAACCCTACCTCTCAATTATTGGATCACTAGTAGCTTTCATTGGCCAATATTGTGCAGAGCTCATTATAACAGATATATCCTTAGACACCAGCTCTTCTCAGTAGAATGATGATGAACATGCTACATTGATCTCTTTCCTTGTTGAGGATAAATGTGCTGGCAAGCTGGGCAAGGGGAGCTTCAAGGCAAATACTATGAATGCTGCTGCTACCTATCTATCAAGCCAATATCCAAACAAATCCTGGACTGCCCAGCAATGCAGGAATCAGATGACTTCTGTATGGATTCAGTGTGATCCTCTTATCCATTACTGATCAATTAAACATTTTAATACAGCTCAAAATGACATGCAAGGATATCAATGATTGGCATGCATTGTCAGGAAAGCACTGGGATAATCAAAATGGAGCAAAGATTGAGTTGGAATATAACAAGTGAGCCTTCAAGGAGTTCATGAATGTATGTCTGTATTCTTACTATTTCTCACTCAAACATTAACAGTTGTCAACTACAGAGACAACTAATGAGTCAGATGTATCATTTTCAGACAGCTGGATGGGTCCACTTTGAAGGAATGGACACATTGTTTTCAAATAACCTAGCTTGTGGGAGTTGTGCATATCATCCCACAGCTGCAGGAACTACTGCATGTAGTGTCTCTACACATTGCCCCTCTCACACAATACCTAGCATCTCTGCTGATGCTTTCACAGCATCACCTAGTGCTTCTGATATTTCTGTGGCACCCAATGTATCTCATGTACCTTCCAGCATCTCTGGTGTTCTCCCTGGCATCTCTGGTGTTTTCATGGAGCCTGATGTCCCAGAATTTTCCCCCTTCAATTATGCTGGTCTCAACTATGGTGCACACACAAGTTTTTCCAGTCACATGTCAAGCAACCCAATTATGCCACCCTCTACTTCCCCTGCCCATCATTATCCAACTCCTTTCATCAGAAGTCCCACTGGCACTGTCAGACAGGGTGAAATGTCTGGGAAAGTAGCATTCCCTCATGGCATCAACCTGCAGTCACAGATGTTCTCACCTCAATTTTGCTCACTTCATTCTTCAATTGTCTTTCCATCTGCCTTTCCATTACTCTCATGCTTCAAGCATGGCAGGCTCTACTCAGTCCAAGAAGTGCTCTCTCACTGAAGAAGATACATCTCCTGGTGGGCAAGGTCTGTTAGCACAAGCAGCCCTTGAGAACCTCTCCCTTAAGAAGGGAGAACACTCCTCAAAGCAGGCAAAGAAGGGACAGCTGACACCAGCCATGCTAGCTGGTGTACAAGGTACTTTGCAGTATGTTGGATCTGCAATCACATCCTCATCTGTAGTGGCTGCAGAGCAAAGATGCAGTCAGTGGATTCACTCTGCCCTAGCAGCCATGGGAGGATATGACCTAGAACTCCCCAATGACATTCAGGTGGGCATAATGGAGGTATTTTGTAAGGATCCTGGCACAATTGACCTTTATTTGATGACACCTAACAAATCTCTGCTGGCACTGGATTAAAATGTGTCTCTGTGATCTTGAACTTATACCCACTAATTATGAACTTCTACCACCTGGTGCTTGATGGCTATATTGCATATCACAATTGTCCAGTACTGTTTGTATGCATTTAACTTGAAAATTGTATCAGTGCTCTTTGTCATGTTAGTGGTATGCAAGTGATTTCATATGAATTATAGCATGGAATTATAATTGGCAGGACAAAATAAGACCTAGATTTCACCCTGCATCTGTAGATGTCCCTGGTAATCATTCCACATCACCTCAGAAATAGCATCATGCAAAGCCTTACTATCAACAGTTCTGATTTCCTCTGTCTCTGCCTCCCTGCCATTCTCAAATCCAATCTCCTTATTACCAGTGTCTTCCTTGACACCATCCCCCTGTTTTACAGAAGCCACCCAATCTTGCATGAAGTCATCATTGTCAATGGTCTCTGGCTCACTGTGTGATGTGATTAAATTGTGAAGAATGCAGAATGTAACAGGAATAAATGCTTGAACTTCAATGGAGTATTCAGGGAGAGAAGTAGGATTCAAAAGCAATGCTTTATGACACCAAAGATACACTCAATGACATTCCAGGCTGATGCATGATGCAAATTGAATAGTTCTTCTTTGTTTGTAGGCCCAGAAAACAATAATAAGTGCAAAAATAACATAATATGAATGAGCATACCTCAATGATGCCTTGTGCCATTCAGCCAGGTGATAGCAGGTACTGCAATAAGGTACAAGCACCCCTGGCATTGAGGGAAAGCCAGCATATGCAAGGAAATATTTTTCTGCAGGAATACATATTGAGGCTTGACATGCATGCATCTTGGAAGAGCTGTGCATCCATGGCAGATCCCTTCCAGCCAGTTAGCACATAAGTAAACCTCATGCCAAAATCACAGGCAAAGAGGCAGTTTTGTGACACAAAACCCTTGTAATTATGGTAGAGAGCATGATCACATTGTGGAGGAGAGGCAGGGATATGACTGCTATTAATGGCACCAATTTTGTCCTTGAAGTATGGCCAGAAGCGAAAATTATTGATGATTTTGGGGTGTGTGCTAATAGTCAAGGACACAAACAATATATGTTTTGAATAGCAAGGTTCCAACACAAAGATTCTGATCATTTTGCAGAAATACCTACATATAATGATGCATCAGATCTAGTCTGAATAAAAGTGTAAGGCAACATACCTTGAGATCATGTCATTTGACCTCTGAAAATGTTCTCCTACATGGCTAATCAGCAGACCTGTGATGCATATGTACAAGAATATAGCAAATTGTTCTTTAAGAGAGACATGTTTTGAAGCTTGAAGGCCATGGTGGTGGAGTTCAAGAGTGACAGCTTTGAAGGTATGAACATCCATACCCAATTCACAACAAATGTGACCTGGGTGATCAAGGATGAGTTCAATCAACCAAGCCTCACCAGAGAGTGCAGATGTGTGATATGGCTGTGGATTGCTAGGAATATTGTTGGAAAGAATGTCTATCATCAGCCTGCTAAGTATACACTGAGCAACAAAACCATCCCAATGTTGGTAGCATTTGGATTGTTAAGCAAATAACCAGAGCATCTTTGATCCTAGACCCATCAATGTGTATATCATTTGAAAGCCATGATTAAGGGCTTTCCAAAAGTATATACATTTCTTATGTAATTCCTTCTATATCAGACAATATTCTCAAATTAATCTAATGTACTCATTGGGACAGTTTTGTTGCTGACTTTAAGTAACATCAAAATCAAACATTGTAGTAAGATGTTACATAAGCATTCAGTCATGTGATGTATAAAAAGTTCAACATGGTATAAACAAACCAAAATACCATCACTTTTCCACATCCATCATCATGAAACCACTTTCTGCTGATCAAATCAATCAAATTATTGCTTTTCTGGAATCTGGCCATTCTGTTCATCAAATTTCTGCTGCTAGTGGTTTTGGCCACTCTACTATCCACAGAATATCTTCCAAATATTGTCCCAACTTGGTCAAGTCCTCTGGTGGCCATCCATCCCTTATTACTCCCACTGATATGTGCCATGCCATTCACCTTATTGGAACTGGAAAAGCTGAAAATGCTGTCCAGGTCACCCAAACCCTTCAGGACATCAAGAACCACTCCATCTCCTCTCAGACTGTTCATCAACACCTTAGAAAAGCTGGGATGAAAGCTGTGGTGAAGAAGAAATGCCCTCTTCTCTCCAAGAATTATAAGAAGACTAGAATGAACTTTGCTTTAAGCCATCAGGACTGGACTGTGGAGGATTGGAAGAGAGTTATATGGTCAGATGAGACCAAAATTAATCACATTGGATCTGATGACAAGAGATGGGCATGGAAAAAGGCAGGAGAGGGACTAAGTGATAGACTGGTGCAAAAGACAGTGAAGTTTGGAGGAGGATCCTTGATGATTTGGGGATGTATGACCTGGGAAGGGGTTGGGATGGCTTGTAAGATTGATGGTAAGATGGATGCTGAACTCTATACACAGATTTTAGAGGATGAGTTGCAACAAACTCTTCAATATTATGGATTAACTCCAGATGACATTGCCTTTCAACAAGACAATGACCCCAAGCACACTAGCAAAAGGGCCAAGAAGTGGTTTTCTGACCATGGATTTGAGGTCATGGTATGGCCAGCCCAGTCTCCAGACCTTAATCCCATAGAACATCTATGGTTTCTCCTTAAAAAAAGGCTGGCTGAGTATTCAGAGCCACCTTCAGGAATGGTGAAGTTTTGGGAGAGGGTACAGGCAGAGTGGGAGAAGATTGGGGTGGAGGAATGTCAGAAATTGATTGAGAGTATGCCTAGAAGGGTACTAGGAGGTCATTAAAGCCAAAGGAGGATACACTTCATACTAGATCTGGATATCCTTGATATCAGCAACAAAACTGTCCCAATGAGTACATTAGATTAATTTGAGAATATTGTCTGATACAGAAGGAATTACATAAGCAACGTACATATTTTTAGAAAGCCCTTGATCAGGGCTTTCAAATGATACCCACATTAATGAGTCTAGGATTAAAGATGCTCTGGTTATTTGCTTAGCAATCCAAATACTACCAACATTGGGATGGTTTTGTTGCTCAGTGTATACTACTTTGCTGAGACAAATGCCATGCAAGGAAGCTGCTGATAGCCCTCAGATAACAACAGTTATATGGACAACAGACCAAATATGGGAGCTGATTGCAGAGATCAAGAAACCTGTCAATCTGAAGGCTCTCTTTGGTATCACCAAAGATCCCAGTGATGTATATGGGTTATATTTATTGATTACTGTTCTACTATACTAATAATACATGTCAAGAAAAAGACTGGTGATTGCAAAGTGGCTATATACCAGGCAATTGCAGGAAGGCTTATTCCAGAGGTTACAGCCATCTGCTTGTGCACAGGATGTGAAAGAATCAAGAAAAAGATAGAATGGTAAGTTTATTTAATTTATTTAATTGCTTATTCACCTTCTTTTTAGGCTTAAAGATCACTACAGCAAACTTGCTGCTAAGCTTACATAGACTGGTGAGGGGCTAACAGGGGGAGATGAGTCTTTGAATGATAGCACTCCTGATGTTTACATGGACTTCTACATCCCCTCTGAAGGGCCTGATGAGAACTCCCCTGAGAAAGCTCAAAATATTTTTGGTGAGTTATACATTGACTTAAGTGTGTATGACTTTTTATAAATTTTTAGAGAGCCTCACAAATCAGTGGGAGTTCTTTCCCAACTGCCATAGGATCTGGGCTACTCATCCCAATATCAACCCTCCTGCTGTGACTACTGGGTTTGGTCCTAGTGGCCAAAAGGTCACTTGGTTGCAATCCCCTATTGGAGATGAGAACATTGATCCTGCTCTTTTGGCTCAGTCACAGCTCTCATCCACAGCATCTCAGCAGTCTAAGTCTCTGGATTCTACCCCTATGCCTCTATCCAGCCATACAAGCATGCCAGGACTCCTTCCATTTCTTCTACTGCAATTGAAAATGCCAAGGCCTCAATTAAGAAGATTTCTCAGAAACAGTCATTTGAGGATTTCATTATTGATCTTCAGAGGTGAGCTTTGACTTATTTGAAGTACATGTCATCTTACATATTATTATAGTAAAAACCTGAACAATATGAAAGCTCACTCAGCAGAAGAGTGTAAGATGAAGAAATACTGTCTTTTGATGGAGGAATTAAAGCTTGGTGTTTGGACCACAGCTGAGTATAGGGAGAAGGTTGAGAAGTTGAAGGATGATTCAGGTTGTTAGAGGATTCTTCCAATTCTACCTCTGCCTTTGATATTCTTCCTTCAAGTGGTCATGAGTCTCTCACTTGAGACGTTGAGGGTGGTGATGACTCACCAGACTCTGATGATTGATAACCAACTTATTTTTTGTTTCCAACATTTATCCACATTCATTAGGGCATCCTCTCCTTTTACATCAATCATTTAGTAACATTTTCTGTAGTTAGCTTACATACAACATTTATCTGAATTTAATGGTCATCAACTTGAATCCCTTTATAAGCTGCAAGCTCTGCAACCAGCTTCCTTCTCTTGATCTCACCAATCTCATGTCCATCTTCAAGTGGTTCATCTATTTCTCCTTTATCCTCATGTTCTTTACATGTGAGTGTGTTGCTGCAAACACACCACCTGCCTTTGCCCCCTCCACATCAATGATTGGATTGTGTAGAATGATGGCAATTGTCATCCAGTGACAAGCCCACACATGATCACTATTGTTCTTGATAGTAATTTGAAGACCTCACAGTGCTTGAAAACAGCCTTTGAGGGCTGTTACAGTTGAGTGGTAACATTTCTTTTACTATCCTTTTCACTCAGTAATTCAACAGACACTTCATGGACATCTGATTTACAAGTACATTTCCCTTCCATCTATTTTCCTTTGATTTTATGATTACTGTTATATTACTTACATGGGCTTTCACCCTTCACCAAATTTCTGGTGAAAGCCCCTAACTTACACAGTCATGTGACTGATGCATTGCATCAATTCATACTTACAATTTACGACTCATCCAATGAATGCAGCTGCCTGTGGACTATGTGCTGTGGTCATGCAGCCCTGTTACTCATATTCTGTGTACTATTAGTGCAGCCAGGTTGTGCCCATGCAGTTTTGGACTTAGTATTTAGAGTAGATGAAGATGGTGGAAATCCCCATCTTTTGTCTCCTTTGCAATTCACCCTTGCTTACTTGTATCATACCCACTGAGGACCTATGGCTAAGGAACCAAGGCTCTGGACCAAGAGTTCTGTCACAAGAGGAACTGCTATCTGCAAGAACCCACAACTAGTGCTAGGAGCACTGTAGGGTTAAGGTTAGGGTTTGAGTGCCAGTTCTGAAGGAATGTTTTTGGCCCTTGAAGACTTGACACTTCAAGGCCTTAACAAGGGCCCCTATACAGTGCTCAG
The DNA here is from genome assembly GCA_029372045.1 of Scleroderma citrinum. Classification (NCBI taxonomy): domain Eukaryota; kingdom Fungi; phylum Basidiomycota; class Agaricomycetes; order Boletales; family Sclerodermataceae; genus Scleroderma; species Scleroderma citrinum. Next base: position 2,011,355 of record JARFMN010000001.1, read on the forward strand.
AACAAACTCACAAATGAGAAACTGCCTGATCAAAAGCAGCATTCTCAGGAGAAAGAGAAGCTGGCTTCTTGTGAACTGGAATAGTGCAGTGAGTAACATGATAAGCAGAGTCAACCCAAGTGAACTCCTCATCATCAAAGAGCCAGTCTGGATATTGAGCAGCAGTAGTGTACTCAAATGCCATGGCATCATGGGTAGATCCAGTAAAACCATGAGAATAGTCAACAATTTGAAGGCTTGAAGGGACATTCCCAATCTATGTATGTCAAGAGTTAGTCATGTCAAGTTTCCAAACTAAAGCTGAGTACTCACCTGAAGGTTGAGTCCATAGTTAGATTTGTGAGTAAAATAAGCATCACCATTTAATGCTGGGCATGCATAAAGCACCACAATAGTTTCATCATACATAAGCCATCCATCTTGCCATGATCCTTGAAACCCTAGATGTTGATTAATCCACTGCTTCTCCACCTCCTTTTCCTCCTTGGTTAGGGGACATACAAAAATGTCATGCAAACTCTCAATTGCTTCAAAGCACCAAGCAGTTGCATTCTCAATGTCCCCCTCAGAATAGCCAGCAACTTGTGCAACATCTTCCCAGGTTGCACCATTGCCATAATGCCCCAACCTATACAGTGTAGTTGCCAGCTGCACTTGCACTGGCTTCTGAGGGTTGTTGGAATTATTGGAAAATACTGGGTGTTCTTCAATCAAGTGGAGTAGAACCTCAAAAACAGCAGGAGAAACACATAGCATATTGATGAAGTACTCATGATCAGCAGGGTTTTGAGCATACACCCATGCAAGATGAAGATTTCCAGCGTTGACAACTGGAGGGTGAGATTGAAGATAGTGAGTTTTCTTAATGCCTTCAATGGTTTTGAGATCAATTTGAAGTTGATTTGCCAGCTCATAGATGTCTGGAGTTGCCTCTGGGGGTCTGGCTGCATCCCTAAGGACTATGTAGACTAAGTATGCCTGAAGAACTCATGATCTGTATAACAAACAAGGGGCAGGAAGGGCACAGCAACTCTGTGCTTACCTGGAGGTTTGTGCTTTAGTTACTGAGGTGCAAGTATGTTGCTAGAGCTTAGTCTTGATAGACAGCTCAATAGAGATGAGAGAATAGTAGATTCAAACTGAGGGACACATGCCCTCAAAGTACAGTATATATATGTACTGTACATGGTCTGTGCACATGGAGTAAATCCAGAGCATTGTAACTACACTACTACTTAAGGAAGGAGTAATATCTATATGGAGATAGAAGGTTGTAGAACATCAAGGAAGGATACCAATAGAACAGTTCCATGTGATATCCAGGTATGAATCATAGCTGGTCACATGAATGCTAAGTAGTAATCAAAGGATTACTGAAAAATAATGGTCAATCAAATATGACCTGTAGACACATATAGCTACCATGTCAACACTCCCCCTCACTCTAAACTGGCTCAATAAAGGCCAAGTAACAAGCAATGATGGTCATGTTTCTGCCATGTAAGACTCTTAGTCAGAGAGTCAGCTCTTTGATGGTCTGTGGACACATAGTCCAACTTGAAATCTCCATTGTTGATAGATTTGTGAAGTCAATAATACTTGATATTAATGTGCTTCAACCAACCTTCAACAACAGGGTTATTAGCCAAATGAATGGAACCCTTGTTGCCACCAAAGAGAATGACAGTAGTGAAATGAAGATGGGATTCCTGGAAAAGGGTGGTAATCCATTTGATCTGCTTACCTGCATTGCATAAAGACATGTATTCAGCTTCAGTAGAGCTGAGTGCAACTGTCAGTTGTCTTCTAGATCTCCAGGAAATGAGATTTCATTCATGGAACATAGTGTATCCTGAGGTAGAATGGTAGGTCTCCTTATCTCCAGCCCAGTCTGAGTCAGAATAACAATCCAGAGATAGTTCACTCTGGAAATAATGAATCAATAAGTCTTTCATGGATGAAAGATACTTGATGATATGCACAGCTTTGTCTAGATGCTGCTGAGTAGGGTTTGACATGTATTGAGACATGTGAATGACACTAAATGCTAGATCTGGACAAGTTCTGAGCATGATATAGAGCAAAGACCCAATAACTTGCTGATACTTCTGGTGAAGTGCCAGAGTAGCAATGTGGTCAGTTGGAGTAGAAGTGGGGACATAGCCACTGGGTAACAGTGTTTGTACTGACTGACACTGTTCCATTTGACATCATTTCAAGACTTTCTGGATGTAGGAATGTTAATTAAGAATCATGGTTTTATCCTTTCAATTTCTTGAAATCTGGATGCCAAGATATTTTTTCACTTCTCTCATATCATGTACTTCCCAAATCTTCATAAATGCTTCCTTTCTGTCTTTCAAAAGCTTAGCAGAGGATGAGAGGAGTAGGACATCATTGACATAGATGACAAAGATAACTAGGCCTTGTTTAGTCTTATAGACATAAACTCCTGTGTCTGACTTGGTTCAAACAAAACCTAGCTTGAGTAGGAATTTGTGGAGCTCTTTGTTCCACACTAATGCTGCTTGCTTCAGGCCATAAAGTGCATGCAAAAGATGATAAACCTTGTTTGTTGATCCCAGAGATATGAAGCCTTCTGGTTGTTCCATATATATTTCTTCATCAAGCTTTCCATAGAGGAATGCAGTCTTGATGTCAAGGCAATGTGCCTCCCAATCCTGTGAGCAGGTATAGGCCATGAGCAGTCTTACTGTCTCAAACCTTGCAACAGGAGAGAAGGTTTCTTCGTAATCTTCTCCATATATCTGTGAAAAGCCTTTCACTACTAAGCAGGCTTTATATCTTCCATCTGATTTTCTTGCAAAAACCCAATGACATTTGACAGGTTTACAATCAGGGGGACAGTCAACTAAAGTCCAGACATGTTGATTGTTAATTAATTTGATTTCATCCTCCATTGCAGACTTTCACTTCGCCTGCTCTTCCTTGGGTAAACATAAGACATCCTTATACTGTTTAGGGACTTCTGAAACTGCTTGCACCAGAAGATACTCTATAAATCCATGACCCTGCTCCTTAATAAGGGTATTGAGGTCTTCCCAATCCTCTCTAGACAGTTCAGGTCTAGGATCTTCATAGAGATCCTCAATTAAAGATGGTTCATGGGGTGGTGCCTCAGGTGGTGGATTTTGTAGGTTTCTTTCCCAATCTCTATCCAATTCCTTTTCTACTTGAGTTGGAGGTTTGTCACCATAAACATTGTCAGGTATGACCTTGGGGACAGGGACTCTGCCAGATCTTCATAGTGCTGAAGGGGCAGGAGGATAGGATGGGTCTGGTGCTTTGCCAGGGTGCCTTTCAAGGAAGGGTGAAAGGCATGGGTTATTAACTGGTGGAATGAATGATGGAATAGAATGAGGTTCATGTCTTTTAGAACCAGGGAATCCTTGACTAGGGGAATCTCTAGTTGAGAATGAAGTTCAAACTGGGTGAGGTGGATTAACATATTCTGGATTTGGAATGACAGGTCTATCAAGATGTTCTCTTTGTCTTGATGTAGCAGGTGAGGAAGGTCCTGGAGTAGGATCTAGTCACTCTGGCTCAGGAGAGTCAGGTTTCTTTTTATCTGAATAATCCTCTACAGTTGCTGGAGGAGGATACTGCTTGTGTTGGGGTGGACTTTCTGAAGGTTTCCTAGGTTGACTGTCATCAATATCTGAAGTAGGTGGTCTAAAACAATTAAACAGCATGTTGAGGGATCTGGAGTGGGCTGATCAGGCTTGCTTCCATCCTGATCATTGGAAGAGTCCTCTGAGGGACCAGATGCTAGGAGAGGTATATTTATCTTGTCTTGTAGCCTCTCTATGGGACAGTTGGGAAACACATTCTCAATGAATGTAACAGTAGTTGAGATGTATATAGTCTTGTTTTGTCATAAGAAAATGTATCCTTTGGTACCTTTGGGGTAGCCTAGGAATAGCATTTCTTCAGCCTTTGGAGAGAGTTTGTCTTTTTGCTGGTCTTTAGGAATGAATACATAGGCTAAACAGCCAAAGACTTATAAGTAGGAAATGGTGGGCTTCTTCTTAGTAAAGAGTTTGATGGGAGTCTTCCATTGAATTTGCCTTAAGGGTGTATGATTGTAGACAAAAACTGCTGTTAGGAGAGCAAAGTTCCAATAGTGCTTGGGTAAACAAGCTGCATGATGAAGAACTTCTTCCTTCTCCATGACTGTTCTATTAAAGCATTCTGCTCAACCATTTTGTTGAGGAGTGTCTGCAACAGATAACTGGTGGGTTATGCCTTTAGAAAGGAGATGTTCCTTAAAGGCAGTGGCCATAAATTCTCCCTCATGGTCAGAACAAACCAATCTGATAGAGAAACCAGTCTGGCACTCTGTCCAAGAGGTCCAGTCAATGAAGGCTTTGGCAGTGTCACTCTTTGCTCAAAGCAAAAGGGTGGTGCTGTAGCTGCTAAAATAATCAATAATCATTAGGCAATAAACATGATGATAATACGATTCAGTAGAAAACTGTAGTAGATCCATATGAATCAAGGCAAGTGGTTCAGTTGCATGAGACCACAACAGCAAGAAGGGTCAATTGTGCATTTTACTGATTAAACATTCACCACAGAGAAAAGGTTGAGGTTGAGGAGGCATATGATCAAGACCAGTAGTATGGGACAGAATTTTCTGCATTACTTGATCACTGGGATGGCCAAACCTTGAATGCCATAGTTTGTAGATGTTGGAATACTCAACAGCAAATAAGGATAAGAATGTCTTGATGTTTTTGTTGTCCAAACACACTAGAAGAATCAATCTTTGATCATGTTTCCCAATAGGTTTTCCTGTAAACCAGTGAAGATTGGAGCCATGAAACACATGAGTGCCTTCAAGGAAGAGTCTTTTTCATGCATTGTAGATTCAAGTGTGGGTTTTATCACCTTGAAAGGTGTGGCCCAGTCCAGTGGTAAGGGATAGAATGGATAGGATGTGTTTCACTCCTGAGGGTGACCAGAACACATTTCACAGTGTTTGTTGTTCCTGTTTTCCATTTAGTGTGACATTAAAAGAAACAGTCCCTATTCCTGGAAAGTATATTTTCTCACTCCCAGCTGTTCCTACTGGGATTGGTTGTTTGAACTCTATGTAGCTCAGGAAATCCTTTTTGAAGGGTGTGGAGTGGCTTGTTGCTCCTGAGTCCATGAGCCATAGATAGTTGTCCTTTTTGTTGATCTTCTGATGACATCCTTCACAGTCAGACATGTAAGTGTAAAAACTAACTGCTCCTTCACAGTCAGAATCATATTCAGGGGGTGCATAAGGTCTGTGGTTACAAGAAGCATTATAAGGGTCTTTGTAAGTTCTAATGCTATTCCAGACTCTATCATGCTCCATTTCTCTCCAAACCTTAGTTCAAATAGTGAGAGAAGAAGTGGGAGCTGATGAGGGGAAAGCATTAGACCAATCTGCTTCTGCATCAGCAAAAGTGGCCAAACCTAGCAAGACATAGTAAGCCTTGGAGGAACCCAGTGATTCTAGCAGTACCTAGCTAGTTCTTCCTAGATCATCCTAGATCTAGTAGAGCATGACAGAAATTGAGGACATATCCTGCTAGGTCTGGCATGGCCTAGCAGGACCTAGTTTATCTTTACTAGTCCTAGCAAGACCAAGTTAACTATACTACATTACACTTGTTCCTGGTCCTAGGTCTAGCAAGACCCAGCTAGCATTAACATGAAACTCACAACAATAAACTTCATTTGTGCATGGCAAGTGGGAACTAAGCAGTAAAAGACAAAAAGTGAAGTGTTTGACAAGAAAAAAATGAAACTACTTAGAGTGCAGCATCCTCAGTCTCATCATAAGGGTCTTCCCTGTCCTCAGGACCCAATGTGTCTTCCTCATCAGACATATTGGTGCCCCCCTCATCCTCCAGCACTTGCTCTAGTCCACTATACCTGTATTCCTCCATTTCATTGCCAAGTTCATCATTGACTAGCTTGTCATCATCTCTGATATCAATCCCATCTATTTCAGACCCATCTTCATCACTCTCATCACTGCTTGAGTTGTCCATGGGAACATCATTTTCACTCCTGTCATCAAGTTGCTCTGGGTCTTGTTCAAAGACAAATGCTTGATTGTCAAGGATCTCACAGTTGTTGAGAAGGCAAGATGTTGCCTTGCAAGTTGACTTGTGTCCCACTCCTCCACCCTGGTACTGCATAAACATGTCTCAGTCAACAAAACTAAAATAATTAAGATAAATCTTAGAGAGATAGTTACAGTACTTACATATTGACATAATACCAGTCCCAGTCTTGATCATTGTCAGACTTGTGGCATGCAATTGATGGTGGTAACAAGGCTGTAGTATGCCCATAATGAAAGGCAGGGATCAGGTGTGCCACACAAATGATCTGCTTGGGATCAATGAATCTGAAAGCATCCGATTCACTGTGTGAGTAAAAGCTTATACATGGAAGGTGTCGCACCACCCAGCCAGTGATCAAGTCACTCTTCCATGCAAACCACCACACCCACAGGAAGTCAATCTGTTGGGGTGTGGGCCTGTGGAGCTCAGGACCATGATACTGGATGTCAATGTGAAATATGCCAATAATTCATGCATACCAGTAGGGATGTGCATTCTCAACATCTTTGTGTGAGAGAACCATGATGTCAGAATGTGTTTGCAGGTTCATGGAGTCTTGTGCATGTTGCAGGTCATATGTTGTGTAGTTGACTCTCAAGACCTTGTGGCGATAAATGCAATTATTGATGATATGGACCACATTTTGTTAGCTTGCATGAAATGCTCATCTCCTTTGTCAGTCCCACTATCTGGTAGTAGCTGTCCCAGGACATTGTTCTTTAATTTTGGGAGAAAGCCCTTGAATAGATGTCAACTTAAATGCTCATCTAGGAAATATAGACATACCTGTAGTGCTCTGTCATTTTTGTTGCATGATAACCATGCACTTATGTCCCAATAGTACTTCTTGCTTTGTGATACTTGGTAGTGAGTCATGGGAGGACAATCCGGGAGTGGCTCCTGGTTGACAAAGTGTAGGGACAGACAGTCACTGTCCATTGCTGATGCTTGTGGTGCACCTTCTTCAACCACCTTGGCCACAGCAAGGTTTTCTTTGCAAATTCTATGGAGCAAGTGCTCATGTTGTTGGTGCTTGGCAATTGCATGTGTGAAGCTGATCTTGTTCATCCTTGAATAGAAGCACTTGACCTGCTGATGTTCCAGCTCTCCCTAATCCAACTTATGATTAAAATACACAATAGGACATCAAAGATTTGCTTACTATTTGAGTAGAATAGTTGTCCATTGTGCCAAACTCCCAGATGGACTTGACATAGTCACCCAGTGCATGTAACTTGTAGGTAGACATGTTGAAAGTGTGGAGCTTGGACCCTTCACCTGTAGAGCTACCAGATGTCCCTACTTTGACACTTCTGGTGCCCTGGTGTCATGCACAGGCTGCAGTTTCATGAGGTAGATCATATGTAGCAAATTTGGTACAGCAGTCACATGTGAATTTGTGAAATGCCTAACCAAGGTGCATTGTGCAGTTGTTTAAGTGGAATAATGTTGTTTCGGTGTGCATGCAAAGCTTGCCAAATGCATGCCACATCATGAGCTTGAAGAGGAGGTCCAGAACAATTGAGTTGTAGGGCTCCAGGAGTAGGCCATCAAAGATGGGGATAGCACACTGAAATGAATGACTAGCAACAGAATGTTAAGCAGACAGCACATACCTGTAATATGTCCTCAAAGTCTCTCACAGCAAGTTTGGTGAGTCCTGAGACATTGCTACTGAATCACTGGATGATATCTCTCCCAAAAGTGGGTACCAATCAAATGTTATGGCTTTGACGAAGGTCAAGCCAGTAATGCCTTCAAGACCAACACCTAATCCTAACCCTAAGTGTCTCGCAAGGACCTTACAAGGCTTTTACAAGGGTTCTCCACAGTGGCAAGACTTCTTCTTCCAGAGCAATCAGAACTGGGACAAGTCCTGAGGTACAAGGCCTAGTAGATTGGTGGAGTGCAAAGGAGATGAAAGATGGGGAATATTCCCGCATCTCTCAGTCTCTTATACTACTTTACAGGCATTGTACTACGTGTATGGAGAACAATAGTCTGTTCCTTGTAAGGAGAACAATGGTAAGTCCGTAAAAGGAGAACAATGGTGAGTCACAATGACTCAACGCAACACATTAGTCACATGATGTGAAGTGCTTACATAATGAGTCCACATTCAGATGCGTCTGTTGGATATTCTGCTAAGTCCATGAAGTGTCAATGGATGAAAATGGAAAAGCATGGGAAAAACAGAAAAAGCATAACATCACCCCCCCTTCTAAGTTCCTCAACCTGAGGAAAACCCCCTCTAAGCCATTTCCTGCCTCCTTGAGCCACTTGCCTCTGGCGTCTGTCAGTTATTCCTCGGCATTCCTGGCTCCCAATAAGGGCGGTTGGTGTCATGCTCCCAGCTCCAATGGCCCAGGCGGTTGCACTTGTAGCAATGGTAGGGGTAGAGAGGACTGTCCTGGGGAATGTCCTGCTTACCAGCTAAGTAGTACCAGAGTGCTGGGCTGGTGACAACGGGATGGAAAGCCTGGTCAGGAATAGAGGACTGCATGGTGGTAGCATTGTAGAGACGGTGGTTAGTGGGGTCCTGTTTTACCACCATAAAGAACTGGGCCCAGTCGGCCTTGGAATCTCCCATTACCTCTGCCACTGCATCAGCCATTGCTGAGGCAGCATGGACATAGGCCAGATCTCATAGGCAGGAAGTCGGGATTGGGTTGTTGGGGAGGGGAATTCCAGGAGTGCCAGGTCCATGCAGGGACTGAATGGGGGGACAGTGGACACCTCCGTTGGAGGTGGGAGGTGGTGACATGGATGAGGACATGTCCACCAGTGGGGTTGGGCAATGCCTGTCCACGTGGGGCTGGTTGAGGCAGAGAGGGCATCAGCTGCCGCTATAAGGTCACCTAGAAGTGGGAGCAAAAGGGGTATTACGGAGGGGAATGACCAGGGGGCCCCTGGTCTCATGGAGAAACGAGTCGAAACCCACCAGGAGGGCAGGGCCGTAGAGCTTGTGGACAAGGGAGATGAGCTCCAACTGAATCTTCATCACATCTACCATGTCATCTCTGGTGACAGCTCCAGCTTCCAGGTCGGGGGTGGTGCTGTTGACCTGGGTGAGGACCTTCTGGCTAACTCTCTCTGCTACCCTCTCAGTATCCCAGAAGATTTCAGACAGCATCCATAGACACTTGTAGTCCTGGTATGCTCGCCATCCGAGTGCGTTCCACGACTCAAAGTTATTAAACACCCACACATAGCCAACAAACTTGTTGATGGATATGGCAGGGGCAGAATGGTCATGTGTCATGGAGGAGGCTGAGTCATTGTTGGACAATGAGGGGGTAGAGTGGGTGCTTTGGAGGAATACAAGCTCGACCAGAGCTTGTGGGTGATGGTGCCTGGCAGAGGGGGAGGGTACCATGGAGGGCTCCTGTGGTAGCGGGGGCACAGGTGATGGAGTGGTGTGACGGCCACAGGTGGCGTGGGGAGGTCAGAAGTAAGGGAGGGGAGCTGCTCAGGGAGTGGGTGTGGTGGCATTGTGAAGGGGTTGCCTTCGCCTTCCGTGAGATGCGCGGGAGCGGGATATCAGAGGTAGGGGAGGGGTGGCGAGGTCATCGAGCTTGGGTAGTAGGCTGGCATAGATAGAGTCGTGATGGTTGTCTTCGTCGCTGGAGTAGTCTGGCAAGGGGGAGAGGGACATTCCTAGACAGTGAGGGCAGAGGAGTTGTGGGGGAGGGAATGAGTTTGTTGATACTCTGCCAACAACTCTGGGGCATTTATAAGATTCTCTGTGGGCTCCCATGTGTTTTCAGAGTCTGGATATCCCTTCCATTTTACCAGAAATTTCAACTTCCACCATATTGTCCAATGTTTGAGGATGGCCTCGACCTCCCACTCATTGTGACTGTCAATGAGTTTGGGTGGTTGCGGCACTGGTTGGGATCCATTGATCAGAGTGACAATGTATGGAGTCAGTTTTGAGGCATGGAAGATGTCATGGATATGCCACGTCCTTGGTAGCTCAAGCTGGTAGGCCACAGGTGAAATCTTTTCTGTGATTTCAAATGGTCCGTATCTCTGCAGAGATAACTTTCTAGACAGGGTTTGTATATGAAGGTTAGTCCTGTTGAGCCAAACCTTATCTCCAACAGCAAACTCCTGGAATGCCTTTCCAGGGTGTCGGGCAATCACGGCCTCCTGAGCAGCCCTGTGTGCGATGATTGCAGCATCCCATGCTGCTGCTAGATTAGCATGGTGATTGGTGCCTGTAGGGTAGGGGGTTGGTTCGTACCCGTACAGGAGGTAATAGGGTGTTTGCCTGTGGGTGGAGTGGATGTGGGAGTTATGGACGAACTCAGCGTCTGCGAGGTATCATGACCAGTTGTCAGGGTCTTTAGAAGCATACATGCACAGGAAGGTTCTGACTTCCTGATTGACATGCTCAGCCTCACCATTGGACTGCGGGCAATAAGCCATGGTAGGCTTCATTTCAATGCTGATGGCCTGATATAGATCTCTCATGAAGGCAGAGACAAATTGTGGTCTGCGACCCAAAATGACTGCTTCAGGGATACTAAAGTGGGGGTAGACATGCATGTGGAAAAGGTTGGTGATGCCTACCAAATCCACGGTTTTGTTCATTGGTAGAAGGATGATGGCCTTCATAAGGCCTTGATCCACAATAGTGAGAATGGCATCATTGCCTCTCAAGTCAGGGAGATCCGTAATCAAGTCAATGGATATTTGTTTGAAGGGAAACAGGGATTTGGCGACGTCATGTGGCGTGATCGGAGGGGCTGTGGGGTGTGTGTTCACCTTGGTTGCTTGACAGGTAACACAGCCTCTGCAATACTCCCGGATGTCAGCATGCATACAGGGCCAATATACATGCCTCCTCATTTTGTTGGTCATTGCCTTCACTCCAGGACATCCGGAAGGTCGGGTGTCATGGTACTCCTGGAGTACCTCATGTCTTCTTTTGGGGTTGACATATATTTTTCCCTCGGATTGAGGGTTTTTGACATAAGCATTGTCCTTGAGGTGAGACATTTCCTCTAGGACCTTCTCCATGAGGTCACGTGACAGGTTGAAAACACCTTTTTGGTTGGGGGCAGTCTTTGACTTTTCCTCAAATGGGCACCTGTCCCCCAACTTTGGCTGATTGGTTATGGTTTTTGCCAAATTTGAAACTGTTTTTTGGGAATTCAAAGAGTTCTCTACCCCTCCTTCAGGCATAAACCATAACAAGGGTGGTAAGAGCATAGTGGGTGGCTGTGGATCAGCCATGAAACTGGCCATGTGTGAGAGAGTATCAGGGGGAACATTCCGAGTACCCTTGATGTAAGAGAGTTTGATGGGGTAGGCTTGCAGCATGGCCTGCCATCTCGATTGTCATGGGGTGAGCTTGTGGGGCTCATGGAAATAGGTCATGTTCTGGTGATCAGTGTAGATCACTGTAGGAGCAACAGGAGATAAGAGATAGGGCCTCCACTCCTTGAGAGCCTGTATCACGGCGAGTAGTTCCAGGTTGTACACCTGGTAATTTTGCTCGGGTCCATTAAGGGATTGGGATAGATAGGCGCAGGGGTGTAGTGTGCTGCTGTCATCCTGCTGGCTGAGAACTGCGCCGGTTCCCAGGCGTGAGGTGTCCATATGGACGATGAATGGTTTTTCCTGGTTTGGTAGCCACAGGACCGGTTCTGATGTCAAGAGGGATTGCAGATTTCAGAAGGCCTGCTCTTGCGGTGCATCCCAGTGGAATGGGATGTCCTTTTTTGATAGATCATGGAGTGGCCTGGCCACCTGAGAGAATCCCAGGATAAACATCTGGTAGAAATTGCAGAAGCCTAAGAAGCTTCTGACTTCCTTCAGGTTGGTGGGGACAGGCCACGTTTTGATCGCATTGGTTTTGACAGGGGAGGGTTTGTATTGCCCTTCCTTGATCGTATATCCGAGGAACTCCAGTTCTTTGGCTTCGAAAATACATTTTGAAATTTTGAGGCATAGCCCCTCTTTTTCAGTGATTTGAAGAAACTCGCGCACCCTTCTGCACAGTTCTTCCTTTGTCTTGGCATGAATAGTCATGTCGTCCATGAAGATGACAACCTTTCATTTGGCTATCATTCCACCAAACTTGGTGTTCATATACCTTTGGAAAGTGGGGGGAGAGTTAGTTTGTCCAAAGAACATTACCAATGGCTCAAAGAGCCCCCATGGCATAACGAACACCACCTTCCACTCATCTCCTTCCTTGATCTGTATGTTGGTAAAACCCCATCTGATATCAAATTTGGCAAAGTACTTTGATCCTGCCAAATCATTGAGGAGTCCCTTGATATCAGGTAAGGGATAAGAGTCTGGGATGGTACATTTGTTTAGATGAACATAATCTTGCACAAGGCATTGCTTGCCATCCTTTTTTGCCATGAAGAAGACTGGGGCAGCCTGAGGCGATTTTGATGGTCTTATCTTGCCACATGCAAGATTCTCATCGATGAAGGCATCAAGGGCCTTCTCTTGTTCCAGCATGAGTCAGTAGTTCTTTTCTTTGACAGGGAAGAAGTTGTCAGTCAATTTTATTTCATGATTGAGAAATGGTCGGTGGGGAGGAAGTGGTGCTTCCTTTTCTGAGAAGACTTCTTTGAAGTCATGGTAAGCTTCAGGAAGGGTTACTTCCTTCTTCTCAGCTGCAGCTTCCAGCTGTGTTGAGATGGTCATCTTGGAAATTTGCATTTCCGGAGATCCCCATTGGACCAGCAATCTTTTTACCCAATCTATAATTGGATTGTGGTCACGGAGCCACAGCATCCCAAGAAGGAGCCGTTCCCTGTTTCCCATTTTAGTAACATATGCATGGATTTGCATTACCTTTCCCCATATCTTGGCTCTGAAGGTGGCAATGTGATCCACAACCTGATCGGTTTTTCCAGTGACACTTCGGAGTGTCCATGGGTGTCATATTTTCCGGGTGGAGATCTGATGCTCCTCCACTGCATGTTCATTGATAATATTTGTTTCAGCTCTGGAATCAATCAACATTTTGATAACAGAGTTGCCATGGTCAATAAGTTGGGTCGAACCTGTCAAGGACTTTAGACACAAATTTTGTTCATATTGATATTGCATCACATCCTGTACAGTGCATTCAAGTTTTCCTAACTTAAAAATACATTGTTCAGTAATGGGGGGAGGCCTTGCAGCGTGGGCTCCCCCTTTTAAAAACCCTGAGAGGACACACCAGAAATAGAAGATGATGCGTCCTCGTTTTCTAGATGCTCAATCTCCTTTTTCAGCTCCTCCAGGCAAAGTTCCCTATTCTTGGGCAGGGTACCCTGCTTCTTCGGCTTTTTGCAGTTGTGGGCAATATGCCCCTCCTCGTTGCAATTATAGCAAACGATTGGTTTCTGCATATCCCTTGTGTTCGGATTGGACCTACTTGTTTTGTCCACATCCATCACATTTGGATCGCATTCATTTTTGTGGCTGTTGTAGCCCTGATTTTTCCATAGGAAGTTCTTTCGGCAGCCAAGGCCTTACCTTTGAACATCCTCATGGTCACGATAGTGGCATGCACTTCCATGGCAGCCTTCTTCCATTCCATTACCATCCTTGGGACAACTCTGAGCCCCAATATTCTTTGGCTGATAGAAGGGTGGAGACCCTTTCCGAAAAACATGGCTGTGGCTTGATCCTCAGGGAACAGTTCCACTTGTGCAAGTAGATTGTTGAAGTTGGTGATATACTCATCCAGTGAGTGGTTGCCCATCTGGATGGAGGATAAGGTGATGAGAGCCATCACCTTGATATCCCCAACTTGGAAGTGTTCTTCCAACTTCTTGATAAACTCCTTCAGTGTATCAGGGAAGGTAATCCCCATGTCAGTAGTGGACTGGTTTACATACAATTGTTTGAAACTAAGGGCTGAGCTCTTATCCATAAACGACAGGATGAATCCGATGCACTTCTTGTCTGTGTTGTAGATGTGCCTGTTCAATCCTAGATAGTTTTTGATGGATACAATCCATCCTGGGTAAGCTTGGTGATCGCCATCGAATATGGCCAGTTTGTTCATTCCAAGCTCCTTCCCGCCAGACTTGGAGTCCTTGGGATCCTCAGCAGTCTCCTTGGCCTTGCCCTTCTTGGCTGCTGCTGCAACCTGGGTCCAATACCAATAGACGATCTCCACCAGGGACAGGTTCTGTCTGCTAAATGGATCAGCAATGGAAGCTCCCCTGAATACTTCTGCAAGTTTTTCTGACATGACTTGTTCTTCTATTCCTGGCAACAGTAGATCTGATGATAAGGAGTAGATTGACTTGGGTCATGGTGCGATGGGGGTGATAAGGGATTCTGCATCTGAGTTGGAGTCCTCCACAGGCTTATCTCTATAGGTATAAAGACTGGGGCCTGGTTGTACGGGGTCAACGTTGACTTGGATAGGAGATGACAAGCCTTCCTCTGCAGGTAGTGCTGAGGAGAGCGGGAGTGGCAATTCAGGGATATGGGTAGTGACTAAGGGTGGAAGTGGAATGCTGTACCCTAGTCCGAGGTGTGTGGGTAGTTGGGGAGTATAGGGTGTCCTCCACGGTGGTACTGCCAACTTCAGTGGAGTAGACTTCCTAGGACTGGACCTAACTTGGAACCTTTTGACCATAGTGGGCAAAGGTGGATGACTAGTGGATACCACTTGGGGTAGAGCAGTAGCACTAGAGGGTTAAAGAGAATAGAGTGTAAGACATACTGCTAAGCAGTAGAGTTGACTGCTGTATGATGATGACAGAGAGTCACTGTAGGATGACAGTGATGGGGTGATCTTTCATCTTCTGTTATGGCTTTGATGAAGGTCAAGCCAGTAATGCCTTCAAGACCAACACCTAACCCTAACCCTAAGTGTCCCACAAGGACCTTACAAGGCTTTTACAAGGGTTCTCCACAGTGGCAAGACTTCTTCTTCCAGAGCAATCAGAACTGGGACAAGTCCTGAGGTACAAGGCCTAGTAGATTGGTGGAGTGCAAAGGAGATGAAAGATGGGGAATATTCCTGCATCTCTTGGTCTCTTATACTACTTTACAGGCATTGTACTACATGTATGGAGAACAATAGTCTGTTCCTCATAAGGAGGACAATGGTAAGTCCATAAAAGGAGAACAATGGTGAGTCACGATGACTTGACGCAACACATTAGTCATGTGATGTGAAGTGCTTACATAATGAGTCTGCATTCAGATGTGTCCGTTGGATATTCTGCTAAGTCCACGAAGTGTCAATGGATGAAAATGGAAAAGCATAGGAAAAACGGAAAAAGCATAACATCAAAAGCTAATGTGCCATTAAGTACCGTAGTGTATGATACATGATATAACTTACCAGGCATTGAGTTCCTGTACAGTGTTGTCCCCAGCTGCATATAGAATCTGGATCAGGTGTTAGGGTCACTTTCCATACACCAAGCTTGAATTTGTGCATAAAATCCAGCATGAGCATGGAGTAGAAGTTGAAACCAAAACTTGAAAGCTTCTCTGAGAATGTGTTCTGTAGAGCTGGTCAACTAGTAAATGCAAAGAATACAAGCAGTATGCATGCAAGTTGGCACCAAGGACTTCACTCCGATGATCCCTTCAACTACCTTGCTGGTGACGCTGCAGCCAAGCTTGAATATTGCCTTGTGCACATCTTTAATTGACCAGCGGGATGCCTTGTCATCAATCCATGCTTTCTTGGCACATACCCATTGATCAATCTTTGACCCAAGTTTGTATATCTTGTCCTTGGTGACCAGACAATGCAGGCAAGGACAGTTGCTGAGGAATTTCACACAAGTGAGAAGAATTTTGTTTAATTGATCAGAACAATCAAGTAATGAGTTGTGTGAACTTACTTTTCTGGGTAGTCAGCTGCATATGTGAATAAACACAAAAATACTCGATGAAAGATACCATCAGGGAACTTGATGACTATACCATGTTCATATGCACAAACAAAGTTGGCATTGAGTAGGAACAACCAGATCAATTGCACCAGTTTACACTTGCAGTGTGTTAGCATGGCTGCAGTTGCACTTGTGCCAAAAGTTTTCATATAGAAGTCTTGAATCATATCTGATAGCTAGGAAGATGTTAATTGTAGGATACATGACATACCTTGGGAATATAGGCCAGATGGTGTGCAGTGAATGATGTGGGCTTGGCACACATGTACTTGGATTGGTTTCCAAGGAAAAGATATATCAGCCAGAGAGCCATGTTCCTGAAACTTGCAAGGTGTGTCGAGTCAGACCAGAGCATGATTGTGGTGATGATGGTCTCAAGATTGCAGTGAAGAGCCTTGGGAGAGTTCTTGATCTTCTCATGCTCCTGGAGCATCACATCTGATGTATATAGCTCAGTGATAATGCACTCAGGGGTATGAGTCTTGTCTGGCTGCCAATAAAGCTTGTATGGCATGGTGTGGAATGCCTGTGCAGCAGGTTCCTCAAAGGCTGACTTGACAACTTCCGTGATCTTGTGATAGTGTAGTCCCTCAATGTGAAATACTGGTGCCTTGTCCTCTGGCTGTTTGACCTTTTCACAGGGCAATTGTATGGGAATCAATGTGGTGTGCCATCCATCTGAAGCAAAGAGTGGTGATGATGAGTTGCAAGGTGCATCGTCAAGCCAGCATGTTTCCTGTTGTGCATTGAACTCTTGGAGGTCCTTGTGATCAAAATCATTGGCCAGGATGACATTGTTAATGAGGGAGTTGAGGTCTTCAAGGGATTTGTGTCAAGCCATTGTAGAACCATTCCATCAAGCACCATACCATAGTGCTTAAGAATGGTGCAAAATAGCTCCCATGTGGATTGGATAATTGTGTGTCAGTGGGCTCAGGACACTGGAATGTCAGACCATCACAGAGATGGTCAAGCTGGGTGATGTTGTTGGGATCATATGAGGGGAAGGTACCTTGATATTGCTGGAATAAGTCATTGCCATCTGAGTGAGTGCAGACAAACACAGGGGTGCCTTGGGCAGAAGACTGCTGGCTTGTGCTGATAGGATTGAGGTCAAGGTTGATGTCAATGTTGTCCATGGGGCTCCCTCCTCTGGGAGGAGCTCTAGTTCTTCTGCAACAATGGGAGTCAGTACAGGAATTGATAGGGCAGGGGGGTCATCACAGTAGCACAGCAGAGGGCAATGATTGTGGGCAGGAAGACCTGATGGCCATTGTTCAACATCCTGACCCAGATCAGGGCCATTGTACTGTAATACAGGTTAATTGATCAATTGGTACTGTAAACGTATCAAAGATGGTTGACTTACTGCAAGGCTCTGCCAGTCTGTGAGTCACTGCATGCACAGTGCATCCTGCTCCTACTCTAGACACACACTCTCTGCCTCCTTCTCTGCTTCCAGGCAAAGTCTCCTCCTTTCTTCTTCAGCCATGGTCTGGACATGTTCACAGCACTGTTGTAGTAAACTTGCAAGGTTTGACTGGTTTTTGTGACACCAGTGTGAGACATGGACTGATAATCCTGCTTCTCCTTTAATGGTCTTGCCACATGATGGGCAAGCAAGGTTGGCCATGATGAGCAGGGGTAGAGCCAGCACTGTGAGCCAGCACTGTGAGCCAGCACATGCTCAACAATAGCCCTGGATGATGGTAGTTAGTGATACAATCAGTGAATACTACTTACCATTGTTAGACTTAAGTTGTATTAATTATGATTAGACTTAGAAGCATAGTGCTGACTTACTATTGCCTAATACAATGACTGGAACTTCAAGAATTTTCTGGATTCCTGCATGTTCTGATGATTTCAATCTCAGTCCAATCTCAGCTGCTTATCAACAGAGCTGGCTATTTCCATAATTTCAATCTCAGTCCAATCTCAGCTGCTTATCAACAGGGCTGGCTGTTTGCTTTCTTTTTGTCTAACTTCCACCATCCCCCTAACACCCATCATGCCCCTGAATACCCACCTGCCATCTCACATCATTGATCCCACACTGTTAGCCACCAACACATCCACAGAGGATGAAGATACCCATCAATCACTCCTCACCAAGCTCACCAATGAGCTGGATGCCTTATCCAAGAGGAAAAAACAGAAGTAAGTTCTGTCTAAACCTTTTTTAATAATGCTAACCTGCTGACTTCAAGGATGATCATTTTAAAGGTCAATGAGGCTAAGTATGAGCTCATTGGCAGAAAGCTCACTTGCATGCTCAACCCTTTTGGCTCACCATAGACTGCGATAACCATCAGGCTTAAAGTAGAGGCTGGCCATGAGGCAGACCTCAACATGTAATCTGAGCCAAAAGGCAAACAGCCGCATTACTAACTGCTACTAATGGAATAGGGACAATGAGACCATTTCATGGCACCACCAATTCTACAAAGCAATTTCTTTCTTCTCACAGTGGGATGAAGACACACTGTCAACAATGGAAAGTGATGGCCTGAAGGAGATCTGTGGATGGGTAAGTGATTATATGCATGTATATTCTACCAGTGCTCACTTTGTATGTCTAGCTGAACAAAGGTATGAGTGAGCAATGTTCAACTGATCTTGGGTTGGTCAAACATGACAGCCTCATGTACATTTTACCCCCCAGTCAAGTATTTGCACCTCCTATCCCCAAGACAGAAGACAAGTTGATGCATGGGTTCAACCACCCTGATATTGCATGTGTCTTATGTCCACACAAGAAACTTGATTCCTTAGAAGAAGATCCAGACATGTAAGTAATGTATCTGATTGCATGTTTCACTCACTCTCCTTAGCATAATCAGAGCCCTCCAAGAGGGACAATTCAACACAGGTGTGATGAACTGGCCAATGCTCTTTTATGAAGAGGGGGTCTATGATCCAGAAGACAAATGTGTGGGGTTATTTCATAGCCAAGCAGCTCTTTGGGTACAATTCTCTGATCTCTCAATGTGATACTGACTATGCTTCTCTAGTTTTATACACACCTCTTCATAGGCCCATCTGTGGCAGCAACAGGCACCTTCATCAGCAATGCATCAAAAGCCCCAAAAAATAGGGCTTGGGAGCTCATGCAAGTATCCCCTTTCATGATCGCCTATATCCATGTAGTGGTACATATCACATGTAATATTCAGAGCTCACCAACTACTAATAATTATTAGATGTATTTTACCTTAAGCATGGCACCACGATGGTGCCCTGTTATTGGTCAGATGGACTTGCATGAGCTGCACTGGCTCATTGTTGAGCTACTCAATGATAAGGTGGATCAGTGGGCATGCCAGACACTTGCCTGGTGGAACTCATAAGTGCTCCATCCTGCCATGTTGTAATACTAATAATCCCTAGGCAAGTTTTTCCAAAGTGCACTGACAATGAGTCAGATAATGATATGGCTCAAATCCACACCCAACGTGCAGCCAAATTAGTCAAAATCAAACAACTATCTGCATATGAATGCCATGCTGCAGAAGGCCTCAAATTCACTTCTCCACCACCTGAGGCTGTAATCCCCATCCCCATATCTGCCTTGGCTCTGTCAGTCTCTGCCTCACACATGTCCATCTCCACCTTGACTATGTCCATCTCAGCTACATCCACCTCAAGCATTTTCAGCTCAGCCACAGCTCCTCCTGCTGACAAATCTGACCTCTCTCCTGCCCCATCATATCCTGAAGATGAGCCAGCAATTTGCAAGGCTGCCAGTTGTATTCCACAGCCGATTTCCTCTGTGAGCATTATTACTACCAACATGGCAGCTTCTTCTGCCCCTCACCCTAGTGCCATTCCTACTGGCATTGCTAATCTAAAGAAAGGCACAACTACTTGCGCCAAGAAACCTCACCATGCCAAGAAGGCAAATGGGTTCTGAGCGGGTTGATACAGACTCTTGACTGGACCTCTTTGTACATTATTCAATAGAACTTTCATGTTTCAATGGTTTGTTGTCTGTGTTTTCTGGTGGGACTGATTATTGTAATCACTACTGTATGTTGTACTAATAACAATAAATCATGTTATGATTTGTACTAGAACTTGTGTGACCTAGCAAGAAGGAGCAAGGCCTAGCAAGGAGTAGTCAGACTGCTCATATACAGTGCATACAAGACCTTGCAGACCCTAGCAAGGCCTAGCAAGGCACAAGAACTGAATATATTTAGTCTGATGTATATAAGACCTGGCTAGCCAAGCAGGATAGTGCATTGCTTGCAACATCTTGCACATCTTGCAAGAAAGTGTGCTTCCTTTCAAGAAATCTTAGGTCTAGTAGTCCTAACAAGGTCTAACAGTACATAGCTAGGGTTAGCTAAGGTTAGTTGACCATGGGGGGTTTCCCTCCCTCCCAATGGTCTTCCATCCTGTGGCCTTTGCCACATTTTCAGCACTTGGGTCATTGACCCTGTTGCACATGCTGGGCAGAAGTGCCTACAACATTATCAGTTGTGCAAGGGAGTTGAGTTCTCCCATGTCACCATAAGTATTCTTCCTTGATTCTCAGAAGAATTGCATCAACAGTCAAGGTTTGACCTGCTTGACCAGCAGGTAGGGTAATCAGGAGTGTTGCCAGAGTAGAGGTAGCAAAATTCTCCCAATCAGATGGTAATGTGGTCATGATAATCATAGCACATGCTGACTCTGGTAGGGGCATGCTGTTCAAGGGAAGGAAACTGAACAAATTGTTGATCTCAGTAATTTTTGGAAGTGGATCTTCCCTGTTACTAATTGAGATCTTCATAGTGTGCTTAAACTGCACATAAACTCTGGCTGCACCAGGTTTTCCATATGTGTTCAGTAACAATTCCCATACCTCATGAGAGGTGGCAAACTGGTCCATTTCAATCTGGACTATTGGTTTACAGTGACCCATAATGGCTCTGAGAGCCTTGGAGTCAAGTGTGTCCCATGTGATTTGCTCTGCCATTGGAGGCAGATCAGGTTGTCCTGCCAGAGCAGCCATTGTCAGAGGTCTTATAGTAGTTCCATTGACTACAAGCCAGGTTCCTTGAACTCATAAGAAGTTTTTGATTGAGATCACCCAGATTGGATAGTTGGTAGTGTCAAAAATGAGAATATTTTTCATAAACCTGGATTTTTCATCTGCCATGACTACAAATTGTGTAAGAGCAATAGGTCAAAAAAGAAATCATCCATATCTGGAACTAAGACAAAAGGTCAAGGAATGATAACTGGAACTGGTACCACTTGTGGTACAACTCTAGGAGGAACCCTAGGCCAAATGATAATAGGTCTTACAACTGGAGTTGAATCTGGAAGCCTAAGATCAAAGAAATGTCCTAGATCATAGTCAGGGCAATAATGGTAATTGGGAAGTTGGATTCCCAATGGTTCCAAGTTAGTCATATCCAAGAGAGAAACAGGAAAAACTTTGTAAGGAAAATGTATCATGAGATACAAAGGGTTAGTAAAAGTATGTAGAGAGACCATTGATAAGTCCAAGAGATCATTGTATACTCTTTCTCCTCTGGAATATGGCTACTTGATCCAAGGTGGAGACAGGTAAGTGTAATGGAACACCATGTTGAAGGCTGGTTCCATTTCCACTGTGCTGAGAAATCAAAGCCTTCAACTTCCAGAGGTGGAAGGAGGTTGATCCTGCAGAGGCCAAGCTGCCAAGATGAGAGACCATGCAGATGGTCCACAGAGATGTTTCCAGGCCATCAAGCAATCCCATAAACAGGAGAGAGGTTAATGGCTGCAAGAGAGTCCAAATGGGCTTGAACCCTAGGATCACTCCATGTGTTGACAACCTGTGAAAGCCAGATACTGATGTGGGAATCTGACTGTTGGTCCAAGCACAAGGGTAAGTAAGGGCTTTAGTTTGAAGCTCCTTTCTTAAACTGTCCCCTAAAGTGAGACTCAAGGTACTTGTTTCAGGTGTGAACAACAGGAATTGCTCCTCTAAACAGTCAAGGATCCCAAAGAGGGTGTACCCAGATGGAGTTTGGTGAGTACTTGTCAGGATGTGAGTCAATTCAGAATGCTAGGACAGTAAGTAACAAGGGGTCTTCATCATTAAGGGCCAGCAAGTCTATACCCCAAAAACTAGTGATGCTGTGAGGGGTTGAGTACCATGTTAGCTTAGATGAAGAAGCCTCATAGGATCCATGGAAAAGCCAGTGAATCTCCATAAAAGGGTTTTCTGGTGTGGAGAAGGTAGAGGTGATGAAGGAAAGAGGAGAGTTTGAGGCCTCCTTGTAGAAGGCTCTGGCAAAGATGCAATGGGTCTTCTGCCCTTCTGAGACTATGCCTGCAATGAGGCAGTCAGGTTCAGTGGAATCTACAAAATTAGACCACCTAAGGCCACACCTATAAGGCATGTCTTTTTCCTTTTCCCTCAGCTCCTCTTCTCCTAATCCCAGCTTCTTCCTCCAATCCCTGGTCAATAGATCTGTCAAGTTTGAGATCATCCAGATCCAGGAAGGCATCCCAGCTCTGGTGTCCATCCTTCTGGTGTCCATCCTTCTGGTTCACTTGGAACCCCTGCACTCCCTGATTGCCTGAAGAGGTGTAAAGTCCATTCACCAAACTGAATTTGGTGACAAGTTTTGCAAATTGTTTGTTGAAGAACTGGAGATCATTTCTGGAAAGGCAATGTCACATAAGAAATAGATCAAAGGGAGTGAGGTCACTAAAGGGAGGATGATCAGGTAAAGCTCAACAGGGGGCATAGAACATATAGGTTCTAAAGGACTCAGCAAAGCTGATCCCAAGTTGCCTAGCAACTGAGAAGGTTCACTGCATATAATACTGCTGTGGTAACCAAAACTCAGGTTGTGGAAAGACAAACCATATGACCACTGGTAGGTAGTCATAGAAATGGTTGAAGTCATAATCCACAAAGGCATGGAGTGCCCAATTGAAGAGTGGAGGTTCCCAATCAAAGGACAGAGGGTAGCCATTATCAAAGTGATGAGGCTCCTGGCCTTGGAAGGGCTCAGGGTTCTTGAACTGTTCCAGAAAAGCCAGAGCAATTGGATGTGGTAGTGCCACAGGGGCATCTGACCACTGGAGAAGGGATACAACTTGAATTGCCAGATAGACTGTATAGGTGAAGAGTGGTACAACTCCAAAAGGAACATGATCATTTAACAACCAGTAGGCCAGGGCTATAGTAAGAGCAAAGGCTATATACTGTAACTCAAAAGTAACTGCAAAGCACAAGTCCACCAGCCAGTCAAACATGACAGATTGGATTGGGGAATTGCATGTTAGGCTGAATACAATCATCTATCATGTCAGAGCCTGGCAGGGCTCATAACCTAACAAACAAGGGGCAGGATGTTATGGCTTCACCGCAACACATACGCTTTTCTTTCGATTGTATGCCTTACATCCAATAGACACTCCGTGGACAGTACAAGTACGTTTCCGCTTTTTCCCTCTCATTCTAATACTGTACATCTGTAACCGGGATTCTGTCTTTCATTACCTTCAGACAGATTACCCTAACTTGTCACGTGACTCGATCATGTGGCCTCCTTAGCACGTGACTTGATCATGTGATCACGACACGTTGCGGCATGGACATCATTCAATTTCCTCATATGTTTCCCCTCGTGTTTTCCTATGCTTTCCTCTTTACCGTGCGCAGTCCAATCATGTATGATGACCGTTTGTAGCGTACTATGATCGCAGTCTGCAGTACGTATGCATACGGACATACTTGTAGTATATAGAGTGTGGGCGGAAGATGGAATCCCCATCTTTCGTCCCCTTTGCAATTTGCTCTTCTCTGGTTTCAATCGTATCAGCGTGAACAACTAGCTTCGAGGAGCTCCAGACCAAGGGTTCTCAGTCGCCTGTCTAGCCAACGAACCTTGAGCGACGTGGGTGTGTCCTGGCTAGGGTTAGGGTTAGTACGCAGGCGCTGGTTCTGAAGGCGTCACGGTTTCCAACCGTAACAGAGGACGAAAGATATCGTCACCATCGTCACTGTCCTCCTACGGCGACCCCCTGACGTCCTCCTACGTCAGTCAACATCCCACGGCTCTCCCGCTGTGCATCAACGCCCTGTCAGCTTTGCGCCACAGTCAAGCCCCTATACCGGTTAAAGGTGTAGTCACCCCTAGCTTACTACAACAACTCTAGTGCTACTCACCCGCGCGGGTCGTACCCACTAGTCAACCCCTTTCTAGCCCACCACGGTCAGAAAGTTCTACGCCAGGTCGAGTTCTTCAAAGTTCCAACCCCCTGTTCCCAAGCGGAGCAGTCATCCTCAGCCCAAAGGTTTCGGCCTAGGACTGTCCACACCCCTGCCTCTGCTGTCATCCGACTCGGAGGACGACTCTACCCAGAAGCAACACGTTCCCAGAGTATTCCTCGCAGGAACGTCCTCTCCAATTCACGTAGACGAAGAGGTAGTCACGCTCTCTCCTGTCGACCTCGTTAGCTACCGAGACCCGAAGGAAGCTGACTTGGACGCGGACTCTTTAGAAACACCTATTGCTGATCCGTTGTCCCATTCAATCATCTCGGATATCCCGATCCCAGATCTTAAGTCACGCAGTATGGCGGACACTTTAGCGGAAGCCCTGCGGGGTAGTTCCATTGAAGACCCCTTTGTGGGGCATCAACCATCACCAGCCGAAATAGTCTATTGGTATTGCACCAAGATATTGGCAACGGCTCAGAAGGGTAAAGGCCACACTCAAGGACCAGGAGGTAGTGGTCACGACTCTACGAGCGACGGTAAGACCAAGGGCCACGAACTAGGCATGAACAAGCCAGCCGTATTCGATGGCAGTCATCAAGCATACTCCGGATGGATTACTTCGGTAAAAGTCTATCTTGGAATGAATGCTCACATCTACGATACAGACGAGAAGCGGATAGGCTTCGTCTTGTCATTCATGGACAAGGGCTCGGCCCTGTCATTCAAACAGTCATACGTCACGAACGCCACTGCCGGAGACCTCAGTTTCCACTTCTACAACTCGTTCGCGGAGTTCGAGAAGAAACTGGAAGGTTGCTTCCAGATCAGCGACATCAAGGCAATGGCGTTAATCACACTATCAAGCATCCAGCAGGGGAAGCATTCCCTTGACAAGTATATCACTAACTTTGAGAATTTGCTAAACCAGGCTGGGCTTCTCGAAGACAACACCGCCGCAGCCACCTTCTTCGGAAAGGGGCTCCACCTGTCGATCAGCCGAAGAATATTAGGACTGGGGTTAATCCCATCCACGGTCTCCGAATGGAAGGAGGCATCAACTAGAGTAAGAGTGTCCCTGGCAACGTTGTGGATGTACGAGGGCAAAGCCTCAGATTCCAACAAAAATTTCTTATGGAAGAATGAGGGGTATAATGCTAAACCTACTCATTACACTCCTAGAAAAGACCCTAACACAATGGACATCGATTCCGCAACCAAGGACGGTAACTGGAACGGCAACAACAACAACTATCGCTGACAAAGAGAAACACGAGTTTGTTTCAATTGCAACAAAGAAGGACACCTCGCAAAAGATTGCCAGGCACCCAAAAAGGATAGAGGGGCTAGGGTAGAAGAACTAAAGAAGGAGTTGGCACATCTAGAAAGCAAGGATGCACCCCCTTCATCTTCTGGTGCGCCCTCAAAGGATTTTTAAAGGGGCGAGCTTCTGCCGCAGCTCGTGCCCCCGAAACTAAAAATTGTACACTAAGAATAGGGTTCCTCAAAGCTGATGTACGAACAACTTATAAATATGAAAGCGAGTTATGCGTAGCATCAATCAACGGCTCAGCCTATTTAGTGGAACGCGGCAACACTGCGGTGAAGACCCTGATAGACTCAGGGGCGGAAACCAACATAGTCGACTATCGGGTAGTCGAAAAACAAAACCTGTCAATGAGGAAGATCAACCAAGCTTGGAATCTTCGAAGCGTCACAGGAAAAACAAACCAAATGATCGACAAGGTTGCGACTTTCATCGTGCGAATATGGGGTAAGGAAATGAGGGTAAGGGCCTACGTGGCCACCATGGGGAACGGAGAAGGTCTCCTTTTGGGAATGCCATGGTTGAAGGAACATAACCCAATCATCAACTGGCTAACCCAGAAATTGATCTCTTGGGGCCCCATAGAACCCGAACCACCAAGGGTTACAAGAACCTCCATATCAACGGAGTTAGAAGCAGCCACTAAAAAGAAGGAAGTCATGCTTCTGAAAGAATACGAAGAATTCACAGAGGTATTCTCCGAAGAAAACATTCTGCTTCCGGAACACCGACCTTTCCTCGACCACGAGATCAAACTCAAAGAAGGGTTCATTCTGAAGAAAGGGAAAACCTATAAACTAACACCAGATCAACTAACAGAGTTAGACAAATTTATAGATGAAAATATGGCCTGTGGAAAGATTTGCCCCTCGAAATCACTGCAGGTGGCCCCAGTTTTCTTTGTCAAGAAGAAGGACGGTAAACAACGCCTAATCCAGGATTACCGGTATCTCAACAAGCATACGGTACTCAATTTGTACCCGCTCCCCGACATCAAGGAGCTGCTAGACCAGTTAGCTGGCTCCCAATACTTCACCAAGTTCGACATTCGGTGGGGGTTTACAAATATACGAATCAAGTCCGGCGATGAATGGAAAGGCGCTTTTGTCACGCCTCGCGGCCTATACGAACCACTGGTAATGTTCTTTGGGCAGACGAACTCACCGCCCACTTTCCAGAGATACATGAATACCACCTTCAGGCAAATGATTCACGGGCAAAGATGCGTCATATTTATGGACGACGCAACAATTCACGGACGAACGAAACAAGAACTACAAGAAAGGACAAAGGAGTTCTTGACAATCGCGAAACGAGAAAATCTTTGACTAAAGCTGTCGAAGTGTACCTTCCAAGCCAAAGAACTGGACTTCTTGGGGTATGTAATCCGAGAAGGTTCTTACGAACCTTCCCCCATCAAAACGAAGGCCATCGAGGAGTGGAAAGTACCTAAAACATTGAAGGAACTAAGAAGCTTTTTAGGCTTCTGCAACTTCTACCGGATGTTCATGCAAGGCTTCTCACAGATCGCCCGCCCACTGCACGACCTTAGCAAAAAAGACGCCCCTTTCGTCTGGGGCCCCGCACAAGAGGAAGCTTTCAAAGCCCTCAAGACAAAATTAACTTCGGAACCAGTACTGCGCCTGCCAGATTTGAAGGAACCATTTGTCATCCACACCAACACTTCCAAACTCGGTACTGGCGCGGTCCTTAGTCAGCAAGGACCAGACAGAAAGTATCATCCGTGTGCTTTCTTGTCTCAATCATTGAGTGGAGCTGAACAAAACTACCAAGTGTACGACTTGGAGTTACTCGCGGTAATTCGCGCTCTCAAGGAGTGGCGAACTTACCTGCTAGCACCCATGGCGCCTACAATGGTGTATACTGACCATCAAAATATGACTTATTTCAGAGAGCCCCAGTGGCTTACGCCCCATCAGTCGAGATGGCAGGCAACCCTGCAGTCATTCCCACTGCAGATGATCTACATCAAGGGCAAGACGAATATCCCGCCTGACGTCCTCTCCAGGATGTCAAATTTTGAAGCCGAAGAAACCCCCGCCTCGGTGCTTCTGCCGGAATCTTTATGGTTCGCGGCTGAGGGGGGGGTGAATATCCAAAACCCGCGTGTCTCGCACTGTTTCGGTACTTTTCCGCCGACGATCCATAAAAATCCCGACCAACCGCAGGTTCCCTCGAGAGCTGCAGCAGACAGGCACCCGTCTGAGGAATCATCAAAGACTGCTGCTGCAGGCGCCAAAAAGGTTTATACCCTCTCTGGAGAACTGATGGGTAGTATACTAAAGGATACGGAACACCTCCGGCTAAAAGAACTAAATAACCAAGACAGAAACAGAGGAAAAATCTACGTAAACAAAGAAAGAAGAAAAGAAGTACTAAAAGAATATCACGATCTACGACCCTCCGGACATCCCGGAGTAAAAGCGATGATGAAGAAGATGACGCGACAAGTTTACTGGCCTAGGATGCATGCTGACATCCAGTCATATGTAAGGGGATGCACGGTTTGTCAAGCCAATAAGGTCAACACTCACCCGACCACACCACCCATCACTCCCCACGACGTCTCCAAGTCACCGTTCCCCTTTAAACAGATCTCAATCGACCTTGTGACAGATCTTCCCGACTCACGTGGCAATGACGCCATCCTGACTATCATCGACCAGGGATTGACGAAAGCAGTAATATTCCTTCCCACGAACAAAACCATAGATTCAGTCGGGATAGCTAATCTATTTCACATGCACGTCTATCCCAGATTTGGAGTTCCCGACGCGGTAATCTCCGACAGAGGCCCACAGTTCGTGTCGGCTTTCACAAGAGATCTCTATGCAGCCATCGGAATTGAAATGAAGGCCATGACTGCCTACCGACCACAGTCCAACAGAGAAGCGGAATGCGTAAACCAGGAAGTCAGAACTTTCCTGAAGATGTACGCCAGACGCGATCCTGACAACTGGTCGCGGTATCTCGCTGATGCCGAATTTGTACACAACTCCCAAATCCACTCCACCCACGGGCAAACCCCATATTACCTCCTTTATGGGTACGAGCCAACCCCCTATCCTACCGATCCGATTGGGCACGCCCCCCTTTCGGAGGAACGACTCGAAAAGTTAGCCGCCGCACACGACGTGGCTATCATTGCTCACAAAAACACACAGGAGGCTATGCTGAAGAAGCATGGCGGAAAGGGTTATCAGGAATTCGAAGTTGGAAGCAAAGTATGGCTTGACGCCAGAAATCTCCATCTGGATGTCCCTTCGAAGAAGCTCTCCCCGAGACGGTATGGACCATTTGAAATTACCGAAAAGATATCTGCCGTCAATTACCAATTGGAGCTTCCGAGGAGCTGGCGCATCCACGATGTTTTCCATGCAAGTAAACTAATGCCATATGTGATCACTCCAATCAATGAGTCAACCCCTGTCCCAGAGCTGCCCCAAATCATTGATGGCCACAACAAATGGGAAGTCGAGGCTGTTTTAAAACACAAAACCCACCGAAAGAAGTGTTGCTATCTGGTAAAGTGGAAGGGGTATCCAAGCTCGGAAAACACCTGGGAACCAGCTGAAAACCTTATAAACGCGTCCCAGATTTTGACCAAGTATCAAACCACCCACCACCTGCCGCTCTCTTTCCCCGACAGCACAACCTCGTTGTAAATGTCTTCTGGCTACATCACCCCCGACAACCTCCACGAAGATGTTTACCAAGGCCTTCTAGATGAGTTACCCTCCCATGATGACCTCTCCACCCCATTCCCCGTGCTACTGCCGTTACCCAGAGTCCATTTGACAAGGCAGTCCCGCCCCCAATCCTTTCGCCACCCCCATCCATCTCCAGCAGCCCCCACAGCTCCCCCGGTCTCCACCTCCAGCCCATCTCGGTGGAGGGAGTCCAGGCAGCACGAAGCCTGGGTTGTACCCCCTCTCCCCACTCTTGTCCCCGTCTCCGCTTGTGGTGAACCAACGCCATACTATATCAGTAGCTCCAACGGCACATCCTCCGATGACGATCTACCCTCTGCACCGACCAATCGTATTCCCGCCCCCATCTGAGCACCAGAGCCAACCATCGACAAGTTCATCGGCTATGTTAGGGTGCTTAATAACTTCAAGTCGTGGGACTCGTTTGGATGGCGAGCACCAATGGAACATGAATGTTTACAGATGCTGTCCCAGGTCTTCCAGGACTCGGAGCAAATCGCACGAAGGGTCAGCAAAATGGTAATATCGGAGCTGGCTAACATACCACTCACAAACGGAGAGTCAAAGGTGACAGGAGAGGAGGTGATAAAGGCGATGAATGACCAGAGGGGAATAATCCGTACCGTGCATGACATCTTTGGCCCGGGACTGCTGATCACTTTCCAGTCCTTTCTTGATCAACGCACCAGAAGAGCCCTGGCTCTTCCTGCTGGTCATCCCACACTACCGCATCCTCCTACACCAACTACTCGTCGAGCAAGGTGCCCGCATTGCCGAAAGCGGAGTCACGTGGGACGAGCTTGCCCATCCCGATTGGTGGATGAGTCAACAGACAGAGAGGGTTCTCCTAGCCCTCGAGTCAGATCCACACGCCCTGGTCCTCTACCCGCCACTGCCAGGCCCTCCCCCACGGAGATTACTCCCGCGACCGCCTTGGGTACTGCGCCCAGTCTCCCCTCCCGTCCTCCCCTTGCGGACATCACCCCCGTTCCATCTGAACTCGCCCATAGCCTTGGGTATGTATGGACCACATCCACAATGGCTGATGCCATCGTGGCTAGGACCCAGGACACTCGGGCCGCCTGGAGCAGGTTCTTTATGGCAGTCAAGACAGATACGGTAAACCGGCGTTTTTACAACGCCATGGCCACCATTTCTCCCCTACCGGACGAGGCTTTCGCCCCAGTCCTGGTCATGCCAGATCTCCGCTACATGCTCACCAGCAAAAGGGACGTCCCGCTGGGCCACCCACTCTATGGCTACCGGTGTTTCGAATGCAACCGTTTCAGACACTGGAAGTGGGACCACAATCCGAACCAGCCCTACTGGGAACCGGGCATGCCGTTTATGGGTAGGCGGTCTAACGAGTGAGGTGCTCAAGCTTAGAGGGGGGGGTGATGTTATGGCTTCACCGCAACACGTACGCTTTTCTTTTGATTGTATGCCTTACATCCAATAGACACTCTGTGGACAGTACAAGTATTTTCCTTCCTCCTTTCTTTTACTGTACTCTTGTAACCGGGATTCTGTCTTTCATTACCTTCAGACAGATTACCCTAACTTGTCATGTGACTCAATCATGTGGCCTCCTTAGCACGTGACTTGATCATGTGATCGCGACACGTTGCAGCATGGACATCATTCAATTTCCTCGTACATTTCCCCTTGTGTTTTCCTATGCTTTCCTCTTTACCATGCGCAGTCCAATCATGTACGATGACCATTTGTAGTGTACTATGATTGCAGTCCGCAGTACGTATGCATACGGACATACTTGTAGTATATAGAGTGTGGGCGGAAGATGGAATCCCCATCTTTCGTCCCCTTTGCAATTTGCTCTTCTCTGGTTTCAATCGTATCAGCGTGAACAACTAGCTTCGAGGAGCTCCAGACCAAGGGTTCTCAGTCGCCTGTCTAGCCAACGAACCTTGAGCGACGTGGGTGTGTCCTGGCTAGGGTTAGGGTTAGTACGCAGGCACTGGTTCTGAAGGTGTCACGGTTTCCAACCGTAACACAGGAAGGGCACAGTGACTCTGTGCTTACCTGGAGGTTTGTGCTTTAGTTACTGAGGTGCAAGTATGTTGCTAGAGCTTAGTCTTGATAGACAGCTCAATAGAGATGAGAGAATAGTAGATTTGAACTGAGGGACACATGCCCTCAAAGTACAGTATATATATGTACTGTACATGGTCTGTGCACACAGAGTAAATCCAGAGCATTGTAACTACAACTACTACTTAAGGAAGGAGTAATGTCTATATGGAGATAGAAGGTTGTAGAACATCAAGGAAGGATACTGATAGAATGGTTCCATGTGATATCTGGGTATGAATCATAGCCAGTCATGTGAATGCTAAGTAGTAATCAAAGGATTACTGAAAAATAATGGTCAATCAAATATGACCTGTAGACACATATAGCTACCATGTCAACACTGTGCAACTGGAGGGGCATTTGCTGAGAGACATGTTGAGTATTATCAGTAATACAATCAGTTGTGACTATGTGTAACCATACGGGACCATTCATGACAAGTACTACTATATTTAGTAACATAGGTGTAGGTGTAGGTGGCGGCGGCGATGTAGGTGTTAACTTTGAGCGACCCTATATTATCTGGTGAGAGTGACATGTGTGCCTATAGTAGATCACTGGACATAACAGACTAGCTTTGAATAGCCACTGCTCGGCACCTGATTTAAGGCGCTATCTAAATGTTCGCTGTCAGCGTTCGATCACTAGTGCAAAGAGCATCAGTGAGCTGGGTAGTAGTTAGCCGATGGTCCTGAGTGGTCGTGAGCGGTCTGGATGACTTACGACTTTGCTGATTACTTAGGACACACTGCTCACGACGGCCTCCTCGATACAAGCCTTGTATACACTCTAGTTGTCTATGCGTCGACTCCTTGAACCTAGCTTTTCTTTATAGAGGCTCTCCACTTCCTTCATAGCGTTATGGAAGTCAAACGCTGCCCATATACGGTCATCATAATTCCTGTCACCGGGGTGCGGATGCTTTGGGCCGACTTGTTGTGTCATATGCCCAAGGAATCGATTGATATATGACAGGACCTGTTCGGTTCCCCATTGTGGCTGGGTGATCCTGTGATGGCATCTTTCTTCTAAGAGGAAGGCTTGCCTCGTGGATGACATAAAAGCTCTGTTCAAATCCATGTGGGGAACCCACATCAGACACCATAAAAGGGGCTGAGCGTAGCGTTGAAAGTCGTCCCAATCCAGGATCCCTCGAAAGGCTTTACACACCTATTCACTTGTACCGAATTCAGCTACTACTATGCGCCTCGCTTTCCTCTCTCTCTTCGTCGCACCTTTGATCACTGTTGTTGCTGGCGCCGCCCTCACTCCAGAAGCCCTTGCTGTCATCATTATCGGACAGACTAAGCCAATGTGCAGTCGGGATGGTTTACCCTGTGTCACCAACCGCTACTGCTGTAACCATAATTGTTCAGGTGGCTACTGCAGACCCGTAAGTTGGTGGCGTTCTCTGGTCATTGACAGTATTTTCAACACGGGTTTATTTTTTCAGCCGAAGGATGAGCTCTCTGGATTGACGCCTATTGGGCAGAGCATGTGTTCCGATATAGGCCAGTTCTGTGATGCATACTACCCATGCTGCCCCGGATCCAGCTGCGGTGACCACTTGTGCGCGTGAGTGGTCTGGCCTCAGCTACCGATACCATTTTGACTAAAGGCATGTTCACAGACCTGATGATCTCACACTTAATGCGCAGTGAACAAATGTGACTTCACTTGAAGGTCCCTTCAAAGTTAAGAGTATTTTGTTGTTGCAGACTAAGAACAATGTACTATTATCTATGCTATGCCCATTCACCTGACGGTGAGCATGGGATGTCCACCGAGTGAGTAAATGACCCTCACGGAAACCATGTTCTACTGTCATGCCTGAAGGCAAAGAGATAAATTGCCGATCTAGACATGTGACAGGGACTTTTCCGACATGCCTCAACTAAGGTAGATACTAATAATTGTAAGTTGAAGCTGAAACACTATTACAGACTGGGTTTTGTCCTGATATTGTACAGAAAGTAGGATCACTTTTATGTCTACTGGACGGTTCAATGGTCAACACTCACGAACTCGAGTGACGACAGTAGCACATGTTTGGGAACGACGACGCAACATGGCAGGCGGCAGGTGTCACCGCAACCAGAAGCAATGACGATGGCCACTTGGGGCCATTGCTGTCTCAACGAGGAATGATGACCGCAAGATGCAAACCCGTAGCGACGATGACGCGATTTGGGTGATCATCACAACACTTTGAAACGCAGTGACTTAAAATTCAGTGCCTTGCCTGGCACTGGTCGTCTGCAACTGTCCTTCCCAGAGGATGTTAAGAGATTGATATAGTCCTCACGCACTTAAATTTCGATTTTTAAAAAAAAATGAGATTGATATTTGATATCAAGCTTGAAGTAGGTCCACTGTCCACCTTGCGACATCGTGGCCAACAGCAACCTAGATTATCTTCGTCAGCCGTGTCAGCTCCTTTTTGGAGCCTTCTCTGGAGTTGTCCACAGTAGTTGACGTGAATTACGACGTTTACGTGAGCATGCTGCTCCAACTTTCCATGATACAATGCTATGAAGTGTTGGACTTCTCGCCATCATGATCGCGCTCAGAATTTGGCTCCTAGCTGCACCGAAAATTCCGGAATCCATACTTCCACCGTCTTGTGTGGCCGTAAACATCACATGGGGGTTTAAGCAGACAAATTGTCTGTGTCGCGCACACTCCCCTGATCTACCTTCCCAACATCCATGAGCCGTTGCCTGGCGAAGAAGAAGCACAGCTACAAACTAACCACTACTACACGTATGGATACTGTTCAACAATCGTCGGTCACGGTCTAAGACTAACACTTATAGACTTGTACAGGATGCGCCTGATCGATTTAAAAGCTTTTCTCAAAAGGGAGGAATCGATTAAGGAGATAAAGCTGGTAGATACTTGAATCAAGGTCTTCGAGTTCCACCCGAATGAAACCACGGCCTACACAATCTTATCCCATCGGTGGAATGAGCAAGAAGTCAACTATGACGAGATGGTCGAGCTCGTAAAAACGGAGGAGAATGATGAAATTCGTCAGCGCTTCGGCTACAAGGTAATTCTCGGTAGCTGCGAGCAGGCTAAGAGGGATGGGTGCAAGTGGCTATGGGTAGACATTTGCTGCATTGACAAATGCAGCAGTGCAGATCTATCCGAAGTAATCAATTCCACGTACCGGTGGTATGAAAAGTCAAGGGTATGCTATGCGTACCTCCACGACGTTCGTGGCTCATCCCTTCCCGTTGATTGTGATGAGAGGATGTATCGCAATTCCAACGGCTTCCCAGAATGGTTCTCGCTGTTAGAATTCGCAGGTTGGGGCGATCGGGTGACCACGATGGATGGATGGGTGCGAACTAGGTCCAAACGCGATGCTAGTACAGGTAAAACTACGGACTATTTATCTGTAGGTAGAATCCAATATATCAAAATGTAATTACTGTCAATCAAAGGTGTCTTGTGAGTTTGACACATAGTAACTAAATACTCTGACACTCGTGTGGGTGGAATCTACAAGAGATGATAGCACCCAACAATGTCCAGTTCTTCAACAATGATTGGCAGCCCATCGGCAATAAAAGAACGTTTTCATACATCTTATCACGCATTACTCGAGTTCCACAGCACATATTGAGGTACGGGCTTTCCTCCAACAGTCCCTGCGTTGTCCAAATCATGTTATGGGCTGCCAATCGGACGACCACTCGAGTGGAGGATGGAGCGTATTCTCTACTTGGTCTGTTGGATGTGAATATGCCGGCGTTGTATGGAGAAGGGAAGAAGGCATTTCACCCCCTTCAGCTGGACATCATCCGCACATCAAACGACCAAAGCATATTCACATAGGCAAGTCACCGCACAGACAGCTTTTGCCGGACTGGTAGTATTCTCACTGATGCGATCCAAGCTTCTTTGAGTCCTGTCATGGAATGGAGCTGATGGATCCTAACGTATTCAATACTTCAAAAGGTCCTCATCCAAAAAAACTGCGCTCGATCGAGGAAGATTGATTTGGTATATTTCACCAATCGCGGCATCCAAATTTGGCTTGTGCCCCTATGTCAACTCTCACTCAATCTTCGAAGCCTGGCTGCCATGCCGCTTTGGTTCATCGGTTTCGCTAGTGTCAATCACCTTGGCTTTGTGGAAGTCAATTACTACAGATATTGTTTTACACCGCTACTGATAAATTTCCTAAAGAAAAACTCCACGATTTCCGTCAAGCCTATCTCAGATATCAAGACATGTCGCACTGCAACATCACATTCGAAGTCGATGATATTTCGATCATCGAGAACGGGTTCACCTTTTGCGGCGCGTACCCGCGGGACTTTACAGGAAACACCCTCACGCTATCTCCCACGAAACCTCTTTGCATCAAAGTCTATTCTGATAGCCGAGCCAATTGTCTTATTGCAGTGGGCTTTGGACAATGCTTTGGCCAGGACTGGATATATTCCGTCTACGAGGAACCTACCGGTCGATGTCCACGGACGAGTTATGCCCAACAAATACACGACGAAATGTTGTCCAGCGGGCCAGATCATGCCCAATCCATGGCCGTGGTGCGTTGTGGAGGTGAACACTATGGTCGTCTCTGTTCATAAGTATACCTGTCTTCGCCGATCAACCGTGCGGGCCTCCTGCATCATGTGGGAGAACTCAAGGGCCTGTGGAGTTAGGATTGATGCATTTTGGTATCCTGGTTTCGGCAATGCATCAGGTGAATGTACGGGATTCGATGTTGAGGTAGGTGGATTTTTCCTCACACGTATTATCTCACTGTCATTTATATTTAGAGAGTCAATGACCGCAGTCATGACATGCGGGGGTCTCTTGATACGCGATTATCCGAGTGGTTGGAGTTATTTGTGGATGGGGTCTCCGTGAAGGTCTTATTAGCACTAGTTGTAATAAAGGTGAGTACGTATATCCTTCATACTCTGCTTTAAGTCTCACGAGGACAGTTGGGGGATTATGGTTATTTTACAGACTCTAGGGACTTCTGCTGTGAAGGAAACATCTTCACTGACTTTAAGTGTCTTCCTTCGGAGCTGTTCATCACTCCAGGGAGGCACAAAATATCTGCAAAGTACTTGGACTGTCGCTTTTAAGTAATTACCGCTTCAACTTCCCTCTCTACTCGACGCGCCAACAGATTTCTTGTCACAAGGATAATACAACGTGCCACTTTCTCTTTTACTGAACTATCTAGTCAGTTGAGCTGTCCTGCCAAGCTATATATATGTGAGTCCATGTACACTCTACTATACCATACTTGGTGTCCGATGATGCACTTTCGGATTAGCTTGCCAACTGGACACTGCTATATCCACCATCACATCACCTTTGTGTACCATTGCAAAGCCGCTTGTTTGGCACCGATGAGGGCACTGGTTCTATGTTGGCGGGAGTGATCAGGCGGCGAGTTGAATGTCAGACGAATAAGGAACAGATGAGTTAAGTATATTGATAGCTTTGACTCAGGGTGGTTGAATGCATGAGTTTTCTAATCAGTTCCTCTGGCTACTTCGTGGGTTTATCTGCTAGAATAAAAACAGAAGGTCCCGGTTTGTATACCTGGGGTTTGAATTTGGTGCTCAAGTACATACAAGTCAAAAATCATCAAGATGAATAAAGGTCAGGTCTGTGGAAGATGTCATGTACTTGTCCATCTCAAGTAAAGACTGCCCAAAAATGCAAGAAAATGTGATGCCAAAAACAATCCACTCTACATAACCTGACCTGCAGGACAACAGATGCGTGCTACCACTTTCGAGCTATGCGGCCAACAGCCCACACAAAAGTGGATGCGCATGCAGGAATCAGTAACAGCCATATTCCAATGTCCCACATTAAACGCCTTCCCAAACGCCTGCGCTGGAGAGCCCGTTCCTTGCGCTGTAGGAGCGGATCGAGGGAGGGACGTGTGCTAGAACCCGGCCCGCTCGAGCGTGGTGTGCCAGGAACTGAACGCGGTGCCTGGGGTATGATAATCGCAAGAGGGCGGCGGAAGTAATGAATAGTGATGTGTGCCAAAGCTACATCCCAACAAAACAGTGTTTAGTGGGATCGTTTGGCAGATTGCAAAGGAAGACGACATACCTGGTAGTAGGAATGTCCCGGAGCAAGCTACAATAAGGGTAACATCCCTGAGGATG
Source organism: Scleroderma citrinum (assembly GCA_029372045.1). Classification (NCBI taxonomy): domain Eukaryota; kingdom Fungi; phylum Basidiomycota; class Agaricomycetes; order Boletales; family Sclerodermataceae; genus Scleroderma; species Scleroderma citrinum. The sequence continues at coordinate 2,048,886 of JARFMN010000001.1, forward strand.
TACGCGATTGATGGTGGCACTAGGCTTAGCACTACCACGCAGATAATAGTGAACAGTCTCGCAGGGTTTACATAAGAGTAGCGATAAATGAAGTGAGGGAAACGCAGGGATGGCGTTGAAATGATGATACTTGGTATTGATAGCAAGAGCGCTCCTGCGCGAAAAATCGGAACCAACATATTAGAAAGAGATTCGGATGCCCCCTGTGTGGCATGGTCAAAACCCAAGTTATGGTTGGGTAGCTGTATGTATGACTTACAGTATTTGGGTGTATTGAGGTAAAGATCACGACAGGCAATATTAGTAACATCCCTAATGTGGTCGAGGATATATTCAAAAGCTTGAATAGTCGTTTTCTTTGCTCTTTTAGGGGCGGATCCGTAAGTGTGCTAGCCAAAGAGGCGGACAAGGGTACTGTCAGGGAAGTAGTGCATGCAAAAACTATGCTACCTGGACATTGACATTGAGTTCAGAGTTGGAGTTGGAGTTGCAAGTGGTTACGCAACTGTATTGGTTCCAGAGAATACCACATTGAGGGCTGTCACTTGGCTGAAGTATGCCAATGGCGTAGGCATGCAGGAGTGCAGTCAACCATGCTACATACGATACCATGGAGAGGCCACTTGCATAAAGTACAGGTTTCGCTGCAAGGGTATTCGAAAGGGATAAGGCGAGTACAACAGACCCCAGGAGTGCTGAGATGCATATGTCTGAATGGGATGGTATACCTTCCAGAACCAATGGGAGCAAAGAATGAACCGAATCTTTTTTTCGCTAAGTCAGATCAATATGAGCGACAGATACATATATATACCGACCTCGCAGGTAAATTGCAGCCAGCGATATTCTGAATAGTGCGACGACGCTGCTTATGATGGAACGAGAAAAGGAGTGCTTGCAACCTCTGCCTCGACCACGAACAAATGCTTCAATGAGAATATCATCTAACGTCACTTTGCGCAGATATCGCCCAAGCATAAACCAAAGATGGCGACAAAATGCAGAAATAGATGCTGCCAATACGAGTGTTATGAGAGCATGCCATAGCGAGGCTGTTCCATCAGCGATATAAAAGGCGCCCAACCCAAGATATGGAGACAAGAGATAAAGGAACACAGGAGAAGCAGGAAGTGGGGGGATGGTGAGCCATCGTATTTCGAGTTGTAGGTCGCATTCGTCGTCGATAGCGTCATCACTGTCAAAGTCATAAAGATTCTGGGCTTCTGTGTCTGGAAGCAAGACGAGTGTTGCAGCTGCGTCTTCAGACAAGTTGACAGGGGATTGGGGCGACGTTGGAGAGTCTGAATCTGACGATGAAGAGTCGATGCTCGATCTAGGCGAGGTCATCGGAAGTAAAGGAGAGAGGGAGTACAAGGAGAGAAGGATGTCCCAAGCAAGACTAGCTATTGTCCGGCGAACGTTGCCTGCTCATTTGGCACAACACTCGTGGGACTCGTGGGAACTCATGGTACTTGAGGCCGTCTTAGTCATCACAATGGGGAGATTTGGTGTTCGGCTTTCATAACAACAGCGTAGAGCACGACAGCAGTGGTGAGTTACGAACGCACGACATCCGCTATACTGACGCAAATAAGACCGGTCTGTTCAAGATCCACCACTGATATCCGCATGAAGCACAGGTTATTGTACTGCAACAGCTCACGCCTATAGGCTATAATACTGAAACTTTGGGTAAGTGGGATCCATGAGAGAGATCACGATTGGGTGTGATCATCTTGATTGCCGGTAGATGTCAGGATCTCCGAACTGAGAATATCGTAGACAGCGAATTACCTATATCCCGGTTTTCACCGTCATGCGGAAGGTATACTTAAGCCTGCCTTCGTGTGATGTACTGGTTGCGAAACGCCTACCCCTTCAGCGGCAGCCACGGACATTGAGTCATGCACATTACCACATTTTCGCACGTGCTGGGCCGTCTGCGTGCATTGTAATTGGGCATGGAGGTTGCGAGGCACGCAGTAATCACCCAAGATTCAAGGAAGATGCGGGGAAACGTTGCCGTGCCACCAGCCCTGATTTCGTCTTGAATGCGCGTGTAGGACTGCAGCAGGGAAGGATGAGTACCACGACGGAGCGAAGATGGGTCGTGAGTCCGGCGAGGAAGTGGTATTCGTGTTTGGTGAGTATGGAAGGGTGCGTTAGTAGTGTGCAAACTGCTCCCGCCTATTTGAGCGTGAGTATGGGCCCGAGGACAAGTGGCTGTCAGTAAGAAGAGCGAGAAATGGTGGTCCAGTAGGACATGCCACTGTCAGAGTGCAGTCCAGGTACGAGTGTCGCACGCAAGCCATATTTGCTTGCGACATCATAGATGATCTCACGTGTATGCATCAGCGCATTGGCTGTCTCGATGGAGAAAGATGGTCCTGTGGTAGAAACCGAATCAGCAAGGCATCGCCTGACGTAGCCGTAACGGATTCAGGGTGAAAAAATCTACCTACGGATACATTCGCAATGGAACAGTTGAAGTTCCATCCCGGATTTCATCTATCTCAAATCCGATTAAGTATTGTATGTCGAGTTCTTCTGTACATTTATCGACATTACTTCGTCGGGATGCATGACATTAGATGTACTGCGGTCCAGACTTGGGGACCCTCTTCATTTGTCCTCATACAGCGACATGTCAACTCATCCGCCAGTGGATACCTTCTCCTGGAAAAATCCAAATATAGACGCATCTCCAAGTGCACAAACAGGGTCTGGCTCGAGCGGACCGTGGCAATGAGATATTAACCCCATGTGGAGAACCTGACTGCCTTCGTCGCCAAAGGACGGCCTTGGGAACAGTGATGCTAGGGTGATTTGAAGAGGTCGTAGAAACGGGAGAGGGTCAAGATGTGGCAGTATGCCTGGCCGGAGAGGTCGACCCAATGGACTCGGATAAATTCAACGCCCAGATCTTCGAAGTCTGTGCGTAAATAGTCATAGTCTCTGATGGTGCATCATCTATCCCATCAGACGATGCAATTGTCGATTTGGCACGGGGAGCTCCTACTCCTAAGACCATTGCCAAGAATTAAGAAGGGAAGATAATACCACCGCAGGTATTGTTCTTCTTGCAGGATGAGGCAAGGTACATGGTCCTGACAAGACTCTTACCATCCGGGAATTCGGACGGCGGCAAACGGGTTAATTTCAAACTACCCATCTGATCACGAGCTTCTATTGTTAACTCGGCCTCGTATATTCTTCAGTAGTAAGCGAATGATAACAAAGAATGTAAGCAGGGGGATATCAACTCTATCATTTCTTAGTTTGTTTGAGTATCTTGTGACCATAGAAGTAACTGGTCGTCTGTTTTAAATTTGTGGGGCTACATGTCCATCTGCACGAGGGTCTGATCCCCCTGCCCAAACAAACTCTCCAGCCTCGTTAACAAGCTTCTGGATAATTTGACCACGACCCACTATTGCCCTGTCAAAGTTGCTTACAACCCTGGTGTTGTGACCCATGTCTGGCCAGTGACGTGAATAAGCATGAATTAAAGGATAAAATTTTGAACGTACCTATCAGCTTTGCAATCGTAGCAGAAGGCAAGCTATCCTCAAAGTAGACTTCACTATTGACAACACTGAACTCATCATCATCGTCATCTACTTCCGGTGTTCCTGCAGAGATACAGAAGCGCGGGGCATCAAGAGCAGCCTGTGCTGTGAAACCACGAAGTATGTTAAGGAGGACTTGGACATGGCCTTGCGGCTGTAATAGGGTAAGATACTAACTGCACATTCACTTTGTCCATTACCTGCATGAAACCTCCCATTACACCATATGACAAAAACAGATCATCACCCTTGAGGGCCATTGCTGGGATGATTGTGTGGTAGGGACGTTTCCCACCCTATACCCTTCGTCAATGGCTAGTTGATTCTGATGAAGATGCAGTCTTACTTCGACGTTATTCGGATGTCCGTCCCTCAGTACGAAGCCTGACCCTCGATTTTGTAAAGTGAAACCGCATCCCTTTGGAATAGCTGAATGGGAATAAGGTAGAAGCCCGACAGCAAGTGCTCCGTACAGTGGCACATACCTCCTGTTCCAAAACCTTTCAAAAAAGTTAGTACACATGATCTACTACCATTAGCCATTGCTACTGACCTGTATAGTTGCTCTGGATATAGCTGCATGCATTTCCCCACTGGTCTCCAACTATGAACAGTCAGACAGGCTCCCCTGAAAGGATATTCATACCAGTGAAATACACAGTGTCTGACCAATTCACTGGACTCCCATGAGTAATACCCAGATTTGCCTTGGTTGGATTAAACAAGCTGGCTCTCTTTGCAAGGTATTCCTGACAAGACTTCACATTAGCATATTTTGTTCTGGCAACTCAACCGGCAAGACCTTGCTGAGTAATTCATCAACTGGAATATGACCAAATTTTGGATCTGTCACATAATATCGACTATCTGGTGAAAAGGCATGAATGACCACCATCATGGTCGAAAATCTTTTCTTACCAGAAAATGCAAGTCTGCGTGTTTTGTATAAGACTGGATCCTATTTTTCATACACATGACACTCACCGTAGAGCTTCAATAAGGGCATGGAGGTATTCGGACGAATTATGTTCCATTTCCAACAGGGGCTTGATCTTACCCTGCTCCTGCATTTGCTCCAGAATACCGAGAGCAAGAAGAGCAGTGATTCCTGTCTATAATTCAGTGTCCAGCCCACGAATATACGCAAAGGTGGTACCCTGGCCATTCGGAGGACACTAAGTAATCAACAGTGAGTGATGTACAGATTCATGGGCGTGGTCATACCTCGTAAATCGTCACTTCTCCTCCATAAGTATATTTAATTGGCTCGACGAAGGTTGTTTTGTGAGACTCTAGGTCCTCTAGTTCCATAACGCCGCCTTTACTTTGGATCAGCTCAATGATTGCCTTGGCAACCTCTCCCTTGTAAAATCCGTCTTTTCCGTGCTCAGCGACTGCCCGGAAGGTGCGGGCTAGGTTAGTAAACCTCATGATTTCGCCCGGAAGTGGCGCATTTCCATTCCGGAGCATCTCATCTCCGTTTGGGGATGCACTTTCTAGAAGACGTTTCGAACGCTGCCACTAGATTATTGTTAGCATTGAAGGCGCAGGGTTTTTTTTCCGCACCTACCGAAAAGCTAGCAACCTCCGAGACAGGGACTCTGTCTTGAATTCATTCATGCAGCTTCTACTATTCAATGTTAAACGCACCCTTCTTCTGCAAGTCGTATGGCCGGCGCAAGAACCTCCGCAACGGAAAGATTATGACTACCAAGTGTTTGTACAGTATCAACCCAAGCGGCAGCAGCACCTTCAATTGCTCGTCAACGAGTATAGAATAGCGGAAAATTGAAAGGCTACCAGGCACAGTAACGGAATTAAGGTCAGTAAGGAAAATCTGGCTGCCTCCGATACCGTATCGCCGTAGATACTCCAATGTGAGCTTCTTGGGAGCCCGACCAGACCCATTCAAGGCCTTGACAGTCTTAGTTTGGGCATCGTAGAACAAACAAAATGCATCGCTTCAGGGTGATCAATGACTTTACGACCTGTGGAAAGTTCGACTGACCCTCCAATGCCACACGAAGTCGGCTCTGTGATGTTCAAGGCAGCGGCTATAGCTACCGCGGCGTCCGCTGGGGCACAAATCACATCAAAAGTGATGAAGCCTTTAGTAATGCATACCTGCGTTCCCACCTTTGTGCAGAATTTCAAGACCTGCTTGTGCAGCAAGAGGCTGAGAACATGCAATAATCCCTTTGCCGCTGTATACCTGGGAGCGGCGACCAGGAAATCGTTGGAACACGAGGCGTGGTTGATTAATCTTCGTCCAATTAATTTTGATTGCGGACATTGCGATACGACTTTTGGTTAGTCGCCCTAAACCAAACTAGCTTTCTAGAGGTAGTATGGTCGTTTTCTACATACTATAACAAGTGTTTTCGGGGTCGCGTGGGACATACGGTCCGCCAGAGCGGATAGCTCTGACTACCCAAGATGTTTAAACCAACCCACGTCCTTGGATATTCGCAGGAACCAATGCAACGATGAAAGTAATTACGATGGAAGACGGTGGACCGCTACCAGACCCTCGGATCTCTGTGATGTCATTCGGAGCAACAGCGTCAAGCCCAGTGACAGCATCAGCGTGCTAATGGCGCAGGTCATGCTTCAAGATCTGCAAAACTGCCTGAGGAAAACCGTAAGGAATTCAACCTCCGTTTGGAAGTGACTTGGGTAAGTTATGCTGTACCCAAGACTTGTTTACACCCTCATCGACCAATGAAAGGGCACTCTCAAGTGGAGAGTATACACTGTAGCAATTGCAAGTTGCCCCTCCAACGGCAGCAGATGGTCACGGACATTTCGTCATGGGTACCTACCAAACTGTCACACATGCGCAGCCATCTATGTACCTTGTGGTTGGAGTCTAGAGATCGTGCAGCACCCCAGTAATAACCCTAGATCCAAGGAAGATCCGGGGAAACGCTAGGTCATGGGGACAGGCATGGAAGTTGGGCCATGTTTCCCGAAGTATAGACTAGCTGCTGCCATCTATGGCTGCGGCAGACGCTAACTACTTGTCAACGGCCAATGTATACCCGTAAGCCCATGGAGTCCTATAGGTGTGCGTGGTAACACCTCTCGCTGTCTAACGTATGCTTTGTAGCTCTGAAAATTAAGCTGCAAATAACTACTAAACTAAATCACTTCGCTTGGGTGTGCCCCGGTGCCCCCAATGTCCAAGAACCGAGGGGAGTCATTCTTCGTTTATAGAGTATTTCTAGGCATGAAGATAAAGATAACGGATGCTTCCTGGATGCTTCCGCCTATCTTCTATTTAATTTGTCTCCAGTCGCTTCTATTGCAACTCTTGGGATTATCATGATATCCGCTGGCCCAAACTATACTTGAACAGGTCATATCCGGATGCGGCCCAAAGATTCATGCCATTTTCATCCTCGGAGAGCTGCATAGATCGTACGGGATGTTCGAACTGATATTCCAACAAATCGCGCCTGTAGGGTTTCGGGATGGTGACGTTGGAACTTGGAGTAAGTGGGGGTCCACCCGATCGGAGAGACCACAGCCGAATACGGCTGTCTTGACCAGCAGCAAAGAGAACTTCTTCTGATGAGTCAACGGCGATGGGCTACACACGTGAGCTCAAAGCTACGACGGTGATAAACCTAACATACCATTTTGATGAAATAAGAGTTCACATTTCCTGTAAGTATCTTGAACGGTGTCCGCGAAGTGAGGAAGCGAAGATCAAAGATCGAAATCTAGAACAATCACCCTGTCAGTGGAGAAGTTCGGCTCGGGAGATACGTACGAGCAGCTTACACTACCATCAATGTTCACTACCAGGAGCTGCGAATCACGTAATAGCCTGAGATTCGTCACGGAGTTGGACGACTGCGTGAATAGACCATCGAGCAGGGCATCCCCTCTGGGTTTCCATAGTCGGTTGTCAAATCTCAGAATGCTCCCATTACGAAGACCTGTATAGATGATTTGCTACAGTTATATGAGATATAATAATGGGGGAAGTTATGTCACCGACCTCTTGCTGTGCTACAGCAAAAACATCACTGCCCGTAGGAAGAGGGTACACTGCAGCACGCTCTGAGATATCATCAATGCAGACAGCCTGTTTATTAGCACCTTGTTCAAAGTGAGTTGAAGCAAAAGTAATTACAGACAGAAGTCACCTAGTATTAGGCGAGACCCTTGAAGATCTGCCGTCCATACGTCACATGCTATCCGACTATCAATTCTGGATATTTCTATCACAGATGTATGGATGCTAGTTTGGGATTAGCATCATGTATGGTATGGAGTGGAGTGCCAAAGGTTCACTCATCCGCAACAGAATCTAACGGGAGATGCAGTATTCTGCAATCTGGACCAAAAGAGGCGGCACTATTCCAATGTTATCTTCAAAAGTTAATATGTCGTCATCGAAAAATATCTACTCACATGCACTTGGAATCGTCGACACAAATAGAAGACACCTGTGAATTGATTAGTCGCAGCACAGTCTAGCTATACAGTTGCTCGTGCCTCAGAGGATAGATGAGATTCAGTCTGCCAATCGTGCGAGGTAAAGATACCTGCTTCCTCATTTTTTCTGTTGTCCACATACGAATAGAACCACCCTAATGAATCCCCTGAAAAACGCCATACGCGACCACTGTGACAAATCGTCTTCATACTCTCGGTTATGCAAATGAATTGTGCGAGATAGAAAGGTGCTGACCTGGAAAGCAGTAATATGGCCTCTGGGAGACACAAATGGAATGTCAGATCGTTCCACCTTGTCAGTCAAGGTGAACTGGGAGCATCGTAGACGACTGGAGGGAACAGGGGTGACAGATCTCACGATGTCAGGGGTGAGGGAACGTACTGTGTAAGCCTGTCCTTTTGAGTCGTACTGAATGTTGAGCGCAAGTGCGCCAATATTTGATGGGGTGCATCTCGAATGCATGACGTCGTATTCTTTTCCCCCTCGCTATATGTGACCTCTTGTTGTGCCTCTGGGTGGGGAAAGCGTGTGCAATCCGCTCGTTCCTTGTAATGGGGAGGTGCAGAAGAGAGTGGAAAATAGCGTTTCCTCTCTTCGTCCCAGTACATACCAGGCAGATTGCGCGGCATGGTACTAGGTAGTGTGGGGTATTCGAGGACAAGTTATGTAATGGATGCATTAGGCAAAGTCCCTTTCGATTATATACACTTTTCAAGTTCTTCGACGACACCTCGAGCCTTATCTACCATCCATTCTTTCTTCCACTCCCCCTCCTTTGTAATTCCACAGTGTACGACCTTTCCTCCAACAATCTTTACCCGCGGAACTGCAGAATATCCGCGGCAAGCGACACAGTATCCGACTCTATCCGAAAAATACCTCGATCGGTTGCAGCGTGGTTGACATTGACCAGCTACCGTCACCACCACAACTGCTCTAAGCGACACAGAATTCCTGTGCACATGTCTCTCCAAACCGTCGAGTTGGATGCTGATATAGCATGTGGCGGTGTCTCTAATCCGGGGATGCCACAATGCAGTGGAGGTGGGGTCAGCCAGCCGATTAGAGTCTCCGCGGAGATGTTCACCATTGAACATCCCGACCAGTCGTCTCAGGTTCGTCATTTATTCATGTTACGCTTGTCTGGTCGTAAGGTGGGAGATAAACTGCGGATGGATCAATATAGCAGTCGAGGTCGTTAGATCTCTTGTGTGTGGTCACGTGCTATCGGCTAGGAAACTAGTCGGGAACAAAACCAAAAATATATTTATTTTCTCCGGAATGTTTTTCCAGTCATGATACAGTCGACTCACTGCGTATCTCTCCCAGCCACACACCATTTCCCTCTCAAGTTCTCTTGAATCCATTGACTGGTCGATGGAGCAGCCATTAACTTCCCAGCTCGACCAGATGACTTCATCTCCAAAGAAGTCTGCCTTATTACAGGCCATTAGGTTACCAAGGAAGCCATCTCTGCCATCACTATTCGGCTCCTCCAGTTCGTTCCGCCAATCGTCCACTTCTTTAGACCTCGTAACATCCAATGACGCTATCAGTAATCCAAATTGCAACGTACTTGCACCTTCGTTATTACTGGATGATGATCCATTTGCTTCGTCAAGTTTGGTGCCGTCTCGCACTCGCTCATTGCTGGATATGGGCTGCCCTCCACTTTCCGAATCTGCGAAGCCTTCTCTAGTCGAGCTCTCGCCTCAAGTTCACGTCCCTCAGGCGAGCTCTACGCGTCCTAAATCATCAGGTCACGGCCGTCCTGCTCATATGAGGCCCGCATTTGTGCCGCGTCCATCATTACCTTCGCTACATTCACTCTCAGAAATGAACGTTGTCGTTCCTAGAAAGGTACATTTATGAATTGCAGATATAAAAAGATCAGCAACCAATCATCATCTACCAGGTCCGAAAAGGAACTGTCGGAGCGCGTTTGCCTCACGAACCTTGGAATTTGGGTCTCAATTCTAAGTTCTGTGGTCATTCTCCAACTGAAGTACAGCATGCATCGACGGTATCGCCATCCCCAATCTCAGAGAATGAAGATGATGATCTGGATCGTTCCAATGATAATTCAGATGAATCTGTGCTGCGTAGTGGATCCGAATCACCTGCCATCGACTGCACTTGCCGCGCCCATGTTGAGGAAATAGTTTCCTCACGTTCATTGTCCTTGCCCACTGATGCCGATGTTGATTCGCTCCCCTCGCTTTCTTATACAACCTCTGAGCTCTCTTCGTCCGCACCCTCACGTGCGCCGTCTCTAGGCACTTCCCCGTGGTCGGAGGTGGCGCAGGACCCAAATAGCCATACAAACAAAAGGGCTGTGGATCAGAAATTTCCATTTGACCCTGACATTAGGCCGCAACTCGAGGAAGTTGAAGAAGACCCACTAAGCTATCATTCAGACTTCGACTATTACACTCAGACGCTCTCAGATTTGTCTGATTTCGAACCAAACGTGCCCGTGTCCCAGCCTCAGCAAGAACCTTTTCAATCTCCGGTCATTGCTCGAATCTCGGACGATTCTGTCAATCAAGAAGCAGACTTGAAGCCCAGAACCTCCGCCGATACGATGCGCAGCGGTCTCAGTGAACTTGCTCGGACAATTGGTCGTCCAACACCCCCGCTCAGGAAGGAGGAGGCATTGCATGGTGGTCATGAGTGGCGTGCACAACGTGGCGCACATGAAAGACACACTAGCGCGGCTGACCATAGACGGCCTGAAGAAGTTATGTACGGTCAAGAGGACAGCAGTTCGAGGTATAATGGTAGACTCAGCAATAAAGCAGGGGGTGAAGGCAACGGAAATTATTGTCCCAGAGACGAAACAGGCCGGCCCTCGTCTCGCGCCGCTCCATGCTACGGTTCATCCTCCGAGAATGAGGATGGCAACACCATTTACTACAGTATTGACGGGAAATCTAACGTGCCATCACGTATCCACTCTCGCACCCAATCCCATCTCTCTAGAACGGGTGGTGGTTCGGATGACGATGTGCCACTCGCCCAGCGGATGCCTACCGCTTTGAAGGCACAGAAGTCAATCAGGCAGCAGCTTCGTGACGAACGGCAGCGGAGGAAGTTGGAACGATCTAAGAGCAGCCACTATGTGCCGCGACCTCCCCTTCCTTCTCCTCCATTGTTACGATCTCCGGTATCTCTTGTTCCAAAAAGTGGCACTCATGAAACTCGCAAGCCTTCTACTTCCGATGCAACTTCGTCTCCACCGAGCTCTGTCAAACAGCAGTCGAGCTCTACTGGGCATTTCCAACTCCCAGTTGAAGATCTGTCACGAAAGCTTTTACATCTCCAGGCGTCCCCCCCTTCTACTCTTGTGGACCGCGATCTTGCTGCACCGAAGAAGCGCATCATTCGTTCGGCCACGACAAGCCCCACTCGAGGACACCGCCAAGACAACACATCTTACGTGCCACTCTCGACCGCGCGGGCTCCTAAGGCCCCACCACAGGATCGGTCATTAAAAGCCGCCCACTCATTCCACCGGCCTGATTGGCAACCGGCAGAGTCGTCACGACCATCGATCGATCTACCGCCTGTCCATAATCTAGGGCGTAGTATGACCGTTAGTACTCGACGACAACCCGAGGATATTCATGGGCGTGTTTCCCTGGATACATTTGGCCATTCTATTCGGGATGGTCGGAGCAACACTCCAACAGGCCATGATCACAACTTGAAATCAGGTCGCATTAGCGAGGATAACAGGAGACCATCTGTTAGCACTTCTCGGCCTTCCGTTGATCGGGAAAACAACACGTCCAATCCCCGTGCGCAGCGTTCTCTCCCCGCACCTGCTGTAGCGTCACCACATCAGCCTGCCACTACTACTAAGGTTCCAGTAGTCCAACAGAGGATCTTTATTGGCGACATGCAGCGGTTCAACACGGTGGAGCTTACGTCTGGGACCAACGCTGGGGACGTTATCAAACTCATGGCCAGCCAAGGGATCCTCGACAGGTCTGGGTCGTGGATGTTGTTTGAATTAGCTCAAGACTATGGCATGGGTAAGTGTCCATTGTTTATATCGCGTACATGGTACTGAGAAAGATATCTACTGTTAGAGCGCCCGATCCGAGATTGGGAAGTGTTGTTAGACGTCTCATCTTCATGGGACAAGGACAAACTTCTGAATGCCTTCGTTATCAAACACACGCCATTTGCGAAATTGCTGAGTCCATCCGTGAGTTTCATTTCCGCGTGTTACCAAGCTGTTACCTGATATTGTTGGATGGTGGCAGGGGATGCCCAGCTACTCACCTACCCATAGAGGCTGGATTGAGTGGGAGAGCAAACGGGGTAAATGGAGTAAACGGTGGATGGAACTCAGAGAACATGGCTTGTGGCTGTCGAAACGGGACACGGTATGACTGCCACGTTTGTCCGACAGCCAATCCCGTTGACCCCGTTTTTTTGACGCAGGGTAAGGATGAAATCTTCCTGTGTTCTGTTTCGAATTACGATGCGTATTCCGTCACTCGGCGATACAAGTCACCAAGGCCCTTCGTGTTTGCCGTCAAATCAACCGACCATCTCTCATTGTTTGAGAACGCCGCGGACTACTTACACATGTTTTCGTGCCTCCCCACCGAGGGCGAGAAGTGGATGGAAGCTATTCTGGTCGCCCGTGTGCGTAGAACATCTTTCTTGGTGTCGGACCTCCGCTTAATCTCCATCTAGTCATATGTGCTCCATCAAGAAAAGAATGTATTATCTACACAGGCAGGCGAAAGCCTTTCACAAGCGAAACCACTTTCCCGGTCTCGAACCAGGAAACAGTCTGTATCAAGCCGTCCCGTCCAACCGTTGATCAGTGTGCTACCTCCATTCAGCGTTTCGTCGACAACCAATGTTGTTTTCGAGCCCGGATCCCTTTTGGCGAAGCGGAACGGGGGTCTGTCTCCATAATGGGTCCCTTCCGACCTTTTTATTTATTTTATGCGTTACGACCCCGTTTACTTCATTCTATCTGTATAATTTCACTGTCACAAGTATATCGGATATTGGATGTACCTACTTATATTATACCGCTACATACATGAACTGGATCTAAAGAAAACAAAGGCCCTAGACCTGTTTGTGCATCCCAAAATTGGAATTGTGTGATTACGAGCCTGAAACTATGGCTTCCATCTGGTGAGAATGGAACTGAGTAGACCGACTTGAGTGACAAGCTCATGTTGATGTCTTTTGTTTCTTCTTCGCTGGCCCATCATCGTCCTTCGCAGTGGATTTCACTTTTGGCTTAGGTTTTGGTTTGGGCTTCGGTTTCTCCTCGTCGTCGACGTCCATGGCATCGTCACCTTTCTTGGGCTTGGGCTTAGGCTTTGCAGCTGCCTTCTTGGGCTTTTCGTCTTCGTCATCACTACCCTGCTCCTTGGCTTTGACCTTCTTCTTTGTGAGCTTCTTGGTCTTGGGACTCTTTGCGAACTCTCGGTCCCCGCTTGCATCGGATGCGGTGACACCACCAGAAGCATCCGAGTCGCTCTCTGTCGGTGACCCTTGATCAGAAGACGACGCTTCAAAGTCCTCGTCTAATAGACACATTCGTGAGATGTACAACAGAAAAACGGACTTGATGTTTCACCTTCTTCACTATCATCGTCCTCACCACCCATTCTGGGTCTTGGTCTTTCGTCCCCACTACTTGCTACACTCTGCATTTCCTCGTCGGAGTCACCCCCAGCAACAGCGAGCATGTCGACGTCAGGTACCATCTCGTTCTTGAATTTAATCTTCTTATCCTTGAGGTAACTCTCGACTGGTTCGTGCTCTTCCTTGTTAATAGATGTAAATGTATACTCTGGTCCACTCTTGGGAATGATTTTGAGATCAAAGGTACGTGCTGCGGTAGCACCCATGCTGGCACCAACACGGGAGAAAACGCATTGGTGGATATCGGAGAGCTCTATAAGCACGGGTTGTTTGGAGACGAAGAATATAGATTTCTCGAGCATGAAGAGGTCTCCCTGGACCGCCTTGAGGTTGGCTTTGATACCTGGATGACCATCACGACTGTAGGGCATAAATCATTAAACCATAATGATAAGAGTAAGACCATGGGTACACACCTTTGGAAGGTGCCGGAGCCAATGATCTTCTTCTTTGAAAGAGCACGGAAGACACCCGACACGACTTCGAATGTAGGATCCTCGTAATGCTTCTTTAATCTGTCGTATTTGGCTATTTCTTCTCTGAAGACTTTGTTTCAAATGATAAATCGGCAAAAAGATGAACTTTGACGCACTCTGGCATGTTAAGCTCGGCTGTCGTCTCTTCTTCTCTGGCAAACTGCATGACAAGGTATTGATACCTCGTCTGACCTTGTCTGATTGGCGTGCTCAAACCAAGCTACATCATCTCATCAGTCCCAAAAACCGGGTGGAATGCACCAAGAGACGTACAATAAACAAGACATGCTGGTCGTCCTTTGGAAGAAGAAACAATCTTGATATACTTGAATAGAGTATCTTGTAATCATATGTCTTTCCGCGCAATCGAAGGTATTCCAAAGACATATCCAAGTCATAACGTCCACGAGGTGTCAATACAAGGACCTCCTCGAAGCTTAAGACAAGATCTCCGGCGACTTGTCCAATTTCAGCCTTCTCCTTGATGGCATCATGGAACGCCTGAGCTGCGCTGACTTCTTCGCCCTCTTCGTCGTCAGACTTTTGTGAACCTGCATCCGAGCCGCGTGCGCGGGTATGGGTACCGGGTACGTAGAAGCGAATTTCCACCATTTCGTCCGGGGCATTTCGTGATGGCTTCTTATTTGCCCCTCCTGAAGCTGTGAGTTCTAGCGAAACCTCTGTTTTGCCAGCAATATTAGAGTTGGCGACCTGATAGAGTGGTAGCTCAAAAGCTGTCTTGTTTGAGACTAGGAAAGCGAGATCCTGGCCTTGTTACGTCGTTAGCCGGACACACGAATGCGTAGGGTACGAGCGTACGGTACCTTGAATATCTGTAACGCCCCAGTTCCAACCCTTGAAGGTAACGTCCTTGACTTCCAGTGCAACGGCGAAATATTGCTTGAGCAAGCTGGCCAGTTTGTCATGATCCTAGGGTATAGTGAATCATGGGCTCTTTCGAAGACACTCCAGACGCCAATTCCCCACCTCTCGCATGAATCCATCGAATATTTCTCTCCGTCTGTCCTTCAGCCCTACTCTAAGTTGGAAGTTCCTCGCGACTCGGAACCACTGGGCCCATTTGATATCGCCTGCAGGCAGAGCAATCACTTTCTCGTTTTCCTCGCCTTTCCATGCCATTCCGCTGTTCGCAATACGGAATTCTGTGTGATGGTTTCAGCGCCGTGTGTCCTGTGCAATGAAACACGACAATGAAAGAAGGCTTACTTCCAACTTCTGATGACAAGCCGTGGTATATCTTGTCGAACTGGGTCGTCGCCATCGTGTTCAGTGGATGGTGGATGGACAGAGCCAAGTTGCGCGTGCAGTGCTCATTTGTAATGCGATTTGACAGACGCGTATCCGAATCTTATCCTCGCTGCTTTGCATTTTCACAAGACCACTGAATTATACACACCCCGGCCATCGTAGATCGCGTGGATCGACCGATGGATTCCACTCAGGAGCGGACGTTTTGCAAATGGTTCATGCCAGCGTTGAATTGTGCTGCTGCTCGCTCGTTAATCCTTCCTTTGTGACACAGGCTAAATACCAAGCTAGAGGCCAAGGGATACCCTCCCATGCGCTCGCTCGTGGAGGACCTTTCGGATGGTGTACGGTTGATCCAGCTTATGGTCGGTCTTCGTTGCTACCAAGTCCTTGATGCTCATGTGCTTTATCTCGCGACAGGAGATCATGGGTGAGCAATTTCCACTCGTCCTATTTCCTCAGCCTTTGATGGATGGACCAAGGGGATACCTCGCTCGGAAGATACAATAAGAATCCAAGAATGCGCGTCCAGAAAGCCGAGAATGTAAACAAGGCCCTCGAATTCATCAGACAACGAGGCATCAAGTTGACCAACATCGGTCCAGAGGGTATGACAAGCAGAAAGACCCATAATCCACTTTCCCTGCTCACCTGGACTGTGTAGATATCATAGACGGAAACCTGAAACTCATACTCGGGATGATATGGACGCTCGTTCTGCGATTCACCATTGCAGACATCAGGTCAGTGAAACCCTTCTTATTAAATATCATCATTACACGCCGAACGAACGAACGACCTCAGCGAGGAGGGCCTCTCTGCTAAGGAAGGTCTACTGCTTTGGTGTCAACGCAAGACGGAACCATACAAGGAAGTCGACGTGCAGAACTTCTCTTCAAGCTGGTCTGACGGACTCGCGCTGTAAGTCCCTGTGTCTATATATCTCCTTCCGTGAATCAGAGTCGGAACATTAGTTGCGCCCTCATTCACTGCCATCGACCGGACCTTCTGGATTACCACAAGCTGAACAAAGTAACTTCATGTCTGTTCCCAGTGTCCTCTATAAATAAGCCTTTTTTCAGTCAGACCAACATGGAAATACGCGACTAGCATTCCAAGTTGCCGCAGATGACCTTGGTATACCCGTACGTGCAACGCCACCTTTGTGTCATTCTGCCTTCTGACATATCTACTGGCAGCAACTGCTCGAAGTCGAAGATTTATGTGACTCGGCCCATCCCGACGAGCGGAGCGTTATGACCTACATCGCGAGTTTTTTCCATGCCTTCTCGACAATGGGTTCGTCCCCCTTTTTCATCTTCGGAATCCGATAAAATGAGATTGTTAATGCAGAACCTTAGATCAAGCAGAGACCGTCTCCCGACGGGTCGAGAAATTCGCAGAGCTCATGCAATCCGTGTGGCTGAGTAAAAATGATTATGAACGACGAGCTCGTAACGTGGGTCTTCATGTCATCACGCATAGTTCCGCGAAGGTATTGAAACGATGGCCAGTTGCTCTATGCCCTCGCAGAGATACAGGATGAGTGGGCTTCAAGCAAATTCACGGGTACATACACCGATGCAAAAGATCAGTCTGCTAGCTTCAACAAGTACAAGCACACAACAAAACGGAGTTGGGTCACAGAGCGGCAAGATGTGACGACGCTATTTGGGAATATTCAGACGAAGCTCCGAACTTATGGTCTCAGGGAGTATATTCCTCCTCTGGGACTGGCACTTTCGGCTAGTGACGCTTCCCAACCATTGAGTACTGTACTCTGACCTTTCCTAGGATATCGATTATGCCTGGAATGAGCTTCTGCACTCTGAAGCGAAACGATCGAGGTGTATCAATGCCCAGATCAGAGAGTGGGTGTTTTCCCTCTTTTCCTTCCCTCGTACTTACCACCCCACAGGATCAAAGAGACACTCCGAAAGGAGTTTGCAGATCTTGCCAACGAATTTTCACAACACCTGCATGCCATCTCGCTCGAACTGTCGAACGTAGGAGGGCCCCTCGAGGTCGGTATATCGTTCTTTATTATAGTTGCATCTTCATTCTGGTTTATGTTCAGGAACAACAAGAGCATGTCCGGGCACTGCAGACCCGACTGCCTGCGATGAGTGATGCCTTGGCCCTAGCCTCGAGAGCAGAGAGTGACTGTATAGCAGCCAATGTAGAGGAGAACGATTATACGGTCTTCACCTGCCAAGATCTCGAGTTCGAACTTGAACTCGTCACACAGAGCTTAGCCAAGAAGATTTCCTTTATCGATAACCAGGTCCCCTTTCTTCTCTTGTGCTCGCGACATGAATAACTGATGAGTGAACAGATCGTTTCGAGGAACATGACGAATCTGACACCAGCACAACTTGAACAGTTCGAAGGCACCTTCCGGTACTTTGCGCGTGACGAGACCAACACGCTTAGCCTGCCCGAGTTTTGTGCTGCACTGGCGAGTCTTGGCATGGTGTACTCGGTGCGTTATGATACATCTGTTACCGTATGTACCAATGACGTCGCTGGTGACACAGGATGAGGATATGGATTATCTGTTCGACCAGCTCGAGCAGGAATATGGCGCGATAACATTCCAGGCATTTATAAACCTGCTGGTAGGTGCATATAATCTTGAGCCGTGTTGTCGACTAACACTTTGCCATAGGTAGATATCACTGAAGATCAGACGTCGCCAGAACAGCTGCAGGAGTCATTCCGCGGGATTGCGAGCGACAAGGTACGTGCTGTGCCATGATGTCTACGTATCGTGTCTCACCGCACTGTTCCAGCTGTTTGTCACGGAGCTCGACCTGCGGCTTGCGCACCTTCCTGCCAGTGCGATTGATTATCTCCGAGAAGTAATGCCATCTAGGACGAATGAAGTTGGGGAGGCCGAGTATGATTATGAGGCATGGCTGGAAGAAGTCTTCGCATAAGTAGATACAGTTATACACTACTCGTACCAGAGGCTCACTTAGTGGAAGTTCAACCAAATGTTACCTATGGGTTCTATGTAGATTGTGCGAACATGATGACAAGCCCAATGACAGTAACTACTACTAGCAATATTTTTAAGCCTCGAAGGTAAATGCAGCGCCGACCTGAACGGATTACATTTGGTCATTTAGGATAAACATGTGCTATAAGTGAGAAGCGAACCTTGTGGGCAGGACCAGCAGGAGCCACTTCGTTCAGCCGTTGGGTGTCAAGAGCAAGACCGAAGGAAGCCTTGACACCAGGACGGAGGGTTTGCGTGTATCCTGTGTAAAGTATCAGCTTTTACTCCACCAGACAGTGCGAAAAAGCAGACCGAGAGCTAAAACGCCAGCATTGTTAATCTTGGCTTTGACAAAGGCGGCGGAGTCGAGGTAGCTGTCAAACAATGTTAAGGTACGAAATTGATATGCAAGATGACAACGTACGCCTTGGTGCCAACTTCGAGAGAGACGCCCGAGGTAGTCGATTTGGTGTCGTAAACTGCTTTGGCGCCGGCTTCGACGTCGGGGCTAACGCGGTGGTAGTAGCTGGCGGCGAAGGTGCTTAGGTTGTTGAGACCGTGGACGGTAACGGCGTATTCTGGGGCGTTGTAGCCAATGGCAGCGGCATAACGAGAGACCTTGCCCTCGGTGACGTTGTAAGCACCCTCGACACCAAAAAGGAAGCCATCACGACCGAAGACGGTGTCAGCAGTGAAGGTGGGACCCTTTTGGGAATCAAAGGAGGTCAGTGACACGGGTCTGAATACGAGAAGGAACAGTTACCTTGAACACGTCGAGGGCACCGCGGGTGTGGACACCGGACTGCTTGTAGATGACGTTGAAGAGGGCAGATTTGTTGCCAGTGTCGGGTACCAACGAGGTAGTGAAGTCGAGTTTCAAACCCTTTGCGAGGTAGTTCTCGAGTTCAAGGTGAGACTTGAGCACGTTGGCAGTCGTCCAGGTTTCGGTGAAGACGAGGCCATTTTTGGGGTCGGAGTACTTTCCTTCGATGTCACCGGAGATAGCCTGCGACTTGGAGTCACGTAGACCAGCGACCTTAAAGGCAACGTTGGAGGGTGTTTTTGTCTTTACTTCCAGGGAAGTTCCGAAGATGGGATAGTCCTTGGACAACAAATCATTGGAAGATTTTCCAAGGTCCTAGCAATGCAAAAGTGTTGAATTTGGATGTGTGCGTCGACAGCAAAGACGAATACCTTCCATGAGGGTGGAACTGGCTGGGGCAAAGACATGATGGATTGAAGACGAGGAGAAAAGCGGGAGAATACATTTACGGGCTCATTCGTGGGAAAAGATTACATCACACAGAATAAACATGGCTTACATCAGCGGGTCCACCATGGCCGACAACAAACCTGACAGTCCATCACGGCGTCCCATTTACAAGACGGAGACGACGGGAAGCTATTGGCAGGATGTTTGGGAAGCATGCAAGGTGCGCTTTTGTCTGGAATCAGCTGTATTTCATGCAACCGCAAAGCTAGCGAATATCCATAGTGGATGACTTCGAGCGACTCGGGGAGATTCCTTGTGCAAGACACAGTCTTTTGAATGGGATCGCGAGCGGTGCAGGTGTGGGGGTTATCAGGGCCATCAGCACCAGTATGCTTTCCGTGATACTTGGTAAATAACATCGTCGCTAACGACCTAAGATCCTTGGATAGCTTCGAACTGGGCAGTAGGCACTTTCGTTGTGATCTCACTAGGATCTTGGTAAGTGGCCCTTTTGGTCGCATGCGAAACTCTTCCCGGTTACACGCCATGTAGGACCATTTGTCAGAAAAATCTGGAAGCCGAGCGGCGCAGAGTAGCGATGGTCGTCGAAGAGATGCCAAAGCGATTTCTAAAGAAAAAGGAAACGGGCCCCGATGATCAGCAGTCCTAGTTTCTGAAGTTCAAGCTGTATTCGCCCGAAACTCCTGCGTACGATATGGCGTGTATACTGGGCATGGTATCTACCAAACGATGTCTCTCCAGTTCTCTACGAGCTTTGGATTGTCCTGCTTCACGTTAGCACTATGGCGGCTATCATGAGTCAAACTTTATCTCACCTTGTAAATCTCGCCAAACTGGTAGAATCCTCCACTGAGAACTCGTACCTCGAAATGCTCCCCGCTGGGATGGAGGAGGTTTCGCGCTTCTTCGTAGATCTACGTAGGTTCAAGATCTCACGATCGGCCAATACTACGATAAAAACGCTTACCCTGGCAGCCTTTGGTCCGCTAAGAAAGTATTTGTCAGAACCCATGGCTTTTTATATACATTCATACCGCTGTTGACTCAGCCGACAATGAAAGACGACAGTAGGGACGTCCTTGCTGTCTTTCAGGAGTTGGTCCACCTCGATGAGGAACTTTTCAGAGGGAATGTGACGTGATCCCTTGATGTTTCCGCCCACCCAGTCCTCATCGCGTACATCGACGACCAGGTAGTCTAATACCTTGATCAGGCGCTTGATCGATAACCTGCAATTATTGACATGTACCACACCTTTTCCAGATTTCTTGTCGCTCTGGATGATGGCTGCGAGCTCCTACAGCCCTCTCATGAACCAGAATATGGTTTCACCGGTGAAATAGCTCACATATGAGTGTATGTATTTGACCATGAAGAACGGTTGCTTCAGTGAAAGCGCTCGACATGACGACTTATGTAATTGAGGTGGTCTACGGAGTGCGAAAGGAAGGCACAACATCGTGTGGTTGACAACCTCCCTGCGTCTCTGTTCCAAGTGCATCGGATGGCCATAGATACTACAAAGTAGATTTGTTTTATCGTATCGATGGCCATCCGAAAGGTTTCTCGCACTTTTGGTGCCTTCCCTGAAGCAGCCAGAGGCTTCGCTGTTACGCTTACAAGGCCGGTATAGTCCGTGCTTCATAGGGACCAGACTACCAACCTAGATAGCGGGTGCCCCTGCACATTGGCTGGGACAGGGATAGCAACGGATGGTTATTATATATGCACAAAGAATCGCATTACATTGGATCTGGCGGGCTGTCTACGTGGTCTCCTTCGCCGCAGAAATTAGAATAGAAAACCTACGTCGAAAGAGATAGAGGATTCGCCATGTCGTAGCGAAAATGTGTGTGGTTGTGGAGTAGACCCCGCAAGTCGTATGCGGTACTGCTCATCTCTGAGACGACCAGGCAAACCTGGTGATTGACATAAAGCCGTGTAAGTATTAAGATGGTCTGCAGCGACACACCGTTGGATTGTGGAAGATGCATTCATATGGTTCTACCATAAATCAATGAACATACATTATTACTCCGAGCGACACTGGCGGAAGGAATGAGATGGTATGTGGGGGAATTAAACATACGAGGATATGATACACCGTGGGTGTTGTCTGATCTGCTATCCGACAATGGTATCCTACAGCTACCAGATACAAGTCCATGAGTATATCATGAGAGAATTCTAGAGAACCTGATTAGCCCGCATCCCAACATAGTTTTAACGATGGCTCACCGTAAGATCATAGATCGTCTTTCATGGGTGCGCGCCGCGCAACTGGTCTTCATAAGATGTGGCAAAGGCATTCATATCACCGACGCAAGTAATGTGTTCGTTGTCGAGATGGCGTTTGAGAGCATCGCGTCTGCTAAATTCCTTCCCACAACCTCCGATCATCATTTCCCCCTGCCAGTTGTATGGCTTAGCGTCTTTGGGTAATGGATACTTCCCTGCGTCTTTCAGAGGCACACCATGGCACACCCACTGGGAGGGACGCTCAAGACGCGTATGAGTGCGGATGTGGCGCTTGAGATCGGGAGTGCGATGGTTGCGCTGGATCCATTTGCAGTACGGACAAGCCCAGGGATTGTTCTTCCGGGAAGCGGGGACCGTGCCAGGGGCAGCCTGAACGTTTCGAGAAGGGGGGGACGAGCGGATGCGTTTCGTCGGGTGAGGTGCATCTACCGCGACGCGTTTTTCGGATACAGCGGGGGTACGATGCGTAGGCACCATGATGCGGGTCGATCGGCGTCGCTTGCTGGTATTAAGAGACGAGGAAGGAACATACTCGTCGTCAGTACCATCACCATCGCTTTCTATATCAACTTGAGCGTCCAAGTCATCCCTGAAAGTAGTTGATGCGCGATTGGCAGATGAAGGACGTTGTGATCGCGTAGGACGCAAGGCTGGGGATGCAGGGGGGAGAATAAGGGGGGAATTTTCAGGCTTTGGCAGTAAGGTCGGAGAGGAGGAAGGTCTCATGGACTGATAATACCTCGTCACGAGGGAAATAGAGGTGGGCCGTAGATGTTCATTGTATTCGACGGGAGGGACGTAGGGCGACTCCGTGAGATTTACAAAGTCGTCTGACTGGCTACCGAGGAGTAAGGCCTTTGTTGTAAGCAGTCGGAGACTCCATGACTCACAAAAGCAAAGGAGGGCACGACGGCTGCTCGCAAGCTGGATAGTCAAAATTCAAATTTAGAGTGAGCGATTCGGCTTCCAGCTCTGAATCTGTGCTATGGGCATCGTCACTTGAGTCACGAGAGACGTCGTCGTTGCCGCGATCGTCAACCTGAGAGCCCCCTGTTGACGGAGATGATGTAGAGGCAGATGACAGAGAAGACAAGTAAGGGCTTGGAACGGCAGGAATGCAGAGAGAGCTGGGTTTCTCCTCTGGGCTGAACTGAGCCAGCCAGGCCATATCGTCCTCGTCATCTTGAGCCCGTAGTTTCTCGTACAGCTGTGCCATAGACTGGCGACGATAAACGGTGGTCGGCGACATGGCAGAGTGATAATTCAGAGCCTCCCTCGACCTGGGGGTTATATAGTGTCAGTCAATCTCTTTCTTTCATGTCTTAGCTTTGACCTTGCCGACCGCGTTTTGTTGTTCTGGGTAACTCCGACGCCTGCCCTCGTTATAAGTCACAACTCGAGGCAGCCTTGTTGCAAGTCTTTCCTAAGAAAGAAGCTGTCGTCCCTGGAACTTGGCTCATCGAACAACACTAAAAGGAACATCCCCGCGGCCGCCCAATAGCAGTCGGGGAAAGCAATACAGCGTGACTCCGCAAAGGGGTCATCTCTACAACCATTCTGCGGTCTCTGGTCTGACAATCCATCCGATTGCAATGTGTAGTCCACGAGAATGCCCGATACGGTGCCGCCGGTACTTACTGCTCCATCACAAAGAAACCAAGCCTCGTGGAGGCGGGCGACGCCGATCATGGCACTTGCTCTACCAAATCCAGCAACCTCCTTTGTCTCTCAGTTACATCCAGAAGTACAATCCAGGGGTCGGTCAATGACGCAGCGTAATCAGAACCCTTGACGTATCAGCTACGAAAAAAAATAATCTATCTTCTATCGTATTCGTTTACCGTGCTGTACTGCTGGTCCCCATCTGATGTAATGACATGGTAAGCCACCATGATGCACAGAGACGTATTAGTTACTTACCCGCGTGTCTTCTTCTTAGGCTTGGCCCCGTGAGCGATTTGTTCAACTGGGGCCCCCTGCCTGAACTTTTCCATACACCAAAGGATGTATCTGACAGCAACCAATATAAGACAACAATGCATCACGACGGGGAGCGCGTACCTCCGATCCTTGACAGGCACACTAGCCCCCTTCAGCTCTCGCCCAGACGTTCTCCAGAAGACTTCCCAACTGTCGATGGAAACTTTCTTCTCCGAGTCGCGTCCGATTGCTTTCAAGAAGTCATGTGGAGTAGCAATTTTGCCTGGTCACGGGTTTGAGCGTATGACTTTATTGGAATCAACCGTTGTATACCTCTTGGCTCTGGCAGTGACCGAAGAGCTCCACTATGTACTGCCCTCGTACAGCTCCGCGCGATGCTGTGAGACAAGTGTCGTAGTGAAAACATTTGCTCCAATGGAATTGACTTGGGAAATGAAATATTTGGCGTCTCGCTCACGTGACACAATGTCGAGAAGCTGTTCATGTTCTCCTCTCACAGTATACATTTCATACCCCTATGCTATAGCCATAGACCTCGATGCAAATACCAAGCCATCAAAACATAGGAGCATCCCTCAAGAATAGGTTCTTCTCCTCTTTCTTTACCCATCGCGTAACGGCGTTCGCCGCGTTAATAACCGCAGTCTTGGGCAACCTGGGTGATAAGGCGACATAAAGTTCAAATGGCTGAGTAATCTATGACAGGCATCATCAGCCCCTAATCTCAATGGGATGGCAACAACGAATTTCACCCAACCCATAACAGTTTCTTTATCTGTACGCACACACTGCAACTTGAGAGGCCCAGACTGACCAGACTTTG
Organism: Scleroderma citrinum; assembly: GCA_029372045.1. Lineage (NCBI taxonomy): Eukaryota > Fungi > Basidiomycota > Agaricomycetes > Boletales > Sclerodermataceae > Scleroderma > Scleroderma citrinum. The sequence goes on from JARFMN010000001.1 coordinate 2,073,611, forward strand.
CATGAATAGCATCGTACAAGGTCTGATACATCATGATTATTCTGTGGACGGAGTTGAGAGACGAGGCGCTGCCCTAACGACAAACGACAAACCTTCGTTTTTCATCTTGGGTATCATAAGGGTCTTCGAATATCGGAAATGTAATTTGAACATGAGGCCGTGACTTATACACGAAATGGCGTAGCCCAGGAATACCAAGCTGGGATACAGAATACTGCCCCTTCCCGGAGTTTATAGCATCAGTGATGGCGTTAAGGGTACCTTGGTCATTCAATTTCTGCAGGGAATTGTCAGTGAATGGGAATCGATCAGATAGACATAGATAGACCTGGGCAACGGAATCACACCAGCTTCGCACTGTTTCAAACTCGCCGCCACCACTGATACATAAAAGACATATACTTGTATCAGGAACAATTTGAGATGGTGGATTCGGGGGATGGTCGCCGTCTCTGCTGGAGGATGATGCATCTTCCGAGTTACCCGCCTTATCATCTGGAGGTATTTCCGCCTCATTGTGCTCAGGTTTCCATAAGAAAGATATATACGCGTTTACGAAGGCTGCAGGATTGTACTTTGGTAGACAGACCGGAATCCAAGACGCCGACGCAGGGGAATTATAGATGGACGGTGCATGTGCCGTGTTGACAAGTATATGAATGTCTGAGGATAATAGTTTCAGTACTGGTCGAGACTAGACAGTAAAGTACCGAAACCTGCCGGATGTATCGAGTGCTTCTTCGGTCGTACGAGTGTAACTACTTGCCCGCGTGCGACAAGTATAATATACAATGTATCCTGTAAAGATATGAGATATATCTCCTATATCTTCTGCTCTTTACCTGCCTTCATCTTTGTGATAGGAACTAGGGCTTCGGCCACTCGCGCCCGCAGACTGGGATCCAGTTGCAAGCAGTGCAAGGACGACATAGTCAAGGCGAGGTCCGATTCTAACCTCCCCAATAGAGAGAAGAGGAAAGGCTCTGCGCCTGGATAACAGATTGAAATGCAAACAATCACACGGGATACGATACGGAGATACCATTCAGAAGTCGTCTCAAGTCGAAATTCGTGCGTCGCTCGAATATGCGTTTGAGTTGAGCGGCCGTGACAATGCTGAGGATTTGCAAATGTAGGTACTCTAAATGAGAGCGAGTCTTGTTTGAATGAGTTGGATCCCATGATAGTGGATCAATACACTACTCACGACAGACTCGGGCTCTCCCCAGGTCGACGCACATACATAATACAGCGGAGACCGCAAGAGGAAAGTAATCCTTAGTTCACCAGCGTTTATCGAGCGCAATTTGTCACCGTCATCAATGAACACCGATAGCAACGCTTGAACCAGTCCCATGGTAGATGACAGCGTGTCAGAGTCTCCTTCCTCGCGCCTACTATAGTGATTGCTGTCTACTTCAGGATTGCTTGATGGATTCGAGGAAACGTACCTCGTGAACACTGGCTTCCCGGCATCAGTGAGTACAAAGTAATCCCGTGGCTTCAGTAGATGATCGTTGCATGCTGACATGTTCATTTTGGATCTTGTATTTGCCATTCGTAAGGAGGTGGCCCTTACGTAATCTGCTACTTTATAAACCAGCCCTGTGACAACCAAGAAGCGAGCAAAACATGAGTGGCCAGATCTTCACGGCGACGTCTGCATATTCCCTCGCTTGTGTTGCAGCTATTGGCGTCTTTGCCAATGCCGCTTCCAAAGTTCTTTTACCGCGACGCGCTTCATGGCAAGACAAATTGACGTTCATCTGGCTGGTAAGATAACGACTAGAGGGGAGAAATATGAAGTAGCGCTCTGACACTCGCGATGCCTAGGCATTTGATGCCATGATCCATTTTTCCCTCGAAGGTCCCTTCTTATATCTCTCCATGTTTGGCAGGTCAGTCAATACCAGCTCTGGCCTTTTTGCTGAGATGTGTGAGTTACGTCGCCATCTGTACTCCTTTGCATTTACCTCGAATCAAAGGGAAGGAGTACACCTATGCAGACGCTCGATGGGGAGTTTCAGACCCCGGGGTTGTGTCACTCGAAATCCTGACTGTGCTGGGTGCTGCTCCGCTTTGTTGTTATATCCTGAGACAACTAGTTAAAGGCGACCCTGCCCGTCACTACTGGATCATTGTTTTGTGTACTGCAGAACTCTATGGCGGGTAAGGAACTCGACGAACGTATGTCAGCATGATCCAACAGCGCTGACGTGGTATAGATGGATGACTTTCTGTCCTGAATGGTTGACTGGAAGTCCCAACCTGGACACTTCGAACGCCCTGTACTTATGGGTATACCTTGTGGTATGTGTGCTTATGACGAACAATGGCGGATCTTGCTAACATTGTTCGCCTTGATCTGTCATGGCAGCTCATGAACATGATGTTGGTGGATTCACTGTGGCCTAAAGAAATTTGATACTGATTGATATCACCACCAGATGGGTCGTCGTGCCTCTATGGTTGATGGTTGATTCTTATGGCCATATCGCCGGATCACTCCGCCAAGTCAAGGGCACTAAGGTCAAGAAAAATTAGTAGTATTCTGAAGGGAACGGTTACCCTAGCCAACTATGATGCTTTCTTTCGGTAACATCGAATACCCCTCTCACCACCTACTTTGATCTTTCCAAAGTGGTGTTTACGACTTAGCTGACACCCGTACGTTAGTGTTCTCTTGACAAAGGCTCTAGGTCTTGGTTCGACCCGCGACAGAATACTTGAATCCGTGTAATGTTTTTTCTTTGAAATGATTTTCTGTACTATTTATGCATTACAAATATGGTGATTTGTTCCCGAAAGAAAAACACTTCTAGAAGCTTTGTACATCGACCCCAAAAGTGACCGTTTGACGGGCTGCCGCAGACGAAAGGACAAAGGATTACAACGGTTTGCAAACGGATGCCGGTCGTTTTGTAAATAGGCTAAGGGTTCTGCCGATGCAGGCCGCAATGGATGTTTCAAAAGCCACCCTGGATGTTCAGGGTTGTTCTCGATCGTCTACCACGGTGTCGTATTTGTTGGGGGACTCCGCAACCAGTTTCGTTGTCTCGGGCAGATAGTCATTTCAGCCTCACTTACACCAATAAAAAATCAATGGCTCATATTTCGCAACACAAACACTGTAGATATCAGGTGATCATGTTCTTAGTTTTCAAATGTCAGAGCTCAAGGAAGCAAAATAAGCGCAGTATATTAGACTGGCACTTCAATGTGCCACCCGTCGTTACTTGTGCCAATAATTAGTTAGTTCCAAAGTCTCGTGTATCATGTTTTCCACAACACCACAAGCTATGTTCTTTTTTTTTGTGCTGGCCAAGTGCTGGGGAACTAAAAGGCGTCCAATCGATTGAATTTTTATCATACAAAAACACTTCAGTGGTAATCCTAAATTCATGTATGTACTACCAGGGTATGTTCGACTATACTCCGGGGCCTGTATCCTAGTTGCAAATGAATTCCACCAGACTCAAACTGACTCTGCTCAGATGGTTCCGAAAGGTGTTTGGGGACCATAAAATGTATATCTTAGGATCTGGCCATATGCATCTGGAAACAAAGTGTTACAACCTGCAGGTCCATGAAGATTACCATAGGAACCTGTCCAGGACAGTGTCCGGGAGGTAGGCTATGTATTGCTACTTGGCCACATAGGAACTTAGTGGAAGAGTCATTGAAGTCGGTACTTCGAGTCACTAGCCTTTGCACTTCAAGCCGTCTTGGGGCATCGCATCTCCATCTCCCCTGTTATCCTCCGAGGCTTTCACCAGCAGGTCACTTCACTGCGCATAGGTTGCAGGACCGATCGATGATTCAGCTGCATAGCACTGAACATTCCTTTTGATTGGCCCAGTGTGGCAGAAAACTAGTATCGGATGGACGCACTCCATCTTGTCTATTCACGGGTTCGAAACTTGTGACAGCCACGGTAACAACTGGAGTAAGCATATTGCATGCATCAGCATAAACTCACCTGAGATGGCAGCAGGTACCGTTGAACAAAGGACGTTCGTCATGTACGGACGCGTTGGCAGCAGAAAATTGCTTGCCTAGGATTAAAAAAAGCCTTTGCTGTCGTCAGTGGAGCAAAATAGCCTCTTACCACCAAGACGGAACCAGGTCACCGTTGGCCTAGCCGATGAGACAAAATAAACCAGAGCACTAGGCACGACAAAAAATGATTGATAAAAAAAAAAGTCCGTTGATTGTCCACGTAGGCCAGAGTTCTAATCAAAGCCCTACAAGCTCTATCAAAGAGTAGGGCTACTGTCCAAGGCAGTATAACAAAGTACTTCAGGCTCAGACTGAAGGAGTAATCGAAACAGTGTCCATAATGTCCATATCCATGTCCATGGTCATGAGAAATGTTTTAAGACTGGGTCGAATTGGTGATGGTAAATTGGGGGGAGGCGTTACCAGAATCGCCGAACACTGTTGGCAATGAGCACATGCAAATCGAATGTTGAACAGATTTCACGTACACACGACGATATAGTTGGTTCTGTAAACCAGGTCGGAAGGGACTGTGAATTGAACGAAACCCGCGGTAATTGGGAACGAGGAGGCGAGTGGCCGCTCTTGAAGGAATTGAATATACAACCACAGTCAAGCTATTGGCGACACTTACTGATGTCCAGGTTTTCTGAGTCACTGGTCTGGTAGCCCAAAAGAATAAGGCCAGTAGAGTTCTTGACCTCATCGGGGATATTGTCTGTTCTCCAGGTCACATTTTGCACAGAACCAGCGGGCCAAACAACGCCTGCGGTAGGATAGAAAATAGAGGGACTGAAGGCAAGGAGCTCTTCAGGCTTCACAGGTGCAGCATGCGCGAGGTAAGAGATAGCTAAAACGAAGGCGGAGAACAACGAAAGCAAGGAGTTGAACATCATTAGTGCGTGAAACTCAAAGGTCGTAAGCAATGAGAATCTTTTCGAAGTGGTGAGTGATCGTAGTGGAAAGAGAACGGTGGGCTTCCTGTGGGAGGGAAGAAGGTGAAAATCTTAAGTATATATTATGTTCTGGTGCCAAGACAAAGGCGCATGTGCATTCGTAAGATTGACATACAACTTACGTGGATAAACCCATTATGGGTGTAAAATGAACTTAGTTGCCGAGACAACAATGAATAATGGAAAAACATTTATTCGGATGCCTGAATTTTGTCTGTATAGGTATCAGCAGGACGTCATGAAGCACAATAAGCCTGACTGCATAGTAGCTGTTTCTATGGGGGGAATCGATAGAGCGGGGAGGCGGTGAGCCTGTCTTCGCCTCCCGGACGAACTTCGGAAGGGGTTAAGGCGGGATGAAGGGTTGTTTGGCACACTAATTTGGAAGGTGTCGTGGTTGGGTAATTACGGAACGGCGGGACAGTCTCGAAGCCATGCAATCATTGATGTCCTACTAGTACTTACCTGGCACCTGGAAATCTGCCTTTCGATTCCTTGTTGTGGGCATATTTAAGCGCCCCGCAGGGCCAGTAAAGTTCCAGGGTAAGCAAATAGAAGACACTGTTCCCCCCCACTGCACATGCGAACAACGAAGCATTGAAATGATGATCCTGCAACGCTGGGATTCTGAACACGGCAGCTAAAGGAATTTTCATGACAGATTACAGCAAATACTCCGCCTGTTGATTCTGTGACGCAGCACATGGTGATTATTGGACCACGTGTAAGCAAGTCTTCTGTGAGTTCACATGGTGCAACGACCCTCAGCGACTGCTCGCAAGAGGCTTTCTAGAATTTGTAAAGAAGGAGCGACCCTCTTCCTAGTCCGCCTAGGGAGACTAATAGGATAACATCAAGAAGTTTGGAGTAGGATATCGCGTTTCGATCTGGATCTCAACTTGTAATGTAACTTGAAACTGCATCATGTAGGTTTAGCTATATACCAAGAGATAAGTAGAAACAATCGTTGTTGTTTGCACACACTTACCATCTTGCGGGTGAAGAATGAATCTAATGGTCGACTACGCTAAGATAGCAGGTGGAGAAACGCGTTGGGCAGAGATCACGTGACTGTCGCGAACAGTCAGGGGTGTTTGGGCCACACTTCCAAGCCATCATCCTGCTCAACCAATTCAGACGCATCCGCCTCCCCCGCAGGCAGACTGTGGAAGCTTAGTGGTGCAGTTTGTAGAACGGGGTTCACAAGCTCAAGAATACCCTAAAGCTGTAACGACGACCAAGATCAAGACAGCCACAGCTTATACCGCCCTGCAAGGCTGTCATGAACGACTTGTTGCACGTTTACCGACCAGTGATACTAATCGAACGTCTAACTTGCACGCTGGGTGCCTAAACTTAAATGAGCGGCTCTCCAGAAAACCCCTTCGACGACACTTCGTTTCTGTTGTCGTCTGTGGAAACCATCAAAGATTCGGTGGAGGATTGCTCATCAGTGTCCTTTCATGACCTTCTTGACGCATACAACACATTATCGAATAGGCTTGAATTTCAGCGCCAGTTTCCGATTCTGCAAAATGACGCTGCACATTTCCCAGCATTCGAGTGCATCATCCGTCACAAGGCCGCTCTACTTGAAGCACTACGTCGTGACATCAGCCTTGCACATACAGACTCCATTGATGTGCGCTCTCGCCCATTCGAAGACTTCTTCTCCAATACAACCCTACCGGACAGCAAATTGGATCCGATGCAGCGCGCGCGAAACTCATCGCTATGCAATTATGCACTATGTGCGTTAGCGTCCATATTCAAATATCCTTCCGTATTCTCGTTATTCACTGGTGAGTGTCATGTAATTCGGTCGGGAGATTATTCTGATGAGTGATAGTCGCGGAGCTTGCTGAATTGTTCATGGACGTTGTAAACATTTCTCTTACAAGAACACTTCCTGTCTTCGACAGTGCAAAGATATATTCCTCGTCTTTGGGAATCCTACGCTCTCATTGTCTGCCTTTGGCTGTCGTCATCCCTCATCGAGTTGATTTGGTAACAACTCTGCGTTATTCTTTGCAGGCCCGCGAACAACCGGATACTGCAAGAGATGGTCTTGAGGTATCTTTATTCCTTCAAGCCTTTCTCCTAGTTTACCTCTTCCTAGGTTGTGATACATATATTGGACCATTATACCAAGGACCTTTTCGGAACAATGGCAGAACTGTTGCCATTGGTGCTAGATTATCTGCTTTCCGAGTCGACTGAACTTTGCCTGCTCGCCTCCGGTGCTTTAAGCAGATTGGCAACATTGCTAATCCACGAACCCGAAGGCATTCCCAAACAGGATCGACGAACCGCATCAATACACATTTTTAATTTTCTCTATAGACAAGCCGTTCTTTCCGATGAGCCAGATGGTGAACGGACTTTCGTGCAAGTTGTTCGAGCCGTATTCGGGGCTCAGGTGCAAACATCTCCTGAGGTTGGTCCAACATGGATGGTCTCGGTCCTTGCATCATTGATAGTGCTTTGTGGACCTAAAATCTTCTCTGAGCACCATACTCTGGAGTTTCTCCTTGGTGCTGTGGCAGCCATCTTGGTACACAGGGATGGTGGCGTGCGTGCTCTTCACGCTTGTGTTTGGAGGTGTCTCATTTGGGTCTATGCTCGCCTACTTGCCGACCTTGAGGATCTTGACTTCAGCGTGGTAGACATGGCTTTCCGCGCCGTGAAGCAGGAACTCAGTGGAGGGATGGGTATTATAATCACGAGCATACTCCTGGGTGGACGTGACACTATGTCTACCTCACTTTCCAGAATGGGCACGCGGTTGAACAATGCAATGTCGATCATTCGATGTATGGTGCATGGAGAATGTGCACGCACGAAGAAGGATGGTTTCGCGCTTCTCCGGGCGCTTTCAACCACGAACTCAAGTGTAGGTGACGGAGGTTCGTCCAAAGGGCTCGATGACATACTGCCCGCGATGCTGTTTGATGGCACAGTCGTGCACGCACAGTGGGATAAACTGCCCACCATGATACGAAGGATTCCTCGCTTTACAATTGATGATGTTCCTCCGCTCACCGCGACGGAAGTTAGTTCCCATTTTAAAGCTTTATTCGATAGCTGGCGTCGTTGTATGCCTCAGTCATCGTCCGAGCAACTCGATGTGAGTCTGTCAGACTTTACATTACGCTGTACCTCACGTCGCCCGGAAGCCTACTTTGGTAGACGTGTGGAAATCGTTACTTTATTTGCTGGTACAGACTCTTACTACCCCGCGGGAAGCGTTCAACTACGCTGCTAGGTCTCTTACGCGCTGCTTGTTGTCACCACTTCATGACCCTGACGGACAATCAAACCCGGAATCTCAGAGCGTAAGAGATCAAAACCGGCTCATTGCCATTGAAGATCTCTGGTCTGCGATGAAAGACGTTTCAACTCCTTCATGCTTCACCGAACCAGCACAGCTAATCTTATCTGCTATCATAAAATATGGCTTCAATGTTCTTAACCCCGAAGTTCGGTGCATATGGAATGCGCTGTGCGTGGATCTGATGCTTATCGCCTCAGCTCCTTTCCTGGGTATTGGGCCGATTCTTCCAGAATCACTGACCCTGGTCAAGAAACACCGAGAACTATGGGGGTCGGTTGCCTCTTCTTTGGCCCATGATCCTTCTAATCTTCACTGGGAAATTATCGTCGAGCTTCTTTGCATTCCCGTCCGGTAAGTGCAATTTTATGTCTGGTTGCGTTCGCTTATTGTCGTAGTGCATGGGTGTTGTCGGAGTGGGAGGTGGGGATCTGGGGATCGTTGCTTCAGTTTGCAAAGGCATCGTCGAAAGACTGGTGCGATGTCATTGAGAAAATCGTCGATCAGGTAGGGGGACGGGACACGGAAAAGTGGTACGTGTCGACCAAGCTTCCTATTCGGATACTGAGACAATTGTGCCAGGGAGACCATTGCACAGGCATTCACCATTATCCTGTCAAGTTTCAAGGAGAACGGACAATTTCCGCCAAATATCGTCATGGACACCATCGATGGTGTATTGACCTGTGCTTATGGCCGAGGATCAATTAAGACGGGCTCCTCTGAGCATGTCCGCCTTTTCGTCGCTCTTCGCGACCACATAGTGGCGTCCACACCAGAAGATGTGATCAAGGTGCTTATAAGACTCCGCACCAGTCTTAACCTATGGATCGGGGATGAGATGGAAATTATGGAAGTCGATGACTTTAATTCTGTGGTTAGTCGTCTTGTGTAAAGGATATCGCGCACCGCTTGATGGAGGTCTAGGTGATTCCATTATACTGTGATACGCTCAAAGTCCTTGAAAGGCTCCCTCTGTCTCAAGAGGCTCTACATGACATGGAATCATTTCTCGCTTCTGGCTTTTCACGTATACCGACCCCAGCCGTCGCACCGTTTGCATTTGAAAAGTTTTGGAGGGCGACATATTTTGGTCAAACCCAGTTCTATAACGACATTCCACCTAAGGTTAAGGATTGCTTGACCTGTTTCGTAGCTGCCTTCGGGGGTGACCTCGCTTATGGGCTGTCCGATTCCTCGCAATCTCAATCACAGGATTTATTGGCTCCTCTAATGGGAGTCGACGGAGTCGCTGAGCCCCATGTCAGCATAATTCATGGCTGTCATTCTTTGCCACAAATATCTCATGTGGGCGATTCTCTATGTAGACACAGTCTCGTCAAACGACCATCCTTCTCGAATCATGCGGAGGCACAACGTAATGAACGGTTTGCGGGTGATGCGACAGTTGAGCAGGAAGAAGACATTCCTTCTATTGTGGACACTACGTTTATCTTTCCTTCAAGTGATGACAGACCCGACTTGTCAGCACTTTCCAAGATACACAGACATGCAAGCCAGGACGAACCTTTGAACGAAGAAATCGATGACTGCCAGCAACTACTTTCCGCATCTATTCTCTATGGCTTACCCTACGTTCTGGCGCCTTTAGGGTTGGATGTTCAACGAGGCAAAAGGGCACGAACACCCGAAGGTACTACTACTTCCGCTTTGCAATTGCCAGCATTTACTCACGTTCGTAGACTACAGTCCTAGGAAGCGTGGTCGAAACTCTCTCAAGATACCCACCAACTTTCGTAAAACCAAATCAGAACCTGTCAGCCGTACAAACACTCTCCTGCCCACTATTTCCCGATACTCGGCCCCTGTCCCAAGCAAAGCGATGATATTGGATTGCGTTGAAGTTCCGACACTCCGTAGCATCTTGGAAAGAGAGAGGATGCTGCGTTCGCAGAGAACCCCTGAGCCGGAGGTTAGGTTGTCACCAACGTCCTGTGCGTCGTCTGCAGTGAGGACTGGTTACTTGGATAGCGTGTCTTGTTCGCCGTTACCGCCGTCTGTGTCCTCTGAGGATGATGAAGATCCTTGGCACGATCCTCGCAGGCTCGAAAGAACTTCCTCTGGTACGTCCTTTTGTACTTGCACGGACTGAACCCCATTAGTTATTTGACATTCTCTCTCTGCATAGAGATTGTTGTCGATGAATCGCTAGCTCAAATACATCCAAGCTCCCCACCCAGGAGCCAGGGTGCTACCGTTCCAAGTAAAGCTAATACCCTTTCTGGTTACCATTTTGGGCTGAAATGTGCAGATTCCGATACGTACGATCCTGGAGGAACCTCTCGGCAGATCCGATCGCAAACGGAAGCCCTGTTTCCAGGATCAAATCGTGTGCCGTTGCGCAGATCAAAGAACTCATCCGCCAAACTTGACGTGCTACAGGACGCATATGTCGCAGTGATGGAAGATGCATCCCAGATTTCTGTGACGGACTTGGTAAGGGCGAGGACACTCGTCCATCAGATCAGTGCAGCATTGAACGAGCAAATTGGCAAGAGATTTGGCACGTCCAATTAACCTATGGTATGAGCTACAGAACTTTGACTATGTAATTGGCCCAAATCATTGGAACTATTGTGGAGCATTAACGAGATAGATCTAAGTGCCATTGATGAGGTAACGGATGAGAAAATGGTATACAAATAATAGTTGGATATATGCAGTAAGTTCAGTGTACAGTGCATGCCAATTATGATCCAAAATCGAAAGAAATTATGAAAAGTACGTTTTAAGCAGCGACAGGACCAAAGCGCTGCTGACGGCGTGTAATGATTTCCCTCGATGGGCTTGAGAGAGCCCCATCGCTGGAGGGGTGATGATCGAAGTCGAAGTGGCGCCGAGGAGCAGGGGACGCCAAGTGCCGCGGGGAAACTTGACCGATGTATGGATCGTCGTCCGAGCTTGGTAGCTCGAATTTGGAATTTGAAGCCAGAACAATGGAATCGTCTAGGGTAAAAAAATTAGTTGAGAACAAGTGTACAGATAACGGTGCAGTTACATACCACTTCCCGCTATGACAACGTCATCGAGTGCCTTCAATGAAGAAACCGAGGGTGCAGCAGATTCAGAGAACTCCGCGTCTTCCAAACGTTTCAACCGCTTCACCCTTAACTGTGGGAGGCTATCGCCTTCCAAGTTAGAGAGCCGTGGTAGCGATACCGTGCGATGCAAACAAGGACTTGTCTGCGATGAAATGATGTCTTCAGCACTGGCACGCCTTTGTGACTGCCATTGCCGACGCACATCTGCAAGCGGAGGAACCACGACAGCATCGAAGATGAGTCGTTGCCGTTTGCGTTTCCTGGAGACAACAGGACTCCCTTGTGATGACGACTCGTTGGGACACATAGCAGCATCCCGACGTGCTCGTCTGTTCGCTCCGACAGGAGTGAAGAGGGTAGCTGCCACTGCCAGTTCTTCCTCCGTGTCACTATCCTGGGAAGATGGGAAAGTAATGGATGATCGGATGAACGTCGCAGGTGGTGGTGCCGTACGGCCCCTTTTCTGCACACTATCGTATGGCGAGTCCTCCATCTGTCGTTTGCCGAGGACAGAAGCTGGCAGCCCGTGGTGAATAGGTCCTGGACTTGACTTGGCGAATATTCGCTCCATGACGGATAGGATCGGCCGGGGGGAGATGTTCTCCTTGTCTTGCAATTTGACTCTCTTGCTCGGCGATACGCTTGAGGCGATCCTGGAACATGGCGTTCGCTTGGGAGTGGAAGGTGTGTTGGAGCAAATCGGAAGTGTCTCCGCGGGCGCGCGAAGGACCAGCGATTGGTACGACTCTGGAGTCATAACGGGCTTCTGGGGACGAGGAGGCGTTGTAGCGCGAGACGGTGCTTTGGTAGGAGTAGTACAGAGTGCGACAGGAGGAAGAAGAGACAAAGGTTTGATGCACGACTCCTCTGGACGCATCAGAGGCGTGAACGATGCAGGTCTGAGTCTTCCAATAATAGGCGACGTATCCTCCCCATCTCGGCAATCAGGGTGGACTTCTGTGCATATCGATTCAACGTCAAACTCATCCGGCAGTGTTACCGAGCTGCGCAGGGGCGTTTCGGGCACGTTATCATTCTGAGACACGCATACCGTCGAATCGGATGGTGGTTCAGACAGTTCACTAGAGAAGTCCTCGCTGGCAACATCGCCTTCCAACAGACCAGAGTAGCGAAGGCACAAGCGGATGTCTTCAGGCCAGCCGTTTTCAGGCTCGTCACAGCTCGCAAAGGCAGTCGTCCAGAAATCTGTGAATGCCTCCGTTTTCACCGCCGGAGCATCACCCCGGCCACAAAAGACGGAGTGCAGGAGAGGGGATAGGGTAGTGAGAACGTCCATATTGCCAGGAAGTTCCTTGAGAGACAACAGAGCAGTTTGGTACAAGGGCAAGACGTCGAATGTGTACTCGTCCTCTGAGAAGACGTGGCAGTCGTCCGATACCCACATACTCACACCATCCTGAACTGCTTCAAGAAGTTCTAGGCGTAGGCCAAGGGGACACACGTCGATGATCCGGGTGAGCGTGGCTATCAGCCATGTGGACGGCTTCAAGTTGCGAGGCTCTGGAGGATAGGTGGAGAGTAGCATGTCATTGACAAACTCAAAGATGTTGGATGGGATTTGTTTTGCATCCGCCATATCGCATTGAGTAAGGAGTAGGTCGGCGACGCGTGTGAAGGAAGCGAACACGGGACAAGGCATGCGTGCCACAACCTCTGCGACACGATCCAGGAAGGACAATGAATCCGTACCGCCATCTCCTGCTTTGTCCATGGCATATCGAAGGAAGTCGTCCCATACACCGAAGTCTTCGTTATTGAGTTCCCAAGCATTGGATTTACTGACATTGTCGATGAGCGATGGGAAACCAAGACAGTCAAGTCACTTACTCAAATGGAACGCCGAGAAGCACAACAGCTCCTTCCCATGTGCCCTCTTCATCCCCTTTCCATTTCTCAACAAAACACCGCCATACGAGGCTTTGAGCACCTGCCTCATATGGCATCAGAGCAAGGGTTCGTGCCCTTCGTGCCCAGAACTTGCGCAGCTCGTCGATATCGCAAATAAGCAGAACCTCTGCGCATAGACATGCCCATAGAGTTCTAGCATCCTCAGTATCGTCCAGTTCAGTAAGACACTCTTCATCTTCCATCAAGCCCTCAAGAAGCTTGGCGCCACCAGCATGAAGTAGGTAACTGGGAAAAATGGCCCGCATGATTTCCCAGAGTTCATGGACAACCCTCAACTTGATGGAGGCGTTAGAGCAGTGTAGCTGAGAATGGTTTGGTTGCCGGATAGCACCAACAGGACTCGACAACGGTGAAACTACACCGGGTGGGACAGCGAAATTATAGGTCTGATCGCAGATAATATCAACTAGGAAGCCAGCAGCCCGAGCACCGAAGCCAATGACGCTGTCGTGGTCGCCTGCGTCTGGTGCAATGGTCAGTCAGAGAGCCAAACCAAAGGAAAGGATAGTACACACCTAGCAAGTACGCCACGTTGGCCTTCATGAGTCCTTTCCATATCCCAGTGATCTCGCTCTGTATAAGATTAGCAGAGAGCAGTCGGTGCTCGTAGGGTGACTTACTGGAAGCTCATAAGTCTCTGGCATCCGCAGAGACCCAAGTGCCATCTTCCAGATGTCGATCAACTCATCGAACACCCAATCCCGCGATAGCTCCTCTCGAGTAAGTGAGCGAATGTCGGTAAACTGTGGGCACTCCTCGAATATTGGTCTTACAACATTTGACAGCCCACTGTACTCAGCGGTGAGCAAACCGGGGCTGGAAGAGAAGAGGGAATGTGGCAATAGTTTGTTCTGTGTCCACTCGCCGCCAGGATTCTCGAAGCTGACCATAATCCTTGCAATTTCCATTCCGTCCTCGCAGGCTTGCCCGCCTTTGTGGATCATATTCTTAACGAGTTCGAGAGCTTTCTTTAGGCAATCTTCGTCATCGTATTCGTCGGAAATCAGTGCGGTAACTGTTGAGACACCAACTCCCATTTCAACCACCGATCTGACTAGTTTCCAGAAGTTCTCCCGTGCAAGCTGGGTGTCTTGCTCTTTCATGGACGCATCAGGTCCGCCTTCCTCAGAGTTATGCTTCGACGGTGGTTGCACGTAGGCCCAGGTGATACATCTCCATAACAGACATCCAATGGCCCGGACAGAGCTCTTCTTGTTCCGTATCGCAAGTGTCAGTAGCGCAGAGACGATGCGAGTCAGTCGGATATCTGTACAGAGTTTGGGCCCGAGCAAAACGACGAAAGATGCCAGAACGCTAAGAGCCCACACAGGACCGTGTGCCACGTGGGTAGGATCGACGGTGTTCAAGGTCGTGCGGAGAGTCCGAACGATATAGGGCTCAGGTTTCGCTTTGGTTGGAGTTTTGGTAGGACGTAGGGGAGAAGTGTCTTGTGCTGTCAAGAATGTGGCAACCATATCAGAAACACGGGTTTGCAGAGAGGAAGGGGGTAGAGTGATGTAACCCAAGACGAAGCCTCCAAGAGCATGGCATGCCTGAACTCTCAATGCTACCGTAGGTGCAAGAAGATTCGATAATATCGAAGGAATAAGCTCAGCGAAGACGGGGACGAAAGTGGAAGGCTGATACAATGTCAGGTCGTGGATAGCCTATTGACCTGAAGTCAGTCATCGCATTACGATTTAGGATCTGCTTACCTTGAGGCCATCGCAAGCAGATCCCTTCTTCCCCTCCTTGCCGAGTTCGCCCTCCATTCCACGACGCAAGGCGAAAGCGATTCTATCCCGCGCAGGCAATAAGACCTCCTCAGGTAAGCGTTGGATTTGCAGAAGCCATATTGACAGCGCGCAGGTCTTGCGTGCATTTGGAGTGGGTAGTGTCTCGGCCATGGGAATAGCAAGAACTTGCGTCAGCATGTCACGCAATTGTACCTCTGGAAGAACTCAGTATGCGAACGTTTGGAGATAGAAAATGCTTACCGGTGAACAATTGGTGGACGGCAGGTAGGGTGAAGATGATGCTAAGAAGTCGGAGGACGGCATGTGTTGCCGTACATAGGTCGCGTACAATCTTGACCTGTGCCGCAGACATTCCTTTTTTCTTTTTCTTCTTTGGGCTTTTTCTTGGGGAAGGTAGGAGGGAACGGCTTTCTTCTAAGTCGCGTTCCTCTGTGTACTCGGTGGCAGGAGGGTCGTCGTCCTGTATCATGCTGATATCTGGTTCTAGTAGTGCTCTACCAAGGTCGCGAACAACAGCGTCCACGAACGCCTGTGTGTTTTTACGCAATGGCTGGAACAGAGGCCAGGACGCGTCACCGTCGGTCGAATCTGTCACGGCAGCTCGTATACGAGCGTGCAGGATGGAATAAGCCTCGATGAGATCGCGCAGAGAAGACTCTGGGTTTATTATTTGCGTGACTGGCCATGTGAGGTATGTCAAGTTAGCCAAAGGGTCCTCTGGTTCTGGTGTGATCTGCCTGGTGTCCTCGTAGGGAACTGGGAGGAAAGTCTGCGAGTTCTTCTTCAAGATGGACCTGGCTGGATGTTCCAGATGTTTTGGAAGTGGGACTGTGCCTTTGGGACTGTTAGTAATGACGAAGTACTGATTCTGCTGTGACCAGGCGACCCGCGAGCCAGGTAGCCTGAGGTCGCGGTCGCGGTGAGATGTGCTTGGAGGAGTGGGCAAGCTCATGACGATGACAGCTTACTTCGACTACGACGACGACGACAAGCAAAGACGTTCAGCGTCGTCGTTGTCGGTGGTTAACCAAAATCCACTCGCTTACATTAAATTTAAAGCACCAAATAATTAAACGCGTCGATTTACGCGTAGTTTATGTTTGTTTGCTCATGGGAAGTCACGTGACCGTGTCGCGTGATCACATCACCTGACCGTCTTGGTGGAGAACAAGAATGTGTAATCAGGTCAGCCCCAAGGGGATCATAGCGACAGACAAAGGAATAGAAAGTGATATAGGCAGAATCCAGAACTAAATGTGTGGACTGATGATAGCCCTTCTTGTCGATCAGGCCAGGCGTGAATCCAGCGGACCACCGCAATTCCGACGGAATCGACCGAGGAATACGGTGTTGCACATATGGACCCAGCCCAGCCGATTCATAGAACCCAACCACAGCCTGACCATGAGGATGAAACATGGGCGCCTAACGAAGTATGAATGCCCCTGATAGAACAAGAAGTGGGCTGTATGTGGTCATTTCATATGACCTAGACCGAGAGAGACGGCCATGAACCACACCATGATTGCATGTGGACGCTCCAAGTATGGTGTGTCATGGTCTGTGATTAGTCAGTAATGCTATCGTACCACCCCCCGCTTGCACTGTAAACCAAACAGACCGTAATCCACCATACCCAATATGATGGAACCCTTGTAGAGAATGAGAGAAACGCTCAACGGAAAAACTCGGAAGACTATGATTGTGGCAGAGATAGCGCAGTAGTCGAGACAGTGCGAAAGCACTGTGAAAGCTGTGCAAATGGTTCCGGCCGGCCGTGTGGAATGAAGTCACGGAACTTGTCTGCGCATTACATAGCCGGATGACAGGAGACCCTTGAAGGGTACAAATACACCACAGTCAGGCTAGCCAGATTGGCAGGAGTCGACATTCCACTGACCTCCCACCAAGACATCTGTTCTACACACTCACGACCTCTCACGTACCCCAACCCAGCTATGATGTTCTCCAAGTCCTTCATGACCCCACTCTTCGCCCTTATGTCCTTCCTGACATTGGTGATGGCCATGCCACTCCAGAAACGAGACGTGTACGTGCCTCCAATTCTCGAACCCAATGCACAGACGGTCTGGACCGTGGGTCAGTACTACAATGTCACTTGGTGAGTCCTTGGAATCCAGCCGATCAACGACGATCGTTATATATCCTACTCCCAGGAACACAACCAACCCTCCTGCCCAAATCACCAACTCGGTGGGACAGATCTATTTGGTCGTAAACGGACTGATCGATTTCAGTAATTCTTTTTTTCGCTCTGCAAATGTTCCTCTCTCAAGCGTGTTGACTAGATTATACATTGGCCGCCAATTTCAGTATCCTCCTTGGCTCTGTGCAAGTCCAAGCACCAAATGTGCCGACTGGCCAGTATGCCATCGTCTGTGAGTCCCTTCTTTATATTTTCCTTCCTCATGTGTTGACACCGAGCTCAGTGTTTGGTGATTCTGGCAATGACAGCCAAAACTTCACTATCACACAACAGTAAACTACCTTACGAACAGTGAACGACATCATGATCCGCTATCAGTAGCGGAGGTTGTCGGCGTTCTCACAGACAGTTGCATATCTCCACTTCGAACTTTTAGTAATGGACTCAATTTCGCGGATTCGCATACTAGCTGTACACGTGGTACTTCTAGTGGACGGACTACTTACCGTACCTTTCGCTTAATCAAGGACTTGTACAATGCCAAGCTGACAATGTATCACCACATTTACTTGTTACAACACGAGGACTGTTTGGTTTCTTAGTACTTACTGATTTGCAAGAGAGCTTGTACCATGCATGGAATTTGTGTACGCGAATCAACGTATCTCCGAAAACGAGTTCAGCCAAGCAATGTTTCTCCTAGTACTAATCAAGAAGTTGACAAGCCATAACGGAGGATGCATTCTAGGATTTGACGGCCGAAATAGGATAAGAGTGTCTTTAGTATGCTGTAAGACATCGCTTAGATGCTCAGAGGCCAACGGGAGAGGAGCTGTTGAACAGCCGTTTCGCTTGGATGTACGGCCCCCGCCTCCGATGGTGGTTATGCAGAGCTAGACTTGTCAGTCGCAAAAAAAAGTACCTTCCGGTATTTATTCCCACAGATGAGAAAGTTACAGTCAAATCAATCGTGTCAATAAAGGAGCACTGCTCAATCACGACTTACTGCACACTTCACATATCCGATAGTGCCATCGACATTGCATCTACCACTATAACAGGAGCTAATAGGCCTCGAAGGAAAGCATCTGTCGCCGCTGCAATGCATTTCTGGTAGAAATATCATTGTCAAGATGTCTACGCGAACAACTTGCAACATATAGCTCTTCTGCAGGATTGTCTGGATTTCTTTGGTGGATTACATAGCGGTCGTCTTCTTTCCTGCTGGGAATAGCAGCGACTGCACCGACGAGAGACGCGACAGTCGGAGAAAGCCAAGTGAGGTGCACAGAAACTCAGCTTGTCCGAGTAGTACTTCCGAAGGAAAAGTCTGAGCCAATGGTGCATCGAATACACTGTTTGATATCTTTCATGCATCCCACGCTCGGTGTTCGTGCCAAGACAACTTGCACATTTAAGTTCAACTGTACGTACTTACACCAAGAAGGGTACAGGGAAGAGGTCAGAAGACCGTATACCACTAGAATCTGCAAATGGCCTGACAGCAAGGGGGTAACTGCGGAAGCGAGTACGGCGTGCGCTGCCAGTCTGATAAATAGTCAAGCGAAACGGCTGTTCAATAGCTCTTTGCAATTGAGTGAGCTCTCCGATTGGCCTCTGAGCATCTAAATGATGTCTTACAGCATACCAAACGACACTTGTCCCATTTCGGCGGTCAAATCCTAGGATGCATCCTCGGTTATGGCTTATCAGTTTCCTGATAGGCTGAGGCCTTGAGGGAATTTTTCGGTGGCCGAAGGCGCGGTGAAACTTGCAATCAGCGCCGACAACAAAGGCACTTCCGAAGGGCTCGTGACAGACACGGGGATATGTTCATTCAGAGATAACGATTCATGTCGTTATGAGGGTACTAGTGCGTCGCAAACCAAGTCAGAAGTCTCCTTAGGCAAATCTAATGATGTGACTTTACCCTCGTATGTACTGGTACGAAGCCCATGATTTCCGATGCCATCATTTGAATTTTAAGTTCAGCGACTGTCGAGCTCTTCCTCGTGAGAGAGGGAACGGCTCCCTTCCTTCGGGGAGACAAGGCGGGCCATCAACAAAAGCATCGAATTACGCTATGCGCTTGCTGAGATTTTCAATATTCAGGAAGCACGCTGATTGGACGGAGACAAGACTTACGACAAAGTTAACCTTTAAAAGGATTCCACCGGCTGAAGTATCAGATGAAGTTACTTGAGCAATCCCATCTAGGAGTCTTTCGAAAATTCATCGCACCGCTGGCCACTGCAATCAGGAAACTTTCAAAGTATCTAATTAGCACCTTCAATGCACACTGCATTGGACCCTTGTGTGTACTCCAAGCACTCTCCCATCAATTTCTACAGCACTTGGTTCCATCAAATGGGTCTATACATCCCTGCACAAGCATTTTATGCCATTTGGTATTGCGTGGTAATTTAGCTTACTGGTGTCATATTTTTGACATGACCAGCAGCTTGACTCTCTTCCCTGACGCGTTCGCCTGACTCACTCGATGTGTGTCGCTGTCGTATCTCACCTCCGAGGTTCTGCAGTCGTGATCGAGAGAATGTATGCACAGCATAGGGAGACACGCCAGAGATCTTCGTGCAATGGCGTTTGGGTGAATTATCGCATGATACGGTACATGTCAAGCACTGGACACCTTTCGGACACTTGTACCGAGTCCACTAGAACAAGTTGTCAAGGACTTCGCAGAAGAAGGATCAGAGTTGCTACGATGGGTCACACTACGATATCTTGTTATTGACGATACTTTCCCTTCCACCTTTTTATCTCCGTCGCTCGAATTGCAGGACATCTGACCATCTCACTCGTTCTCTAGCAGATCTGCTTGGGCCTGCAAGCCCATTACATATACTCATTGACCGTCTGTGGCCATCTCTACAGCCCTATCACCCTCGAGTTGCTGCTTTGATCTACTCACGCTGTCTAAGCATATACATTTCTCACACGTCATAACCCAGTGGAAGAATTACTGAAACAAGTGTATTAATATAGCACACGGTCATTCATCAAGACCTTACGAGGCATGCTGCTGTTGTCGCACTGGTTGCAGCACAGGCTCCGCCACAACAAACTCCAGGGTTGTTGAAGCTGCATGGGAAGCCTCTCGGATTACAAACCTAGGAGTGACATTACTGTCAAGGGAAGTCCAGGGCCGATACGGTGGTGACCAAGACTGCCTTGGGGGAATCCTGGGATGGTCACACTCGTCCGTACACATTCCCTGCTGCAGCAGAGTTGGGAGTAGTCAGCGAAGCACAGTTGGCCAGGCTTGATGCATGGAAGGCGGACGAGGGCGTCGGTGTTTGAGCTGACAGCAACGGCCACTATGATAGTTATGGGAGTCATGAGAGGGACGGTGACAAGAGAAAGGCGAGTCAGGCGCATGGTAGGGACAAATTTCTCGAGGAGTGCGTTCAAATGGGACTCAAGTTGGTGCGCATGATAGGCTCCCAACCTGCACCCCCTTTATACCTAGATTCATTCTGGGTATTACCCACAGTCACCTCTTGTGCTTTGGTTAGGAGTTTCCATGTAGCCAAAGGTTGTGAGGGTTATGGCCAACACCATCCCTCACACTTCCCACAACAGGATCTCTCGTAGCATACTATATTCTTTTATTCCTTTTTATTATCGGACACTTTACTGCAGATACCGTACCGATGTATTCAAGTAAACGCTACGTACCGATACTTAGATTAAAAACTACATAGTTGCTTACCTAAGCGTGCGGTATGCCGCACGTAGCGTTGTATCGGTCTCCTTGTAGTTTCAACGCCAGTACTCGGGCTTGGAAGATCCTCTTACTCTGATCTCTCTCTTTCGGTAACTCGGTCACGCCCGACATTCCGCCTTGCCCGTCACAAAGGTGGAAATGCACCATACACTGTGGATAAGGTTGGCATTGAAGTTCCCAACTTTGAATAGTCTAAGAAGTCGCATGGACTAGTTTTCTCTTGCCAATACTATTGGTTGCGTGAGAAGATGTACTGAGCATGCTATCCTACAAACAATTCATCATGTTTCACTGACGTATTGCCAGTTGTATACACTAAAAATGGTAGATGCTTAAGTTACCCGATATCTGGGGCACTTCCTTAGCAGAATTATGGGATGGTGGGTTGAATCATGGTCTTCGGAAAAGGCTGTCAACACGTCCTGGCAGGAGGGTGCAAGTGATGTCATTACCATGAGCATTGGTAGATGCATGTAGTACCTCTCTAGCTCAAGGACACATTTCGTGTCGTGACCTCGCTCTGCACACCGCATTTAGTTCCAGCCGCAAAAGAACATGGAAATATCAGCAGAAACCACTGGCTAATCAGTTGAGACAAACTCGGCCACTTCCTTTATTCTGAGGGGTTGTGGCATTGTTACTATCAAACCGGAGCTAGGTTCATTCAGCCCCTACACAGTCACTCACTTGAAAATGCGTCGTATCAACGCATTTGCATTAGGAGAATTGTCCGGTGTGTGCAAGTATGCCCCGCTACAGCGCGGTAGTTGAATTGGCATATGACTGGGAGCACACGTGCAATTTGTCCATTCTTTCGAACCTTGCACGAAGTTTCTGAGAGCAGCACTGATTGTGAGGGTAAAGAACAGTGAGGAGAGAAAGTAGGATGAACGTGGATGAACGTGATGATGGGGATGTGTTGATTCACTTTAGCTGGACGCCAGTGTTAAGCGAAATGATACTGGTGAATGATACCCACAGGAAAGCTCGTCCGCTTAAACCTTAAGGCCTGAACTAATGGCAAGGGCACAAGGATAACGTGTGTTTTCCAGTTGAAACGCTTTGGCGCACTGGCATGTCATCGATGTATTAATACGTGCGATGAGACGGAACGCCACCTTAATCATCCCCCCATGGCACCTGGAGCACACTGGGTGAATAATGTCCAACGAAATACTCCATCGTGCGATTGGCGATGGGGACCAGGTGTATGATGAAAATAAGTCTCTCAAGGAACACGTTCATATAGGAACCAAGTCCACAGGAAGGATAGTGTCCGTGGCAGGTCGCCAACTCGTATCCACTTTATACCTTTTAATTCCGGGTCATCCACAAAGTGACCTCTTGCGCTTTAGTTAGGGGTCTCCATGTAGTAGCCAAACGTGCAAATATATGCGGATGAAGTTGATACTTGAGTTTCAAGGTTCGAGTAGTCTGAGAAGTTGCATCGACTATTTCTCTGAGTGTTGACAATATCACTGGTCTCATGACAAGATACACCGATCATGGCGTCCTACAAATGCAGACACGATCAGGCTTGGTTTTATTGCGTTTTACTGACCTATCACCAGTTGTATACGCTGAAAATGGGGGGGGTTAAACTTCCCGATATTCGAGGTACTTCTCTAGCAAACTTTCAGAATGGTGGGCCAGAAAATGATCTTCGGAAATGACTGTTAACGCATCCTGGCAGGAGGGTGCAAGTGATGTCACTTCTATATGTGGTACTTCTCTAGGCCAAATACACACTTCGTGTCACAGCTGCATTTGGTTCCAGTCGCAAAGAAGCATCGAAATGTCAGCAGAAACCACTGGCTAATCAGTTGAGACAAACCCGACCGCCTCCGGATTATGGCATTTTTTACTACCAAACCGAGGCTATGTTAATTCAGCCCTCAGATACTCGTTCACTTTGCGACGCACCACATCAGGAAGATCATTTGGAGTGTGCAAATATGTCCCACTACAGCAGAAGACCTGGTAGCTGAATTGGCACATAGCTCCTGGGAAAGCACACAAGCAATCGAGTCACTTGTTCCGAAAATCCCTGAGAGCAGCACTTAATACGGTGGTGATGAAAGGCGTGTGCACTGCGAAGAGATAAGGTGGACGAGTGAAGATAGGAGCGGCCGTGGCTGTGCAAAATATCCCTGCACCTCCATCACAGACAAAACAAAACTGAATGCCCCGACGTCCACGTCCAGCGAACCGAGTACCGCCCAAGCACAATGCACCAGCAGCAGCGGTATCGCGTGCTCAGGTAGCGTCTCATTCCGGGATTTCACTCAGCAACCCTCACCGCGCAAAACAAGCGCGTCCGCGAGCCATCGACTTTTTATCGGAATCGGGGTCGGACGTGGACGAAGAAGCCTCTAGAAGTGGAAGCGAAGAGGGAGATTTGGTTGAGCGTGGTGTCTCTGGGAGTGAGGAGGAGCACTGTTCGAGCGATGTGAGGGGTGGTATGTCGTCAGCGGATTCTGATGGCGCCAGTGAGAGTAGTCGTTCCGAGGAAGAAGACGACGACGGCGATGCCGACGCGCCCTGGATATCCCAATGGGTGGACGACGAGACACCGGACGAGGACCTTGCTCAAGAAGACGACTCAGAAGGGACGGACGAAGATGGGGAAGATGTACAGGTGGTAAGCCGTGCTCCATGTATGCACCCTTCAACTATTCTAACGCTACGATACTACAAGCGTTCCCTCAAGAACAGTGAGCCGCCATCTCCTGGCCATTTTGTGCTGCGTATTGACGATTTATCAGACCTATCCACATTACCCCTAGGAGTCCTGCGAAAAGCCCAGCAGTCCCTGGCCCAAGCCGAACCACTCAGCGACTCTGACATATCTGGCTCTGAAAGCGAGCCAAGTGACGACGACAACGAACCCCGGACAAGTCTTGCACACGATAAGGAAAAAGGAAAGCCAAAAGAACTTCCAAAACGACCACACAAACATGCGTACGTGATACCGTCCCCTTCCATCCGCCAAGCTGACTGAATCATGCCCCGCACACACAGGCCCACAGAGATATCCTCCAAGCGACCTATTACCCGGCGCAGAACAGTCGTCGAGGACTCCACGCCTGTAAGACCCATCCCTATCCCACACGCGTTATCTCTAACTAACGATATCTATCTCCTTTGACGGCCTGGGATCCACCTCAGAAACCGAGAGACCCCCGTTTCATGCACGTCTCCGGCGCATTCGCACCGGATAAATTCCGCCAGCAATACGGCAGCCTCCTCTCCGATCTACACACGAACGAGCTGACAACGCTACGAGAGAACTACAAGCGCGCACGCAAGGTGCTCACCCATAATACGCCTCGTGACGGCGACGTGCGCGCCGCACGCGAGGCCGAAGTTAAGCGGCTTGAGCTTGCCGTAAAGCGGGCCGAGAGCGCCGTCAATCGGGACACGAGGGAAAAGGTAGAGGCCGATGCACTCCGGAAAGTGACGCTGGCGGAAAAGGAGAAGAGGAAGCAGGGTAAGGGGGCGTGGTTCATGAAACGATGTGCGTCTTTCGTCTTGTTTTGCTTTCCGGGGCTTGCCATTGTATTCATGATTCATTCATTCATTCATTCATGTCACGCACCGTGCCTGGCGATAAAATAACTCCACAGCTGAGAAGAGAGATCTGCTGAACAAGGCGCGGTACGACGCTATCGCAGCCTCGGGTGGCAACCAGGCTGTCAAAAAGGCTATTGAAAAGAAACAAAGAAAGATCAGCCAGAAGGAGAAGAAGTCTAGACCGTTTTCTTCTAGTGGGGGCGCAATTACCGGCAGTCATCAGGGCGCTGGTGGCAGCAGCACCAGCCGCACGCAGGATGTTGGACGTAAACGTAGAGCAGGGTCGGGGGACAGCATGAACAGGGGTGCAAAGCGGAGGAAGGTGGCATGATGGCGACATCGGCTGCACAAGTTGTGCAAACGTGTGTATTCGCGCGCTCGTTGGAGTACTCAATCTAATGGGGGTCTGGGCCGTCCTAGTCTCCAGCGGATCGGAGACTCGTGTATTGATGGCGGCATCGACTCCACAATGGCGCAACGTGTTGCACTAATGCCACTCCTTGGAGTTATCCTATAGCAAACTAGTGTGGGCCTGGCCTCCAACAAATATCGAAAGAGTATGTTTGCAACGCCTTTGTGACAGAACTCAATCCCACACGTGCACGTGTGACAAATCTAAACCCATTATTGATCAAGCTGGACCCATCATGGAAAACATTATCCATTGATTTGTATCGTAACTTTGTTTAGTGTTTTGACTGCTTCATTGCCCCTCTCTCCTTCGGGGAAAAAAAGAAAACAGAGTGAGTAAAAAGAGAAACTGCACCCGGGTGTGCGAGGGAACTGCCTTAAATCATGTCTCAAGATGGGTAATGATGGGCCAGGGGTATGTTGTAGATGGGAAAAGGGGAGAACGTCGACGGGAATGGATCTATCAAGAAACGAACTAAGACGTGGAAGAAGGTGCATCTGACAGGACATCCTCCTGTTCGTAAAGTGGCAAATAGACACCGAGATGGATATGCGCCAGTCGTGCCAGTCGCTCTGCGAGCGAGCGAACCTCATCAGCGAGGGGTTCCATGCCAGAAGCGAGCCCAGCAGGGCACGGAGGTGATGATGTGGACAATGATCCAAGTGTCCGGATCGACCCCAGTGAGGCATCGCTTGGAGGGAACGTGAATGCAAGGACCTGGCTGAACACCGCATCGCGAACCCTATTCTTGAGCATCGTGCTCAGTGGCGAGTTCGGCCGGATATGCGTATCCGACCACCCCTCGGCAAGCTTGAGGAGACGCTCATCGGGAACATGTGTGGGAAGTGCAGACGGGTTGATGTCGGTGCTCGTCCGTGCCTCCTTGGCACGCAGTGCAACTTGCAGGACGATATCCTGCTTGAGCTTGCACCACTTGTCCCGGTCAACTGCCGAGTCCGAGCCGTCCAAGTTGCCGTACTTGAAGCAGTGTCCGAGATGCGACGAAGATATATCACGGATCTCTTTTTTCAGCCTGAGCAGCTCTGCATGGTTCACGCGTGATTGGTCCCGGGGTGCCGATGAGTCACCGGAGTCGGAAAAAACGAGTTGGCGATAAAGGAGTAGGAACATGTACATTGCTGCCGTGTCGGCTGCGTCTGCTGCAAGAACTAATAGGCGTGCGCTGTCAAGGTATGTTGTTTCGGGGTATAATGGCAGCGGACACATGGATGATGGAGCGGCAACGGCCGATCCGGAAGAACATGCTGGAGCTGGTGATGGGGCTGGGGAGGGCGGGTCGAAAACGAGGTCGGCAAGGCCTTTGAGCGCACTTATGTAAGTCTTTTGGGACTGTGATAGGTGGCGATAATCGAAGGAGCCGGAAGAAAAAGATGGATGGGAGAGAATGGGAGAAGTAAGGAGACAGTGATGGGATGACATTATCCATTTCCGCGTGATCTCGAGGGATGAGCTGGGTCCTTTGCGGCCTTTGAAAGCCTTGAGTTCGTATTGCCCGGAGCTATCAATAAGGAAGGGGCGGAGGGTTTGCAACTGATGGTTAGCAATATCCTGATTTCAAAAGGGTCGTCAGACATCATTTGATGGAACCAGGGGAGAAAAAAACTACCGACCAGTTTCATCAGCTCGAGGATGTCGAGGCACATGCGCACTGCTTTAACAGCATCCGCCTTAGATCCGCCACCCCCCGGAGCACACGTCTTGGCAACTTCGACCATCGCATCGACTGCGCGGTCGCGCATGGGGGCGCAATGGCTCTTGAGTGTTTGACCGATCACGATGAAGAGACCAGAGGGGTCGAACAGATCATGCTGCAGCTCTTGTTGGATAAGGTCCGGGTCAAAGACAGACCGTAGATGTGCGGCCTGTGCAGCGTGCCGTTCGATTTGGGCTTGGAAGGTGGATGGGTTGGCGTATGCGTCTGAGATGCTGGTCAACGGTTGAATGACAAACAAAAGGACTTCGAGGAACTCGGTCAGCAGAGGACGGAGGCGAGAAGGCATTCGCAGGGTGAGAATGCGGCGGGAAGCAGAGTATGTAAGGATGGGGTTCTGGGCGGGAATGGCAACGCGACGACAGACGCAAAGGGGGTCGCAGGGTCGCCACTGTATGTCGAAGGAGACGCAGGTGCAGCCCGTTTCGAGTTCCTGGGCAACTGCGCGCCAGTATCTGTCTGAGAGCTCACGTTTTCGTCTGCCTGAGGTGGGGCGGAACTGGAGGCCGGCGTCGAACAAGAGATCATGGCCTGAGGCAGGTTATCAGTCACGGTTGAGACAAAGACGGGGGACGACATACGGAGCTGTGGGTTGCGGAGAATGGCAGCCAGGTCGAGCTCCTTGAGCGTCTGACGGTTGATTAACGGGTGGAGGGATGGTATATGGGGAGAGGAGAGATCGATGTTGGGGAAGGCGGGATATTGGATGGGGGAATCAGATGGGGGGAGCTGGCTGTCGATTTTGAGGACAGATGGCTGTGGCGTCGGGAGGGGGACGACCTCGCGGCTGTCGGGTCGTCTGCGTGACCGACGCGTGGGGCTGCGAGGAGAGGGATGCCTGTCAGACACCCGAAGGTGGGTCTTTGGGGGCGCAGTGTCGACCCGGGGGCGTTTAGAGGAGCGGAGGGAGGGATCGTCGTCGGGGGACAAGGGCGAGGAGGGGGCCGAGTCGGTTGGGGACGATGAGTCGGATGGCCATACGGCACGGGCGGTGTTGGTGGAGAGCCAGGGACTGGAGGGGGGCTGACGGGGGATGCCCTCTACGAGGATGTCGTCGGTGGCAGCGGGGGTGTCTGAGGTGGGTTCCTCGTCCGCATCTGCCTTTCGTTTTCTGCAGTTGGACACGGGTGGGAGTGGATGACCGAGGTCGCCCATGGGGGGAGAGGAGGAGGAGGAGAGAGCAGTTGATATATAAAAAGAGAGGGAAAAAAACTAAATACAGGGCCATGACCGTCTTTTTATTATGTTCTTGTGTCCTCGGATGCAACGCGCAGTTGGCATGCCTGGACAGTCAGTAGGAGACTCACTGCCATATGTCATGTCTCCATCAACGTGTCCCTTCTACTATTAGGAAAACTCTACCGACCCCCATCGACAATGCAGTCTGTGGAGCCGCAGTGGCATCTTCCTCGTCCGTGTTTACCTCTTATGACCCTGCTAACACGAGGCAACACTGTAACAATGTCCTGTAGTCGGTCATCTATCCCCGCATGGGCTTCCCTGCTCTCCGCGGTACAGCTGCCCCTATTTGTTTAGTCCATCGCCCCACGTTCAGGCGCAAATCTGCCATCGGATGCCTATCTGAGCCCCCTCCATCGCCCCATCCATCGACTTGTCCCAATGGGGTCCCTGCAAACGCTACATGTCCCTGCTTCGTCCCCCTCTGCACCCTCTACATGGTAACCGGACTAGCCCTCTGGGAATTTCAACAAAGCAATGCCTCTTATGGCCAGCTTATCACTTATGAAACACCCTCCGCTGACACAAGACTCCCTCTGCTCCCTACGCTGACGTGAACTCCCTCAGCCTTTACTTCGTCCGTTACTTATCGGCCGCCTTATCTGCCCTCGCTCATAATTAATCTCGGCATGCAACTTTGTTCGAACCAAACTGTTTGGAACTGGTGCTCTCATGCATCAATAAGCTTGCCCTCTTGGTCGCTTCGCACCTCCTCTGCTTCCATCGCCTTCTTCATCGACTTCCGCCCATAAAACTCCGCAATGACCTTCGGGTTGATGCGATTCAGCTGCTCCTTCGGGAAGATGCGAAGCAACGACCATGCCAGGTCAAGGGACTCAAAGATCGTACGCGATTCATACGGTCCTGCAAGACAGACATGCAGCTCAGCAACGCCCTAAACGCCACCAGATGAAACCAGTCCCAAAGAATGAAACTTTACCTTGTCCAACAAACTGCCGCTCGAACTTGTCCAAGAATTCCAGTGCAAGCTTGTCTTCCGCAGACAACGCTTCCTCTCCCACAACTGCCTTCATCGCCGCTGCATCTCGTCCGATTGCGTATTTGGCGTACTGTCGCGTGCTCTCCCCGTGAGCTTACCATGCTGTGCGTGTGGAGACACGGGCACTCACCAGCTGGTTAGATACGTCACCGTGGTCTTTCCT
The DNA here is from genome assembly GCA_029372045.1 of Scleroderma citrinum. Classification (NCBI taxonomy): domain Eukaryota; kingdom Fungi; phylum Basidiomycota; class Agaricomycetes; order Boletales; family Sclerodermataceae; genus Scleroderma; species Scleroderma citrinum. The sequence goes on from JARFMN010000001.1 coordinate 2,102,679, forward strand.
CGTAAGCTTTTCGCCGATCGCACTCTTCATCAATCGCGAAAGTGATGGCAGCACATTAATCGGAGGATATATCTGCCTGTTGTGTAGCTGGCGATCGACGAATATTTGGCCCTCGGTAATATACCCCGTCAGGTCAGGAATAGGGTGCGTGATATCTGTACACCATACAACACACTCAAGTCAGCCACAAACTACGGAACTCGGAAGAAGACGTGATGTGTACCGTCATTAGGCATGGTCAGGATGGGAATTTGAGTAATGGAACCGTTGCGGCCCTGCACGCGACCTGCGCGTTCGTAAATTGTTGATAGGTCGGTGTACATGTATCCGGGGTAGCCACGACGTCCAGGTACCTCTTCGCGAGCTGCCGAAACCTACCACGAGAGAAATAAATACATACGCAACAACCCGAGTGACACGCGCCAAAACGCACCTCACGCAAGGCATCCGCATATGACGACATGTCAGTCAATATGACCAAGACATGTTTCTCCAGCTGGTAGGCGTAGTACTCAGCAGTCGTCAGTGCCAAACGAGGCGTAATAATACGCTCAATGGTGGGATCATTCGCCAGATTAAGGAACAACGTCACTCGATCAAGACTGCCATTCGACTCAAAGTCATCCTTGAAGAACCGTGCGGTTTCCATGTTGACACCCATTGCGGCGAACACGACAGAGAAATTGTCTTCGTGACCGTCATGCACATCCTTCGTGGGACGCTTCACCAGACCTGCTTGACGTACAATTTGCGCAGCAATCTGATCCAGTCACTTCCCTCAGCAAGAGGCGTAAAACAGCACAGCACACGTGTCGGACGTACCTCATTATGAGGCAGACCTGCCGCAGAAAAAATGGGGATCTTCTGTCCGCGGGCGATGGAATTCATCACGTCGATGGTTGAGATACCGGTTTGTATCATCTCTTCTGGGTATATCCGAGAATACGGGTTGATCGGGGAACCTAACCTAAACCTTGCAGGGAGGGGTCCCATACCAACCATACGGACCAACACACGCACCGTTGATGTCCAGATAGTCTTCTGCAAACACTCTTGGACCCTGGTCAATCGGGTTTCCAGAACCGTTGAATATACGTCCCAGCATGTCTTCTGCCACCGGAAGCTTCATGCTGCTCCCAGTGAACTCGACGTGGGTCGCTTTCACGTCCACCCCTGTGGTGCCCTCGAAGACCTGCACGATGGCCTTCTTACCCTGGACTTCGAGGACTTGGCCTCCTCTCTTGGAGCCATCTGGGAGCGTGAGCTGGACGATCTCGTTGTACGCAGGGAACTATAGATGGACACGGATAAATACCAGCTAGGCGGTCAACCGATCACCCGTACCTTGACATTATCCAACACGACCAGTGGTCTGAAAAGCGGCCGTCAATTTAATGTAAATCGTCGACAATATGTTTCAGATTCGCGTACCCGTTGATAGCAGATACTGTGCGGTAATCTGGAGGAACGAGGGTCAGAACACGGAAGGGCCATGAACACAATTAGTAAAGATGCACCGAGGTGAGGCTGCACGCGGTATTCGCGTGTCACTGCGGCAGCATTGATGGCAGCCAGTTCGCTGTCGCTGATTCGAGCGTCGACGACCATGGTTGAGGGAAGAACTGCGATCGATGCCTGCTCACTTCACTCTTCCCACGCTGGCTCTCTCCCGGCATCTTACAGTTCAAGGCAAACGCATGTAGATACTAACTACGAGGGAGCGTGTACTGTGACATCCTACTAACATTCCATATTCGATGCAAGTTCGTTGACAAGAGCTTGCGCTGCTTCCTTCACCTGTGCCACATCCGTCGAGGACCTGGTCAACACGGGGTCAGCTCCACAATCCACCTGTCGAGCCTCCAGGGTGCGATCATACCATTCTGTTTCAAGAAGCATCTCCTCCGCATTTTCAGTAGCCTCCCAACCGAGGTCTCTGCTTTGCAGTACCAGATATAAGTATTCCGCTGTCCCTGATCGGACCTGGGCGAGGGATTCGGCATCAGTACGCCTTTTGCCGTAGATCTTTCAAAATCACATACTCGAGGATAAGGATGCACAAGGAAGTCGACTATCTTTGGCAGACACGTTTTCGCAACCGGTGTGAATGTGAACAGGTTGACGATTCTGCGTGTCGTGCAACAATAAGGACAGACTCGGATATTGCCTTTATGAATTCGCACACATTTTCATGGATTCCTGTATCCTCTGTACATTCTTCAGGCGTGACACGTTATCGCTTGCGATCGCGATCATGTTCTCCATACTGCGAGCAACATCAGCGTGCAAAGCGATGTCAGAGATCACTCACCACACTGCCCCTGTCTCAAATTCAGGGAGGCTTGTCAAGTCATCTGCCTCGAACAGCATGTTCAAGGTCTGAAGGACCGGAACCACGACGCTATTTGATCTCAGGTGCGTCTGAGCATACTCGACGAGGTCCCCCGTTAGACTCAAGACACTATATTGCGCTCCGACCGAAGTCACAGGCAATGTCCGGACGTAGCCAGCTAAACTCGATGACGCAGGTCGTTGCTGGCGATGCTGTGAATGAAATGAGGCACGGGCTTAATAGATCGACGACGCACAGTGCTGTGAGTCCTCGTGGACACACTCAAGACTAATCCGGTCAATATTGCATTCCGGTAGTCAGGTATTTCCAGTAACTTGACAGCTTTTGGGAATATCCATTCCCCATTGCTCCAGCTCTCGCCGCTATCACTGAAGACCTTTTGACAACCCGTTCGGCCACAAGAACACCGGACTTACAGCAAAAACAACTCTCGCATCAAGGCTTCGCCTCGTACCCTCCAGCTTTCAGGTTCATCTACCGACGGAGGCGAAAGACTCAGGATGCGAATAAAGGATTCTCCTGCTATTTGACGGACATTATCGAGTCTCTCTACACCCTGACGGAGAATACGCCCAACCACATGGTGATATCGATGCGGTGGAAGGAAACTTGCAAAATCGGGCAAGCTTGCGGAGACGCGAAATAAGTCTCCGATAATGGACGTTAAGCCCTCGATGCAGGCAATACGTATCCACGACCCTACATCTCCGCGTTCATCGGTCGTGTAATCATCTAACCCACCGTCGAGCGCATCAAAGAGGACACGAACAACTTCCGGGTGGAGATCTAATGAAGTGTGAGTGCTTCTAATACAACCACCCTGCAGGGATGCCACCAACGTTGCACCAAATTTTGGGCTACCCGAGAAACGATTTTCGGAATCGCCTGAAAACAATTACGACGCGCCTCCACATTTGTCATTCTGGTTGCGGACTATAATCACCGTTTAATTCATGACATGCAGTCAACGGGTTTCCCTACCTCCATGCTGACGCTGTCCAGCAAGCATTCCACGACCTCAGGCAAACCATGAGGGTAAGCACCGTAATCGAGGACACCTAGCAAATATCCGAGACTCTGTTGCAGCAGCGGCGACCCACGCCTAAAGTCATGGATGAATGTATTTGGAGAAATCCCACGTCAGAGTTATACACAGCACTGAAAGTGTAGAATTGTGACGTATCTTTTGACTGCGCTGGAAGAGTCCGTGTGAGAACTAACAGTAGCCAAAGCGGCTGCAGCTGCCTCTTGCACTCCACTACTTCGATGTCGCAGTCCGTGATCAACCAATTTGCGCCAATGCGGAACACAGGAACGATCTTGCAGTTCGACCTCCTCTCGAGTAATGCTGGCTGCAATGAGGCTGCAGACTGCACTCAAGAGCTGTTCATTCCGCGGCGCAAGAACAAGGGACTCAGGGGTGCGGTTAATGAGAGCGAAGATCTATAGCAAGTTCTGAGATGAATGGGGCAGAATGTGGGGCAGGGGGATGCTAACTTCTCGTCGTGTCCCATCCCCTTTGTGGTCAAATTGCTTATACGCATCAGCTATTTCTGTGAGTGCCACAACCGCACCGTGGACAGAGGCCATATCCACCGAGCTGAGCAGCCGCGCCTTTTAGGCGCGGTCTCAGCCTATGATTTTTTATCATTGGAAGGGTACTCACCAGGCGTTGAATGCATGGTGGTGCAAGCGTATCGAGGTCAATCTCACATACCAGCCTCAAGGTTTTGGCGCCGAGCTGCCTCATCGCCGTGTCCCAGTGGCGCAATGTAATTGATATTAAGTGGTCAAGGAGAGCTGAACGATATTCTTCATGTCTGTTTCTGCCTATCAGAATCACGGGCCCGATCGAGAAATTATGTCAACTCGCTCAGCTACGTGTGGGGCCGCCACAAGGAATGCATTGCGGCGTATGCTGACTGAATAGAAATCCGTCTTCCTGAGCACATCTATACCATGAGCAAACAAACCCTGAACCACAAATAAATATAGAGTGAGTGCACCAACATCCAAGGAAGGTGAGGTGCCATACCATTCGTCCTACATGCTCTTGGAAAGCGGCGCTCGCTGCTCTCCGTATCGATACATCACGATCAAATAGAGAGACAGATACAAGACTCCGAGCCAGTTTGTGTGCGTAAGGTGAGAAGCTAGACCGATCCTGCGCTCTGGCTAGAGCCCATATCACATAGGCTGCCGCATCTCGTACATTAGAACCAATGGAGTGTGCACCCTTACGAATGTCAAAATAAAGTGCTTGTGACAACCAATCAAGAAGTTTCGGAAGTAGAGTGGGAGGGACAAGGGCTCTGCGTGCCATTTCGGCCGATGTCAGACATGCGCCGTGCCATGTGGCTTCAGCAATAGAGGGCAGGTCGTAGATGCTGGCACCGGCGATGGTGTGGATGGAGAACAAGTGCAGAACGTTCTCCAGAACTTGGCTCGAGAACTCCCCCGGTAAACGTTCCGAGAGCCTGCCGATACCTTTCGCTGCTGACCATCGTACAATTGTGTCCTAACTTGAACATCAGTAACCCTTGATGGACAAATTGCTAAACGATATTCACCCTGTCCTGAACAGCCTTCAATAATGCATCTAGGATGCCCTCCAACTCCTCTGGAATGTCAATCTCGTCGTCGTTATCATCACAGTCTTGACTAGCGTCCTCATCTCTGCTGTTGTCCAGGGCGCGCACTAGGGAACTTGGATGAGGAAATGATAACCACTTATGACAGCGCTTACTTTTAAGTCTGGAGAAAGTCGGTCTCGGGGGGATCATCCGCAAACCAACTCTAGACAAAAGTTTTGTCCTATATTTTCGTATAAGAGTGTTCCCCATCAGTGCTTCACTGTTGCTAATGACCTCCAACATTTCAGTCAGGTCGTTGGCGACCGCTCTTGTCTCTTCGGGCGCACCCGATTTAACAACTTCGCAGAGCACTTGTAGCACAGCAAGAGACTAGCCTATATTTAACATAAGTGCAAAAGAGAAGAATGTGCATTACCAGAAAAATGTCACCGGACTGCATGACGGAACTAGACCATCGCAAAAACGCCCTGAATCTTTCCTTGGTATCCTTTCTGCAAATATACGCATCAACGTAATCAGAAATTCTCCAAGGAGTGCCACCTACCTCATATAGAATCTTGCAAGCAGTATAGCAGCGCCTTCACGCTCTAAGCCGGCTTTATCCAGGTATTCCTTGGCAATAGATTCAAGTGCACTAGCTGTGCGTCCACGCTGGCCAACTTCATCAAACTGTTCTAGATCGAAAGGAATCCTGGATACGAGAGACAACCATAAGAGCACGACATAACGGAGATGCCACTGAGATGTCTCGGAGGATGGGCCGCCAGATAGGCGCATAAATTCTATAGCAGTGGTAACATCCACGATCTCGTGAGGGAAAAAACTAGCTGCCTATGTTTCAGCGCGCAGGAGGAGGTGACGCAACCGAACAACTGACTGATCGTCTTATATCCTCTGCATTTGATGTAGTTGTAAAGCAGGTTGGCCAGTCTACCGACGCGAGAGGTGGATGACTTTACAGCTTGATCAGAGGTGCACGCCCTGGCGTGTGTTCTTAGACATTCTGCGGCTGGAATAACCAGGCTTTCGAGGTATGGATCCAGCAAATACGCTTGCTCTTGATATTCGCCCAGCTGGATGATGATGATGACTGACTTGCGATGACCAAGAAGCTGGACACCTACGATTAACGTGAGCTTGCGCAGCCATTCGATCTCTCTGCCGTTATCATCGTCATTGGGCTCGCTCGCTAGATCCACGGCGAGCAACGCATGTTGCACAGAAAAAAATTCATCGTATCGTTCAAAGGAAGCGAACTGTTTTTCTTCAATTAGCTCGTTGTCCATTTCTTGAGGGTGCGATCATACATCTAGCCTCAGTCGAATGTAGTTTCGCGATCGGGCATTAGTATTACGTCAGACGGCTTATACCAGAATCCACGACGACTTGAGGCTGGGGTAAAAGTGCTACTATTTGTAACCCTCTACGCCCACTGAGATTTCACGTCTGCACCAGGAGAATGGCACTGTTCGAAGGGTCTCGTAGTTCCAAACGGAAAAGATCCGAGTTCGAGGTAACCGTGTTCGAGAAGAAGTTGCATGGATCGTGTACTGAATGAGCGACATTGGACAGGACGACGACGACAGCAGATTGAGAAGGAAGCTGGTATGTACTATGCAGCTGCGCTTCCTTCCCCTGCAGTTGACTACAACTAAGCGCCAATTACCAAGCATCACGATGTCAAAGAAATTCGCCAAGTGACCAAGAAAGCGAAGATCTTTGAGATTCGGAGAACATTCAAAAAGCTCAAGAAGGCTAGGTAAGCCGTTCTAAACACTGATAGCGACGCTTGTCAATGCCAACGACGTTTATCTGTTAGGCATGACGACCCACAAGGCGCGGGGACGAAAGATCTCGAGGAACAAATGGAAATACTGAAAGTGTGTGAAACAGGCTATCCCATGATCGAAGCTAACACTCCATAGGACATGGATTGTAACAAAATAGCGAACACCGTGCTGATGACCAAGATCAAAAAAGACAAGGCGCTCTCAGAAGATCCCCACATCCACCCTTTCGTTTCGGCCGAACTGGCGTCTAATTCTCTCGTTCCTGCTCCGTCCGGGACGGCGACGGCGAAAGCACAAAGTCGGATATTAAGCTCGAAGTTGCTTGCGTCCGAAGTCATCGCAACCGTGGCAGCTCTCAAGGACTTCTTACATCCCGATTCGGGCACTGGCGGAATTGCGGAACGTCAGAATCGGTCGGCCGTGCCAAAAATCGGGAAGAAGAGCAGGACGGAGAGCGATCGGGTGCGCGATCCCGCACTTGTGAATAACGATTCGAACGAAGGCTATCCTATTGGCTCTGACAGACATATATTAAGCGAGATAGATGATGGTGGCTGGGAATCAGGGACTGTCGGTGATAACCAACCATCTGCGATGTCAGATGGATGGGAGTCAGGGTCAGTCCAAGGCAGCTCTTATCGAGGTGAGACGGCGTCAGACGTGGTGTCAGACGTGGGTGGACCAAGTGATGTCGAGATAAAGGCAAAGAAAGCGACCTTATTATCGCAGTCCGCATTCCTCCCGACATTATCCGTTGGCTTTACACGCGGTGACTCAGATAGCGAGTTCACCGATAGCGAAGCCAAGATTGCCGATAGTACCAAAAAGAACCGTCGTGGTCAGCGCGCTCGTAGAGCGTAAGTCGACTTTCGCTTTGGGTTGCCTTACCGAAATTAACCACCCGTGCGAGGACAGGATATGGGAAAAGAAATATGGGAAGAACGCTAATCACGTCAAGAAGCGAAGGGAAATCGCACAGGGAGAAAAAAGGAAAGGACCTGGCCCTGCTTCCAAGGGACAGCAACGGTCGAAATCACATGGACAAGAGCAACGGAAGCACAGCCGTGATCCGCCACTAAAGAGGGTCGAGAAAACAAGCACTGGTCGAGGTATGCATACACGGGGATCTTCATCAAATGGTCGTCGGACCGATGAGGAACGACCATTGCACCCGTCGTGGGAGGCGAAGAAGAAACAGCAAGCAGCGAGTATCGTACTTCCACAAGGAACAAAGATCATCTTTGATTCGTAGCAACGCTATGGATGACGATATTGATGGTATTTGTTGGGACAGCAAATTCCATGTAATAAGCACAAGTTTAGGCATCGACGTAAAGATACTGCGTGATAGCATGAAAGATATGAAGATACCAGAAATGTGAGGAGATTTTTATCATGATCGATGGATGGATTCCATTGGTCAGATTTGTGAAGGGCAGATATGCTTTTTGCCTCCTTGCAATCTGCATTCACGGGAACACCACATCTGTCCACAACGTCCGCACCGTGGATAGTCCCTCCCCAGTTTCAAACACGTGGAGCACTGGGACTGACATGAAAGTCTAGACCTTCTTTCCAAGGCCTCTAATACTGGGTGGAGGTTCTGCTTCTCTGCTGATGCCAGCGAAGGTGGTTGGATGGGAATTTCCACGTTGGTAGATAGGTCACCCCAGCCAGACTCAGGTGGTAGAGACATGCGGCTGATGGATGGGCTACGATAGGATAACGGTGAATCGGGTGGAGTATCATTGTCGCATCGATTTCCAGGGTATTTGTGGATCATTGTACCTCCAGGTATTTTTATTTTGAGCGAGGCTCGTAGACAGTCTGCAGCGGAGGTAGTAGTCGTGAAGGAACCATAGACAGTTGTGAGCCCTTGGAATGGCTCCGCCCCCGCTGGACCTCGGAGCAACGAGGTATGGATGGAGATTACATGGGCATTGGTGGGAGAGCGTGGACCACGCCGTTTTCTGGGCTGTGCACTTTTCATGGGCACAATATGGATGCTCTACAGTGAGGATGAGCATGATGGGGCGTGAAGTCGATACCCAACACGACAACTCACCGTGAAGTCAGAGCGCGTCATAATGCAATGGCCGCGATGACCCTTGATAACGCCCGGTAGTGGTGAATTTATACTCGTGTGACCTGGCTTTCACACACAGGGGGTTGATGACGAGACTATTCGTTTTTATTATGTCCAGTATTCGGGTTTCCAAGCTAAGCGGTAGATAAGAGCGATGGTGGCGAAAATCAGCACAAGAACTCGCCCAGATTTGTGAGTTACGTGGTATGAATGGAGCGGGACTTGGAGACAAAGAGGCGAATAATGTGTCACACGACCTGTTTTTATACCCGGCTCGAGAAAAGATGTCGATAAGCTGGCTAGACCAATCGCGTATTTGCAAAACGTTGTTAATGCAGAGAGCTATCTGACTTTGTGGGGTGATAAGATGAAGTCTCCTGACCGGGAAAGAGCATACCAGCGTTGTTACCTCGGGCCAACGACCTAACAAGTGAGAAACAACGTTCCATGTCTGGGATACGGACCCCTGATTCCTGAGATGCTGTCAAGCTTTTTTCTTGGTGTTGCGTTATAGTGGTCGCGTGCATGATGAAAATGAGGTAAGAGCGAGACATTGGGGATCCTCAGAAGGTACGGGGAGGACATAGTTCCGTCCGTCATGCACAAGTGGAAAGAGAATTACTTGCCAGAGCCGGAAGGGCGGGAGTAACTTACTAGTAATGGTTCATTCCAGTGCATAAAATGTAGATATAACAACAAGGGGTGGTCGCCTGATATCAATGACACCTGCATATGGGTGAGCCAATGAACCCGTAGGATGAATAGTTAACGCATGATCGCTACCCATTGGATAATCTCCACCGGCTATAGGTCATATCGAGCAAGCTTTAGTTCTGCACCACAAACATCACCCATACCGATGATATGGCTCGGTAGATTGGGGAAGGAGGTCAGCGCCCTGTTGTACGTACTGGAACGGCAACAATACAAGTTTTCGATCAGCCTTCGGCCGTCCGAGGCTGGGGTAAAACCGAACGTAACGTTTTGCGTTGAAGAAGGCGAAGCCATGGATGACGAACTCGCGCCATACCACGAAGAGATTGTGTATAGCATTGTCATCACCAAGGCTGAAACATTGACCCGACTTAGAATATTCTTGTGGGAGACTAATCCCGAATAAAAACGATGCGGTATCGGAGGCACATCTCCGATGGCTCAAACTCAAGGATCACCCAAGGGACCGAGAACAAGGAGCAGTGCTCTTGGCTGTTTAGTTTCGACTGTTAATCACTACAGGATTAGGACACGAAGATGGACCATGATCTCCCAACTACACTAGTAGGAGAGGTACAGCGAGTAGGGGGACTTGCCAGCCAAATAGTTCCAAATACACAAGTGGCTAACTCGGTGGACAGTGCCCTAGTGCCGCTTGCTGAGACTACTACTGCTGTTACGACTGTCATCCCCCGCCGTACTCTCTCTCCTCTTCCTCCTTCCGTACTTACCAGCCGTCGTTGCTGGGAACCATCCTTTCCCAGAAAACAGCTGGCGCGTGGACTAGCTCCCGCACCATTTTTACGTCTTAATCCGCAATAACGAGTCATGGTACGCTAGTACTCGTTCGCATGATCATTCGACCATCTTCTTACTTTCATTTCCCTTTATTCAGGGACAGACACTATCTTCACCAGGTCCGTCATCGTTCCAGATGTCCTGCAGGGCTCCGATCTGCTGTCGTCTTACTTATCATCTGTCCCCTTAGCCACAGAAAAGAAATCAGAGTGTGGCGAAAATGATCGCCTTCTCTTTGCAGTTTCAGAGATGCAGGGATGGAGAATTAGTGCGCATCATCTGAACATTGATCGTTCACTGTTATCCTGACACTCGATTCGATCTCCAGGTATGGAGGATGCTCATGCTGCGGTTTTGAGTTTGGAAGAAAACAATGAAAAGAATGCATTTTTTGCCGTTTATGATGGCCATGGCGGTATATTTTCCTCCCGATATTTATGATTGATTCCTCACAAGTAGTGGATATCAGGTGGTACTGTCGCTAGGTTTGCTGGACAGAATGTCCACAGACGTCTTGTCTCTGAAGAAGCGTATCGCGAAAAGCGATTTGATGAAGCTCTTAAAAAGGCATTCCTGGGGACCGACGAGGACCTCCTTGCCGGTACGCCATTAAATTCCACCACCTTACCGTTTCAGATGCATAATTGTTTCGTGTCCATTTTTGACAGACCCATCGCATACGCGTGATCCATCTGGTTGTACTGCTGTAGCTGCATTGATAACCTCTGACCAAAAAGTTTACGTGGTATGATAGTCGTCTGCATTATCCTCGTCTCGTAAATTAAAGAGTATTTCCAGGCTAATGCGGGAGACTCCCGGGCCGTCATCAGTGTCAGAGGAGAAGCAAAGGCATTAAGTTTTGATCACAAACCATCTAATGATAGTCCGTTGTTTGGCATCTGAACCTCACTCTGTCTGATTGTGGTCTTTCAAAGCCGAACGTGCTCGTATTGTCAACGCGGGCGGATACATAGAATTTGGACGTGTCAATGGTTTGGTCCCTCCTCCCTTCTTCAGTTCATAAGTCATGATGGCTTTGTCACTTTCTAGGAAACCTTGCATTGTCCAGAGCTTTGGGAGATTTCCAATTCAAAAAGAACTACTCTCTGATTCCCCAGAAACAAGTTATCACAGCTGACCCAGATGTCACCGCGCACACAATAACTGATGAAGATGAATTCCTAGTGTTGGCTTGTGATGGTGAGAACCAGCCATTTATATAACAAAGCCAGTGTTCATATCCGCTCTACTAAAAGGGATTTGGGACTGCCTATCGTCCCAGCAAGTGGTTGATTTCGTGCGCCTAAGGGTATCCGAAGGAAAGAACCTTATCGAAACCGGAGAAATGATATGCGAGCACTGTCTCGCTCCAGACACTTCCTCAGCTGCAGGTATCGGATGCGATAACATGACCATCCTTATCGTTGCCATCCTGAACGGACGGACAAAGGATCAATGGTACGAATGGATGGCTGATCGTGTTAGGAACCTATATGGCTTCCCAACGCCTGATGCCGTCCCTCAAATCTATTCCGCTAGCCGCCTCATGGCATTCAAGGCACGACGAGAAGCCATGGAGGAGCGCGAGCGCCTCCGAAAGGAACGCGGCGAAGATTCCCATAATACTCTCTTTGGAGGTTTGGCTTTTGGCAAAATTGCACAAGCCATCGGATCCAGTAGTATCACGTTTAGTACCGAAGACGACGACGATAGTGGAGATGAGGCGGATGGGGACCACCCTTTAAACGGACGTCCATTTTTCAGCCATGCATTCGGAGAAAGACCTGACCCCGGTGCAGCCTTGAGAAATCAGATCGCCGCGTTTCAGAGGGATGACGATGATCATGGCGCAGAGCCGAGTCGTGGCGGCGGCGCCCGGCTGTTGGTGATTGATGACGAAGATATCGTACGGCTGGAGGAGAGTATTGACGATGATTCGACTCCTGCATCAAGTCCAGAAAGGACGCTTCAGGGGGAAGCTCCACCACCACCGAAACCCAAGGTAAATGGTGATATTACACCAGTGCCCCAGCTCAAGTCGGAGCCGCGTGGAGATACACCGGACCCGGTAAATAAAGTGGAGGGCTTGATGGACACTAGTGAAGACGTCCTCAAGATATAGCCTTTCTTTTCCATCCCCTTTACTTCATTACCATCTACTACTCACACCGCCCCCGTCTTGTAGTGTCCTGATTTCCACGTAATGAATTTTCCCTGGTCGGCGAGTCTCGTACGTCCAGGACTTATCAGCGTTGGGTTGTTGTTGCTTTGACCCCTTACTATCTATTTTGTCTTGTACGGTAGTGTTGTCATTTCGGTCATCCAGTAGCAGTTGTTCCGAATTCCCCCCTTTGCACCTGTAGCCATCATCGTTTGATTCGTTCAGGATTCCCCCAGTATGCGATGATCATCGAACCTCCGTAACATACACCATATACTCTCTTAACAGGTTGTAACAGCTACACAATATAGTTTTCATTACTGCCTGATCTGAGCCAAAGTTTAGGCTTAGGGGACGTTGAACAGAACTACCAACTGATTCTCGCATAAGCAGACGATGGTAGTGGTAGCACCATTGTCCTTTTCACTTTTGAATGCGCCAACGCCAAGAAGGGACCCCGCATTCCCGTCGCCGACCTTGAGCACGCTCTGTTTGGCCCATAGCTGGCTGGGCGACGAACACCAGTATATGTATACGTTCCCCCCACGGTCAACGGATCCATTCTCAAATGCCATGACGGCATCCCGCGTGTGATGCGTGAACCGCGTGTCGCGCTTTGACGCGAGCACGAATGCGAGAGCTGAAAATGTACCCAAATGTTTCCATTTAGGTTCCTTCGTGTCCTCCTCTGCTGCCCCTTCCAGCGCGTGAAGTAGCCCGTCAATGCTGTTCTTCACGACCAAGCTGGACAGTGAGTGGGCTGTCCCAGGTAGAGGGGCAGAAAGGAGGTTGAATGGGGGTGTGTCGTTCCCTCGTCCAAACCACGACGGAACGGACCCATCCTCAGCGACCCATGTGAAGACTGCCATTCTGCCGACTGAATCATCGACTTCATCGTCCATCTCGCCCTGCGCGAGTGAAGGCAGACCACGTCCGAGTCCGAGTCCGCTGGTATCTTCGCCTGTCCTGAGTGCTTCTGTGTATTTTTCGAGTGCCTCGCGAATGAGGTAGAGTTCGGAGGGGTCAAGTGTCTCGGGGACGTCGATGGCTTCATCATCGTTCTCCGAATAAGTGCTACCTGATGCCGTTGCCGCCCCGCTAGTGGTGTTGGTACGAGTACCAGCCGAAGCGAAGACATGCATCCACTTCGTCCCCTCGTTCATCTTGTCGAGGTGTAGGCTCAAAATCCCGAACTTATGTTCCCCCTCGCGGTCCCATGTCCAGAAACTTGTCGAAGGACGTATGTGATCCCATAGCTGCTTCGCAGAATACCGCGGGAGGGGTATACCCTCGATAGTAGGTACGCCTTTGACGTGTACAGTAAGCGTGGTAGGCGAGAAGAGGACTGAAATGCTGGATTTTGGGGTCGAGGAAGGAAGCGGGAAGGCCACGGTCACAGCATCGGGCGTCTGGGTCCAGGAGTAAGGATATGGCTTGACAGGCTGCTGTGGCGTTCTAGTACCGCTGTCCAGAGCCTCGCCTGCACGAGGGATGGGCGCAGTTTCGTCTGAAGAGGGCTCATACGAGGGAATATGTGGTGTTCCGATCTGACGGTACGGTGAGCTACCGAGGAGTGCATACACATTCCGTGCTGAATCGTAGACAGCGAGTAACGGCACGTCCTCCCCGCGTCTGCGCCAGGTGATGTCGAGTGCACCAGAGTCGATTTGCATCATGTTGGGAGGGAAAGTGAACCGAGCGGCCCAGACATCGAACTCGGATGAATGATGTATCGACAAGCCCTTTGGCGCCCCTGTTGTCTGTGCCTGTGTACCAGAGAGGGTCGTTTCGTCATAGTGCCGAGATGAGAGGAGTGCGACAGCCGTACCGTCTGTCACTCGCGCTACGCTGTGGATGCGGAATGGAAGAGGGAGGGTCACAGAGAGGATTTCTTTGTCTACTAGCTCAAAAGAAGAGATGAGCTGGGCGGGGCCTTGCTGAGGAATGTCCAGGATGTACAGGTTTCCATGGCCATCGCTCACGAAGGTGGTGTTGTCATCGAGGAACGCGGCAGAAGGGTACTCGCGGTGAACGGTCTCCAACTCCGTCTGTGGTGTCGTAATCGACGTGGGGAGCTCATAGACGACATTGAAAATAGGAGGCTTTTGTGTCTGCTCTCACCGTGTTTCAGCATGCGCAGGATGGGTATGGACAGCACGCTCACGTTAGCGACATCCACATCCACGACAATGACTCGATGTTCTGCGTCGATGTAGAGCGCCCTGCGAGAGTTGGGAGAGAGGACAAGGTGGTTATGGGTGATCCTGCTCTGAACTTCTTGCAGTGAGAGCGGAGACCTGCCTGAGGTGGCTGCTTGCGTTGGCTTGTAGGGCAGATCGTACCGAGCTACGTCGGGGGAGATCACCTGGAGTTTGTAGCCTTCGAACTTTGGGTTGAGGAGGCTGCGATCAGGCTTGAAGTCTGTCATCACGATGGTCGATGGAGGCGTTTAGCTCAACAACGTCCTTTCGCAATCCAAGCGCACGATCTACATATGTAGTACAACACTGTAAAGTATAACAGCAGTATCCGAACAGAAATAAAACCCAAGAAAAACACATCGTACATCGTAGTCTCATGCAGCCCTCATAAATAGCGTACATACAACACACCTAGCTCTGACATCGGTACTAGGACGGGTAGTACCTGGGATCCCAGTCACTAGCGTCATCCATCAACTCGTCGCGTTGCGCTGGGTGGGATCCATACACAGGTGATGCATGCTCAATAGCCAGTGCAGGATCCAAGGCTGTTAGGCCATGAGGGTGCGGTGGTGGGAATAGTGCCTCCTGAGGGTGAACTGTGAGTGCCTGTATGGGTGCAGAGGCTGACTTCACAATCACCCCATCTGAGTCACCAATCCTGCGGGAAGGACGCTGGGGTAGGACGTGGGCATAAGGATGCCAGTGGAGTTCGTGGAACTCGTTTCGCACTCTCGAGACCCCCAAATCCTGTAAACCCAGCCCAAAGAGCGCATGTCCGAAGACAACGAGCGCACAGAGGAACATGAGGAGGAGGGACCTGTTCCACGAGCTCCCGGGGAGGACCGCAATCCACCGCCTCGAGTCACGTCGATATGCGACTTTGCTGTGCGCCGATAAAGAAACGCGGGCACGGGCGTACGAGTTGGTGTGGTGGAGAAGGGGGGTGTTGGCATTGGGAGAGGGTGCGTGCTCTGGGTGTTTTTCAAGGTCGTGATAAGCCCGTGAGGTCAATGCGTTAGACATGTCTGCGCCGTTGAAAAGGTTCCAAGACAGCCGATCCGTGCTACTCTTAGGAGAGCCCTTGCTGCCACGCAGAGCTGGGAAGAGCGAAGGGAGGGTGCAAGCACGATCAATAAAAACCACTTGGGCGCTATTCAGAGGCTTCTTATTCTGCCCAGCTCGGTCCCCAAGATCACCAAAGTACGTACGTTGACAGGCCTGTGCCTCAGCCACGGGCAGGCCACACCGCTGGGACAATACACCCCTGTCTTTGACGTACCCATACATTAAATTTAATCACATACTTACACTAACTCAAAAAGGAAATGCACAGCATGACATAACTTCTTTCTCCCTGTCATTCTCCTCACCCACTCCACCATATGACAAGATATTTAGCTTGTTAGATAGCTAGAGGTCTATAGAATGACATTTCATATCCATAGTACACTAAAAGCTAGCATAGTGTGCTAGGTAACATTGACGATGAAAAAAGTACTGTGCATTTTATTTTTGGATGTGCAGCAACCTGACAAACTTGATGCATATTGGGTGACTGCAACAAGATAAAGCTACAAAACAACTTAGTACTGAGTGTGACCACCCTTGGCCTTCAACAATGTCTGAACCTGCTCCACCATGCTGTCATACAGCTTTGCAATATAGTCATCCTCAATCCCTGCCCATTCCTCCAGCAAGGCCTCCCATAACCCAGTAAGATTGGTTGGTAGTTTTGTGCAGCTGTGCACTTGATGCTGCAAATAGTCCCATACATGCTTGATGATATTCATATCTGGGCTATTTGGGGGCCAATCAAGCTTGTCAACCTTCCTTGCCTGGAAACAAGCAGTAGCACATTTTGAAGTATGCTTTGGATCATTGTCCTGTTGGAAGTAGATGTTCTTCTTGATGATTCCAAGGTCATGAAGGGTCCCAAGAAACTCGTTGTCAAGTATTTGGGTGTATAATTCCACATCCATATTACCCTCAATCCTGCAAAGCCTCCCTAGCCCCTGAGCTGTTATGCACCCCCAAACCATCACATTCCTGCCACCATGTTTGACCATCCCCTTGACATAGCACTCATCAAAAGCTTGTTTGGGGGTCCTCCAACACCATTCATGGCCATCCAATCCAAAAAGGGTGAATTTTGACTCATCAGAGAAGCAAACAGAATGCCAGTGTTCTGTGGTCCAGTGAGCATGTGCTTGAGCCCAAGCTAACCTCTTTGCCTTGTGGGTTGCAGTCAAAAGAGGCCTTGTATGGCATACATAAGCCTTCAGCCCACATTGGCAAAGTCTTATTTGGATGGTCTCAGCACTGATGGTCAGGAAAAATTTCCTTTGAAGGTCAGCCACATCATGTGCATTGCCACTGGCAAGAGCATGGATGGCATAGCAGGCATCACTTGTAGTAAATATCTGTTTTTGACCAGCCTTTTGACCAATATGATGGAAGTCTTCAGATTTAGCATAGCAGTCAACAATACACTTGATAGTAGTATGACGGAGAGAGTACTTTTTGGCAATGGCAGCATCTGCCATGCCAGCATCTTTATCCCAACAGATATGGGCCTTCTTTGTTGGGGAAGTATACTTTGACATGGCCCAGAGATGAAGACAAGACCAGTGAACAAGATGCAGGTACTTTTCAGGTGGTAAGGTTTTGCTACAATGCAAGACCATTGATTTTTGTACCATGGTAGGTGGACCAAATATGTAATGCACAGCACTTTGCTGACCATTGTCCTCACAACTTATAAAATACTTGATGTACATGAGCAAAATTTCATACACAGCTGGCAGAGATATAAGACAACAATCTGGGATACATATAATCATTAGAATTGGAATGTTGCAGGAGAACAACATGCAATGAGCAAAAGCATGTGTTTGTGCATTTCCTTTTTGAGTTAGTGTACAGCCTCGCCTACGTATCAGCGACGAACAGGCTATCTGACTATCGTTCATGTAGTCAACGTTGACAGGGAAGCTGGCGATCCAAGGACAAACATACTGCACATGTCGTGGCATCGAGACGTGTCGATTCAACTTCACCATAGATAATGGCGGAAGTGATAGTATGAAGTCGACATTCCACATGATGCACCGCACTACCACAGCCTAACCGATTTTTAGCTTCAGGTATGGCATGTGTTTGCTTGTTTGCCAAAACGTGGATGCCTCCATGCAGATGCTTACTGGCGGGTATAATAAGATGTTCGATTGCTATCGTGACAAAGAATACATGCACAAAAAGTCCACGAGAAGCTTACGAAATTGCAAAGGCATCGCCAACGACACTTCCGAGCAGTGCGGGCAACCCACTACGTCAAGAATAAATAACCAAGTACGGAAGATGAACGAACGAATAAAGAACGGCGGGGCGGGTCAGGTGCAGAAAATGGTACCGACATATATCCCCTGGTAGGGACCCAAATGGTCAAGGATATTTGGCAACAATCCAACAGATTGGATCGTACACTGGGAGTCTGTTGTGTCGTCGTCACCTGGATAAATCATTTACGTAATTTCACGTTCAACTTCCGACGTTCTAAGACTGACCTGGACACTCGACAGCATCATCGGGATGAACAATATGGACTTCACCATGAACTTGCGAGTATCCCACAGAGCGCAGTGGGAAGATGGGTATCGGATCTCTCATGTTGGTTATCCTTTGGTAATCAGAAATCTACATGCGCGTCCATGAAGCACCAGACCACAAATGGGTAAACGCAACTTTAATGGCTGACTGATATGGAAGACTAACCTGAGAATCAAAAAGAGCTGCCCACGCCGGGTTACCCACCCTCGGCTTCCCATAAGTGACCCCCTTGATGCTTGTCCCTGAGGGGAGGTTGAGAGAGAGAAATACACAATCTAGTTCAGCCAGTGCGCCGCCCAGTGAGTGGCCAACCTGGTATGACCACCATTTAGGGCTGGGTGTACCATTTTGTCATTCTATGGGATACCCACCACGGTGACTTTGCTGGCGTTATACAACGTTAGTAGTCTTTTCACCTCATCCAGAATAATAAGAGCGGTCTTGGCATGCTCGTTTGCGAACCCGCTATGCACTTTGACGCTTGAGTCGATGCCCGGGAAGAGAGTAGAACTGGGCGATGTGAGGGGTAAGTCCATGTTTGTAAGGTCAGCATAGCTGCGCGTGAAGGACCGGATTAGCGCAAGGTAGAACATATTCAGAAGCACACTTGCAATTGCGTTGGGTCTATGCCTTGGTGGGCCACTACTACGGTATTTTGCGAGGGCCAGTACCCGACGTAGTCTGGGGTCAGCTAATGTTGGTATCATGTCCATGTCACAATCAGAACAATGCAAGAGGCTCACAGTATTGCACGGCATTACCATCCCCACCCGTGAGTGTCACCTGAAACCCTGGAACAGCTGAACATGCTTCTGAAGAAACTGTCATTCGATGTACCCAGAAGAGAACTAGATCGACATGCCACCACAGTTCCAACCTTGGACGATACTCGGGGAACAATACGCAGCACGGGCGAATTCAGTGTAAGGTGCTAGGGCCGTGAGCTGAGAAGACGACATAGTAGTGACTTTGCCAATATCACGATCCTGAAGGCCGGGATTGGGCAGAGCCACTACCGACATCTCTACCAGCCAAGAGACGAGAGCTAAAAGAATGACAGGGATAAACTTGAGCATCGCAGGTGGGGATAAAACCATCGAGGGAGCTCCACCCACCAACTATGTGCAAGGTTTATATGGTTTCAAGGGTTTTAAGCGTACATCGTGGGGGGCACGCCTTCGACTTGACTAAGGCCCAGCGATTAAAGAAGACAAGATGAAAAAAAATATACCTTGTGAACGACCGTTGGTGCATATACTCGACGAAGCAATTGCTAAATCTCGATCAGGCATGATTTATGATTATACCGTACTTCTTTTCGAGTCCAGTAGTCAGACTGTCGTTGGAAAAAATGTGTTAGTGAGGATGCGAAATGAGTAATGTGTGCGTATACTGATCGTCCGTCGCTCGCAATGTGGAAGATATTGGCATGACGGCAACGGCCAAAGGGTGGCATAGAGCACATCGCATGGGTGGGTTGCAGGATATCGACTTCCCCAGGCGGAAACACCAGGAATTATGAGAATCGGCGATCTATAACTACGAATGCACAGGAGATCATGCAGGTTCGTCCAATGGAAGGGCTCATAAATTATAATGCCCTTGACGAGCTCGAAAGTGAGGAACACCATTCCGTTTCGGCTTGCCAAATCTAATCCCTACGTCCCGCGGAGAGAACCGGCTTGAGAGATCGAGACCAGCGTTGTGGTGAGGAGAAGTTGGCCACATTGACTTAGAAACAAGGCGAATTGACATCTGTTCCACTTCGCACATGTAAACCAAGTACTGCTGCTCACAATATTTCCCCCTACTTTCACATGGCTCTGAGTCGTCAACGAATGGATCCATGATATCATCAGCTTATTTCTGCCAATTGTCTATTAAGTGACATATCTCTACAATAAATCTCTCGATTCAATCGCTCACTAATTCCTGTTCCGAATACACCAGACTCGCAGGCAGGGCAAAAGTGGCTCAAGAGGTTTTGGGCATGTTGTGGGCATTTCCAAAATGTCATGTGGACTTGCTGATTCCACGTAACTGCTTATGTGGACGATTCGCTCTGCAGAGCCATAAACAATCACAAGACATGTGGAAATAAGTTGGGTATGTAAAGAGTCAAGCTACTGCTCTCGGGTATCTAGAAAAGGACATCATAGGCCATGTCACTGAAGGAAAGTTGGGTCCTGGCCAATGTCTTGCGCGACCAACTCAGTTCGAATGAATCATAACAAAAGGAATGGAAGGAGCGAGGGTCCAAAAATGAACGGCGAAACCAGTCAAGAACAGTAGTCTGAACCAATGTATATTCCCACGTATGGCCCCCAATGATCATTAAAATCCACACCCAGCATGTCAGTCCTATTCGTGCAGTCTTCGTCTGTTACATCGTCGTCGCCTGTAGATGCGGAAAATAGCGCTTGTTTCAGCGCCCAACACCTGACATCCTGCAAGAAAAGAAAGCTAACCTGGACACTCGACCACATAACCGGGGCGTACGATGTGGACTTCCCCACGGACATGCGAATACCCAACAACGGGAGGTGGGAGAGTGGGAATAATGTCGTGCATGTTGTTAATCCTCTGGAAATCCTTCACCTGTACATGTGCCGATATGCATTAGACACCTAGTAAGCGTACTTTGGAAGGGGGTAGAGAGAAGTGGACGACGTACCTTGGAGTCGAAGAGAGTTGCCCACGGAAGGTCACCAACGCGCGGTGTGCCAAAGGTGACACCCTTGATCGGTGTTCCAGAGGGGAGGTTGAGGGTCATGAAAAGACAGTCGAGTTCAGCAAGCGCTCCACCGAGTGAGTGGCCGACCTAGAATAAGTCATGACCATGATGTTGTCAGCAATGATCAGGATGCCTACTAGTGTAACAGACGCAGTAGGATGCTCCGACAGCAGCCTCTTTACCTCTGCGAGAATGGTGGGAGCTGTTCGTGCGTGCTCCTGGGCAAACCCGATGTGTACCAGGACTCCGAGACCGATTCCTGGGAAGAGGTCTGGGTCGAGAGGCCCAAGGAGAAACCCAGCGTCCGTGAGGACAGGCATCCTGTGGACGTAGATAGGCTCAGCAAGGGTGGTGTAATGGTTTTGGACTTACAATTTCGAAAAATCTGTGCCTTGGTGGGCTACAACAATGGAATTTTGGGTGGGCCAATACCCAACATAAACTAATGTTGGTGAGTACACCACGTGTGTATGATGGAAAAAATGATAGACAGATATACATACAATACTGCACAACGTTATCATCCCCACCTGCGAGTGTCATCTGGAAGTCCGACACCGTTGTGCACGCGTCTATGAACGGCAGTCATTCGTTCGAAGAAAATGGTGAAACCGGACGAACATACCACCACTACATTTTAAGCCGTTGTCAACATTAGGAGAGCAATACGCTGCATGGGCAAATTCAGCATATGGCGCGAGGGCCTCAAACTGGGCAGACGGCATGACTGTGACGACTGCCACATCACGGTCCTGGAAAAGTCCAGTGCTGGTTTTTGGCAAGGCCAACACTAAGGCTGGTTGAATGAGAGCCAGACAGAGAATAGGGAAAAGCATGAACCTCATCGATACTGTCTGTGCAAAGGTTCTTTATCGCTTTCGACTCGGTTCGCAGGCATCATATGGTCGCCACATAACGGAATTATTTGAGGTCATTGATTCGTTCATTCTTAACTTTTCGCCAAGACAATACAACGACCCTGGGATATGTGAGCTCCCATCATGGAAGTTGTAAATGTTTGAACTGGTCTGGCACTGTTTTAGTCTCTTAAAGCTCAAGAGGAGGACAGTCGCTCCGGTCGGGACCATGAAAGTTGACGCGTCTGACGTGCGACTTAATACCATCAAGATCATTCTAAATCTAGTACGTGGTAGTATTGGCATCTATTTATAGCTTCGTCTGTTGACAGTACTTGAGCCTATCAGTTGGTAAGTACAACACCAGTGGCATAGACAGGGATAATTAGTCAACCAAATCTTTGTAACTTGCTTAGGGAGACTACACGACTACGAGCACCGCGCAAAGGCGAAAACTGCCAGCTCGGTGTCGATCTCAACAGCGAATACCGCCATAAACGAAAAGATGCGATCAAGCGCATCATAGCTTCTATGACCGTCGGCAAAGGTGCTCAGCCATCAAAATCCTGCCATCTCCCCACAGACGTGAGCAGTCTCTTTCCCGATGCACTCAAGAACATGAAGACAGATGATCTGGAGCAAAAGAAACTTGTTTACTTGTATCTTATGAACTATGCAAAGACACAGCCGGAGCCTGTCATCCTCGCCGTGAACACCTTCGTCAAGGACTCTGAAGACCCTACTCCACTTGTCCAAGCACTGGCTATCCGCACTATGGGCTGCCTGCGTCTGCGAGCAGAAAGGATCATCGACTATCTGTTCCCCTTCAGCGGTCGTAAACTTTCACTCGTCATCGACAACTCCTTCCTATCACATCCGCATGAAATGATTTTAGATAGTAACCCTATGGTCAGAACCGCTACCAGTGTTATATTTATTTTCAAGTCTCTACGATCATTGTTTCAGGTTGTCGCGAATACGGTGGCAGCGCTGACAGACATCCACACCACCGCATCTACCGCCCATCCACCAGTCTCACCTTCTGATCCTGCCATCTTCAATGTCACGTCAAATATTCTGAACAAGTTGCACATCGCGTTAAACGAATATACCGAGTGGGGTCATGTCGCGATATTGAATGTCCTGGCGTGGTACGTGTCGCAGGACGAGAAAGAAAGCAAACATATTTGCGAACAGGTCGTCCCGCAATTCTCTTAGTGGCAGTCAAGGTGCGCTTTCTTCAGCATATATCTATCACGCGACTAACCATGTCTCTGGGTCATCATGATTCACATACGAGAAATTCGTAAGGAAGACCTTGCCAAGCAGCTCGTTCGAAAAAATGGCACCGCCCCCCGTCACGTTTCTCTCTTTCCCTCCCGAGGTACAATGGGTTGCTCTGCAAAAGATTAACCTGCTCCTACAGAAGCGGCCCGACCTACTTTCAAATGAAATGCGCGTATTCTTCTGCAAATACAATGACCCACTCTATGTCAAAGTCGAGAAGCTTGACATAATGGTGCGGCTCGCCAACGATAACAACGTTGATGCGTTGTTGAGCGAGTTAAAAGAGCGAGTATTCATCGTGCATCGGTCCATGATGTCTGACTGAATCATCACAGGTACGCCTCTGAAGTTGTCGTTGATTTTGTGCGCAAGAGCATCGAGGCAATCGGGCAAACTGCCATAAGTATTGAAAGTTCAGCAGAACACTGTGTCAACGTTCTCTTAGACTTGATTAGCACGCGTATTAGCTATGTTGTTCAAGAAGCGGTCGTCGTTATGAAGGTCAGGATAAGCTTTAGTCACCCTTTCTTTTCATGGCTAATGATCAGCGCAGGACATTTTCCGAAAGTATCCATCGACCTATGAAGGCGTGACACCCATCTTATGTGTCAATTTAGAGGAACTCGGTGAGCTGGAAGCAGAGGCTTCCTTGATCTGGATTTCAGGCGAATATGCCGAAAAGATTAACAGTGCGGATGAACTCAGCATTTTTGTCGATACCTTCACAGAAGAATCGTACCAGGTACCTCGAATCTTCTTTCTTTCAGTCATTGTCGTGACGTTCTTCCGCAATATAGGTGGAGCTACAGACGCTCACAGCGGTAGTCAAACTTTTCCTCAAGAAACCCGATTCATCCCAAGGAGTGGTACAGCGGGTCTTGAACACGGCTACCAAAGACTGATTCGCCCGATGTCCGTGATAGGGCATACGTATATTGGAGGTTACTGTCTACGGATCCTGAGCCTACTATGTGAAGTCGGACCACGTCTGACAATTTTTCTAGGCTGTCGTCCTTGCCCGCAGACCGCCGATCTCTATTCCACCCACCACGGTTTCGCCAGCCCTACTTGAGGAG
Organism: Scleroderma citrinum; assembly: GCA_029372045.1. NCBI lineage: Eukaryota > Fungi > Basidiomycota > Agaricomycetes > Boletales > Sclerodermataceae > Scleroderma > Scleroderma citrinum. The sequence goes on from JARFMN010000001.1 coordinate 2,126,939, forward strand.
TTCCTTGGAGGAGTCTCCAGCCTTGAAAGTGTCTATCACAAACCCGCAGAGACATTCATAGGGCACGGCAGGATCGGCGTTGATTCTGTTCAGCGTAAAGGATCAGAGTATGTCTCGTCCTTTCTACCGATTGCTTTGCACAAACTAATGCCACTTCTGTGCAGATTATCGGACAACCAAGCATTTGCGCGAAAGGCCTTCCGAACTGTCGTTGCTGGCCACCAAGCCGAAAACCTTCTCGATTTCGACGATATGCCCGCACAGGAAGGACCGTCGGGTCTCGCAGCGACACAGATCTTGCCATCTTCGCCTGCTACTGCCAACTTTCGGGGACATCTATGAACTCTCTGGATGATTTTGTATCTAGCTTTGGAGGGATGAGCACAGTTGGGGCTGGTGCAGGGGGTGGGGGCAGTGTCGGAGACGGTGGAGGACTCGGTGGTTTTGCTGGGTTGCGCACGTCGCCACCGCTTGCTAGTGTTTCTCCTCTGGGCAGTCATGCGTCTCCCAGTACAGGTCAGAGACCGAGAACCTTCTTGGCTTGTTTTAAGTATCCAGCTTGGGAGTACTTGTCTCACAGAATACCAAGTGTTATCTTCACATCACACCCTAATACAAATAAATTGATTAAGGACAATATAAAAAGGGATGATCTGACAAAGATTACCTGCATGGAGACTCTGCAAATACAAGATCCTCATTTGCCTTGTAGGCTTGCCTGGGGCATGCTGTCCACTGTGGTCCTATCCCAGCTGGCTTGACTGCCTTGCCACACAAATTACATATTATCAACTGCTTCCCTGGAGGGATGGATACAACTGAAAGGAAATATTTGTATAAACAGGTACAGATGTAGAAGAGTGGAGATGGGGAACATAGTGAATGTGAGGGAATGGACTTGCAGTAGTAGACTGTTGTGTACAATTGCATGTGCATCATGTATGCCAACATTGCAGTTGTCTTTCAATCTCTGCTAGCCAATGAGAATCTTATTGCAATCCAATTGTAATGGTGTCAAAAGAGCACCATCAGTAAATTGGTGAGAGCAAGATAACCTATTATAATGGAGGAAGGGGGTTTGATAATGGATGATAATTGCTAGCCTGGAATTATCATCCATTACAAAGCCATAATGGATTATCATTCTCTCACCACTTCCCTGATGTCACACCATTGCAATGAAGAAAGGAATTTTCTGACATCTTGCCACCTGCTAGGTAGTTGGCTGAGGCATGTTATTTTCTTGACTTTCACTGGTTAGCTTATTGTACTAGCTGGGCACTACTCCCCATTACTCAGATTTTTTGTCATCATTGACTCATTTAGTATCAAACTGGTGAATATGTTGACATATCCATACCCACTGCAGCATGACACTGGATCTGTAACAATATTTTTGCCTTTTTTTCTTGTGACTACACCACTTTTCCTTGCCACCACTTTTTTTTCCATGGCTATAGCACTTTTTTTCCCTGTGACCAGCACTTTTTTTTTTTGCCTATCAGTGGTTTGTCATTCATGGTATCATCAATGGCTATTGTAGAACAGTGCATGTTTGCTAACAAATTCAGTCAATCATTCTCAATGTCACAGCAGATTACTGGCCTTTGAGCAAGCACCAACAATTTCACATGCACTGTCCTTGATCTATTTCTTAATGCCAAGTCAAAGTACAGAATGCCATCACACATGAGGGGTGATCATGGAGGTGAAAGCATTGATGTGGCTACTTATATGGTTGCTATATGTGAGCTCAATCATGGGTTATTCATGTGGGGGTTGTACATGTTACAAAACTATTGATATTATATTTTGATCTTGAACAATACAGATATACTCAGAATTCTAGGATTGAGTCACTGTGGGTTGAAGTCAGAACTCAGTTTGCATGCCTATGGCAAGGTTTTTTTATATGATGTGAAAGATGTCACTGTCTTGATGTTGAGAACCATTATCACCTTTGACTTGTTCAAAGGCTTTTTCTGGTGGCTATCAACAATGACTGTGAGGATTTTTGACAGGAATGGAATGTCCACCTTGTTAGTGGCCCTATGAGCAATAATAAAAGCCCTTAGGTACAGTGGCTTAAAAAACTGTTTACATATTTGCTGTTATGATTTCATCCATGGTAACATTTTCTTTCATTGTATTCACTACCATAAATTCAACAGATGCTTTGCAGACTATGATACAAATGTGTACATTTCCCCTTATCCTTTTCTCTTTTGTTTATCCCCTTTTCCAATGTATACTTATGCAGCTTTCACCCTTCACTGATTTTCTGGTGAAAGTCCCTAACTTTATGATCACATGACTGATGCATTGCATCTACTCATACTTATGCATTTTGACTCATATAATGGATGCAGCTGCCTGCAGACTATGGACTGTGATCACACAGCCATTGTACTCATACTATCTGTACTATTAGTGCAGCTGGGATGTGCCTGTGCAGTTTTGTACTTAGTATTTAGTGTAGGTGGAAGATGGGTGACTCCTCATCTTTTGTCTCCTTTGCAATTCACCCTTGCTTGATCATTTCATACCCACTGAGGACCAACAGCCAAGAAACCAAGGCTCTGGACCAAGAGTTCTGGCACAAGAGCAATCACTAACTAGCAAACCTGCAATTAAGGTCTGGGACCTCATAGGGTTAGGCTAGGATTTGAGCACTGGTTCTGAAGGACAGCTTTCAGCCTTGAAGACTTGTGCCTTCAAGCCTTAACAGAAGACAAAAGATCACCAACACCCCTTGTTGATGTCCTGACATGTCAACATCCCCTGCTGCCCTCAAGTGACAGTCACCCCATCATCTTCTTACCTCTATGCCACACCCAGTGTAGTCCCCTGTCTATTTTAGGCAGTATATTACTTAATCACTTTCTAGCACACTGCTCTTTCTCAGGTAGCACCTGCTAGTCACCCTCTTTGGCCCACCACAGTCTGCAAGTATTAAATCAGGTCAAGCTCTAGTTCCAACACTAAGTTTCAACCCCCTGTTCCTAAGAGAGCAAGTCACCCCCAAACTTCCCATTTTAGACTAGAAGCCACTGTCCCAATACCATCTCTTTTGGCAACCCTGAAAGTACCCTTGGACAACTCTGACACTGAAACTCACATGCCTGGTGTCTTCATAGCCAGCACATCCACCCCTATTCAGGTTGATGTTGACCCATCAGAGGAAGGTTCTGATTTCTCAAAGTACTGAGAATGGAAGGATCCAGATTTGGATAACAACTCCCTTGATATGCCACTAGCAGGTCCCCTTGCAGCTTTGTTCTTATTAGAGAAGTCAGACTTACCCATCCTGGACATCTGAGAACAAGCATTGGTGGACATCCTCATGGAAGCTTTAGCAGGAGCTTCTATTATGGACCCATTTGCAGGTCACCAGCCATCACTGGCTGAAATCATTTACTGGTACCAAACAAAGGTATCCACAGCTGCCAAAAAGGGTAAAGGCCATGCTCAAGGACCATCAGGAGTGAGTGGTTGTGACTCTACAGGTGATGGTAAGGCCAAGGGCAGAGAGCTAGGGCTCAACAAACCCACCATATTCAATGGTGACCACCAAGCATATGCTGGATGGATAACTTCAGTGAAAGTGTATCTAGGTATGAACTGGCACATTTACAACACTGATGAGAAGTGCATCAGCTTCATTTTGTCCTTTATGGACAAGGGCTCAGCCCTTAGTTTCAAGCAATCATACATCATGCAGTGCACTTTTGAAGGCACAGATGGCAAAGAAGGAGGGGTAATCTTCTATGACTCCTCAAGGATTTCAAGTGAAAGCTTGAGGACTGTTTCTAGATTGATGATGTAAAAGCAAACATGCTTATAACTTTATCACAGATCCAGCAGGGGAAGCACTCCCTTGATGAGTATATCACAAACTTTGAGAACTTACTAAACAAGGCTGGCCTTCTTGAAGATGATGTAGCAGCCACAACTTTCTTTGAGAAGGGACTTCACCTGTCCCTTAGCTGAAGAATCTTAGGGCTTGGATTAATCCCAAGGATCATCTCCAAATGGAAGGAGGTGGCAACAAGAGTTCACACATCCCTCACAACAATGAGGATGTATGAAGGCAAGGCCTCAGAAGTGGACAAGAACTTTCTATGGAAAAATGAAGGGTATAACTCTAACCTGCACAAAGCTAACTACTCTCACAGGAGAGAAAAAGACCCCAATGCCATGGACATTGATGCAACAGCCAAAGAGAGCAAGGATTGCAGAAGAACAAGAAGAGCTTGCACATGCTTCGATTGTGATAAGGAAGGGCATTTTGCCAAAGATTGCCCAGAACTCCTGAAGCCCAGAAAAGGTGGCTTCCCCAAAAGTAGAGAGGCAAGGTTGGAAGAATTAAGGAAGGAAGTGGAGCATCTAGAAAGTGAGGACACACACCCTTCTACTTCCAGTGCATCCTCAAAGGATTTTTAAAGGGGTGAGCCTCCACTGCAGCTCATGCCTCTGCTACTGAAAAATGTACTTTTAGACTAGGCTGCCTGGAATGCAATGTGAACACAGTTTATCAATATGAACATGACCTATGTGTGTTGGCAATCAATGGATCAGCCTACCTAATTGACTACAGTGATTCTCTGGTTAAAACCTTAATTGACTCCAGAGCCAAAACAAATATAGTTGATGAAAGAATGATGGATTGAGAAGGTCTCTCCACAAGGAAAATTGAAAACCCATGGACACTCAGAAGTGTCACTGGAAAGACTAACCAAGTCATTGATAGGATTGAAACTTTCTGAGTCTGGATATGGGGTAAGAATATGTGTATTTGTGCTTATGTATGTTACCAGGATGGGCAATGGAGAAGGGCTCCTGTTAGGAATGCCCTGGTTAAAGGAGCACAACCCAATTATCAATTGGTTCACCCAAAAACTTGTGAGTTGGGGAACTGACAATGACATCAAAGCAAAGGTTCAAAGAACATTGATCTCAACTCAGTTAGAAGCTGAAGCAAAGAAGCAGGAAGTTTTTTTTCCAAATGAGTATGCTAACTTTGCAGAAGTCTTCTTGGAGAAGGAGGTCCCACTCCCAGAACATTGCCCTTTCCTGGATCATGAAATTAAGCTCAAGGAGGATTTTGTACCAAAGAAAGGTAACATTTATAAAATAACACCACCACAGCTCAAGGAGCTGGACAAGTTCCTAGAAGAAAACTTGGCATGTGAAAAAATATGACCTTCAAAGTCCCTGCAGGCAGTGCCAGTATTCATTGTCAGAAAGAAAGACAGCAAGCAGAGGTTAATACAAGACTATCGGTACCTTAACAAGCACATGGTATTGGACTTGTACCCTCTGCTGGACATCAAGGAACTGCTAGATGAGCTAGCAGAGTCAAAATATTTTGCAAAGTTTGACATCTGGTGGGGCTTTACAAATATACACATCAAAGAAGGTGATGAATGGAAAGGAACCTTTGTCATGCCAAGAGGGTTGTTTGAATCCCTGGTAATGTTTTCTGGGCAGACTAACTCCCTGCCCATGTTTCAGCACTATTATTGACACAATAGCTATTTGTGTCTACAGGTCATATTTCATTGTCCAATATTTTCTTGTTGTTTATTGATTATGACTAACCCTTCATGTGACTGGTTATCATACATACCTGGATATCACATGGAACCATTGTATCAGTATCCTTCTTTCATATTCTACAACCCTCTATCTCCAAGTAGATAGTACTCCTTCCTTAAGTAGTAGTAGTAGTAGTAGTTATAATGCACCAAGGTTACTCCTGATGCACAGACCATGTACAGTATCTATATATACTGTACTCAGAGGGCTCTTGTCCCTCAGTTTGAATCTACTATTCTCTCATCTCTACTAAGCTGTCCAGTGCCTAGCACCAGATAGCTTCACTTGCACTTCCATAACTCAAGCACAAGCCTCCAGGTAAGCACAGAGTTGCTGTGCTATTTTCTGCCTCTTGTTTGTTAGCTATATGAATACCAAGTTCAGAACTATGATTCATGTGTACAAGAGCATCATCTTTATGGATGACATGACCATACATGCAAAAACAAGAGAAGAACTCAAAACAAGAGCAATCAAGTTCCTCTGGATCACTCAAAAAGAAGGACTTTGGCTCAAGCTGTTGAAGTGTGTATTTGAGACCAAAGAACTCAACTTCCTCAGATATGTTATTAAGGAAGGTAGCTATGAACTGTCTCCAGTGAAAACTAAAGCCATCAGTGAATGAGCTATGCCCAAGAACTTGAGAGAGTTATGAAGCTTCCTAGGCTTCTGTAATTTTTACAGAATGTTTGTGAAAGGTTTCTCACAGATCACCTGACCCCTACATGATCTCTTAAAGAAAGATGCCCCTTACATCTGGGGACCTGAACAAGAACAAAGCTTTGCTTTGCTCAAAGCTGCCTTGGTCTCAGAACCAGTGCTCTGCCTGCCAGATTTCAAGAGGCCCTTTGTCATTCACACTGATGCTTTGCAACTAGGCACAGGGGTGGTGCTAATCCAAGAAGGAGAGGATAAGGCCTTACATCTGTGTGCATATCTCTCTTAATCATTAACTGGAGCAGAACAAAACTACCAAGTCTATGACTTGGAGTTATTGGCCATAATTTACACTCTCAAGGAGTGGTGAACATATTTACTGGTGCCCATTGCACCAACAATGGTGTATACTGACCATCAAAATATAACATATTTCAGAGAACCACAGAAGCTTACCCTGTGGCAATCTCAATGGCAAGCCACATTGCAGTCATTCCCACTGCATTTTGTGTATATTAAGGGCAAGACCAATGTGCCTCCAGATGTATTATCCTGGATGGCAAATTTCAAAGCTGAGAGTAGTCCCCTGACCACCCTGCTTCCAGAGTCTCTTTGGTTTCCAGCTCAGGGAGGGGTAGGATTCCCTCAAAATCCATGTATCTCACTAAGAATCACTGGTTTTTTGCCAGAAAACATTGAAACTCCCAACACCTCACAGGATCCATTGATATGCACAGCAGATAGGTACCCACCTGAGGAATCATCAAAGACCACTGCTGGTGCAAAACACATTTACAACCTATCCATGGATCTGATGGATAGCATACTAAAAGAAACAGAACACCTATGACTAAAAGAATTAGAAGAAAGAAGAGAAGCAATGGATGAATATATGTCAATCAGGAAAGAAGAAAAGAAGTATTAAAGGAATACCACAACCTCCAACCTTCAGGTCATCTCAGAGTATGAGCAATGATGAAGAAGATGGCCTGTCATGTCTATTGGCTGTGTATGCACACAGATATTTGTGAATATGTGTGAGGGTGCACCATCTGTCAGGCAAACAAGGTAAACATGCACCCAATGACCCCACCTATCACCCTGCACAACATATTGAAATCCCCCTTCCCCTTTAAACAGATCTTGATTGATCTGATCACAGACCTCCCTGACTCCCAATGAAATGACTCTACCCTAACTATAGTCAATCAGGGTCTCATGAAAGCCATCATACTACTCCTGACTAACAAAACAGTGGACTCAGTAGGGATCACCAATCTATTCTATAACCACATCTATCCCAGGTTCAGAATCATCTCAGCTTTCATGAGAGATCTCCATGCATCTCTAGGAATAGAAATGAAGGCTATGACTGCCTATCAGCCACAGTCAAATGAAGAAGCCAAACACATGAACCAGGAAGTTGGAACCTATCTGAAAATGTATGCATCAAAGGATTCTGACAATTGGTCATGATATCTGGCAGATGCTGAGTTCATGCACAATTACTGGATCCACTCCACTCACAGGCAAACCCCATATTTCCTCCTCTATGGCTATGAGCCAAGCCCCTATCCTTCTGACCTGAGTCAGAATGTGCCCCTGTCAGAAGAGTGCCTTAAGAAGTTAGCTGCAGCACATGATGCCATGATCATCACTCACAAAAATGTGCAAGAGGCTATGCTGAAAAGACATGGAGGATGAGGCTACTTGGAATTTGAAGTAGGAGATAAGGTTTGGTTAGAAGCCACTAACCTCCATTTGGATGTACCATCAAGGAAGCTTGCCCCCAGATGGTATGGTCCCTTTGAAATTACCAAAAAGGTCTCTCCAGTCAATTACCAGCTGGAGCTACCAAGGACCTGGCACATCCACAACATTTTTCACACCAACAAACTGACTTCATATATAATCACAGAGATCAATGAGAACACCCCTATTCCACAGCCCCCTGACCAGATAGACAGACATGATGAGTGGGAAGTAGAAAAAGTTCTCAAGCACAAGTTGTATCAATGAAAACTGAAGTATCTCATGATGTGGCAAGGGTACCTGGATTTAGAAAATACCTGGGAACCTCTGGAACACTTTAAAAATGCACCCCAAGCCCTCACCAAGTACCAGCTTGCCCACTCTCTTCCCATCACATACCTGTTGTCATCCCCACAGAGTTGTAATGTCTTCTGGCTATAACATCCCTGATAACTGCCACAAAGATACATATCTACCAAGCCCTCATCTTGAAACTTGATGACCTCCAGTCAGAGGCCAATTTCCCTGCACCTGTTCCCTGGGTATGGGCCACCCCCTCCCATCACCTGCAACCTGTTTGCCATCCCAGAATATCTCACATGCCTCATGCTACTCCGATTGCCTCCACTGGCCTTTCTGGTGGCAGGACAACCATGCAGCACAATCAATGAGGCAATACCATTATCTTCCCTACTCTCACTGTCTCTGCCCCCAGACAGACATCTAATCAGAATGCAACCCCCATTGTACCTGGCAATGAATATTTACACACACCAAATGGCTCCCTAGCCAACACCTCTGTTGAAGCATCCCCAAACATCAGCCAGTTCATCAGCTATGTGTGGGTGCTTAATAACATTGAATCATGGGACACTCTTGGATGGAGAGCACACACAACATGAGTGTCTACAGTTGCTGTCTGAGGCTTTCAGGGATGCCAAGAATGTAGCTAACAGGGTAGGCATGGTAGTAATCTTTGACCTCACTAATACCCCACTTCCCCACAGAGAAAGAAAAGTCACTGGCAAGGAGATTCTAGAAGCAATGGATGTGCAGAGAAGGATTGTCAGTATCATGCATGAGATTTTTGGACTGGCACTGCTAATTACCTTCAATTCCTTTCTGGAGCAGCACTGAGGAGCAGCCATGGAGATTCCCTGAGGTACTCCCACACTGCCATGACCTGCTACTCCAATGACTTGCCATGCATGATGCCCAGTATGCAGGGAACAGGCCCACTTGAACTGAAGTTGCCCACCTGTTGTGGTGGACTTCACCTCTGATGACTCAGATTCTCCAGCTCCAAGAGTTCAGTCCACCCACCCTGCACCTCCCTGAACCTCTGGAGCACATGCCCCCAGGCCAGATGCTGCCCACTCCCCTCCTCCTTGATGAGCTTGAGTTCCCACTGCTCACCCTGCTCAGCCAGAGCTTACCCAAGCAACTGCAGAATGAACTCCTCTCACTGATATCACTCCCATCCCCACTGAGTGACTCACCAATGTGGAGTACTTCTGAGCCACATCTGTACTAGTTGACTGCCTCCAACATTTCTCCAGCCAGTCAATGGACAGATGGCCTGGCTTTTTCACCACTGTCCAGACTAACACCCTGGACCAGACACTTTACAACACCACCACCACTATCATACTGATCCTGGATGAAGCATTCATCCTAGTACTGGTAGATGCAGACCTGCAGTACTACCTAGCCAGCAAGAAGAGCCTACCTGTCAGGCACCCCCTATATGCCTATAGGTGTTTCAACTGTGACAGGCTGGGGCATTGGAGGTGGGAACATGACCTGAACAGGTCATACTGGGAGCCAGGCATGGCCTTTGTCAGACAACAAGGACACAGTGCTCCTGTCCAGGATGGCCAGGCTTGAGGGGGAGGTGATGTTATGATTTCATCTGTGGTAACATTTTCTTTTGTTGTATTCACTACCATAAATTCAACAGATGCTCTGCAGACTATGATATGAATGTGTATGTTTCCCCTTATCCTTTTCTCTTTTGTTTATCCCCTTTTCCAATGTATACTTATGCAGCTTTCACCCTTCACTGATTTTCTGGTGAAAGTCCCTAACTTTATGATCACATGACTGATGCATTGCATCTACTCATACTTATGCATTTTGACTCATATAATGGATGCAGCTGCCTGCAGACTATGGACTGTGATCACACAGCCATTGTACTCATACTATCTATACTATTAGTGCAGCTGGGATGTGCCTGTGCAGTTTTGTACTTAGTATTTAGTGTAGGTGGAAGATGGGTGACTCCTCATCTTTTGTCTCCTTTGCAATTCACCCTTGCTTGATCATTTCATACCCACTGAGGACCAACAGCCAAGAAACCAAGGCTCTGGACCAAGAGTTCCACTGCAAGAGCAATCACTAACTAGTGAACCTGCAATTAAGGTCTGGGACCTCATAGGGTTAGGGTTAGGATTTGAGTGCCAGTTTTGAAGGACAGCTTTCAGCCTTGAAGACTTGTGCCTTCAAGCCTTAACATTTGCATGTTTTACATTTGTTATGACTAAACATGATAACCCCTAGCTCTAGCCCTAACCCATGAGTATATGGAATGACATACTTATTCTTGGCCTTCTATTGGTCCAAGAATCAAGTGATTTGTATAAGAATTAATAAAATAGCAGCCATTTGAAAATAACATGTCATGCAGACAGTTTTTTGACATTACAAAAATCCAACTATCTAGTACTTGGTATGAGCTCCTTTCACCTTTATAACTGCCTCAGCCCTTCTAGGCATGCTTCCTATCCATTTTTGACACTCTTCCACAAAAATCTTCCCCCACTCCACTACTACCCTTTCCTACAATTGATGAACTTCTGTAGGAGCACTCTCATAACCTGAGAGAGATCTTTTGAGGTGATTTCAAGTGTGTTCAATTGGGTTGATGTCTGGAGATTGTGCAGGCCAGTCTAGAAGCTTGATATCCTGATCTTCAAACCATTTCTGGGCTCTTCTAGAGGTATGCTCAGGGTCATTATCTTGTTGAAAGATAATGTCATCTTCTGGAATTTCAGATTTCTCCATGCTTTGAAGCAACCCTTCCTTCAAAATGACCACATATTGTTCAGCATCCATCCTTCCCTCAACCTCACTCAAGACCCCAACACCATTCCATCTTATACATCCTCAAACCATAAGTGAACCTTCTCCAAACTTGACTGTACCTTTGACCTCTCTAGAAATAAGCTCTTCACCCTTCTTTTTTCACATATACATACTCTTGTCCATCTGACCCAATCCTGTTGATTTTGGTCTCATCTGACCATATAACTCTCTTCCAGTCCTCCACAGTCTAATGCTGATACTTGAGAGCAAAGGCTAACCTCTTCTTTTTGTGATCAGTAGAAAGCAATGGCTTTTTCTTCTTGACCACAGCCTTCAATGAGGCTTCTTTGAGGGTATTTCTCACTGTCTGAGAAGAAACAGGACTATCAACAATAGAGTTGATGAAATTAGTGGCTTGAACAGTATTTTTGGCCTTGCCAGTAAGGATTTGCTAAACAATAGCTCTCTTGTTAGTGGAGGAGAGTTTGAAAGGGTGATCATCATGAAGCTTAGGTCTTTCTGGTTGGATTTCCTGAAGAACCTGGGATAATGTAGACTTCCCTAGACCAGGCTGTGAGGCAATCTTCCTAGTAGACAGGCCAAGAGAGGCAAGAGAGATGATGTTTTGTCTTTGAGAGATGGAAATGGATTTTATGGTAATTATAAGAAAATAAACAGAGGATGGTAGGGTTTATATATGTTGGATCATACTCATTACATAAAGATAACATAATAGAACCCTTGATGGATGAATGTAACAATATCACAGCATGCCAAGGTCAATATATATAATCAAAACTTTAAGTCAAAAAACTGTTTACATGACATGTTATTTTCAAATGGGTGTTATTCTATTAATTCATATCCAAATCACTTGATTCTTGGACCAATAGATGGCCCAGAGTAAGTATCTCATTCCATATACTTATGGGTTAGGGCTAGAGTTAGGGGCTATTGTGTTTAGTCATAACTAATGTAAAACATGCAAACATGCAGACAGTTTTTTGAGCCACTGTAGGTCCACCTTTACAACACATGATAAAATTTGCTAATATATATCCCTACATCTGAAAGGATATGTGGCTAATCAGTCAAGCTATGCTAGGAGAATACTATGATGACTTTGATGATCTCCACCCACTTACTCTCAAGCAATACCATGGCATTCATGGTCATGTGCACACCTGCCTGACTGGTCAAACTGGTGCTGGCCATCCCCCCAACAAAGACTTGGAGGATAAATTGCATGATAATGGTGCTAGTGAAATGCACATACATGGCCATGATATTCTAAGAAGGGTGAAAGCTGACCTACAAGACCAAGTATATCATGAGGCAATTCCAGTCCCAAGCTGCAACTCACTCTTTGCATGCACTGATAACAAAGCTGAGTTTTGCTCAGTGTTTGAAAATGTAATGCTCAAGAATATTACACCTGCAGGATATGGGTTACTTCCACATGAACTTGAAGCAGATGATAGTAACTCTACATTAGAGTTTGTTTCAGTTGGCTAATATGGAGCAAAGTCCATTATTATCTCACTAGCAGACCCAGTATAGGCAAAGCATGCAAGGACTTAGTGTCAAGGTCTTGTGATACTTACTCTTTTCAAAATTAGTGATTACTTTGACAATTGATAGTAACTCCATTGTCACTACAAATTGTATTGTATACTAATTCACATCTTGTTTAATTAGTGTTGAAATTTTATTTTCTATCAGCTTTCTCTCTTTCACAGACCTATTGCATGGTGTGTCAGTGTTACTCACTCTTTGGTCACCACTTCTTACTAGGGCTGCTTTGATATGAGATGCTGATGAAAGATATTGCTGAGGCTTTCTCAAGAATGGCAAGCACTGCTTGTGAGCTCTTCATGCCACCCATTGACACTGGCACACCCTATCATTGTTGGGAATGCCTGCATGGATTTAGTAAACACTCAGAAGCACAGTCTGGAAGTGGAACCTTGTTGGCAGTGAAAGTGGAGTCAAAGCTCAATAGCAATGACAGTCAGTGGCTGTTGAAGGTTTTCAACAAACAGAAGACCTCTTGTACCACTGACATGATGCCCTTCAAGTTCCAACAAGTATACAATAAAGTGATGACAGGATTTCATTCTGGTCACAGTTCAAAGAAAGCTACAATACTCTCATTATAACTACTTACTATGTGTGTTCTAATATTTGATACTGTAGAAATCTGCTGTTGCTGAAAAGTCACAAAAAGCTTCATTTAGCAACAACATAGATCCAGTACTAGTAGATATCAAAGTAGGAACATGGTTACTTCTGGTCAATGTTTTGGATAATGTATGCAGTTCTTTTTCCAACTTTAGAGCATAGACTGAACATAGGCACACAGGCAGGCAAGTTGTGCCAGACAGTGGTATATTCAAGGATGAAGCTCCAGAAGATGGAGCAGCATCAATGTGCACATATCACCCATGTATCTAAGCTTGCATTTCAAAGAAGTTGGACTCACAAAGATGTTGACAGCTATGTGAACCATGTATTTCTAATATCAATGGGCTTTGCTGCCACTGCTGATAAGGGTAAAGGCAAGGAGCTCAAGTGTCACTGAAAGTTGATTAGCAAGAAAAAACAATGCTACCAGCTACCAAGTGTGGATCAGTCAACTGGTGAAGACCTGTGGTGGTATCAAGGACAGACAACATCTTTCATAGTGGACTGGAATGTCATTATTGATATAATCCAGACCTTTCTTGTTACATTAATTACTAATAGAATTTATTGTTTGGCACTATGCACACCAGTTCTAAAGGATGTGTATGCATCATGAGACTCAGAGGGTATGCTTTCAAGTAGTGACAAAGATGTTAGTCAACCTGTATGAAAATGAAACTTGGGCCAACATGCTGGTGGTATGTTAGACATCTTACAGTAACCATGGTTGACTCTTGATGGTCACTTAATCTAGACCAACCAGATGGAAAGTGCATCTGATGTCAAATGACCCTATCAAGCATTATTGAAGTCAACAGTGGCTTAGACTTAGATGGCCCACAAAGGGCATCTTACAATGTTGACAGATCCAGCAAATGTACATTGTTTTTTATGGTGATTCTCTTGTTCCTGCCTGACAACAATAGTATTTGCTGAAAGTGACATGAAGGCAACTGCCCTTCTGGACTACAGGAAGGCCCTCTTGGTTTCCCCAGGTTGCCCCATACATGCCAGCTGTCACCGAATTGGGTATGAGCTCATATGAACTGTCCTTTTACACTGAAGTAATTCAAGCTGCAGTTGTGTTTCACTTCCTCCCAAATTTGTCAAGTCTTCAATCCATTTGGTTCTCTGGTCAACTTCCTGACTCCCTGTTCAATTATCAATCCATGGTCTAATGATTACTTTGTGAGTGATGCACTAGGCAATCAGGAGTGAAGGCAATCAGGTACTAGTAGTTCTTTAATCAGTATTCATGACAATATATTAGAGTACTCAGTGTCTGATTAGACTTAGTTTGATAATGAGAACTACATACTTCCTGTTTCCAGTGTATGTGCCTATGTGTGTCTTGAGCAGAAGTAGAAGGGGTGGATTTGAACAGCTATGGGTGGTCATGCTTTAGTTGTCTTCATACCCTACCACCTCCACTTCCAATGTGCATCAATGCATGCACCTCAGCATGATGACAAATGGAAAAAATGTTATCCTAAGTTAATGGTACTAAAATGACCAAAAAATAGGTCATGGCAGAATAAAAAAAGATTTAGACAAAAAAAAGTGCTATAGTCATGCAAAAAAAAGTAATGTAGTCACAAGAAAAAAAGAAAAGAAAATTGTTACAGATCCAGCATCATACTGCAGGAGAACTACAACACTGCACTGATCATATTACATATTGCATAGCAAATACATAAGTAAATTGAAAAGAATGATAGCAAGAAAAATGACATGTGCTTTGCATTTTCAAATCCAAGGATCATTTCAGAAATATAACTCCAAACTTGGGAGACATTAACAACTAATACTATATATATATATATAACATTTGACATCAAATCATACAAGTTACAATCATTTCAGATTATGACATATCCATACATACATACCTCTTCTACAAAGAATCTACATAGCTGGATCAAACTCTACTGGCATACTGGTTTGCAAGTTGGAATTTGGTGGCTGAGACAAAATATTTAACACTGAAGATGTTCTTGAAAGACATTGACTTATACATGTGATTTGCCAGGATGATATTCACAATGGCCTGCTGCAAGTTATCACTAGTATGGTGATGCTGCTGAATAGCTTGTTGAAGAGCCTTGCAAGCAATAGGTTGTGTTCCAGAGTTTTGATATTCCTTGAAAGCATGCACAAAAATATTCTTTGGATCCCCTTGTGCCTGTGAGAAAAAGTAGGAATACTCAGAAACAAGGATGCATCTTTTTACATTTCCAGAGAAGATGGAGAAGAAATGAATATGCCATACCAACACCATGAATAATTGCCTTGGATTGAGAGGGCATTATGAAAAAAGGAAAGATTAGGGATAATTTGAGGGGGTCTGCAATGGCAATTTCTTGCTGCAGGATGACAGTAACCATGAGCTTAGTAAGATGAAATGACATGTTCCACCTCAGTCTAGGAAAGAATGGAATTGATACATAAAGCATGAACATGACATACCAATTCCTAAGAAGACAAGGGTGAGACAGGGAGGTACTCAAAAAATGATGATCCACAGTTTAGAGAACATGATACACATGTGAAAAAGAAAAGAACAGATAATGTAGACTGCACTGACATTTTAGAAGGAATCATATAATGAGGATACAGTGGCTCATAAAACTGTCTGCATGTTTGCATGTTTTACATTAGTTATGACTAAACATGATAACCCCTGACACTAGCCCTTGATCATGAGTGTATGAAATGATGTACTTACTCTTGGCTTTCTATTGGTCCAGGAATCAAGTGATTTGGATATGAATTGATAAAATAGTAGCTGTTAAGGTCTGGCAAATTGACAGACTTAACTCCTTCAGCACCAACACTCAAATCCTAACCCTACAGACAAGGGCCATCTGAGCTCTCCTGCAGCAGAGCTCTTGGTTCAGAGCCTTTTGACCAATAAGCATTCCTTAGTGGTAGAGCAGAGTAGGAAAGGGATGAATTGCAAAGGAGATGAAAGATGAGGACCTTTCTCATCTTCACTCACCCTATACACTTGTAGTACATGCAATCCATATGTAGAGAACAATGAGAAAAGCATAAAGGGCAGACAATAATAAAAGTACAATGACTGTGAGTGTTTAAATCATGAACAGTCATAAGGATATAAGAGACAGACAATGGCTCTCCATTGTCCTACAAACCTGGCAGTTACTGTATGAGTCCATATGAGTCAATGACAGGGGCTTGTCCCAGAAAGGAAACCAAAAGAGGCCAGTCACATACATGCATAAGTGTAAAAATACAAGGGAAAGAAACATACTATAGTTCATGAAGTGTCTGTTGGATAGAGCATAAGCTCAATGTAAGATACAACTAAGAAAAAGAGGAAGACCAGCATGGGCATAACAGTAGCCACTTGAAAATGACATGTCATGCAGACAGTTTTTTGACTTAAAGTTTTGATTATATATATTGACCCTAGCATGCTGTGATATCATTACATACATCCATCAAAGATTCTATTATGTAATGAGTATGATCCAACATATATAAATTGTAACCATTCTTTTCCTTGAACACCCACTTAGCCACCCACTTACTAAGCAGCATGTCTACTGTTACTCCTAGCACTGCCACACTCATTGTATTCCCAACACCTCTGTCCCTCATGTGACCCTGAACTGCCACTGGTCCTCAGCTTCCCTTATTACCAAGTTATCTAGACTCTTGGAGCATCTGCCCCAGTGCTCCATCCAACCCCTATACCCCTGACATGTACTGGAGAGCCTCCTGCTCATCCAAATCACATCATTCCTTCTCATTTCTCTTGCATATATTCTCTTCTACCTACAGGCACATATCACCATGTGATTTTCCCCTTTCTCACTTCACTATAATCCATGGATGCACTCAGTGGACTGTTTACCACTGTATGTTCCACTTTGTCTCTTATCTCTCTGACAGTTCTACTTTTACATGTACAATACCAGTGCCAAGTCTTCTGACTTGTTTCAACTTGTCACTGCCTTCCTGTGAGTCATCTGACTCCACAGTTTTATTCACCAACCAGTCTTAGTGGTTGCCATCCATACATTTCCTCTTATCATTTTTCTGGATTGTCATCCTTGGGTCCCATGGCTTGTGCAGCCTCTTAAATCAGGAGTGTGTCACCATACACACTGCCCAGTGGACCCTTGATACACAATCCATGTACATGTTACTTTGCAGACTTTTCCCTTTTTACTTACATCACTTGTAATGTATATAAATCATAGGATGAGGGTGATGTCCCCTCATCTTTTATCTACTCATGCAAACATACAAGCTTTGTTCTCTCACTCCTCTTGTGATCTGTTCACAAGTTCTCCAAGTGCCAAAAAGGTGTTTCATGTCCAAGCAGTCCTCTTGTTGTCATCAAGTGTAAGCCCTAGGGTTATGGTCACTGAAAACTTTGCTGAAGACTCAAGTCATTCTGCTTTGCCCAAGATAAAGTATAACATAAATCCCACCATTGTTTGCTCATTTTCTCAGCATCACCATGAAATCCATTTCCATCTCTCAAAGACAAAACATCATCTCTCTTGCCTCTCTTGGCCTGTCTACTAGGAAGATTGCCTCACAGCCTGGTCTAGGAAAGTCTACATTATCCCAGGTTCTTCAGGAAATCCAACCAGAAAGACCTAGGCTTCATGATGATCACCCTTTCAAACTCTCCTCCACTAACAAGAGAGCTATTGTTTAGCAAATCCTTACTGGCAAGGCCAAAAATACTGTTCAAGCCACTAATTTCATCAACTCTATTGTTGATAGTCCTGTTTCTTCTCAGACAGTGAGAAATACCCTCAAAGAAGCCTCATTGAAGGCTGTGGTCAAAAAGAAAAAGCCATTGCTTTCTACTGATCACAAAAAGAAGAGGTTAGCCTTTGCTCTCAAGTATCAGCATTAGACTGTGGAGGACTGGAAGAGAGTTATATGGTCAGATGAGACCAAAATCAACAGGATTGGGTCAGATGGACAAGAGTATGTATATGTGAAAAAAGAAGGGTGAAGAGCTTATTTCTAGAGAGGTCAAAGGTACAGTCAAGTTTGGAGAAGGTTCACTTATGGTTTGAGGATGTATAAGATGGAATGGTGTTGGGGTCTTGAGTGAGGTTGAGGGAAGGATGGATGCTGAACAATATGTGGCCATTTTGAAGGAAGGGTTGCTTCAAAGCATGGAGAAATCTGAAATTCCAGAAGATGACATTATCTTTCAACAAGATAATGACCCTGAGCATACCTCTAGAAGAGCCCAGAAATGGTTTGAAGATCAGGATATCAAGCTTCTAGACTGGCCTGCACAATCTCCAGACATCAACCCAATTGAACACACTTGAAATCACCTCAAAAGATCTCTCTCAGGTTATGAGAGTGCTCCTACAGAAGTTCATCAATTGTAGGAAAGGGTAGTAGTGGAGTGGGGGAAGATTTTTGTGGAAGAGTGTCAAAAATGGATAGGAAGCATGCCTAGAAGGGCTGAGGCAGTTATAAAGGTGAAAGGAGCTCATACCAAGTACTAGATAGTTGGATTTTTGTAATGTCAAAAAACTGTCTGCATGACATGTTATTTTCAAATGGCTGCTATTTTATTAATTCTTATACAAATCACTTGATTCTTGGACCAATAGAAGGCCAAGAATAAGTATGTCATTCCATATACTCATGGGTTAGGGCTAGAGCTAGGGGTTATCATGTTTAGTCATAACAAATGTAAAACATGCAAACATGTGGACAGTTTTTTGAGCCACTGTAGATAATATATATGTACAGTAGACTCTCTCATAACCCATACCTCTTGATTTATGCTGTGAAGTATGAGTTTTGAGAGTGTATGGGATACTTGAGAGATCAGTGGTAGAGAGTCAAATGAGTGCAAATTCCACAAGTAGCTGTAGGCTACTATTATTTACAACTAAAATAGTCTGTCAATTAGTATCTTTCATACTCTGTGCCTCCATTACTTGCATTGCTCATCTGAATGAGTTCAACAACACTTCCAGCTTGCATACAAATGGATCATCAACAGTTCCAACATATTCTTGCAATGCCAGTACTGCCTGAAGTGCTTTGTGACATGTAGGACCTGGTTTGGCAGGTGCCACATCATTCTCCAAGTCATCCTCATCAAAATTTGACCCATCCCTCACTCTTTGTACATCCATTACAGCTTCATAGATGTTATTTTTTGTAGCTCCAATAAGATTGTGTGTCTCTACTGCCAGGTTTAGAAATTCTGTGATGCTCATTCAATTTGAAGCTTGGAGGGCTCCAGTCTTTTCCAAGTCATCCAAAACACCTTGAACAAGGGTCTCTGCTTGTGAAATAGAATTGTCATGGGTCTCTGTTGTGTAGATGAGAGATGCAATGGGGATAGATGGCTGGATGGGTGGTGATGGGGCCATGTCAGGTAAGACACTCACTTTTGCTAGCAGTTTTGAATTGTTGTAGTATCAACTTCATTCCATGCTTGGTTAGCAAGCTGCATTGCATCAAGTTGGTTGATATCATAGATTTCTGCTGGGACTATGCCTCTATCATAACAATTATGTAATAGCATGCTAAATAAACTTTGCATGATAGTGAGCCTTGAAGCAATGAATAATTCCCTGGTCATTGGGCTGTATGTGTGCAGTTATGTAGGTTTAACTTGAAAGACTTAGCATGGATGTTGGTGAGTGAAGCTGGAATGACATGTCCTGCAAAGTTGTCCTACAAAAGGAGGATTTGTTGGTCATCCCTTGCAAATTTTTGATTCCAATCCAACAGTCACTTCTGATATAGTGTGGCCATCATCCATACTTTTGTGTTGTGTTGGTAATAGAACCCAAGCTCTGCACCTGTCTTGTTCTTGAATGCATGAGGCTTGTATGCCTTCCCAATGATAAGCAGTGCTAGTTTTGTAGAGCCATCTACATTTGCTATGAATACTGTACATACATTAATGATGTCACATGGCCTATAGCCCAGTCTTTTAAGGAGCTCCTGAGTGTGTAGTTGCTCACCAGTAATAGTCCCAGGGTCCACAGAACCTGCTTTGCCATAATGTTTTATATCTTTTAGGCCAGCCCTTGCTTTATATCAACTCAGCAATCTCTTGCTTAATTTCAATTGTTTGTCCTCAGGCACACCAACAAGGTTTGCACATTGTGTCCACTTCTGGTGGATAACATCACCAGTGAGAGGAATGTTGTTTGCCAGTGCCTTTGAAATTCAAAGATTCAACATTTCTGTCATCTCTGAATGTTCTGTTTGACATGGTAACTTTGTTGAATGATCCACATTGTTCTCATACTCAATTTTCCACACTGCCTCCTACATACTTGCACCAATCAGATATTCTTGGCTGTTGAAGTTGGAGGTTTGAATATATGGCATCAAAATACTTTGCAGTCTTTGTCTGGTTTTTGTCATGACTATATCTGGCTCATAGTCATCAAATCTGGATGATAGATCTTATCCCCAGCTGGTACATCATATCTCTGGCTGATCTATCACATCCCTGGTATACTCAACCATAAGAGTACACTACTATGCATGGCAGTGCACATCATTGATGCACTTCTGTCACTGTGCACAGTAACCAGCCATTGTATGTTCTTCTTCCTGGACTCATCTTTGTCATCTTTATTCTTGAACTTTCATTTGTCTTATTCATCCCTTAGTAATTTCTTACTATACTTCTTAAGCCCAGTTTACCAGACTGCACTTTGCTGTGCTTACTTGTAGTATAAAAGCCATAGATACTTTGTCTGGTAGACTTCAGTCTGAAATCAAATTAGTTTCTTCTCCTGATCTTACCACTGGACTGGGACCCATGCAAGGAGGCAACACTCTGTCTCTGAGTCATTGAACTCAAGCAGTTCTAATCTGTTCCTTAACTACACTACCTATGCTATCTGACTGGACTCACACCTGGAAATCTCTGGAGAAGACCCAAACTTGACAGTTTTCACCATTGGCATAATGTCAATCAAGAATCTTGATCTGTTGGGTAAGGGTAGCATTTTCCATTTTCTAAAATTTGGGCTCTGGTGCAGCTTTTCTCTGTTCACAAGAGGTGTTTGTGTGCTGCAAAGGAGCTAGATAAAACTACAGTTTTAGTATTTTTTGACCAGAAAATTGAAAATTGAAAAATCCATATGCTTGCACTTCTTTGAAGCACTGCCAGCTCCAGCAAGTTCCATAAGTTTTTGTACAATAAACTTCTCCCCCTGACTTAGTCTTCTAAGTCCTCTCTCATAGTCTGATACCTTGTCCAACATATCAACCACACATTCTTCATACATGAGATTCCCAGCATTATCTAACCACTCTTCATCAATCTTGGATATGTGTTTGTTGACTTTTAGGTCAGCCTCAAGCTTTGCCTTAATTGATTTTGAAGCATTGCTAGACCTTTTTTTAGAGTCTCAATGGGTTTTATGTCAATGTGTTGTGTTCTCAGAGCCATGGGAGCACCTTAGGCAGCAGTTTTAAGGGTTCTTACAGTCTTTGAATGGGGTTTTTTTGTAGGCAAAACCCATCTAAGAGATACCCTCTCTTAGTGTTACACTTCTTTTCCTTTCTGACTAATCAATCATGTGACTCTTACCATATGGGGATTACCCCTATCCAATAGACACTTTCAGCAGACTCATCTCATTTTCCTTTCCTCTCTTTGTTGTCTTGATTATTCAACAGACCCTTCAAGGACATTCAGGCCTCTATGCAGCCATTGTACTTGTACATTTCTTTCTTCTCCTACAGTACCCTGTAATGGTCTACCACCACGTTCCCTTTGGCATGTCAACCTCTTACTTACCAAACTTCTAAGGACTTGTTATTGGTCTAAGATCTCTGGACCAAGAGCATGTGCTGCAAGAGTAACTTTGTAAAACAGCCTAGGAGATTGCTTACCTAAGTAAGTCTCAGGTTAGGGTTTGCATGTCAGTGTTGAAGGTGTTCAAGGCTCAGCAAAGCTGAAGCCTTAACACTTAGCATCTGTCTCACCAATTTCAAAAATAGACAGAGCACTTTTCCAACCCTTTCTGGTGAGCTCTTTATTCACTGATTAATTCCCACTTGTTTTGTCTTCATTTCTGCACTTTCTGTAGAATTATATAAGCACTAAACAGTGTTGCTACTCCCAAAACATGTCCACATTTGGTCACTACCTGAGCTGTAAATTTCCCACCCATGTCCTGAGTCTGTCCTGTTTTCCTGTGGACCATTCCTGGCCCATATACACTGCAAATAGTATTATATATGCTATATAAGTATATCAGTCCATAATTAGATGCTCAGCTGAGTATGTAGAAGGCTCTGAATATCTTGAGAGTAAAAATTAAAAAAAGTGTCTGTTTTGTTGATACATTTGACATTTGCACTTGTAAAATATGTACATCCCTTTCAAGGATATGTACATATGTGCCTATTACATATCTAAAGTATATTGGATGGGGTGGTGCCTCTGAGGTGCTGTGTCATATTCCAGTCTTCCTAGTGCATCATCTTGGAAGACTCTTAATAAGAATGTTGACACATTTTGGATGGTTGAGAATGGTAGTGGTATGCTAATACCACATTATTATTATATAAATTAAGAGATTGACTGCTCTAAAGAGGAACAGAAAGGAAAACACTACTTGTATGAGCATAGGAATCATATGGGTCTCCAGAGCAACTTTTTCTATTCTGACTATCCCAGAGGCTCTAAAATACTATGATGTAGTCTCTACCATATCTTCAAGTCTATGCTCTTAGTGTGAAGAGCAGGGAAAGTAAAACAACATATAGAGAGTGTGGGAAAATGTTCAAAAATTTGCGAAGACTTATCAAAAACATGAAATATCACACCACATACACTATCTGGTGGTCTACTGATGATTTTCCTGGGTTTTTAATGTCTCAAGAGGCTACCCTCATCTAAAATACTGTTTGTTACAGCCATCTAAACTACAAAATGCGAAAAACTACACAGTGAGACATTTGGTTCAGTGATAACATTTCAGTACTGTGCTATGTACAATATTTAGTCCAAGTCTGGTGTTTAGAGGCTCTGACATGTTAAAGTGGCTATAATATTATTTCTAAAAGCCTTATCAGAAGTGAGAATATCAGTATCACCACAAATGGATTACCAGATGAGGTTTGGTGTGCTATTTCATGTTTTTGATATGTTTTAGACATCACTGCAAATTTTTGGACATTTTCCCATGCCATCTATATGTTATTTTACTTGCCCTGCTTTCCCCCCTTGTAGTATGGACTTGGAGACATTACAGTTGATAAATAGGATTATCCCAGAGCCTCTTAGATAGTCAGAATATATATGTATATGATTTGGGGATATATAGGGCCCCTATTGTTATAAAAGTTTGTCTCTCCTCCTGATCATCCTGAAAGATACAAAGTAAATCTTTTATGCAATATACATGTAAATATATTATATCCCTACTATGCCTAACAATCTCCAAAGTACCATCATGTATAGAGAGAGCCTCCCAGGGTAATATATCAGAAGGCAAAAAACCTATCACTGCACCTTAGAGGCTTCACCCCATTCAATGTACATTATATATGTTCTAGGCAAATGAGTTCTTGAAGAGAATGTAATTTCCTACTGTACATATCAAATGTAGCAAAAATGCAGACACTTTTTTTTATTCACCCCTAAAATTTTTGTCAGGCATCCAGAGCCTCTTGGAACTCAACTAAGCATTCAAATGTGGTCTGATATACTCATATTACATCAAGAACTCAATATACAATGTATATGGGCCAGGGATGAGGCACAATAAGAAAGAGAATGCTCAGAACAAAGGTGGGAATGTTAGAATATTTAGTTACTATATGTCAAACTCACAAGACACCTTTTGATTGACAGTAATTACATTTTGATATATTGGATTCTACCTACAGATAAATAGTTTGTAGTTTTACCTGTATCAGCATCATGTTTGGATCTGGTTCACACCCATCCACCCATTGTGGTCACCCAATCACCCCAACCCATGAATTCTAATAGGGAAAATAGCAATTGAAGCTGTCACCAAATGCAGAAATGTTTTGAGAGTAGTAACACCTTGTATTGATCATGTAATCCCACATAAAGTGCTAAAAAAATATTAAACAAGCCAATGAGGCTCTTGGACACTGGCTAAGCCTCAGTGATGGGTCCAGAGTTCTAATAAAGGAATTATGATGTAATGATATGTATGTAAGGTGGTGCTGATACAATGCCAAGGAAATTGTCATGAAAGGAAATTATTTATGGGCAGCCAGAAAATTCCAGTACAGATGGTTGGTCTCCTAGATGAGTTTCTTGTGACATAAAAACCCTGTCTAAGAGACTTCTATTGCTACTGAGAACTGCTGCCTTAGATGCATGAAAGGTTGCAAAAACAAATGATTATATAATAAAAATTCCATATTTGATAGTATTCAGAATTATCTGATTCTCTGATAACCCATGATTTGGCAAAAACAGGTATGAGATATAGGTTATGGGTTATGAATACAAAATCCCTGCAAACAAACTCAGGAAATAGAAAAATTCATGGCTTTTGAGGGAGTATGGGTTATACCTGATATGAGTTACAAGAGAGTGTATTGTAAAGAGAAGGGACATTATTATGGAAATTGACATACTTGCTATAAACATAAGATGGGATGGAGTAAATATGAATAAGTCAGTTACATGACACTGCTCACTTTCTATGAAGGCAAGAGAATTAGAGTTGGAATTAAAACAGTAAGAAAAAACCCAGCTAAACCAAGTATGAAACCACTCACTTTTTGTCAAGCCAACAGGACCAGAGTGGGAGTGAAGACAGTGAGAACAAACCCAACTGGACCTGGCATGACATCACTCACTTTCTGTCAGGCAAACAAGACCAGAGTAGGAGTAAAGACAGTGAGAATGTTACAATTGTGTCCCTGGTAACATTTTCTTTTCATTGCATTTCACTATAAATCCAACAGACACTCCATAGACATCTCTTGTATACAAGTACATTTCCTTTCCATGTTTCCTTGTAATGTTTTACTATACACACTTACATGGGCTTTCACCCTTCACCAATTTTTCAGTGAAAGCCCCTGTTTTTATGATCATGTGACCAACACATTGTGTCTACCCATACTTATGCATTTTGACTCATTCAATGGATGCAACTGCCTGTGGACTATGCACTGTGATCTTGCAGTACTATTACTGATATTCTGTGTACTATTAGTGTAGCTGGAATGTGCCTGCACAGTTTTGTACTTGGTATTTAGTGTAGATGAAGATGGGGATATTCCCCATCTTTTGTCTCCTTTGCAATTCACCTCAGCTTCATCATCTGTACCCACTGAGGACCACTGTTGAAGAAACCTGGGTTCTGGACCAAGAGTTCCACTGCAAGAGGAATTGCTCACTGCTGAACCCACAATTAAGGCTTGAAGCCTCATAGGGTTAGGGTCAGGATTTGTGCACTGGTTCTGAAGGAACATTTTCAGCATTGAAGACCTCTGGCCTTCAAAGCCTTAACAGAGAACAGACCCAACTAGACCTGGCATCAAATCACTCCTATACTGTCAAGCAAACAGTACCAGAGTGGGAGTGAAGTCAGTGAGAACAGACCTGACTTGACTTGACATCAAATCACTCACTTCCTGTCAAGCCAACAAAACCAGAGTGGGAGTGAAGGAAGTGAGAACAGACCCAAGCATGCATCACTCACATACTGTCATATCAACAGGATTAGAGTGGGAGTGAAGACAGTGAGAAAAGACCCAGCTGAACCTGATTTGAAGTCACTCACATTCTGTCCAGTCAACAGGCCAGAGTTATAATCCATGAAAATTGCCATCATTAGAGGCTATTCATGCATCATATTTGTTAACTGACCATCTATAAACAATCAGCATATTATCTGGCAAGCAAGTTAAATGACTTTTTAACCTTATCATATGGCATCCATTCCAAAATGATCAATTCCAGGAATTCTTTGTGAAAAGGTGTGTTTTTATTATTATGAATCACTAAGTGACATCAAACATGTGCATTGCACCATACTTCTCTTACCTCATAGCATATTCAATGTTGAGGACAACATTAACTTGCTGTGTTGGTATGACAAGCATTTGTGTGCACCTGAGAAGTGCATTGCAATCTGCATGATCTTCATTCATACCTTTATGGAGAAATGTCAATTCATTCATCACTGCAGAAAATAATGGCTTCCTACTGACCAGTGACACACAGTCCTTGGGAGTATACTTGCACCCAGCTAACTGGGTTTCAATTCTCATCTTCAGCTTACTCAGCATCTGGGCTGCTGGTTCCTTAGCCCTTTGTATTGTTTCTTTTATTGTGAAGCCTTTATCTCTTAGTTGGTAAACTGCTAGTGATTCTATGGTATTTGCCTTTGTTAACATCACAATCATGGGAACTTTGTACATATTTCTGAATCAAGGGAAGATCATGTACAGTATGTAACTTAGCTCACCATGTGCAGTATTGCATTCACTGAAAAAATCCTCTTCAGCAGCCACAATTGGCCATTTGCACTCTGTTATTGAGATGCAAAATCTATGTCATAGCCACTAGTGATTAGCTATCTAAAGTGACTTGGTGATACAGGTTTGCTAGATAGCATAGATCAAGGAGCCCAGCAGCAAATATTGTTGTGAATTTCATGATAATTTGTGTGATGTGTCACTTTCTGAGACAAGTTGTACAGCTGTGTAGCTGCCAGCTGTTGTGAAAGTGTTCAGGTCTTTGCAGTAGTGTCTGTCAATGGACAATTAGATGCACTTGGTCCAGGGTGCAATGAACCTAGAGAAATACCAAAAACATTTATATACATATATCTTCAGCCTTGTTCTGTAGCAGGTCATGATGTCAATGGATTATGAATGATCACCAGTTTATGTATGTCCATGAAGGATGATACTGAGTGTTGAGCACTAGCATTGGCCAATCCCAGATTGTCCAGGCTTGTTGTTTTTCATGTGAACTCTTCAATACCTAGTGTCATGACTGTGACATTCCATAGGCCTAGACACAATCTTAAGCCATTCAGCTCCCTCCTGAATTACATATGTAGTAAGTTTCTGAATTGTTTAGAATCCCTCTGAATATGTATGCTTTATTTCTGAATTGGTTTTACTTTGTTTACTGAACATGCCCCTACATCTTGTTATCTCTAAATCAAGAAATAATGTCACCTGAAGAGCACTAGGCTTCTTTAGATTAATCTTCATCTCAGACACTCAGCTGTAGTTTCTCTGTATCTTAGTCATACCCTTAGTCATCTTATTAGTCATCTTTGCTGTGCATTTGGTTTTCTGAATGTTCTAACTACATAGGCTTTACATTCTCTTGTAGTATACAGTGGCTCAAAAAACTGTCTGCATGTTTGCATGTTTTACATTATCTATGACCAAATGCAATAACCCCTAACCCTAGCCCTAACCCATGAGTGTATGGAATAACATACTTACTCTTGGCTTTCTATTGGTCCAAGAATCAACTGATGTAGATAAGAACTGATAGAATAGCAGCCATTTGAAAATGACATGTCATGCAGACAGTTGTTTGACTTTACAAAAATTCAACTATCTAGTACTTGGTATGAGCTCCTTTGGCCTTGATAACTGCTTCAACCCTTCTAGGAATGCTTTCTATCCATTTTTGACACTCTTCCACAGAAATCTTCCCCCACTCCACTACCACTCTTTCCCACAATTGATGAACTCCTGCAGGAGCACTCTCACAACCTGAGAGAGATATTTTGAGGTAATTCCAAGTGTGTTCAATTGGGTTTAGGTCTGGAGATTGTGCAGGCCAGTCTAGAAGCTTGATATCTTGCTCTTCAAACCATTTCTGGGCTCTTCTAGAGGTATGCTTGGGGTCATTATCTTGTTGAAAGATAATGTCATCTTCTGGAATTCCAGATTCCTCCATGCTTTGAAGCAACCCTTGCTCCAAAATGGCCACATACTGTTCAGCATCCATCCTTCCCTCAACCTCACTCAAGACCCCAACACCATTCCACCCTATACATCCCCAAATCATGAGTGAACCTCCTCTAAACTTGACTGTACCTTTGACCTCTCTGGAAATAAGCCCTTCACCCTTCTTTTTCCACACATATTCTTGTCCATCTGATCCAATCCTGTTGATTTTGGTCCCATCTGACCATATAACTCTCTTCCAGTCCTCCACAGTCCAATGCTGATACTTGAAAGCAAAGGCTAACCTCTTCTTCTTGTGACTAGTAGAAAGCAATGGCTTTTTTTTCTTCACCACAGCCTTCAATGAGGCTTCTTTGAGGGTATTCCTCACTGTCTGAAAAGAAACAGAACTATCAACAATAGAGTTGATGAAATGAGTGGCTTGAACAGCATTTTTGACCTTGCCAGTAAGGATTTGCTGGACAATGGCCCTTTTGTTGATGGAGGAAAGCTTGGAAGGGCAACCACCATGAAGCCTAGGCCTCTCTGGTTGGATTTCCTGAAGAACCTGGGATATGTAGACTTCCCTAGACCAGTCTGTGAGGCAAGAGAGATGATATTTTGTCTTTGAGAGGTGGAAATGGATTTCATGATGATGATGAGAAAATGAGCAGAGGGTGGTGGGGTTTATATATGTTGGATCATACTCATTACATAAAGTTAACATAATAGAACCCTTGATGGATGTATGTAATGATATCACAGCATGCCAGGGTCAATATATATAATCAAAACTTTAAGTCAAACAACTGTCTGCATGACATGTCATTTCCAAATGGCTGCTACTCTATCAATTCCTATCCAAATCACTTGATTCATGGACCAATAGAAAGCCAAGAGTAAGTATGTCATTCCATACACTCATGGGCTAGGGCTAGGGTTAGGGGTTATCGCATTTAGTCATAACTAATGTAAAACATGCAAACATGTGGACAGTTTTTTGAGCCACTGTACCTCAAGCTCTTAGTCCTTCATGCAGTCAAAATCATGGACATCAAGAAACTCCATAATACACTAACTCAAAAAGGAAATGCACAAATGCATGCTTTTGCTCATTGCATGTTGTTCTCCTGCAACATTCCAATTCTAATGATTATATGTATCCCAGATTGTTGTCTTATATCTCTGCCAGCTGTGTATGAAATTTTGCTCATGTACATCAAGTATTTTATAAGTTGTGAGGACAATGGTCAGCAAAGTGTTGTGCATTACATATTTGGTCCACCTACCATGGTACAAAAATCAATGGTTTTACATCATAGCAAAACCTTACCATCTGAAAAGTACCTGCATCTTGTTCACTGGTCTTGTCTTCATCTCTGGGCCATGACAAAGTATACTTCCCCAACAAAGAAGATGTTTAGGCTTTGCTGGTATAGCAAGCCTTACACACCTTTGAAACCAACACACACTAACCCTAACCCTAAGCATGCTGACTAAGCATCTTACAAGGCTTTTACAAGGGCCCAACCCAATGCCAATACAGCCTGCTTAGTAAGCATCTCCTGAGGACTTATGAGGCATCTTCTGGCATGGCAAGAATCCTTGGTACCATCAAGAGTACTGACAGAGACATGAGAGCAAAGCCAGTAAGCTCTGTGGGTATTGCAAAGGAGATGAAAGATGGGGAATATCCCACATCTTCATCTAAGCTATATACTACATGAGAACAATGAACTACTGGCTATGGGGAACAATGGGTAAGTGCCATATAAGGCATACAATGGTAGTCTGTAAGTAGGAAACAATGTCTGCAGAGAAATGGAGTTAGAATGACTCAAAATCATGTAGGTATGAGTCTGTAAGAGTTGATGTGTTATGATCATGTGAAAGTTGTCAGCTCATGCCCAAAGGAAAGAAAAGGTGTGAGCCACATACTTGTACAGGTATAGTAAAGATACCAAGAGGGGAAACATACTAGTAGTCATGGGGGTGAGACCTGAGTCCACTGAGTACATTCATGGATAGGGGAAGTCCCTGTAAATAGTGGGAAAGTGTCCATGAAGGATCTGTTGGATTATGTAAAAGAGAAGGCATATGACCATGAGAAGTCATGTGACTGAAAAATGATTAGATAAGAAAAAGGTCATAACAGAAGGCCCATATCTGTTGGGATAAAGATGCTGCCATTGCCAAAAAGTACTCTCTCCATCATACTACTATCAGGCATATGTATTGTTGATCACTATGCTAGATCTGAAAACTTCCATCATATTGGTCAAAAGGCTGGTTGAAAATGGATATTTACTACAAATGATGCCTGCTATGTGGCAAAGAGGTTAGCTTGGGCTCAAGCACATGCTCACTGGACCACAGGACACTGGCATTCTGTTTGCTTCTCTGATGAGTCAAAATTCACCCTTTTTGGATCAGATGGCCATGAATGATGTTGGAGGACCCTGAACAAGCTTTTGATGAGCACTATGCCAAGGGGATGGTCAAACATGGTGGCAGGAATGTGATGGTTTGGGGGTGCATAATGGCTCAGGGGCTAGGAAGGCTTTGCAGGATTGGGGATAATATGGATGCAGAATCATACACCCAAATACTTGACAATGAGTTTCTTGGGGCCCTTTGTAATCTTGAAATCATCAAGAAGGACATCTACTTCCAACAAGACAACAATCTGAAGCATACTTCAAAATGTACTAATTGATGCTAAGCTTTGGTGGAGTTATAAGTAGCACATACTCTTGGCTACAATATTGCCCCCTAAGTCATGTGATGTCATTCACACAGTCCAGAGATATGGGCATTTGAAAATAGCAAGTCCATGGAAAGGGTTTTTTCACTTTTAAATTGGTAACTAAGATCTTATTCAAAACATTCTATAATTGCTATTGTTTGTATCAACAAACAAAGATACACATGTAAAAAATATGTCTGAGTTTAAAAAAGTTCCCACACTTCTTGTTTTCAACCACCATCATGGTCAGATCCCTTTCTCTTACACCATTCTCTTTTTGCTTGAGT
Organism: Scleroderma citrinum; assembly: GCA_029372045.1. Lineage (NCBI taxonomy): Eukaryota > Fungi > Basidiomycota > Agaricomycetes > Boletales > Sclerodermataceae > Scleroderma > Scleroderma citrinum. The sequence continues at coordinate 2,158,166 of JARFMN010000001.1, forward strand.
CTGGCCATTCTGGTGAAGCTATTGCCAAGCAAGTTGGTGTCAGCCCCTCTGCTGTATCCAAACTTCACTCTAAAAAGTGTTTTACCCTTTCTAAGGCCATTGGAGGGCATTCTTCTAAGCTTTCTGCTGCCAATATTCATTATGCTCAACATCTTATCACCTCTGGTGAGGCTGAAAATGCAGTTCAAGTCACCAAAGCACTTGTTAATATCATTGACCAGCCTCTCTCTGCCAATACTGTTAATCTTCACTTGAAGAAATCTGGTATGAAGGCTGTAGTCAAGCCCAAATGTCCTATTCTCTCTGCTAGACATTGCAAGGCTTGCTTGGATTTTGCTTATACCCACAAGAACTGAACTATAGATGACTGGAAGAGGGTTGTATGATCTGATGAGACCAAAATAAATCACCTAATGTCAGATGAACACAAGTGGGCTTGGAAAAAGGCAGGTGAGGGGCTTAATAATAGGCTGGTATAGGGAACTCTCAAGTTTGGAGGGAGTTTCTTGATGATGTGGGGTTGTATGACTTGGAAGGGTGTTGGCTATGCTGTCAAGATTGATGGTAGGATGGATGGGGACCTTTACCTTTAGATTTTGAAGGATAAGCTTCAACAAACATTGGAGCATTATGGTCTCAATCCATCTAATACCATTTTTCAGCAAGACAATGATCTTAAGCATACTTGCAAAAAGGTTAGAGATTGGCTAGAAGGGCAGGAGTTTGGGACCATGGTATGGCCTGCACAATCCCCTAACCTTAACCCCATTGAACATCTCTGGAGTTACCTGAAAAGAAGGCTTGCAAGGCATGAAAACCCCCCTAATGGGATTCATGAGCTATGAGAGAGAGTTCAGGTGGAGTGGGAGGGGATATTAGTGGAGGAGTGTCAGAAACTGATTGAGAGTATGCCTAGAAGGGTTCAGGCAGTGCTTAGAGCAAAAGGTGGATATACCAAGTACTGATAATATCCAAATACTCTTTTAAATTCAAAAGTGAAAAACCCCTTTCCATGGACTTGCTGTTTTAAAATGCCCATATCTCTGGACTGTATGAATGAAATCACATGGCTTAGGGGTAATATTATAGCCAAGAGTATGTACTATTTATAATTTCACCAAAACTTAGCATCAATTTTTATGTGTTTGGCAGTGCATGAAGCACACTGCCATTAGGGTTAGTTATGGAAAGGGTTTTTGGAGTCACTGTATGAATATCATCAAGCACATATGGGACTATTTGCAGTGTTGAGTGTGCAGCTGCACAAAACTACCAACCAATCTTACTGGGTTATGAAAGGTCTTGCTGGAGGAATGGGCAGGGATTGAGGATGACTATATTGCAAAGCTGTATGACAGCATGGTGGAGCAGGTTCAGTTGTTGAAGGCCAAGGGTGGTCACACTTGGTGCTAAGTTGTTTTGTAGCTTTATCTTGTCACAGTCACCCAATATGCATTGAGTTTGTCAGGTTGCTGCACATCCAAAAATAAAATGCACAGTACTTTTTTCATTGTCAATGTTACCTAGCACACTATGCTAGCTTTTAGTGTACTATGGATATGAAATGTCATTCTATAGACCTCTAGCTATCTAACAAGCTAAATATCTTGTTATATGGTGGAGTGGGTGAGGAGAACAACAGGGAGAAAGAAGTTATGTCATGCTGTGCATTTCCTTTTTGAGTTAGTGTAACACCCTGTCTGCCCTTCCATCTGATTCCAGGTGGTCAGTTAGTGAGTCCAGACTACTACTTCTAGACAGTTAAATCTACATACTAGACTCAGATGATCTACATCTCTGGGTACTATGCTACAAGCATGACCACCCTCTCTCTGGGCATTTTGATCACAACCAGACACTTGAGCTAATATGTCATGAATACACTTGGCCAGGCCTCAGGACATTTGTCAAAAACTACATATGTCCAGTCATGTACAGCCTGTGCCTGGTCTAAAACACCACACAATCACCTCTATGGGTTGCTCAAGCAGCTTTCCATCCTGGAGAAGCCTTGAAACTCCATATTTATGGATTTCATAGAGAAGCTCCCCTCCTCATTCAGCTTTACAACCATCCTGGTCATGGTCAACAGGCTTTCTAAGCAAGCCATCTTCATCTCTACTCACAATATAATCACAGCCCCTAACTCACAAAGCTCTTCTCACTTTATGTGTTCTCCAAGCAGTGTTCCAGTCCACATCACTTCAAACTGGGGTTCAGAGTTTGTGTCCCACTTCTTCTGGTCATTTGGTAAGGCATTAGATGTGCATCTTCACTTCAGCTCTGGATACCACCCAGAGAGAGATAAGAAAACTGAGTGATCCAACCAGACACTTGAACAATATCTCCAGGTCTATTGCAATTACCAGCAAGACAATTGGGCTGAACTGCTACCCTTAGTAGAGTTTGCTTACAACAACACACCTAGTACTACAACTGGAGTATCACCATTCTATGCTAATAAGGGCTACCACCTAAATCTCATGGTATTCTCTGAATGCAACCTCACCTCTGCCCAGGCTCATGATTATGCAATCAACTTAGAGTCTCTGCACTAGTACCTTTGTGAAGAAATGGCTAATGCCCAACAATGTTATTAAGATCTAGTTGATGTCAAAATATCCCTATCTCTGGACTTCAAGGTTGGCAATAATGTGTTTGTCAAAGCCAAGTATTTCAGGTCAACCTGGCCCTCCAAAAAGCTCTCTGAGAAAAATCTTGGGCCTTACCCCATTGTAGCTTAAGTCAGTTTCCACTCATTCACTATTCAACTACAAGACTCAATGCACACTGTTTATCTTGTCTTCCATGTCTCACAGCTCAAACTAGCCACACCTAATGTCATATCCAACCAGACTCAACCACCACCACTACCACCACCAATCAAGGTGAAAGATGACTTATATACATAGAGTTTGAGATTGCTGAGATTCTCAACTCTAAAGTTGACCAGAGACATAAAAACTCCAAGCTACTCTGCTTAGTATGCTAGGCCAGTTATGAAGGGACAGACAAAGAAACCTCTTGGCTGTTAGCCACTGAACTAGGTAATGCATCAGAGTTAGTAGATAAATATCATGCCTGGTACCCAACTAAGCTGGGCTCACTTAGTTCTGTATAACTAGTCCCCAGTAACCTTTATGCTTTTCTTTATCTTGTCTTGTCTCTTCTGTGTCCTGGTTCCTTTTCAGTCTCTTAGTTCTTATCTCACTCTGTTTGTTCAATTACATAACATTTTATTGCTATAGACACATTAACTATTTACAAAAGTCCTTGGCCAGACTTCTCTCACAAACTTCCTTTTTCCCTTGCTGAACTTCTGGCTCTTCTTCTGCTCTTCTCTGATCCCAGCCAGCTTCAGCTCAACCTTATCTGCATTAACCACATTGTCATCAATTGACTCCTCTTTACTTGACTGTGCTAGCTCCAGAAAATATGAACATTCATCCACAAATGTCTTCAAGGCTCTTGCAGCCTTGTAAAATGCCTAGGCTGACTCCTTGTGTGCTAGGATGGCCTCTCCCAGCTGGACTGTCATCCCCTCCACTGCAGTGATCAACCACTCCATCTGTCCCTTCAGGGGACCACTCCTGGCATTTTTCCCATGAGTCTTCTTTGCCATAGTCTCCTCAACCTTTTTATCATTGTCCTCTACCTGTGTCTTTGTCTTGTGCACTCATTTCTTCTTTTCACCCCCTCTGGGTGACAACATCATAACCTTGCCCTTGCCCTTGCTGGATCCAGCCCCAGACACCTTCACCTCTGGCCACTTGTGCCTCTCTTTTATCTCTGCACAGTATGTGCATGCCATCCTCCTTTTGTTGCTATCTGTGATTACCTTACAGGCAGCATTGGCCTTAGAACATCACATACAACTGAAACATGGTCAATATGATGGCAGGAAACATCACTGGACTTACTTACTGAGAACCTGAATCCTGGGCTACACTTGGTCCCACCTCAGCCTTCTTCCTCTGCCTTTTCTTGTTGGCCTCTAAGGCCTTGACTCTCTCCTCTGCTCTTTTCTGCATCTCTTCATGCATCTTTTGCTTCTTCTTACACTTCTTCCACTTCATCTCTTCTTTTTCCTAGCATACCTGGTCCTCTTCCTCCTAGTGCTGCCTCTCTTCCTCTTTCCAGCATTGTTGTTCCTCTTTTTTGCAGTGTTTTTTCTTGATCTTGCATTGTTGATACTTCTTCATCTTGACTGCAGCAACACCATCATTGTCATTCACATCAGACTCCAGCTCTGGTGTCTTGGCATGTTTTCAGTCTATGCCAGGCATGGGGATGGTAATATTAGGGATAGTGGACTTTAGAGTTGAAGCAGACATAGTGGAGAAAACAGAAGAATTGTTAGGGCTGACTCTGAAATTGAGCCCATCTTTTCAAGCCTTCAAATTCATAGTCAGACAATAGATTTAAACTCAGCATTGTCTTGAAGGCAGCCTCATGAGTTCAGCCTCTAAGAGGGGGATACTGTCATGATCATGTCTAGCTCACAGTTCAGACAATAGATCTTATCTCTGGCTGGTCTATCACATCATCAGTGCACTTCTGTCACTGTGTGCAGTATCTGGCCATTGTGTGTTTTCTTATCCTGGACTAATTCTTGTTATCTTTATTCTTGATCTTTCTTTAGCTTATTCATCTCTTAGTAATTTTTTACTGTACTTCTTAGCCTGGTTTACTGGACTATGCTTTGCTGTGCTCTTCAGTAGTATAAAAGCTGTAGATACTTTGTCCAGTAGACCTTGGTCTGAAAATCAAATTAGTCTCTTCTGTTCTGATCTTGCCCTTGGACTGGAACCCATAGAAGGAGGCAATACCAGGGTCACTCAAAGTTGACACCTACACCTACATTACTAAATATAGTAGTACTTGTCATGAATGGTCACATATGGTCACACATAGTCACAACTGATTGTATCACTGATAATACTTGACACATCTCTCAACAAATGCCTCTTCAGTCACACAGATCATGAGTTCTTCAGGCATACTTAGTCTACATGATTCTTAGGGATGCATCCAGACCCCCAGAGGCAACTCCAGACACCTATGAGCCAGCAAATCAACTTCAAATTGATCTCAAAACCATTGAAGGCACAAGAAAACTCACTATCTTCAATCTCACCCTCCAGTTGTCAAAGCTGGAAATCTTCATCTTGCATGGGTGTATGCTCAAAACCCTGCTGATCATGAGCACTTCATCAATATGCTACATGTTTTTCCTGCTGTTTTTGAGGTTCTACTCCACTTGATTGAAGAACACTCAGTATTTTCCAATAATTCTAACAACCCTCAGAAGCCAGTGCAAGTGCAGCTGGCAGCTACACTGTATAGGTTGGGGTGTTATGGCAATGGTGCAATCTTGGAAGATGTTGCATGAGTTGCTGGGTGTTCTAAGGGGGACATTGAGAATGCAACTGCTTGGTTCTTTGAAGCAATTGAGAGTTTGCATGACATTTTTATATGTCCCTAACCAAGGAGGAAAAGGAGGTGGAGAAGCAGTGGATTGATCAACATCTAGGATTTCAAGGATCATGGTGAGATGGATGGCTTATGTATGATGGAACTATTGTGGTGCTTTATGCACACCCAGCATTAAATGGTGATGCTTATTTTACTCACAAATCTCACTATGAACTCAACCTTCAGGTGAGTACTCAGCTTTATTTTGGAAACTTGACATGACTAACACATAAATTGGGAATGTCCCTTCAAGCCTTCAAATTGTTGACTATTCTCATGGTTTTACTGGATCTACCCATGATGCCATGGCATTTGAGTACACTGCTGCTGCTTGATATCCAGACTGACTCTTTGATGATGAGGAGTTTGCTTGGGTTGACTCTGCTTATTTTATTACTCATCACACTATTCCAGTTCACAAGAAGCCAGCTTCTCTTTCTCCTGAGAATGCTGCTTTTGATCAGGGAGTTTCTTATTTGCAAGTTCATTCTGAGCACTGTATGGGGGCTCTCAAAGGCCAATTTCAAGCACTATGGGGTCTTCAAATTACTATCAAGAACAATAGTGATCATGTGTGGGCTTGTTGCTGGATGACAATTGCCATCATTCTATACAATCTAATCATTGATATAAAGGGGGCAAAGGCAGGTGGTGTGTTTGCAGCAACACTTACATGTAGAAGAACATAAGGATAGAGGAGAGGTAGATGAACCACTTGAAGATGAACATGAGATTGGTGAGATCAAGAGAAGGAAGCTGGTTGCAGAGCTTGCAGCTTATAAAGGGATTCAAGTTGATGATCATTAAATTCAGATAAATGTTGTATGTAAGCTAACTACAGAAAATGTTACTAAATGATTGATGTCAAAGAAGAGAATGCCCTAATGAATGTGGATAAATGTTGGAAACACAAAATAAGTTGGTTATCAATCATTAGAGTCTGGTAAGTCATCACCACCCTCAATGTCTCAAGTGGGAGACTCATGACCCCTTGAAGGCAGAATACCAAAGGTAGAGGTAGAATTGGAAGAACCCTCTAACACACCTGAATCATTCTCCAACTTCTCGACCTTCTCCCTATACTCAGCTGTGGTCCAAACACCAAGCTTTAATTCCTCCATCAAAAGACAGTGTTTCTTCATCTTATGCTCTTCTGTCAAGTGAGCTTTCATATTGTTCAGGTTTTGACTATAATAATATGTAAGATGACATGTACTTCAAATAAGTCAAAGCTCACCTCTGAAGATCAATAATGGAATCCTCAAATGACTGTTTCTGAGGAATCTTCTTAATTGAGGCCTTGGCATTTTCAATTGCAGTAGAAGAAATGGAAGGAGTCCTGGCATGCTTGTATGGCTGGCTGAATAGAGGCATAGAGGTAGAATCCAGAGACTTAGACTGCTGAGATGCTGTGGATAAGAGCTGTGACTGAGCCAAAAGAATAGGATCAATGTTCTCATCTCCAATAGAGGATTGCAACCAAGTGACCTTTTGGCCACTAGGACCAACCCCAGTAGTCACAGCAGGAGGATTGATATTTGGATGAGTAGCCCAGATTCTATGGCAGTTGGGAAAGAACACCCACTGATTTGTGAGGCTCTCTAAAAATTTATAAAAAGTCATACACACTTAAGTCAATGTATAACTCACCAAAAATATTTCAAGCTTTCTCAGGGGAGTTCTCATCAGGCCCTTCAGAGGGGATGTAGAAGCCCATGTAAACATCAGGAGTGCTATCATCCAAAGGCTCATCTTTCCCTGTTAGCCTGTCACCAGTCTGCTTAAGCTTAGCAGCAAGTTTGCTGTAGTGATCTTTAAGCCTAAAAAGAAGGTGAATAAGCAATTAAATAAATTAAATAAACTTACCATTCTATCTTTTTCTTGATTCTTTCACCTCCTGTGTGCAAGCAGATGGCTATAACCTCTGGAATTAGCCTCCCTGCAATTGCCTGGTATACAGCCACTTTGTGGTCACCAGTCTTTTTCTAGACATGTATTATTAGTATAGTAGAACAGTAATCAATAAATATAACCCATATACATTACTGGGATCTTTGGTGACACCAAAAAGAGCCTTCAGATTGGCAGGTTTCTTGATCTCTGCAATCAGCTCCCATATTTGGTCTGCTGTTCATACAACTGTTGTGATCTGAGGGCTATCAGCAGCTTTCTTGCATGGCATTTGTCTCAGCAGAGTAGTATAAGGTGGATTAGGTAGTAAAACAAATGAACATAGTTGGTTAAGCCACTATAAGTGTGCTACAGTACACAAAAAAATGAGTGACATGAGGCAGAAGCATGTGACTACCTAATTTGGTAATGTAGGTGTAGGTGTGGGCAACAATGGTGATGTAGGCATCAACTTTGAGTGACCCTACTCTGTCTCCAAGTTGTTGAACTCAAGTAGTCCAATCTCAGTTCTACTATATCTGTATACTATCTGACCAGACTTGACATTTTCAAATTATGTAGAATGTTTCTGAATCATTCAGAATCTCTCCAAATATGTTTGTTTCATTTCCAAACCAGCTTTACTTTATTTACTAAACATACCCCTATGTTTTGTTATCCCTAATTTGAGAAATATTGCCACCTGAGGAGCACTAGGCTCCTTTAGGTTAATCTTCATCTCAGACACTTGGTTGTAGTCTCTCTTGTATCTTAGTCATACTCTTATGTAGTCATCTTCTTAGTTATCTTTGCTGTGCATTCAGTTTTCTGAATGTCCTGACTACATAGCCTTTGCATCCTCCTGTAGTATATAAGCCCTGTACTTTTTCTGGAGTGCTCTCCAGTTCAGATATCAAATTAGATACTTCTCTCCTCTTGTCTCTGAACTCATTCCTAACCCAACTTGACCTTGAGCAAGGGTGCACAAGTATGTGCCAAACTCAGACAAGTTTTCATCTGTTTGATTATTCAATCCTTCATTTGGATAACTAACCTATGCTACATAGCAACCCAATAGTACCCTACCTACCCCTGACTATCTGACCTGGACTGAGGAGAACCAGTCTTAACATCCATGTGGACTCTATATGACTTGAGATAATAGAATATATCTCTGGCATCTCCTCAGCTTGTTTGATCCAGGTGGCCATCATGGCATGGAAAGATGGAATAGCAAGAGAGAGGTGTTTTTTCCAATGACAACCATTGCTGAAATGCATGCAGGACCTATTACATAAGCAAGACATTGCAACTTCAAAGTTACAACACACCAGAGGTATTTTGTGAAAAACATCAAGAGTCTCCCACTCTGGGCTACCCAAAGAAAACTTCAAAATATCTGAAAACTCATTGCTTGGCAAGAATTTTTCAATAGCCTGACTAGATTGAGTTGATGATTGTCAATTTTCAATCCTAAGGCTCATCTCACAAAGTAAGATGACATGTTTAATCATTAACAATGTTGATGACCATCTTATCTCAACATCACAAAGAAGTTGAAACTCCTTTAATTCTAATACTTTTAATGTAGTGGCAAAGTAATGTTACCAAATTCTAGATGCTCAAATTCAGAGTGTTGTCAGCAGTGATTATGTCATCATTGACATCAACTTAGGGCCTAAACAGCACCATATTTCCCACATCCTTGTGCACAACATGTCCAAACCAAGTCTGTGAAAGTTGTACTTGCAGACTTTTGGAGATTGATCTAATATCAGGCCATACATGGTGATATTATACACTGACCAGTTGCTCAAATGCAATGCTTCCTTGAAGAACAGCCCATCACAATGACTCTCACAGGCTAGCTTACTCCCCTCTCCTAACCTGCTGCTCATCCTGACTTTGCAACAGAATGGTAGGTAAGGGTTCTGGGTTGAAAGAAAAGGCTCCATATACCATCTCACCTTCCAAGCATCTGAAATTTCAAGCAATGTGGACTGAGGTAGATGTTTGTATGCTCATCAATTATGTGGAGGAAAGCCAATCCAAGGCAGGCAACTGTATGTCCTTTCAAGAAGGGCACTTCAATGATCTGTTGCCTCAATTACCTGTCCAACCCAATGGCCACCATAAAACATCAAAAAATTGTCATGATAAGTGGGAGAGCATGCATCTATTTACCTTATCATCATACTCACATCACTCATATCATACAAAGCTAAAGTGGGAATACTATGCAGCATCAACCATTGCAAGTGGATTGGGACCTGCATATTTGGCAGAGAAAGGTGCAAATATTGTAACTGAGGCAGGGCAGCTTGTGATGGATGACCTTGTGGAGGTATGTCTTGGTTTCTCTCCAGATACAATATTTTTAACCATTCACTAGACACAGCCAGACATTGGCCAGTTCCAAAGCAAGGGCTTCAAATACTTAGAGCATATGCAACAGTTTGTCCCTCCTAGCAAGGCAAAGGGTGCTAATTTGCACTACTCCAGCAATACTCACCCCCTTTCTCAACTGTCTCAGCCTCTCATGTCCACATCTTCCAAAACCTCCAGTTTCACACAGTCTGTCCCAGTATTCATGCAGCCTGTCTCATCATTCAAGCAGCCTGTTCCACCATTTGCACTGTCTTCTATACACCCATTATCCCCAGTAAAAAGTGGAGATCACCTAGTGTGATCCAGTGTGACCAGATATGACTTAATGAGGCAAGTGAGATGTGATCACACCAGGTTGGAATTTCATAGTAAAATGACATGACTGCAATATGCAGGGGCACAACCCCATAGGACCCTATATGATTTGTTTCAGTGTAGTCATACTGGCACATATCTGCACATATTGTGATGTCTCCTCACTGTACCTACACCATATAATCATATATGATGGCATATCACATAGTATTACAAAATTACACTGGCTCATATGTCCATGCACTCATTTATTAGCCACATGCATTGCATAAATATGCTCCAATATGACCATGTATTACAGTAGTGCTCTAGTTACAGAAATTCCCTGATCTAGTTGGATATTGATACACAAATGAATGCAGGTGACAAATGCAGATGACAGTGCCAAGAAAAGCACTAATGTCAGCACACAATAGCTAGTACAGGCAGACAATGCAGACAGATGTTAAGGTAATGTGGGCAGATGGTATGATCTTGCAATTGAATGTGAATGCACAAATTACAAATCTTGAACAGGAGAATCAATAGAAGGAACACAGAATGGGGAATAAATCAGTGATAAGAGTATTTCATTCCTAGTAGAGCATGCCAAGCTCAATAACAACTTTGGTCCATCCATTCATCTTGACCTGACAACATGTTAGTTAGTTTTCTTGCCTGTCTGTTATGAGTTGCTTAGCTTTCATATCATAAGCCTGCATTGATTATCTCATAAGGGCTTGGCAAAAAGAATCAATGAAACATACCTTGCATTGAGCCAGGGTCAGCATCTTGTCATAGTATATGCAGAAATTGTCCTTTTGTCCATTTGGATTGAGCCACTTCAGCCATTGTAACATACAGAGATTTCTGCAGCATGTCAGCAAGTATTGTGTATATTAGTTGTAGTGATCTATACTTACCAACCATTTTTTGTACCTGATGGTCATAATTTGGTCTTCAACTTTGTTGTCTTGGCATCTGATGTATTGGATACATCATTTGACAGATTTTTTGGGTGTTTGGCTTCAGAGATGTGGGTCATCCCTAGGTTGCATTTCACAGGGAGCTCTGGGATGGGGGGGACAGTTGTGATCTTGACTTTCATGGCAGCCATTGCCAGTAGACCCCTTCATAAGTCAAATAAGGTGTAAGCATCAGGTGTACAATTAAAAACCTACATGGGATTATACAACACCACAGGATGAGTGATGTTTGAGTGACCAACAACCAGTGTACTTTCCTCAACAACCAGGGCTATGCAAGCTTGCTGTGGATTTAACTGCACCATGAGGGACTCTGCAGATGACAAGGTTAGCATAATTATTTCCATTGAACAGGTAGCCAATTTACACACCACCCATGATAGGTGACTTTGTGTAGGTATCAGTAGAATAGAACAGGTCAACAACATACTCACCTTGTCCATCCAATGCTTGAACTACAGCCTCTATGTTGGTATCAACTGCTGAGGAGCTAAGCCTAAGTCATACACAGCAGATGTAATTGAGAGTATCAGATAAGTAAGATGCACAGATAGGTAAGACACACACCTAGTGTTGGTGGCTTGACAGGAGTTGCTGACTCCAGTGGACTGTAAACCTTTGCATGATCAGTAGGCCACAAAGGCCCAAGTGACTGTGTATGTGTGAGAGTGATGGGCTTCAGAGGGTGAGCTGCTGGGATGGTATCCACTGCTGTTGCTTGACCTATCAGTAGAGAATGCCAAATAATTTACTCACCTTTAACTTTCTTGCTGCATGACTCTTCAGTTTTGGTGTCAGTCCTCTGCTTCTTGCTACTAGGCTTGCAATCTTTCTCAGGCTCATCAAGTGTTTCTTCTTTGACAGCATCACATGTTGTGCACTTCAGCTTCCCAAACTTGAATAGAGGGAACACCTTTTCCATGGTGAAACATAGGAATTGATGTGCCTTGATACTGGCCTTGCCCCAGGTTTCTGAAGCCACATTGCTTTGTGTGAGTTCTCTCCATCCTGTGTGTAAAGACCTATTTATATTTGCCAATGTTTCTAATGACAGAACCTTGCCATCTTCTTCTTCAAGGTATGCATATATGCTATGGTCACTCCCTTCAGCCTCTGCAGAGTCAAGCCAATTGTCAAAGTCCTTGTTTGTCCAGAAACACACATTCAGGTGTGTCTCACATGTCAGAGGCTTCTTGTCCATCATGGTAAGAACTTGCAGAGGCATGGTACCACTGAGTAGGCTGGCATCACATGGTGTCAATTTGACCACACTTGCCAGTTGGTCAAACAAGTTTCTGTACAATAGTTAGCCAAAGATAATATAGAAACTAAGTACCTACTTGATGGTGTCATGTTTGGTGGTTACTTTGACCAGATGTTGCTCAAGGGTGTTGCACCAGTCTTGCAGGAAAGTCAATTGCAACTCCTGCATATATGCACTCCATGCCAGTGTTAGCTCCTCAAAATTAAGTTTTTATACTCACATTTACTTGATTGATTGGGTTGTTGGTTGAATATGGTGCAAAAGACTGCTGCTGAGCAGGCATGAGACTTAGGCTGTTGTTTTGTAAAGGAGGTAAGATTGTGTTGTCATTGGTGCAATCAGTGAGTAAAGCCAGAAGAGGGTCACTTGTTAGCAATGAGAATGAGGAGCCACTGCTGAAATTGAAAGAGGAGTCACTGGTGTTGAGAGAGAACATGGTGAGCTAGAGTAGAGGTGGAAGCAAAGATTTGGCTAAGGTAATTTTCCCATGCCTTTCCTATTAGGCTAGTACAACACATCCAGCCTACTACCATTAATTAAAAACATAACAAAAATGTCACACACTCCAGCCAAATTGTTCCTTGCTTGCCCTCTGACCATTACCATGGTCAAGAACACTGTCTTCATTGACCTCAATGGTCTCATTTCCAACTGGAATTCATACTGCTTTTCTCTTAACATCACTTCTCCAGGTACTAAAGTAAGTGTTATCTATCTTCTGCTTGTGTAGTTAACTCTATTATTACTTCTACAGCAAATTGTCTTGCATATCAAGAACCCCAAGTTCCACAAGTGTGGTTGCCCCCAAGTCCAAGCACTGTATGCACAACTGATTCAGCTGGAGAATGTCATGCTGGAATATAATGAGCCAATTGAGGCCAAGAAGTTGGTTGTGGAGGTGCCCTCCCTGGTGGCAGCCTGCAATGTCAAAGCTGAAGACTATGTTAATGCACAGTAAGTAGTGTTATTTGTCAACCTGGGCTAAGTACATTTAAAGTTTACAGGATCAAATCAGAAGATCTCACTGAAGCCCACGTGAAGCTGGAGCCTGGTGACAATCACACCAATATGCTATAAGTACATTTATTTATTAGTTTGGCCATATCTTATCAGTTTCTACTACTAGACCATCACACAGTGTATCTCCATTCCCCTCCATCATTCTCACCAGGTGCATTGGAAACCTGGCAGCCAAGAATTTGCAATCCAAACCTTGGAATTATTACATTCAATCATTCCACCCTTCCATTCTCCCCAATCAAATCACAAGCAGGAGAGAGGCAATGGAGGAATACAAGGAGAGTCTTGAGAGGGAGTATAAGCATTGTAGGGTACTCTGAATATTTCAGACCATTTGTAATTTCTTGTGCCACATTTGTCACTTTGGTACTCTGTATTTTATCATGCACTGCATTCCAAGAATCCAAATATCTGTATTACAATGTGTGTACCAATATTCTACTCAACATTGATGCCATTGTCATTTTTGATATACACTGTAAGGTACTCCCCAACTTGAAACATCATACCCTGGTCTTTCCATCATGCAATAAAACTGACCTTGAATGTATGATGATAATGTCATATCCCAAGGGATCATCACAATAACACTGACAATTTGTTTGATCTGGATGGTCAATATTGTGTTGAGTAGTCATGATGCCAAGACAACATGATTTGAGAGTCAAAGTAAGTCTTCATCAGGTGCAGAATACATACAGATAATAGCTATGTCAATCAAGTCCCAGTTCTCATCATTCACTGCAACAGTCAACTGAGTAAAATATTGGACCTCTCCACAACAAGTGCCTTCATCACAAAGATACTACAATTATTAGTTTTTTAATAGCACTCAGTAGAAAGCAGCATTTACCTTGATGTTGCATGAGACATGAATTTGTTCCAGAAGTCAAAGTGTTTCTCTCCAAGTGAAGCAAGCAATCTGTTCATTTGGTAGATACAAGTGAGCCCATTTTTTGATGCATGGTAAGACCTTTCCAGGACCAAGAATCATGTGATTGCTGCTGCTTCATCATCACAGGGAATGACTGAGTTCTTAGCACATTTGCAAAGTAAAATATACCCATCACTAAGATCAACCAAGCTATAAGGGAGGCCATTTTCTGTGTCATTGAGCTTGGGCATTACAGATAGGAGAGTGTTTATCTAACAGCACTGGACACCTTCACAAGCCAAGTTTACAAAGGGTTTAGAATGTTGCCATATTTGCTTGCCAAGATTTCTGATTGTCCACTCCATGATCCACTGTGCATAACAGATGGAAGGCTCTTTGTGGATAGCCTCTGAGATGAGATGGATGACTTGGTGGACACAAGGCTGGACAAAATGGATATGGGACTCAAGCAACTTGTAATAGATAAGTTCAAATTTGTACTCCCAGCTACAGAGCAGGGCTTGTGTGTCAAGAAGTTCATCCTTTGTTAATGTGCTTTGGCACATGATTTGAAAGCCATGAACAAGGTTGCAGTAGTTTTGCCAGTATGCTTGGGGCAGGACTGAATAGAGGAGAATTGGTGTGAGGGTGAAAGTATATAACTGGAATTTCCATGTCTTGTATTGGATATGAATTTTTTCAGCAATGTTATGGGGTTTGCAGTTGTAAGAACCAGGAAGATAATGGCTGGCATGCTCAACAGCAGCTCCATGAGCATGCCATACCTCTTCATTAGTGAGCACAGCTCATGGCCAGAGTTCTGGGTCATCATCTGCAGTATGATCAATGATGCCATGCCAAAGGGAAATGAGAAGTTCACTGATATTACTATCAAGGTGCATGATGTCTGTTGTCATGCACAGAGGAACACCAAGACACTGAGAGGGTTGGAGTGCAAGGAGGAGGGAGGGTTTAATAAGGCCAGTTTCTGTCTTCTTTTTGTCCCATTGAGTTTGATTACAGACAGAAATGATAATCTTGAGGTTTTCAGCATACTCAGTACATCTGCCTAGCAGGAGATTGAAAACATCAATGTCAGGGTGATCACTCTCTCTGATACACTGGTCATGAGGTCTAAGCAGGGCTGAATAGTAGTGCTTGCCATTAGTTTTGCATCTGCTGAGGGTGTCACAATACACTTGGCAACCATTTTTGCCACTGTGGCCCATCATACTGTTCCAATAGACAAGACCAGGTCTGTCTGCAGTTGTGAATATAAGGTAGAGGTCAGATATGTAGCATGAATCTGTACATGCATTCCATATTGGGAGACCTTCAGCTTGAAGGGCAGCAAGGTGATGTAGGCCAGGGAAAAGAAATGAGTTGAGATGTTTTGGTTTATTCAGGCCAGGAATGAACCCACCAGGTCAAATATGGAGCTTGCAGTAGTGTGTATTGGGTGGTAAGTTGACAATGATCCAGATGTACTGTGCATCCAACAGTCAGACTTCCTGCTATCATATAGTTGGGCACCATTGAGGGAGACCATGAGGATGTTGTTGTTTGATTTGATGTCACCATCAAGAACAGCACCAAGGTAGTCCCATCCCATAGCAATGTCACCAATAAGAGGAATTGCTCTCATCTGTTGTATCTGCCAGAGAACTTCTTCTGTACATTGATGTAGATAATCCATGTTGGCAGCACTGTCCTTGTTCTGATACAGGGCTTGAAGTTGCAGCCCAATCAGGATCATGATGAATGTCTGAGTGGCAACCTTGGATTGCCCATGAGTCCCTTGGAGCCTTTCTTTCTTTCAGTGAGATGTCCCACATGTTGGGCAGGCATCAAGATGAGAAAAAGGGCCTGTGTATGTGAGGCAAGTGTTGTGGCACATGTTGTGTTTAATGAAGATAACTTCCATGTATGAGGCAATCATTTTTTCAATGTTGTGGAAGCTTAGAATATCTTGAGCACCTGGAGAGTTGCTGAAGCTGTTGCAAGCTGCCTGGCAAATGAGGTTATATGCATGTTGTGATGCACTCTTGATGGCTAAGTAGGCTGATATGGAGAAGCATGTGCCCACATTGTCAATAGATGGAGGTTGGTTTGGGGGGTTCTGTATCCTCTCAAGAGTGTTGCTCTTCAGTTTGAAAACCAGGTCATCAAGAGAGGCATTCTTGAGGGCAATTATGAACTGCATGGTTTGCTTCATAGACAGGAGTATGGTGGTTGCTGCAAGTGCATCAATGTCAACAACAGGGCATGACCTGCACTGATGCTGTATATCAGGAATGTGCAGGTGATCATCTTCATCCCACTAAGGTGATCATAATGGGGGAGTGTCCTATAAAATTCTCAGCATCAGTGAGTGAAAACATTGGGTCAGATAATACACCTCATTAGTTGGTTCATTGATGTGTGGGTTGGGTGGGTTGGGAGATGGTGGCCTCTATAGTGCAAAATCCAGATCAATAAACATTCAGGATTAGTACATAAAAACATTGAGACAATTGACACATGCTGTTGGTTGGTGTTTGAAAGGGAGGGTCTGGTGATGGTCACTATAGCATGAATGAATATCAATAAATGTTAGACATTAGACAGAATTCATGACTTACCTTGTGATCCAAGATATTGTGATCCTCCTCAGGTGTTGGTGATGGGGGTGGATCCTGTGGGAGTGCTTGGTGTTGATGCAGGAGAACACCCACAACAATGACTTACCTTATCACCTGGTGTGGGTGGATCAGGTGTGCTCAGAAGTGTACCCTATAGAAATGTTTAATATCAGTGAAGATAATAGTGACTCACAACAATATACCTTGTTATCCAGTGTAATGGCTTCCTCTGTTTCAGGTGCAGGTTGGGGTAATTCCTATGATAGATGTTAGTGTCAATAAGAGAGGGTATTGATAAGGATGACTTACCTTGTTATCTGGCATATCAGAGCACTGAGGGGGTGTATCAGGTCCATGATCCTATAGCAATAGTACATGGTGGGTCATTTCCTAAGGTAGACCTTGAAAATGTTGCCCTACTGCATGGAGCAAAAGAAAACTTACATTGTTCTGCACATGAGCATGCTTCTGATGCTCAACATGGTGTCAAGCATCATGAACCATCTCCAGGCACCTTTTTTCCATGGCCTTGATGACTTCTGCATGGCAACTCACAGTCAAGAGAGTTGGCTTGTCCAATGGCTGGCCCTCATGAATTTTTGAAGAGCATAAGCATTGTTTTTCTTCTTCAGTATTAGCTTCATCAATGTGACAATACCAGATTGAAAGTGACACTGGATGAGGCTGGCCAAAGTTGTAGTTGCTACAGAGACATATGTACCACATAGATTCATCATTTGTACTTGGAGCCAGCATTGAGGGTGTTGTCAAGGAAGGCTGAGACTGAGAGGAAGAGGGCAAAGGGAACATCATAATAGCATAGTACTTGGTATGCATAGGGTGCATGGTGTGTGCATGTGTGCTGTGCAGGTGCACAGCACAGAGGATGCAATCAATGTACAGTGGCTCAAACAACTGTTTGCATGTTTGCATGTTGTACATTAGTTATGACTAAGCGCAATACCCCTAACCATAGCCCTAACCCATGAGTGTATGGAATGACATACCTACTCTTGGCTTTCTATTGGTCCAAGAATCAAGTGATTTGGATAAGAATTGATAGAATAGCAGCCATTTGAAAATGACATGTCATGTGGACAGTTTTTTGACTTTACAAAAATTCAACTATCTAGTACTTGGTATGAGCTCCTTTGGCCTTGATAACTGCCTCAACCCTTCTATGCATGCTTCCTATCCATTTTTGACACTCTTCCACAGAAATCTTCTCCCACTTCACTACCACCCTTTCCCACAATTAATGAACTCCTGTAGGAGCACTCTCATAACCTGAGAAAGATTTTTTGAGGTGATTCCAAGTGTGTTCAATTGAGTTGATGTCTGGAGATTGTGCAGACCAGTCTAGAAGCTTGATATCCTACTCTTCAAATCATTTCTGGGCTCTTCTAGAGGTATGCTTAGGGTCATTATTTTGTTAAAAGATAATGTCATCTTCTGGAATTCCAGATTCCTCCATGCTTTGAAGCAACTCTTGCTCCAAAATGACCACATACTGTTCAGCATCCATCCTTCCCTCAACCTCACTCAAGACCCCAACACCATTCCACCCTATACATCCCCAAACCATGAGTGAACCTTCTCTAAACTTGACTGTACCTTTGACCTCTCTGGAAATAAGCCCTTCACCCTTCTTTTTCCACACATACTCTTGTCCATCTGACCCAATCCTGTTGATTTTGGTCTCATCTGACCATCTAACTCTTTTCCAGTCCTTTACAGTCTAATGCTGATACTTGAGAGCAAAGGCTAACCTCTTCTTCTTGTGACTAGTAGAAAGCAATGGCTTTTTTTTCTTCATCACAGCCTTCAATGAGGCTTCTTTGAGGGTATTCCTCACTGTCTGAGAAGAAACAGGACTATCAACAATAGAGTTGATGAAATGAGTGGCTTGAACAGCATTTTTGACCTTGCCAGTAAGGATTTGCTGGACAATAGCTCTTTTGTTGATGGAGGAAAGCTTGGAAGGGCAATTACCATAAAGCCTAGGCCTCTCTGGTTAGATTTCCTGAAGAACCTGGGATACTGTAGACTTCCCTAGACAAGGCTATGAGGCAATCTTCCTAATAGACAGGCCAAGAGAGGCAAGAGAGATGATGTTTTGTCTTTGAGAGGTGGAAATGGATTTCATGATGATGATGAGAAAATGAGCAGAGAGTGGTGGGGTTTATGTTTGTTGGATCATACTCATTACATAAAGTTAACATAATAGAACCCTTGATGGATGTATGTAATGATATCACAGCATGCCAGGGTCAATATATATAATCAAAACTTTAAGTCAAAAAACTGTCCACATGACATGTCATTTCCAAATGGCTACTATTCTATCAATTCTTATCCAAATCACTTGATTCTTGGACCAATAGAAAGCCAAGGGTAAGTATGTCATTCCATATACTCATGAGGTAGGGCTAGGGTTAGGGGTTGTCATGTTTAGTCATAACTAATGTAAAACATGCAAATATGCAGACAGTTTTCTGAGCCACTGTATGTGCTCCTCCAGTAGGAGAGCAAGACATTGTTCATGACCTGCTGATGTAGAGGGCCTGTTGATACTAGACATTTCAGTACCCATTGGCACTAGATGAACTTGCCTAGTTGGTGTTTCACATTGAGCAATGGCTTTGGTGAAATTTGTGATAGTTGTTAGCTCCTGCCTGCACCATAATTACAAGCCATATGTACCTTCAATCTGTTTTTCTTCAACAGAAAACATTGTTTGCAATGCCCCATTGGGAAAAACATATTGTGTGTCTTTCTTCATGCAATACTAAAGGGGCATTGAGAAGTCTACAAAGCTTCAATAGCCTGCAATAAGGCTTCAACACCTTGAAATTGGTCATTATAAATATCTTTTCTATCCATGAAACTGGAACATAACAGACCTACAACATATGTATGTGTATTAGCATACAAGGAATGAATCATGCATGTAACATAATTCCCTGCTTGTTGCTGTAAGTTTGAAAATAACAGATTATAACCATATTGTATGCACAATCATGCATGATCTTCATGGATCATGTAGTGGGACATACAAACTGTAAAACATGTGTTTAGGCTGTGTTCATGCCTCAATGTTGACTCAATTATGTGTCTGTATGATGTGAGAAGCTAAAACATATGCATGTCATCATGTGAGAGGTGCAACCATGTGCAATCCTCACAGATCACATCCAGTGGTACTCAAGCTGTAAAACATTAAGTAGGCTAAAGATTCTGCTCATGGGCAGTCCACTATGGAGGTTTCATCATGTGTCAAACAGCCTCAGAGCTTCTGGTGGAGAGTGGAGACCTTCACAGAGTATTTTTGGCAGCAACTTTGGCAACTTTGTCTTCCAGCCAACAAGCCTCAATGCTAGAGCAGAAGAAGGTGGGCTTGATTATTGTTCCTAGGGCTGATGATCAACCACATCAAGAGCCTTGTGCTGGCCACCTTGATGGCAAGAGGGAGAGAAGTCAATGTGGATGAGATATGTAGACATCATTACCAGAGAAGTGTTCACAACAGAAAGAACAGACTGGCTGGAGGTGTGGCAATGTCTTTTCTGCAGTTTTATGGCAACAGCTTGAACATAAAACAGGTCCTGGATGAGGATAAGAAATTGTGTCAGCATTGTGTGATGAAGAGAAGGACTCACTGTAGGGATGGATTATGGGATGCACTGTAGACTGTACTCTTCTGCACACACATCACAAATTGAACCAGGACCAAGCATCAGCATGAGGGTCAAGATGCAGAAACCCTTGCCAGGTTTATTGAATAAGGGTTTAAGCTTGCTGAATGAGGTGTGACACTTGTGAAGTAACACCAGGCTAGCACAGATTATTGGATCCATCAGAAGACTGAGGGTGGGAGTGAACACTGTTATTATCTATGCTAGAGTTAGGGATAGCCACTGCCACTGGAGGATCATTGTCATCTTGACTGCTAAGGTGATGTGGGTGATGGTGACCATTGACAATGCTGGGGCTGGTGGTGGACCTCATTGTCATCATAGATAAAGCAGGTGGGGTGGTGCACTATTGCAACAATGCTGAAGGTGAAGGTCATCATGGTCCTTGCTCATGGTTGTCATTGATGCTAGGTGTAGCCATTCAAGTCATCAACACCAGGTGCAGGGGTGGACATTGTGAATTATGACAATGCTGCAGGTGGATGTTAGTGACACCCTGGCATGGTCTTCACAGCAGGTGCTTACCTGTCATGCTATTAACATCAGCAGTGTCATCAACCTTGAGCTTGAACTTGGAAGAATGTTGAAGTGTTGTGATTTGTAAACAGGCCAACACTGTTGATGAGGACAGGTGAGTACCCCCATTATGCAGACACCAATAACATTCTCACCCTTTGACATTTATGGCATTCATCTCCACCCCCACCATCATCAATGGCAATAACACATGACCACCCCAACCCCAGTGTTGACAACATGCCTACTATCTGTGGCTCCAATGATGACAGTGACATGGTCACCACAAATGGCCACCAGCACCCCACCTTCACATGCCAGCAAAGACAATCAGTCCTCCTGGTCCAGCATATTGATGCCAGCTGTAACAAATCCATATCTTCTTCTTAGCTAAGTACTTACATGCACTGCTGTGAGGACTCCAAGCTTCATGCCAGTGCCTAAACTAGCATACTTCATTCCACAGCCCTGATTGTTCCCATTAGTGCTAGCTTCCATTTCTATGCTTCCATTTTCATTTCCAAGCATAGCCCACTACCTAAGCTAACCACTTTATTGGTAACTGTTGGAATATTGGACTTTTATCCCTATATTTATTGTCCTTTCCTCTTTTGTCCAACAAGTATTTCTTTCATAAGCACAGACTTATTTTCACAGCCTGAAGTCTTAACACCTCAGTCTTCACAATATGAAGTACTGAGGTGAGCTATTTACATTCTTTGCATATATACAGCTATGCTAACCTACATATGTAGTCTTGTGAACTTTGGTCTAGGTTAGCTACCATAGTTGATCTTCACAATATGTATAAATTACTGAGTTTATTGGACTTTAGTCTAAGTCCTCTGAACTGCTTTCTAGTGTTTTGTCAAGCTGGCAACCCCAACTTTCAACAGTAACCAGTAGCATTACTCCTTCAAGAGGGCTGTGCCTGTGGCAGCCAATGATATTAATCCTTTATATTCCCTAGTTAGGTTAGCACAGCCCTGTCTTATAGTATATAAACCCCAATGCAACAACCAGTGTCCTCATTCAAGTTTACTTTGGTCTTTTTGCCTAAGCCCTTTGTATTGAACCTATCTTTTCTCCCTCTCTCTATAGGCTTAACATCCTTAACCATTGCTATCTCTTGTTTGGGTATGATTGCCTAGGTTCCCTGCTTAGGTTTATCTCACCAGCATGGAAAGTGAGTTTTAAAGCAAAGTATGATAGTCAGGAGACCAGAGCAAGAGCTCCATTCAGGCTAGGACCAAGCCTGTACATCCACTACACAGTGAAAGTTCTAGGTAAGGATTATAGATACTTACTAGTGTTCACTTGGGAAGATCTTCTAGTTGGGATGATACTAACTTGTGGTAACCACTAGTCAGTAGAGGATAGAACAATGTTAAGAGTTCAACTGTTACTATTTTGGGGACTCAGAGGTCCTATATATATATGCACTAGACATGGTCTGTGTGCAGGTACATGAGTTTGCTACAACTGGTGGGTTGAGCTACATATCTCCTATGCAATGAGTCAGCTGGGTGAAGTGATGGAAGATCATTGGTGGGATAGGAACTCACTGATAACAGTTACTAGCAGACAATGCTGGACAGCCAGCAATGTGAGAAGGGATGAAGGGAAGAGAAATTAAAACTCCTACTGATATGTGTCCTACATACACACAGTTGGTAAGCACTGGCAAATTGATAGATCACCAACCACTCATACCCCTGATCCAAGCCTTGAGGCCATGAACTGGGTTGAGCTGTAAAGTGCTAGAAAGGAGAGTAAAGTCAGTAAAGTGACTTTACTGATAGAAATATGCACATACATTTGCAACCAAACTGGCTAGATTTGCAAAGTTGAGCTGGTAAATTTGCAAACCATTCAGTGGGACAAGGGCCTCTGGTCAGAATTGGGTCAGGGTAGGCTGCTGTCTGTGTTACAGCCAGTTACAATACCTAAGTTGGTCACACCACCCACAGTGCCCATACAAGATACCAAGCACTTCTAGTCAACCTCCCTTCTTCCCTTTGCAAGTCATTAGATGGGCTTTCAGTGAATATGCTTTAGTAGTCATTCCAGGTGCCATTTCTCCACCATACACTCACCAAACTCAAATTATTACCACCCATGCTTGCTCAGTAGTACTCTGACAAGTAGTCCACCCCACTCCACCTAGACCCTGGTCCAATGTAAATGACCCTGTGTGTCCTTCAAGGTCAACAGAGATTACCCAAACTTGAAAGGTCAAAATATGTGAAGAACCATCATTATACAACTGCACCTCTCTTCATATGTAACCTTCAGTGTGAGGGCTGCCAGCACAGTGTGGTTCTGCAGGTGTTCAAAGGTCTCAATGTGCCAAATCATCACACCTGTTACTGCATCCATGGACCCTGATCCCAATGTAAGTGACCCCTCTGTGTTCACCCTGCACACCCCCCCTTGGCATGATGGAACAATGCATGTGCTGTCAATGCCATGGCATGGCTATTTCCAATGCTGCTGGTCTGCAGTTGTAGCTGGTGGCTGACTCAAAAATATGCAGGTCACAGCACTGCCACCTGCTTATTTTTCCAGATAAACTGACTTCATAAGTGTCTGGAACATCTCCATAAAGTATATGACCATAGAACATAAGAGAAGGTTGTAGAACAACACCAGTAACATCCTATAGCTGGTCATTTAATCACATGCAGTTGATACTACATGCACATGACAAATCTCCTAGAGCAGAATGGTGAGCATCTGTTATGTAATACCAGTGCTTAACCTTATTTGTTCAACAAGTTTTTCTTTTCTTTTCTTTTTTCTTTACAACTGCAGTGCTGCAACAACTAACAATCAAACTCTTCTTTTCCTTCAGCTCCAGCAGACCAATGCTACACACTTACCCAGCTCCCAGCATTATCCAATAATGGTGAATAGCCATTCCCACCAGCCCCTGGCTAACAAGAACAGTGACCCCAGCTCTAGCCCCCTGATAATAATGACACTCACCTCAGCACTGCATGACAACAATGATGATGCCATCTCCAGTACTCTTCAGCAACAATGACTAGCCTGACAACATCAGCTGGAGTTGCCATACTTAGTTCCATAGTTCACTTTGCTTTGTTTAGTTAACTTAATGTATTTTCTGAATCTCTTACTTCAAACCTAAGTGACTTAGTAGTAGTGGCCAAGTAAATCAAACTTAAAAGCTAGTTTGTTAGTGATAGACTATAGAATGTTGGCCAGACAGTACATACTACCCTGAAGGGTAAG
The DNA here is from genome assembly GCA_029372045.1 of Scleroderma citrinum. Taxonomy (NCBI): domain Eukaryota; kingdom Fungi; phylum Basidiomycota; class Agaricomycetes; order Boletales; family Sclerodermataceae; genus Scleroderma; species Scleroderma citrinum. The sequence continues at coordinate 2,182,444 of JARFMN010000001.1, forward strand.
CAAGCCACAACACAAGCCATAGCTGAGCCATTCTGAGCTGCTTTATTCAGGGATTGTTCCCATGGTTTTTCATTTACAGTAGCTCAGCTCAGCTCAGTTAAGTTATGGCTCAGTTCAACAGCTAGCCACTCAGAGCCAAGCTAGTAGCAACACTAAGTGAGATCACAGTGATAAGGCAGCTATCAATGATTGCAGTGGTGGTGGGATTGCAGGATTGGGGTGGTGATTAGCATTCAAATCATGATCATAGTCATAGTCATCAATGCTGATGGTGGTGGCAGTGGCATCACAGTGGCATCAGTGTTGTCATGGTCAACATTAACACTGGGAGTGGTGATAGGATTATGGAAGTGTTGGGGTCCAAGTGGTGGTGGTGGTCATCATGATCATTGTCTCAATGCTGGTGATGTTATGGCTCAACTTGTGGTGAGTCATTACACTTGTGAGTTTGACATGTTCACTAATGCACAGTGAGTGTTAGACTAACTGAACAACAGTAAGACTTCTTGATTGATACAAATAAAAACTCTCAGTTCCAATGGTACAAATGAGCACAGTAGATGGTAGATTGTGAAGCAGATAAAAGATGAGGATTGCTCCTCATCTTATACATCTTATATATCTATCATAGTGTATAGCATAAAAGGAAAATGAATCAGAGTGACTCAATAAAAGTACAGCAGCTGTAAGTCTATTAATGCATATTAGTGTCTAGAATGAAAAGAAAAACATACAGGGTATAGTATCACATTGCTAGATGAGTCCTCAAAGAGTCTGTTGGATGTACATAGTAAAAATGATGAGAAATAATGAGAGGGAAAAAGGAATGTATCCTGCACATGGATATGTGTCTGTAGAGCAAAGTAATTCCATAGAGTGTCCATGAATAGGGGAAGCACTTAGTAGGCATCTAGGCACTTGAAAAGAAAAGGGTCATAACAGGTGGTGGTGGTCATCATTATTGATATGGGATTGCAGTGATGGTGGGATTACAGTGATTAGTGGTGGTGGTGGCTGTCATCAATCACAGTGGGGTGGGATCATAAGATTATAATGGTGGACTGTGGTCAGTGTTGTTGTAGTCATTGATGCCAGTGGTGGTGGTGGTGATTGTCATCATTGTAATTGTTGTCCAGGCTGTGGTGGTGGCTGTTGTCAATCATCAATTGCAGTGGTTGTGGTGGTGTGGTTGTTATTGTTGCCATCAGATGCAGTGGTAGTAGTTGGTCACCTTTATTCACAGTGATGGTGGTGGTAGCTGAATGCATCAATTGGGCATGCTGACAGAGTGGATAGCATCATGAACACACACAGATGTGTTGAGAGTGTAAGAGCTTACCATGAAAGCAGCACATGTGTGAGCAAAGGTGTGCAATGGTGCAGTGATGAGTCAGAAGCCCTGAGTGGGCAGAGACATGCCAGGCATGGTAGAGAATGCAAAAACAGCTGAAAGTGTGCTGATGAAAGTCAGAATGCATCACAAATATTTGAAGACATGAGGCCTACCTGATGGATACAGAATGGGCATCCTGCAGGTGTGCAATGGGTATGCAATAAGTACAGGTATCATACCCCAGACCCATGACCAGGGTGCAAGTTGAGTGTGGGGTCCCACAGAGCCAACTCAAACCCATAACCAGTAGGTGCCCACCATGCTCCTGCCTAGTTACATGTATCTTTATTCTTTGCTAATGGCATCTCATCATGTACTATAGGCCTTTTGACCTCAGATGTTTGTTGCTATAAGCACATGTCTGAGGTGGGCACAAACTTTACCACCCACACTGATCATATTACCATAGTTGTCTGTATCTGTATAGATTCTAAAATTTTGGATGAGCCTAATGAAGATGCTGGGATGTGGATTGTGGAACTGGATTTTGATACAAATTGGCAATAAGAAATGGAGGTGGTTAATGTGCATTCTATCAGGCCCTCCTTTGTAATACACACCTTATGCATCTCTATGACCATGATTGCATTCCTTCTGACATTTGGCATATGGAATTTCTAGATGTCTTTATGTATACTGTGTAAATTAGTATATTGATCAGCACACATCTGAGGTTGCATTTTAAATTATTTACATGTGTAGTCTGAGTGATCTGTGAGATCTGCATGGTCTGGGACCTCTCTGGTATTCTGACTTAGATATTCATAAGCCTTTGTCTTTGCCAGTCCAAATTGGACTATCTTGAATGACATCAGATACCAAGCAGTCACATCAGTCGCATTTGCTGATGTTGAGGGATCCTAAAGAAGGATATGACATCAGTGAAATCAGCAAGGTTGCACTTGCAAAGAAATTGAAGTACAATTTAGGGACTGCATACATAAATGAGACTTACAATGCAGAGTCTGTCCTTTAGCACCACAAAGACAGAATTCCGGGGAAGTTAATAGCCGGTGCATTATATCTGATAATTCAGCTGGTGGAATCTAGTGGAATCCACCCCTTTTAAGGGTTAGCTTTGTCGCAAGTCTTGTCTCCGTCCAATCAGCGTGCTTCCTGAGTATTGAAAACTTCAGCAAGCGCATGGCATAATTCGACGCTTTTGCTGATGCTAATTTCATGTTATGTTGATCTCATTTTAGGTTTATTGCAAAAGACAGAAGAACTACAGTTTTGTATTCCCTGTGAGTGTCATGCTATGGCCCCGATCAGGGACTGTTATGCCATATTCAAAATAGAACGTAATGAATGTACAGTCATCTTTGATGATAACCTGGTGAAATAGCGCAAAGGAACTAGTTCAACAGAATCACAATAAGTGTTCGTGGGGAGATGACTAACATATTACGGTGAAGAGAAGTTGGGACTGGGAAGCTGTGACTCGATAGTGTTGCCACTAGGGAGCCCCAACTATTGGAACGATGCTGCTGTGACGAATATAGAACAGCGTGGGAGCAGCACGGGTGGCACTGAACTAATGCATCTTGTGGACGAGCACATCAGTCGGGGAGAATGAGATCCTATGCAAGTCGCACATCAATGATGGTCGATGTCCGATTTGTCGCAAGCAGTCATGGGATTGAGATGGTCCATATGGTTGCATATGCTGTGGTGTCAATTATGGCTGCCCGAAAATGGCAGCTCTTTAAGAATGATGGGAGCTGACTAAGCTGACATGTGTAATCCTGTCCCTTCCGCCCTTGCAGGCAATAAACAATCGGTGAGGACTGCTATCGTGTGTCGTCCAGTTCGGTGGAGAGACAGGTCAGCCACATAGCATCTGATGTGTTCGATGGTACGTCGTCTTGAAGTTGGCTGTAAGTGATCTGAGTAGAGTCAAATTGCAGTGGAACGGGAAATGCGGTGTTTTGTCTGCTCCGAGAGGTGCGCTGACGCAGCAGATCTCTCTCAGCCGATGCAGATGACATTTTAAACTCTCAGTCAGTTAGTTTGCTTCCCACCCAATCAAATATACATCAACACCCCACTGCCTTGAGTGCATCCTCCCTCCCTCCACCGTCCAGCCATGTACTATCCCCAGCAATCCGCTGCACACTCGAGAAGCACCCTACAAGCCAGTGACCGTGTTTCCGGTCAGCCAAAACAGCTGCCACCTATGTCCCTACCCGCTCTCCTCCGGGATCAGCCTGTCCCAGACTACCGTCCCAATCCAGCTCTGGCTTCATCCTATCCTTCATCTTCTGCTCACTCACATCTTATTTATCCGACATCGCACGACCACCGCCACCTTCCTCAGAATCTCGAGCACCATTCCAACTGGAATCGCCTCCCGTACGCGCTCGATCCAGCCGTCGATCCGGCTCCTGGGCGAGATCACATGCATAGGTTCACTCCATCTCATCAGCATCATCACGACTCGTACCATCGTGCAGATGAAACGCGTACCGCGATGTCCTCTCTTATGCCAATCGATGGCCCCTTTTCTACAGCTACGCAACTCGAACATTCACTTGTTATCCCTCCAAATACCAACTATATACCTGGTCAACGGCCAATTGCCGAGCCTCCCTCTCCCTCATCATATCCCTCACACATATCCCAATCCTGCACTCAGTCTCCGTCCTTGCATGCACAGGACCAGGGGCAGATTCAAACTCAAACTCCTACAGAAGAAGAGCCTCCCTCCACTTCTCGATCGAAAAAGTCGCGCAGGACGAAGCCACACATCGAACTGGCTCCAGACCAGCCTTTGACCACTCAGGGAAAACCACGCGCAAGAGTCTACGTAGCCTGTATTCAGTGGTCCGTCTCACAGTATGGAGTTACACAGTGATACTGATGCGTCTGTACATACGTATTCGTCTTATTACAGCCGCACAAGAAAGATTCGCTGCGATGGTGCGAAGCCCTCGTGCCATAACTGCGCGCGACGCGCCAAAGTAGACGATGAGTGCTCCTACGATGCTGCACCGAAACGAAGGGGCCCAGACAAAGTGCCCGGTGCAAGACAGCGCATGGCGAGGGAGGCAAGAATGGAAGGCAGCGCCGATTCGGGTACCAGTACACGTAGGCGGCGGCGGCAGAGAGACGAGAGTGATACGAACGAAAATAGCGCTGCTATATCGGAAGATGCAAGCGGGAGAGATGAGGGTATAGGTGGTCCATCTTCGAACCCGTCAGCGTTCACGCTCCCACCACTCCGGCCCCCTTCCCTCTCTCTAGATCTGCCCCATGTCCCCTCCTTTACTGGCGATACAAGTAGCTCTATTGACGCATCCTCATCTGTAGCAACACATATGCACCACGAAGCGTCCACATCAACATCAACCGTGCTAGGCCCAGGGTTTGGGTCAGTCATCCCAGGTTCTGCCCAGGATTTTGCTGAAGAAATTCCATACACAACAAACACCCAGGTATTAACTTGATCACTTTCACCAGTCTTCTTCTCATCCCTCTCATGTCGCCTGTGACTGAAGGGTCTAGACGACCTCCAATTATATGGTGCGACCAATTTTGGTGGACAGCCCCAGCTCCCGCCAGTGCCATTTATAGCGCCACCATCGGACAGGGCAGGTGGTCACGAGTATTTAGTGACCACGTTTGTAACGCCACCGCAGCAGATAGAAGAGGAAGATGAAAGTGAAAATTCGGATGTCATTACCCTCGCATCCGAGCCCTCCCTTGAGTTTACCCGGAAGACATGGTGGGACTCGCTTCTGGCTATTTACACAACTGATGCATTTGGTCACCCCATTTCTATGTCGCTGGGACACACTCTCACATCTGCCGAGCGCCACCGGGCCGCGGTCCACATCACGGCTGACCTCCGTTTCCTCTTCCGTGCCACCAGTTACATGTTCTCGTTTATTAACGTCCCCTCCTTCCTATCGACGTTCATGAATCCGAGGAAGAGGGAGCAGATGCAGCCGAGTTTGGTGTATGCTGCATTGGCGATTTCAACATATTTGCAGAGTTCGGACGTCGGAATGGGCAAGAGAGGGAGGAGAAAAGCATTGAGACTGAGGGATGTCGCGCAAGGTGCACTGGAAGCGAGTGTATGCGCAAGGTGGGTGGACGAGGAGTTGGCGCAAGCTGCTTGGGTAAGTTTTCCGTCCCTGCTCGTGCTGCCTTGAGGGCCAAGGAAACAAGATAGGCGCGTGACTGACTAAGATGTTCAATATGCAAAGCTTTTGGCCGTTCTTGAAGTCAATCCACATCCACTCCACTCGGCCACACGAACTGTGTCTAGCATGTTCATGCTTGATACCATCATTCGAACACTATCACTTACATTTCTTGATGCGGGGAACCCTACAGTGATACGGTTCAAACCGAAGACCGTCCCTACGATCCCCAATGCACTACGCCAAGGTTCCATTTCCTCGGCGATAAATGATCTCAACTCCGGCGGGCTTGCAACCTCTACAACCCAGTATGGCGGCTTCGACGGTGCAACACGGTCGTATCCTATACACGGCTGTTCCTGCGTCTCTCTCTCTCTTGGCCATTGCTGGCCAGCCGCGCATGAACACACGCCACTGTGGGTGTCATCTCCGGGGTGGGACGATGCATGGACACCTGGGGAGATCAGAAAGGAGACATGTCGGCGGCTGTGCTGGAGCTCGATGATACTGGTCGCCGGATTTACATCCTATATGGACGCAGCGAGGCGCATGATGCCGGATTTTTTCATTGGGGAACCTGCGAATGTTCGTGAGCCTATTATCTCTATTATATTTTCGATGGTTAATCCTCTTTTTCAAAATTATTTGGTGGTAGTTAGCGATTTTGTTCCCATGTGAACCGGTGATTCCGACTCCGCACGCGATGGCCTATTCGGGGAAGGATACTATATGGGCACTGAATTATCGCACGATACTGCTCTGGAATAGTTGTCTACGAATGCGGGCTGATGTGGATGTGAGCGATGCAGAACGAGCGAGGTATGGCATGAATGCGTGGCTTGAGGCGGATGCGCTTGAGAGGGCGCTGGACTCGCACACGTGTGGCCTAGAAAGGACATTTTTGTACCAGGGGAGGGAGTACTTGTTTAAGTGAGTGTCGTTATGTCCGATTCCTTTTTCCTGAGGTTATGAAGCGATTAACCGAACGGATGGTATGGTGTAGCGTGCGGCTCACGGTTTCGAACGAGTTTCAACAATATATTCCGACTGCGTACATGTACGTGCACTTTCCTATCTTCCTTTCCATTGCAAGCTCACCGATTGCTACCAGCGATGCTAATGGGCTTTTCCACCGTCGAAAAGCAGAAGAGTGGTGTTAGTCTTCTCTTCCTTATCCGCACGAACCAGACGAAACTCATGGAGTTTGGGAACTTGTTGACAGTGAAACATCAAGCAAACATTGCACAGCGCGTGGTGCATGGGATGGGAGCCGTGACTGGACAGGCAACACATACTATCCTTTATAGACCAGCCTTTTTGTTTTGGTTCATGGGTCAGGTTAATAGGTGCGTGCGATGCTCTTCTTTTATTGCAAATTCCCTTGGCTAATAAGACGTTCCATGTCTCTGTAGGGCCCTACTACTCTGGGAACGTGATCACACGCTCACACTTGCTGTCGACGTGTGTATTGCGTTCTTTAAGCCGATATATTTTCTAGCTGGGATGTGGCCTTGTCGAGGTGCGTCATGTTCCTCCGCTCTTCTGTTCCGTTTCTCTTACGTGGTGATCCGTTGTACTGATGTTATTCTTGATTTGATCTTCTCTATTGACGACATTGATGACGCGTGATGTGTGGCGGGTTGGTTTGGGGATTAGAACAAAGACGCGGAGCTGAGGCTCTCACGGAGAGGTTAACACGAGCTTGCAAGGTGACGGGAAGACCACTGCCATTGGCTTGTCCTCTGGGCAGCAATGGGGATTTGATGTAGACTGATCAGTGCATTCGTGCCCTCGCTTGTTTTGTAGACATTAAATACTCGCTGTGCACACTAATGCGGCGGAGATACTATGCTCATGTTATATGTCTTAGATTAGGTTCGGTGTACTTACATAGTGCTTTATTACCGTAGACTAGATTCTTCGTCCCTATGGGTAACACGATACTACCTAATCAGGAATACCAATGTGGCTCGCTCTAATAATTAGCTCAGCCGTACAAGTGGTAGCATTCCATTCACCAGACCACAACGAGGACATGGAAAAAGAAAGTGTACTTGGACAGTATGACGTCGAGATGGAGAGCAGTGTACGACTGGATATGTCTTTCGTAGTGGATCATGGCGGACACCGGCCGCCACAACCACCTTTCGAGACCGGCTCAACCATGATGAAACGGGCGCGCTCTCCTTTGTTCGAAGGCCTTGACGGTTTTATAGGGAGGAAACGCTTTAGGGAGGATGGAGATACCTTGACGCCATCGACATCGAGCTGCGGTGCGCACGGGGCTAGCACCTCCTTCTGTACATCTCCTACCTCCTGTCCCACTACATCATCACTGCTATCGGCTACAAAGAAATACAACACCCTCGTCGAAGACCTTGCACAAGAACTGCAATGTGGATGCTGCGCCGAGCTGGTGTATCACCCTGTTGTGGTATCACCTTGTCAACACTTCTTTTGTGGGAGGTACGTTTACACTATGATCCTCCTTGTAGATAGGGGCGCTGATGTGAATGGTAGCTGTTGTTTCCTTTGGATCAAGGTGGGTTTTCTTGTGCCTTTATTCCCTTCATTGTCGCGTTCGTGCCACGACTAGTGTCTGTGAACCCTTGAGGTGGTCACTAGGATCAGCTACCTGCTTCTATAGCATCGCTTTCTCAGGCAAGGAATGAATTTGATGCTGATTTCAGCATAGAATGGAGGAACGAATTGTCCAGCGTGCCGTGGAGCGTCTAAGGATGTGACTCACTCACGACCTCTCCAAGCGATGGTCGACGTACTACTCCGTTCTGACCCCTCGCGAATACGTACAGAAAGAGAACGAACACAGGCGGACGAAGTGTACACGCCTGGCCAGCCGATAAGGGTGTGTAACATGCAATGTGGACCCCGGATCTGCGATTGACCTCACATACACACACCTGTTTGTTCGTTGGCTTCAGATCCCATCACCACGCGAAGCGTCCGCATCACCTGAACCCAACTTTAATCATAACCCAGAATATGCACGGCCGTGCCCCCACTGTGCATCTGACAATCAGTATGGATGGAGATGTCCACAGCCAGTTATCGATTTTACAATAGACCCAGAGCGAGCGTGGCATGTCGAGGACGGTATACCACCTGGCCATGCATATTGTGGAAACTGGTACGCAATATGGTCATATCTATCTGCTATGCGTTGATGTGTCTGTTACTCAGTGAAAACCTCCTCGCACTGAAAGCCCCTGACACGACTAAATGCGACTTTTGTCAAGTATCATTCTGTGGCATATCTGTTCATGAACGCTGTAATGCGATGCCACTAAACTCGCAGCAGCCTCAAGGCATGAATGACATCGGTGATTTTGTCCAGTCATCGGAGATATATGACTTGTTCGACAATAACACAGTCGAAGTCGAAATTATGCTGGATTTTTTGACCACTGGGCAAATTTCCCCCCAAAAAATATACCGAGATGTCGGTTCTCAAGTTCATAGTGTGCTTTCATACCACTTATTGACCCTCAGATTGTATCGCACATCCAAGCTCGGCCAAGTGGATTCAAACCGTTAATAGAGTTGGAACTTTTCGTCGACATTCATAATGTGGCGGGGGGGATAGATGAAGACCCGAATGCACCTAGAAGACTCATTTGCAGGAACTGTGCGTCAGAGATTCTTTTATGGGGACTGAAGGAATGGTGGATTCGGGAGCGAGATATCGCATATGAGAGCGGCCAACTTCCTCGCCGACCAGACTGCGAAGCAAGCAGCAGCTGCAGTCAACAGAAAGATCTCGGTGCGTATTGTGGTTTGATCATCTTAAACCAGTTCACCCGTTTTGATATCCTCCATTAACGTAGCTCATTCAAAAGAATGTATGTTCATTGATGTCAGAGGGTTCATGCGGTGTGCATTGTCTAACGGAATGCCTTTGTTCACATGTATAGTCAACCACGTCATGTCACAACGACCTGTGGGCCGCGACGCAAACGCACGGAATGATCACGAGACGGAACGGGACACACCTAATTCAGACGGCGGCCGGAGACATCTCGGCACTTCCGTTCCCGCTGGTTCGGCCGCCGATAACACGTTATTAGAGTGGGCAGATGCTGTCAATGCTGCAACAGCAGCTTCGGTACTTTTGTCAGATATTGCTGCTGGTGAAGATTGAGTGGGAAGTCCAGAAGCAAGCGAAGACTAGCATTCTTGTGGCTAGCCTGGTCGTATGTTGAGTTTGTCATCTTATCGGGGCAGTGCTTGTGATGGGTCTAAGGTGACAGGAGTACATCCATTTTTTGATACAATGTGCAAATGTCTACAATAGCAATAGATATGCAAGGAGGGAAGCATCGAACAAGCAATGACAGTGACTATGAAGTATCCTCAATGTAACGACAGTCAGAGTACCCACATAGAAAGAATAGCAAAACAGTAAGAATAGAAACACAATGAGAAACACACGATCTGGACTCAAATATGAACCTAAAGTACGGCGAGGCCTTCATACATAGCAAGATCCTCATTCCATTGACGTCGAATTCGCCCACCGTTAGAATGAATAGAACGCTTATCTTGTGCAAGCATCTTGCGTCTCTGGCGTTCCTTGAGCTCCTCCGCCAGTCGCTCCGTCCGCGCCTTCTCCTCCGCCTTTTTCATCCTCTTCGCCTCCGCCTTGCGGGACTTGACCTCCTTAGCATCTTCCTTCTTTATGTTTTTGCTTGACACCACGCTTATCGTCGGTGATACCACTGGAGGAATCGCTTGCGACTGCGATGATCCCCTGGGTCTGGATGAGGAGGATACGAGCCTGTTCAACGAAAGCTTGACAGTCCGTGTGCTTGGAGTGGGCGTGCGCTGGATGGGTGCTGGCTGCGGCTCAAGGTCCTTACTCAATGAGGGAAGTGGCGATAGAAGGGGGAAGTGGGTCGGTGGAGGCGGTACATTGAGTCGCAAGTGTTCGACGTTGCGACTTCTAGCGGGACGCGGCTCGATCGCCTTGGGCATACGCACAGGTTTTTCGGTGTCAGAGGAAACATCGATAGGCGCGAAGATAATGCTTCCAGAGCTCTGAGAAAGTCTACGGGGACTACGCTCCACGGGAGAACGCTCCTCGATAATAGTCGGTTGGCACGAAGGGGGGGCATGGTCAACGGGAGTTCTAAGTGTCGCAGGGGAGTGAGGTTGAGAGTATGTGACGCTTGAGCGGGAACTAAACGATGTAGAGGATGATAAGGAAGGTGTGTCGCTGTCACTGGCAGTGATGCTAACGCCAGTGCTAGAACGCGCTCGTAGCCGACTGCGACGGGGAAGATTGAAGTAAGTAGGAGAGAAGGATAGAGAGGGATCCGAGGAAGGCTCCTGCTCCGATTCCGAGAGTCCGGAGACCGAGATGGGGAAATTCGCATCGAACGATGGGGAAAGTGGCTCCTCATGCTCTAGGAGGAGATGAGAGTGAGTAGTGGCAGTTGCAGCGGCACGGACGATGGGGTTGATTTCCGCATCGAGATAATCATCGCAAAGATCGTCTAATGCAGCGCCGCCAGTTTCCTCCTCGGTAAACGAACGCACATCGCCGACAGAGGGAGAGAGCAGTTCAGCAAAAGCACATAGCTCAAGGTCTGTGTGGGTCGAAACGATGCTAATCGCTCTTGCTCGATGGGATGATACTGTGCGCCTCCGTCTCGGTAACGTGACAGTTGATTGGGACGTCGTAGCCTTATGTGTCGTTTGCTTTGTCTGAAACTGGGACGTCGTCGCGGTCCTACCCGATAATTGGTTTGATGGATCAGCCACGCGAGAAGTGTCAGCTAAACGTCACCCAAAAAAATTCACACAATTAGATATCTATGTTTTTATCCATACCGCAGTATGTGTCCTACTCACTCTGTTGTATTGAATGGCCCCTGGTATTTGGAGTCGTACCCTGCTCTCCAACAGTACCAGGAAGTCTGGCATCTGAGGTTCCCCGAGAGCGATTTGGAGACCCCAGCGCATCGTCCGAACCATGACGACCTTGGTGTTCACCATCACCTTGGTCTGGGTTGTTTTGACCCCCACCTCCACTTTTGCTATCTGCACGTGACCTTCCAGTGCGCTTCTGGCTATAAGCCTAATAATTAGAGAAAAGGGTAATGAGTTTTTCCGCCAAATGGAAGATCCGGCCAGTCACATACCATCACCGTTTTCAATGCACTATATACCCAAATAAGGAAAAGTATCAGTTCCGATCATCATATGGTGCTCTGGACGCCATAGAAACTCACCGGATTTGCAGACTCCGACAGCTGCACAACGTTGCAACCTCATACACGCCAACAGATGTTTGGTTTGACAGTGCCCGATGCATCGCATGCTTTACCAACGATTCCAGGTGCGCGATCTGGTATGTACTTGAGAGGATCAACAACTGGCTCAACACCGCTGGCGCATGCTGCAGGGGAGTAATAATGGCAAGGGAATAGAAGTATTGCAGTAGCGCCAAGGTGATTGGATACGGTTCTGATAAGTTGAAAGCCCGCGGCGTTAGGCGTGGGTCGGGGCGTGCCTCTGAAGATTCTGGTGCTCCTGGCAGGTCTGGCAGTCCCACGTCCATGGCAGTCGAAGGCATCATGTCAATAGCCTGCTTAGCGCGCTCAAGAAATTTTATCCGCTGGTCCTTGAACCATGGCCACCGATCTTCCAATACCTTCCTTGAACATTTGATTTTGCGACCATCGTCGCAAATGATATCAAAATCGGCCAAGGCAGTTTCTTCCAGCGCAGAGAGCCCGAGTTCCTGCATCGAGATGTCAAGTAGTAATGGCGGAGGTTGATAAATGCCAAATGACTCCAGATCGACCACGGCAACGTGGTCCCAGCTCAGGAGTCGACGGTTGTAATCCTCGACGAGATTGCCGTCACGGTTTCCAAATATGACGAATTTGTTAGACTCTGCCCAAAGACATGCTCTGAACCATGATCCAGATGCAAGCGCATTACCTGGATCAATGCGAGACCAAGTCATGGTGAGCATGTCAAGGGCCCATATAGAGTATGATTGGTAAGTGTGTGCCAGATAAGTCCCTGCAATGATAAAGTGATTGCCAAGAATGGCGCCAGAGGGAAAGCGAAGACCAGGGGGGAATGTCGTGCCCGTCATTGCGGACGATCGGTCGGAGATGGTGAAATCAGTGTCCGGGAGAGGAGAGAAGACTTGTAGTTCCCTTTTGACATCAGTGAACTATGGATGACATGTATCATCACGCAGATCTATTCAATAAAAATGACCTACGTTGTAATTGCTATAGAGGTAAATATCGTTGGGAAAGTCGTCTGTCGGTGCAGTGGAATACGGGAGATGGATCAAAGACTCTGATGAGGTGGAGTCGGAGGAAGGCGACGACTTGTCTGATCGAAAGCGCGAGCCCGGGGAGCCTAATATTGCGTTGGTATCTGCGGGTCGTCGCTCTTCTTGGGGAAGCCGAACCCGTGAGTTTGCGGATACTGCGACGCTGCGGTACGTGCCACAGTGATGAGGGAAGCTTCTTCGCTGGACCCAAACCTTTCCAAGCAAATCATAAACATAGACATCGTCTAACCATACGTTTGATAGATCTTGGCCACCAATGATGAACAACCGGTCAGCAGTAACGGATGACAGATGTGCATAGCGGGGTTTTGGTACCAGTGTTTCAGCGCCCGAGTCACGAGAAATTCCATTCTTGGATGGAGTAGGTAGCCAGTGCATAGTCGATAGATCGAGGAAACGAATGTCATTTAGTACACAGAGATCTTCCGCGTTAGTGGAGTTGGGTGTGTTTCCCATGCCGCCGAATACGATGAGTTGGTTGTTCCCTATGACACGCTGAGAACGGAGTAGCGGGGACGATCAGAAAACGGTGACTTGCATGTTTCCACACTGTGAAAGTAGCGTGGTTCTGGCACCTCATCCTCTTCAAAAGGCACCAGCTTCTTCCAAATTAAAGTGTCCAAGTCGAAAGTGTAGAGGTCAGAGACCATGCGACGTTCCGTGACCAAACGACCACCCTAGCAAGAGATAGGCTAAGCATACGTCACAGGTGACGAGCTGAGCTAACGCACGAATAGATACACTTTGGATCCAACCACCGTGGTGGATGCTCCCTGTCAGGAACGTGATCAATGGTCGTTGCGAGGGGAATGTCCAGACATACCACAAGCTTTGGGGGGATATCCCCCGATGTCTTCCTGCAGAAAGTGGTAAGGTCTGATATTGAGTGCATTGCTTTGGCGGGGAGTGGGAGACGGGGTGGAAGAGGCGGGGTGGCCAATGGCTAAAGTACATAACCTGCACAGCAGACTTGATTCCTTAAACACATCTGAGATCCCGCCGAAGAGGCACGTGCCGTCGAATCATGCCGTTACAAGGCACGTGCATACTTTCCTTTTCAAGCCAGTGAGCAAACTCTGTTGCTGTTGACAACAGTTTATGCCATCTTGAAGACTCCTGAAATTTTTACATCGTTGCAGCCGGTGTCGCAGTCTCAAAGCTATCGGCAACGTCGATTCGTAGGCTTTCTTCGGTCGACCTACTGCCCACCTCCATCTTACGTGCAGTCGGACCAATCCAGTTTCGTACAAGCACACAGTTAAACCTAGAAACGCCGGCCAACAAGCGATTCGACTGGGTTAATGTGCCTACTGTCAACTGCTGATTTCGACACATTAGCTGACTGATAACCAAAAGCTGAGTGACGAAAGAGCCTTTGCCAAACAGTGTGATGCATCTCCGAGAAGTTGGAACACCCACGGCACGTGTAGCATCCCAAGGTCGATCCTGCATTGGAAGTATCAAAGGCTCTGGTCCGACCGTCCTATCGTTATCAATCCCATCGCAGCTAGGCGGAGTTGAACCTACACATTGCCGCACTATGAGCCAATGAAGGGAAAGAAGCTTTTGCATGAAAAGAATATGAAAGCTATATAAACGCGGCTAGAGTGAGCGAACTGCCCCCTTACGTAGGTGCATCTGTAGGTGGACAATTGTCTTTCGATATCCATCATGTCAGGGGAAGCGTGGACATACGTAGGTCCATATTTTTAGACAACCCAACTCTTGACCGATAGCAGCTCACCACTCTTCCATTTTTTGCACGGTATCGACGTAGCAGTGTGCATGCCCCACATACATACTAGACAGTCCTACTGTTCGTTGCGCTCACCCAGTCTGGGGCCTAATCGGTGGAGGAATGGGACCCAGACCGATATTAATGAAACACTATTCGCCTCACTCCACTGATCGGGGGCTAATATTGATAAAGTTCTGTGGGCGCCCAGTAAAGTTGGGTAAGACGTTCAGAAAAGAGAACTATATAACATGCACTGTGGCTGAACCGTGGAAAACGGGGTGTTCGTACCACGGTAAGTGCTCAGATGAAAATGCACCCCGTCATATTCTGGCAGTTCATCAATGCCGCGGAAACGTGACGGACAGAAATTACAATAACACAGGGGAACTGCTTGTCCTCCATTAGATACATGAAATTGTACCGGCCTTCATGAGGCTCGATAGAAGGCGATGAAAGCCTTACAGCTTTGAAGGAAAATCTACCCCTGAAGGAGTTGATGACCTTTGACGAACTATGTTTGGAAGTTGGCCACCACCGCATGCTACACAACAAGTTCCGCAAAGTAAGAAGGGTGAACCTCTTTCTGAGTGCATTGAGCCTTGGCGGAGTGCACCACGTCCGACTTGACTGCGACGAGATGGTTGTTATGCTGAAGAAACAATGTCAACTGTCACAACGATGCCTGGAGGGCCTCCACTTGAAAATATATGAAATGTTTCTGATATCTAAGGTACCTGGAGGAAATGAATCTGGGCCCTGAATGTGAGGTAGCTGATTCCAAAGTTCGCCCCCATATTATCAGTGGAGCAGGGCCCAGCTGCAGTGAGCAGGCGGTCAAGTGGCTGAGTTCCCTTGCTCGAACGGCCGACGTTCGTATGCTTTGCTATATTTGGTTCCGTGGGATAATCGATTCCATGTCGGAGCAAAGTACGCCGAATCTGTCCTTCTACTCCTACATCATATTTCTAATTAGATCGGGTCAGTGGATGTCTCGAACTTTCACTCATCTTGGCTTCCTTGCACGTTCTAAGAGTACTACTAGATTGATACCCCCAACAACATCTATGGATGCAGTGGAGGTTGCAGAGACCGCAGACATCCTCCAGGTCCGCTCGCATGTGCAGTACAACACTCTAGACCATATAACACCCGACAACGTCCATCCGTCTCCGTTAGAGCAATTTCACGTCTGGTTTAATGAGGTTCGCCATGCGGGAGTGAGAGATCCCGATGCAATGTGTCTGTCTACCACGACCCCATCAGGCATTCCCTCTTCCCGGATGGTTCTCTTCAAGCAGCTGGACAAGCATGGCTTCGTATTCTACACTAATTATACCTCACGCAAGTCCAAAGAGCTGGAGGAGAACCCTAACGCTGCATTGCTTTTCTTCTGGCGCGAAATGTCACGACAGGTCAGGGTGGTCGGTCGAGCAGAGAAAGTGAGCAAAGAAGAAAGTGAGGCATACTTCCAGAGTCGTCCCATCGGCAGTCAACTCGGTGCTTGGGCCAGCCCTCAAAGCAGCGTTGTAGGAGAGGATGATCTCCAAACCAGACTGAAGCAAGTCTACGAGCGCTTCGATATCGCCGAAGACGCCCAAGAAGGCTGCGTTCCCCTTCCAGAATTCTGGGGTGGCTGGAGAGTAGTCCCAAGGTAAGCGCTGGAAAGTGTAGACCCAAAGAACATTCCCCGTTGATACATATGGCACAGTGAAATGGAATTCTGGTTGGGAAAGCCATCTCGCCTCCATGATCGTGTCCGATATCTTCGTGAGGAAGGATCATTATCTGATGAGGAACCCCAGTGGATTATAAATAGATTGTCACCATGATCGCGCTAATTCTAGCCGATATGACAGTGATTATGAAGTATGGTACTCGGTTCCCGTTGGGGCTCGAAGTTGTAGAGTGAAGAAGTTTCCACTCATACAATCTGATATCCAGTTGTCAAGGACTACACCCAGTGGAAGTTGTATCAGAACTGGTGGCAGTGACGGTAGTGTCCAGGATCTCCGAAAACATCACTGATCGTCCCCTGTTCGCGTTCACTCTGCACTCCTATGGTTCCTTGTCAGTTTGGTGTAGCACTCCGGTTTCTCCGATACTCTTAGGCGTACTTGGCGACTTTGACACAATGAGTAAATAAGTCACGTCCATGTTCCTCCAGGTGAAGTCATCAAGATATACTCAGGTGACAGATCAGGCTGTTAAGCGATAGCCGTCGAAGAACCTGCCAGCGGCTCGACCTTACTCCATGAGGATGAAGTTAACTGTCGAAACCAACATCTTTCTCGAGACGAGTTTCTTGACAATCTCCGATCGTTGAAACTTCTCAAAGTGTATCGGTCCGATTGCCGCGTAGGGACACTGGCGGGATTAATGATCGCAGTTGTGGGCACGGCATTTTCCCTAGATGCCGGCGGTGCTGGTTAGTCATCCACTTTTTTGTATGCAATGTGGCCCCATTCCGCAGTTATTTCCGCTCTTGCGAAAGTCTTCGGGGTTTACTGTCCGCGAGCGCTTTCAATCTGCGTTTCACTCGTCCTCCTATATGAAATGACGATTGATTGGGTGCTTCGAAGGACCGTACGGTGATCCTCGTTGACGGTCCACGATTCTTAGATTGTAGTCCGGCGTGCTTTGCTCTCGCAGAAGTCACGGAGGTCAGGTCTTGGCTACAACTACATGTATAAAGGAGGTCAAGGGTAGGAAAGGTCACACGGTATCTACTCTGAGCACCCATACGTACCCACACCGAAGACAATGTCCTCTGTCACACGAGCAGCGACTTCCTACTCGGTGAGGAATTTGGTAGTCCATAAATCACGTTGTGAGGACGTATCAACTCCCGTAGTGAACGGAACAAATCATGCATTTCCATTCTTATGGTTTCAGGAATGACTGCGGAAGTTTCATGAGCGCGTGGATTTTCGCCAATGACTACGAGGTTCTGACAAAGGTCTGCTTGCTCATCCTCTGGCTCAGGATATGACGCAAAGCTCTGGCATGGACACAAATATGATCGGCGTTGGAGCGACCCCTTGTTCACGTACTCGTTGGTTACAAGATGCATGGACGTGCGTCGCCAAGGTGTACTATCTTGGCATCCAGGATGTGCTTTTGAGAAGATCAAGAAACAACTCCTTACCAGGGATGATGACGCTCGTCCTGTTTCAAATGAAAATTCCTACGGACATAGGCAAGTAATTTCGTAAGAAACTAATATTTGCAGGCGCATGTTTTATTTAAGCGTCCATCCGAGATTACTGCTCTCCTGCCAAAGCGGTCGATTCATCCATTTCCACCCTCTAGGCCATGCATTAGTTTATTAGCTCCTTTTATTAGGTCACAAGCATCGCAAGCTTTGCGTAACATAGGGTCGGCGGGAGCCACCTTGGTCCTGACCGCCCATCATAAAAATGCTTCGACAACTGTCTAGACCTTTGCTATATGATCTCAGATCAGAGAAGTGTGTTCTGAGAGAGCCAAAGCACTGGCATCATTGTAATTCTATCTGCACGCGTCCCTCTTTCAAGCATTCAACGCTTGCTCCGGCATCCTCATTTTTGGGTACGCTGAGTCTCATATTGACCTCATGATTCCCTGGGGGGCTAAGACGATTATCACTTCCAGGGGATGCAGTCTCGAGATGTTTCTTGATTGTTCAAGAGCGTTATAACTCCTCGAAATGAATCGATCTGACCATGTAAGGGGACTGGGGTTGATCGCAGATGTGGGACGGACTTTGTCTGCATGTTGGAAATGTTGGTCAGCCTCTTCGTGTGCAATTTAACCCAATTCTGTGGTCATTCCTTTTTCTCCGCTCTCGCGGCGCTAGTCTTCGGGGTTTACCGTTTACAAAGCGCTCCTAATCACTCGTACGTCGTACTTATCCTCTTATATAGGGTGACGTTTGACTAGGTACTTCGAAGAACTATGCAATGATCCACGTTGATGGATCACAATTTCCTGGATTGCTGTGGTACGTGTTGAACCCTGCACGGAGGTCATAGCAACAGGTCTTGCTATGCCCTGGATGTAAAATCGAAATCGCACGACTGCTGAACACCCAGATGAAATGAAATTATTTCGTCGCACGAGCAGTGTTTCCTACCTAGTGAAGGTATATAGTCATTCATAAATCATGTTGTGCAGACCTCTACTTACTACCATCTTCCGTAGTGGACGGAGCAAGACTTAGCTCCACCTCTTTGGTTTCAGAAGTAATTACAAAAGTTCACGAGCTGGGGAAGTGATGGACTTTCACTAACGCTGGGTATAGAGGTTCTGGCCCAATTAGCCCCTATATCTGGATATGACGCAAATTTCGAGCGTACGATTGGTGTTGGGCAGACTTCTTGTTCACGTTACAAGCACAATTACGTCGCGAAGATATATCATCTTGGCACTCAAGATGTCTTGAGAAGATCAGGAAACAGCCCTTTTACCAAGGATGATGATGCCAAGCTGCCCTGTTTGGGACGGGAACGTCTACGGACATAAGCAAGTGATTCTATGAGAAACCTGAAGTGCCGCTCTCCCGCCGAAGTGGTTGATTTATTAGATTTAATGGCCGTTTAACCCACCTATCAAGTAGGTTTGATTAGCCCACCTTGAAGCAGGCAGGTTTGCGTAAAACAGGGTCCAGTGGTCGGAGCCAACTCTACGTGCTCCTCCGATGAACCTACCGTGCAAAATATGCTTCAACCATCGCTGATATGATTTTAGATCAGTGAAGTACATCTAGGGTGAGGAAAAGCACGATTATTGAGCATCACTGAGATTCTACGCAGTGAAACCGCACAGTTATTCTTGCTCCCTTGCATCGAGCATTCAATCCCTGGTTGGGCATCCACTTTTTTTGCGTGTGCTGGATCTCACATTGGCTTGATGATTTCCCGGGGAGGCTAGCACTTGTGAGTGACCACCCGAATTTCAATGTCAGTGGCGTTAAACGGAACCTTCTGACCTTTCTATATACATATATCGGTGCAGCCGCATAAAACCCTCCGTGTTATCAAACTGCCAACTTGGACGGTACAGCGACCTTGTACGTATGTCATTTCTGTTGTCTATGATGGTCTAAGACAGACTAAGCCACACGGTATTCGTCAAGTATATAGTGGTATTCAACGCATCGTGGCGGAGATGCATCATGGAGGTGATGCTATTTCACGGTGCCGCGCCGGGATGGCGATGAACTGTCAAGAATCTTACCCCTGTCTCTACATTAGGTTGACAGCGTCCGCAGTTGGGTCCCCATCTCCCGCCGCAAGCTAGAGGCCCATGTGCGGCGGATTCCATTGTCACATGTCATAGGCACTGAGCCGTTTCAGCTTCATGTTGAATAACCGTCCATTAGGACCTGTGCTCGGCTGTGGTCTCTAAGGTATAAAGCTCTGAATAATGAAGCGCTCTGCAATCACAGCAGCTAGTACAAGCCATGAAATTCACCACAATCATCGGTACCCTTGCAGCATTTTTGGTGCCTCAGGTTGCACTCGCCCAATCGACCGTCAAGGTCACTTATGACTACAACTACATGAACGCTACCTTCCCCCTGAACTCCACTGCCTGCTCTAACGGCGTCAACGGGCTCGTAACGAGAGGGTATCCAACTCTCGGGTCACTTCCCAGTTTTCCAAACGTCGGGGGTATCCCTGGCCTCACCTGGAACTCTACCCTGTGCGGCACATGCTGGACCCTTTCTTACACCTTCACCAATGGGACAACCACCGAAGTCACAATCACCGCAGTCGATGCCGCCTCGACATTCAACTTATCTCCCCAGGCATTCGGCCACTTAGGTGGTTCTGTCGGTTATGAGGCGGGGAGTGTTGAAGCCATCGCTACGCAAGTCGCAGTCAGCGAGTGCGGATTGTAAGGCAGGTATTACCTTGTCAGATCTTGCTCCTAATCTCAAGGCTGATAACTGATCTAGATGAGAAGAATTATAATACGACTGTTTTTGTTTATGTTACAATTTGGACACGGACTTGTCAGGTAGTTCGGGATCCGACACTACAACAACTATCTTCAGCTTGTGTGTGAACAATAATTATATATTGTTCGATTGGGACCCGGGTGAATGCATCACTGGTGTGCCATATTTGAAATTGCTGGTGGGTTTTCGGCACTTCAGCCACTTGGCCCTTTTGAGTTACTTCAGTGCACACAGCAGCGTCGAAGTCTATTCACTCGCTGTATCCCTGAGATGTCTAGAGTTTTACCTTCGCTCAAATCAAATTCCTCCTTTGTGTGTGCGCCTAGATCCACGGGATGCAAGTGGATAAACATATAGGTCCACATCAGTTGTGCCTGTACACGACAGATAGTCCTCCCAACTGTGCACTCGCAGAACAGGGATAATCGTTGCAGTACATTATTTATTAGTATTACTGAGTCCGAGATTTCCGGAATTAACCCCTAAATCTTGGTTCAGCTGTTAAGCAATCCGAAGCTAAAATCACATACCCCCTACATTCCACAAAGGCTGGTGTCAACCTGGGTTGAAATTGCAGTTACAGTTCCCTTCTGTACTGCAATTCCACCCGTCAATTTGTCCATCGCCTCCTGGGACAAGTTGAAGGACCAAGCCTCATCGACGGCAGTGACAACAATTGTTCTGGTAGTTCCACTTGCGTCCGTGTAGGACAGCTGCCAACAAGAACCGCAGTATGGCGAGTTCCAAGTGAGCCCCGGGATACCCCCTACATACGGGAAGGTGGGGAGTTCCCCGAGTGTCTCGAATCCCTTGGTCTGGAGCCCGTTGTCACCGTTGGAACAGGCAGTCGAGGAAAGGGGGGTATTTGGGTTGTCGTAGATGGTGTTGTAAGTGACTTCCACAGGCACGTTCAATGCAAGAGCGGGAAGGGAAAGCATGGCAAGAGCAACGAAAAGTGAGGTAAACTTCATAGTTGCTTGAGATGCAAGTGCAGAGGTAGTGAAGAGGAATGTACAATTCTGAAGAATGGGCCTGCGCCGTGCCGATGTTTTATACTTCACCGACTGCACTACGAAAATGCTGCTCAACTGACAAGAACATAGGTCCAGACAGGTTACTGTCAAGCGATGGTACAGTACTGAATGTGAACTCACCTCATATGGAGGGTTAGGATGGGACATATGACTTTTGTGGCACCGCTATTCTGACAGTCTCTGGTGATTTGTGACCGTTCGATTTCAAATGTACGCCACCTTCGACTGAGTAGTGGCCCTTGGATGCGGTGCAGTATTAAGAGCAAAAGGATGAAGAACAAACGTTGTATGCTTTCAAGTTGTTCGGCATCCAGGAGAGTATGCTAGGACGAGGGGAATCATAAAATTCGTGGACCAACCGCATGAATGTTAGGGAAATACGGGCATTCAAGGCCCATGCTGAAGATGTCATCTGTGAAACTCTAAAGCAATATTGTGAACTGATGGACATCATCTAAAAATACGACACTTGGGATGAGCCTAGTCATGCGCCTTTGCTGTCCAGGGTCGAAGCAGAGACGCCAACCTCCGGGTCTCAAATAGGCTCGAGGCGGTCAGGGGAGGCCGGCATTGCTGTGCCAAGGGGTCGCTGCACTGAAACCAAGCTACTTCACTCATAATTGAGCAGTGTTATTGAATTGGACAGTAATCAACATGTTTATAGGCAAGAATATTCGACTGACACTTTTCACAGATTGGGAGCTTAGCACTGCAATCCACGAAACAGCCAATGGAGCCAAGAACCTCTGCGAGAAAAGTGCATGCTGGCATCGATGGGTTTCGTGTTCCCAATGATGTCGCTCTGGTGATATCCAAGCCGAAAATAAATCTAGGATCATAGTCATTCAATTCATGCTTCTCCCCTAGCGGCCAAAAAGCACGCCTTGGCTCTTTCTTCGAACGCTACCTTGGCTCCAGTTTCGTCACCCCTTACCCACCTCTGCATAGCATCCCCTTGTAAACCGCGCCCGAATGAAAAGGACAAGGGCGGCAAGCGAGAAAGACACAAAGGATAGCCAACAGGGGGTCGATTCACGATGGTGTTCACTGCATTCAGGTACGCGACAGAATCAGAATCGGAGAGACCCCCTTTTGCAGATTGATGTGAATCACTAGTGCAGCGAAGTAATACTGTGCTTACCAGACAAGAAAACGACACCAGCAACAGAAACAGGAACAGAGCGCGCCAGGACCGTGGCCGTAGCAAGGCCAATTGCTTCAACAGACATAGTTGCCCGGGATGGGTGCTTGAGGCCAGGTTGAGGAAAAGATGGCTTAATCAGAGAACCTAGCACAGACATAGTTCATCTTGGCCCACAGAGTCCCAGTAGACACATACCCTCAAGCAGAACACCGTATGCAGCGCATCGTGCATAAATCATGCTGATTATCTTGACATGAACCTCAACACTCCGCTTCAGGTCCGCGTCTTCTGCAAAGTCGACGTCCGGTTCGACTATTGGGACTAGACCTACTTGTTGACTGATGGCAGCGAAGCGAGCCAGACTCTCGGCCTGTGCTTCTAGGGCAGCATGTGTAGGTAGTATCGATGAGTTACAGAGGATAGGAGCCCTCCATTTGCTGAAGCGTGCGCCAGTTTGTGCAGCGGCTTTGAGACGCGGTAATAGTTCATCAAGGCCTTGGGTTGCGGGCTCGACAGGGGAGATGGGAAGTGGGTGTGCATCTGTGTCAGCACGCACGCCAGGTATTATTCCGCGGTTGGATAAGACTGGTCCCAATTGGAAATCCAAAAGCGTTTCTTGGTGCAAGATAACGCCAGAGATATAATCTGAGACCCAAGAGCAGTAAGCATCAACCGCATTTTGAAAACCCAGGAAACGCAACTGGTGGGAAGAGACTCGTAAAGGCATTGTCTAAAGCGTCTTCTACGTTCCCGCTTCTCAGCATCAGAGTACAGTTTACCAACGATACCCTCTGCAGCCGCGAGTCTTGTCTCGATGCCATCGGTGGTTTCGTCTGTAGCATAGATACCCTTCCCGCGGGGATGGACTAGGGCCTGTGCGGTGTCTATCAACGACTTTGCAACAGCTGGAGGATGATGGGGGTAAAGATAGGCATTAGCATCCGCATCCGATCTAGTATTGGTAGAGACGGTAGGAGTAAATGTGTTGCTTGGGGCGTTCTTCGCGCTTGATGACATGGCGTTGGATGAGAGCCAAGCTACAAATTGGAGGGAGTTTTGAAACCAGATGGAGGTCAGGTGGGAGGAACGTGCACGCTAGATGCCCATTCATTGGATTTATCAGTGGAGCTGTTCCGAGCTAAAACAACCGATCGCTCCACAGAGTGAGAGAAAGCTAAACCAGGAGTTTTGGTAGTCTCACCCCACAACATGTTCGGGCTTGGGTCAAGCAGCAAGCTTTTACGAACCACCTGGCCACGCAGGTTACCAGTAAAGGAACGACTCTATTCTTCGACGAAACAAGGCAGCCGCAAAAGCCCATTCTTTAGGGAGGTGGTCGAAGACGACACCGTGCGGGATTTCAGACCACCATGGGTGTACAGGGCATCAGGTTTCTTGATATACACCACGATACCCAGTGAGTCTAGTCTGGCGCTTGCATTCGAGTCCTGCTCAACGTGTGGCCCCCAGTCGCGGTCTTCTATTGTGTCCTCTTTGCTGACTATGGTGACCGAGAGCATGTCTTTTCACCAGTAAGTCGAAAACTCGACATACGAACACCACCTTTGAAACCCATCTCGTAGATACGGCGATGGGCACAGGGATACAAGGATTCGTTCTTCGCCTTGTCACCTGAGGAGGCTGCCTTAGTTCGACGACAAAATACATCCAGGGATGTGAGCAGTCAGACCAAGGCATCGTAAGGTTGTACTACCCTCGACAGCTAGAATACAGTATTGGACATCGTAATAGCATTGGATCTCATGAACTGAATGATGCGTTGGTGTGGGGGTGTGGTGTGGCTGGAAATGTAAAACTTAGAAGCGAAAAACTGTGCAGCTCAACCCGGGATGTTGCAGACGACGAGCGGGCCTCCTGCTTTCGCATATTCACCCGTTCAGAACGGATATCAACCACTGACTGGTATGCACTCAGCGTGTATTGTCTAACCCACAAGATAAACCCGTTTCTCTAGATTCTGAAATCTATGCGATCAAGAAACAGTACTTAGGCTTGCTACCCCCTCCACAAGTCATCGACATCTGTTTGACTTTTGAAGCCCATGCTCCGCTCCACGTGAAGAGTTCCATATGGCCGTACGATATTCGAGCTGAAATCGCTGCCATACTAGCAAGGAAAGCCCAGGAATCCCGGGCGCAGATACCAGATGGTAAACAACCAACGACGGGCGAAACGTCCAACGAAAAGACACCCCAACCCGATGCGAGTACGTCGAAACCCTCGTCACCGACTCCCAGTACAGGCGCGGGACCCAGCACAGCATCACCATCGCGGTCTTCCGTCACTCAACTCCCCGCCCGACCACCTCCACCTTCTGCTATCCACTATCCTCACCAACCTTATTATCACCCCTCTTATCCTCATGCGTCATATTACGCTCCACATACACCATACAGCTATCCGCATGCCTATCCTCCGTACCCTCCACAAACACCAGTACCATATTCCCCGAATCCACCTGCGCAACCATCTCCATTCATAGCTGCCCCACTAACACACTCGCACCCCCCTCCCGACCAGCGTTCTCCGCTGCCTCCACCTCTTAATGCCGTTGATGACCTTCCTAGCTACGAGGAAATGATCGTAGAGGCCCTAATTGACTGTGGTGACCCCGAAGGTTGCGCTCCAAAAGCATTGTTCAGTTGGATGGCTATGCATTATCCCCTACAAACCAACTTCCGTCCGTCAGCAAGTCAGGCACTACAAAAGGCCTTCAAAAGAGGTCGACTGGAAAAAGGAAATAACGGCAAATACAGACTCAACGACAGCTGGGAGGGAGGTAATGTAAGTTGATGCATAGACACGCGATCAGCACTGTATTATGTTAACATGGCAATGAATAGACATCAAGACGAACAACACGTCGACCACAAACACTCTCACAGGCAACGGCCCCTGGATCCCAAGGGTCTCAAGCAATTCCGCCTTCATCACCATTTACGCATGCCCCACTTATTCCTCATGGATCACAGATGCGACCTCCCCACCCTGGCCAACCTCCAGGATATTCCGGCTATCCTTATGGTTATTACTACCATGGTACACCCTCTCAACCAGCTGGCCAGCAAGTCCCATCGGCCCAGAAACAAGCATCTGAACATGCAGACCACGAAACAGGAGAAGGAAGCGACGCTTGGGAAGCAGCACAAAATATTCTGAAAGCCATTAATTTTGGCCAGTTACTTCGCATGCCGGATGAGGACACGGCGGACGGGTCAGGCACAGTGTCAACGGCAGCCGAGCATCAATCAGTGCCGTCTGATGAAGTGGTTGACAACCAGACCGCTCCAGCCTCGGGTGACCACGCGACGAGAGGGTCAGGGATACAAGTCGAGCTCAAAGGCGAGGAAAGAGCCGCGTTGCAAGCTCAGCTCGCGCTATTGGCCGCTCAACTTGCAGAACTGGCAGATGTTAACGAGGATGAACTCTCTCAGGATTTGAACGGGATACAGGGTGAGGATGCGACGATCGCTGCGAGTGTGCCTGAGGGTACCAGATCAGGGGGGAGTACTGAAGATGAAGGTGACGACATGGATGTTGTAGACATCCCAATGTCATCGCTGGCACCTTGATCCATGCAGTCTCTTTCGTGGCGTGATATGCAGCTGAGTCACCGCTGGGCCATATCTTTGTTGAATTAGCGTTCCAATTGCCACTTCGTAGGTCCCCTTTATTTCGTGAACTTTTGAAGTGGCTTTGAATCGCGGCGGTTGGTAAATGATCAAAAATCTATACGTCATTGTTCGGCGATCAGCTTTGAGTGGAGTTGCTAGGTCAGTTCATGATTTCAGGACGGTGTCCAGTTGTCCAGATTCTTGCTGGTCCGAGTCCTCGGATCCTGCCCACATGAAAGGTGGGTGCCTGGCGTGTGCATCCAGCTTACCAAGGTATATCCAATGAGGCATGATGTGAACCGTCCTGGGTGACAGTCATTCACAAGTTAGATCTCTTCTCGCATCAACCCATTCTCCGAACGCAATTGAATTGAAGTGAAGCAGCATTAGATTTCTATGATGAGATTGTGCCCATCTGAAGTTCTTGGCTTCTTCCCCGTGATCTCCTCGGTAATTCTTCTAAACCCTTTCACTTCAGAGATCACCATAGGCTGCAGAACTTTGGATCCCCAAACTCTCCTTGTATGAGAGGGGAGTGCATCGAGTAGATTTTTGCTGATATAAGACAAGCATTGGCATCAGTGTCACCTTGATCTGGAAATCACTGTTTTGTAGGTCGGGCATTATGTTGTCCCAGAGCTTCGTGCTGCACTGATGATTACATGAATTTCAGCCAATACGTGATTATTTACACGTCCATGTGGTGGTGGTCAGTCACGGGAGAAGTAATGATGCATCGCATTCCGCGTTCGATAAGCTACCTTTTTTTGTCATGGAACGGGCTGTAATACAGGTGGTGGCTGACTCTCTTGCACTGTTTCTTTCTGTTCACAGATGAGGCGACCAGAGCGTTAACTTGGACGGCCACCCCAAGAGTTTGACAGCGGTGATCAATCACATATTTCGGCTCTGCAAGTCCCTCTTCCTTGCCGTCGATTTCATCAGAGGACCCAATGCGTAAGAAATGACAATTATCAAGGACGGCGATCGTCTGAGCGTCCTGTCAAGTGACCTGTACGTGGGGTTCTTTGTGATTATCTTCACATAATTTCCCCCTGAACAGAAACTACATCAAAATACGACTGGTGCTTGCAGAACAAATACGTGGAAAATACGGCTAACTGGGGTCAGTAACGAAATTTCCCTAGTATTCATTACTACTAATATGGTCGCAAGTCTCCAGGCGCACAAGCCCAGGTTATCCGCGTTGTAAGGCCGATGTCTTCCCCGTCTCATCGGTCCTCTAACTCGTCAGGCTGTATTTGGATGTCCCTATGTAATATGAATGGGTGTCCATCTTTACTTTCTTTTCAATCCTATGGTTGCATCTCTGTATGTGCAATAATGCTGCGTCATACCAAGTATATGAAAGAGGATACGCCGATTTAACCGCTAAATTACACCAGTCGTGATTCCACGCACACAACCTCAGGAACAGCATTCCCACTTTGGAGCTTACTGAGTCTGGGACTTCGACAACGGCGCCCTGACACCTCGCGATTGATGCACTGTCTGTATATATATCGGGGGTCTCCACAAGCGTGATAATGGAGGCAAAATTATATAGGGGACCCGAAGTATGCCTCACATCGTGGCTGACCAACCCGGGTGTCGGGACATCTGGTTCCTTGGGGGAGAGTGTTAGAGTAGAATATTGACCTGGATTGCTTGCCCACTCCAATGCTATGTAAGGACACAATCGTAGCGCTGACCGTTCATTTAGTTTGTCGGCATCTGTGTCCTCCAGGGAATCGCCATACCCAGATTTGATTTTGTGCGGGCAAGGAAATATACTTATTTCAACCACCAGTCGATGACGCTGACGCGAACAACAGTGCTGCCATACAAAAAAAGGAAAGGAAAAAAAACTAGGGCTGCGCCAGAGGCTTTTTAGAGTGCCCCGAGCTAATTCAAGCACAAACCAGACAGTTAGATGATTTCCGATAATCGTTATCGGTAAGTGCACATCAGACTTGATGACCCATGGCTCAAATCATGCATGGTTTAGAAGCGCCAATCGCAGGTGGACGAGCACATCAGGCAGGAAACAGGGATATGAGTGGGCGAGACAACATACATTTGGTGTATAGAACGAGTAATCACACGTCGCTGCAAGAAGACGAATCATTTCCATCGTACAAACAAATACCCAGATCGAAGAAACAGTCCTAATTAATCTTCAGCAACTCAACTTCAAACTTGAGCGTGGCGTTTTTAGGAATGACCTTTCCGAAACCCTGTTCCCCATATGCCTGCAATGCAAAGGTTTGTCATATACGATGCATCTTCCGCGGGGAAAAACGTCACTCACATAGTCTGGGGTCGCTGTCAGAATGGCCTTCTCGCCGAGTGATAGCTTGGGAACAGCTGATTCGAGACCAGGGAGGTTACTAGCTATCGTCGTACGTGCATAAAACTGACCTTCATCCCAACCTTTGATCACTTTCCCAACACCAATTTGAGTTTTAAAGGGCGACCCACTGACATGGGATTCCATCAGTACTGCAATTAAGGGGAGTAAGCATGCGACTACACACCGGTCTCGACTTGAATCAAATGTCTGTCCGTTTGTGAAAGTCCCTACATAATGTATGGTCACTGTATCTGTGGAGATATAAGCGCGATCTCGTCAAAGGATACAAGGTGGGTGATAGAGATAGTGCATACCCCCTGGCTTAGGGAAGGTCTTTCCATCGCCGGGCGATATTCTTTCGATTTCTACACCCTGCATCGCACACACATCAGTCAGCAGTACAAAGAGGAAAATCTTCGGGCGGTTCACCATTTTACACGATGATGAACACAAAGTACAGATAGGCGGTTGGTGGTGGCCACATGCTATATAGCGGCGCGGAGTGCGGATCAAGATCCGAATCTGGATATCTGACCCCATCTCTTCTCATTTCATCCCCTCGAAAACTTTAGATGACTATCCTCATCTTAAGTACATCAGTGTTAGACTTACTATCAGGTTCAGCCTAGCCAGTGGACCAATTGCTCAGAGCAAGTAAATCGCCGATCAACCACCCTGGGTCTTCGTGCATCGACCGTGTTTATTATGGGTTGCCAATCGCCGAGTCTCCTTGTGCGTTCGCGACCGATCATCCACAAACTGTTCGATGCACTGATTATCAATCGCAAGGGTATCACATTCGCAATGTCCTAGGTGAGGGGAAGATGAGTCGATGACACATCGCCCCTGTGAGAAAACGAGATCGGAGAAATAGGAAACCAATCTTCCTTCGATGCGTCAGTTTACACGAATTTATACTGTCGGCTCCTGTTCAGTGCAACGAAGCATACAGTACGGCGCCCCGGTGTCCGAAATCGGTGGTGAGAAAATCTGGTACCTGCTATCGATGTTTTCAAGTGCAAGTTTGCGTCAATCAATGACCTTCGGTAGTCGTTGGGTGGCTGATCGCAGGATGAATACTGGCGTGGGGCTTGAACTACAATGCACGCGCAAAGATATCTTCTCCGTGGATTGCTGAGAACCAGGAGGATTCATGTCCTCGGAGAACCTTAGTATGCGACAGTGTCTCAAACCCTATCTGTTAATACCTGGCAGTGACGATCTCGACATTGTGCTCCTCTATCAATTGGGGATTCAGAACATATACTTCTATCACGTTTATGGATTAGGTATACCTCCGAGATACTATCGAACCAATAACTTTGTGACAGGTTCTTATAGAAGACGAACGATACTATGATCGTGTTTTGAACCGGACACCACATGTGCGGAAATCCTCGTGCTACTTCCACTGATACGCTTTTGGTTAAGCTCAGCCAAACCAATTATCACGGGCGACTGAGTCATAGAACATGGCTAACACATTGTAACACGTTGTGTGATGTCGGTACTCCTCCGTTTACGTTACACAAGTGTGTGCAGGACATGGATAATCCATGAGAAAAGTAACGATGTCTATTGCTGTATCCCAGATGCAGTGAAGGAGCACGATACTCCTAGAAAAAAATTCGAAACCCACTTCAGTTTACTCTCGGCTATGGCACCTAACGATGTGAATCTGTGACAAAAGAAGGCAGTGAGCCTGTTTCGGATGATTCAGGCGCTATAACCATACGAATGTAAACCAATTGTTGTGCCGGAAGTCTGGTAGTTTAGAGCACGTAAAATCAGAACGGGATGAAAATAGGGTGCACCGTTGACAATTTATCCATGGATCACCGGGAACTAAGTCCCTGTCCTCGGAGAAGCACTTTATCGTTTGTCAAACTCCTGAACCGTATCTACGATTTGCCGATAATTGCCAACGAGAATCCCCATTAGCGTGCACTGCACGAGGCGGCAACTGTAGTTACCTTCTCCGAAGAAAAGCCTATCTTGTACTTTTGGAAACTTACAATCGTTGCTTCTCTGGATGCGTTAAATATGCCAAGGCATGACAGTGACTTTTAAAACCTAAGACTTTGTGATATCTGTTGGATGTGAAGCAAAGGAAAGGACTTATCCTTGTCAGAGAGGAACGCCTGCTATCATTCAGTCAACCACCTGGTGGCCCATTACATAACAATCGACCTTAATAATTTTACCTGTTCACAGAGTGCGCAGCTCATTTTCTCTTGATGTTCGCATGGCACCATGCTACCCTCCCATTGTATCAACACATTAGTTAAAGCATATTGACCGGATTTAGCGCTACCTTCAAACAAATCCATAGAAACCTTCACTCCTATCCATGCAGACTGACAGTCGGGATACTGCGAACAGGCTTAATCGCGTCGATCTCTTATACCCTGTAATTGTGTTCCATTCGGAAGCAGTTGTCTTTGCTTCCGTCACTGCTCCCGTGTTATGGACCAAAAGGACGGCTGCAGTCGAACAAGTCCCGCACGTCTTCTTATTGGAGCATCCCATTTATCTGTACATTTATGTCTCTGCGGTTGCTTGGATATATGTCAAACCTTCAAAGTATTGAAGGCTATATCCAGTAGGAATTGCATATGGCAGCTGCCTTATGTTCCTTGGTTGTCACGGACACCGAGAACTCACGACCCGCCATTCTAGAGCAGTAGGTGGTGGACTTCGATATACGTTTGTTTAGACGTTACACCTTGGGGGTGCGACATTCGGTGCCGTGCGTGTGCTGTATCTATCGCAAGTACTTTGTCTAGATCAAGCTCAACGAAGCGGCTAAATCAAATTCTATGGTCGCAAATACATACCATCTCAAGGTCCTGCAGTATTCCATTCGGGGTGAGTACCCGATTTTCGAGGCAATACAGATATGTACTAGGAAGAGTGCGGTATGACGTCGATTGTGACACCCCAGCGCAGCGACCTGGAAAGGTTATGTGACAGCAGTGATAGACTCTCCGACCACGGCCCCTGTACCGTTCGCAATGTCCTCGCAATAGTGGTTGATGGGAATGGCATGTCGTCACCAAAAGCAGCATTGGAGGGTCAGTAATTTACTCGGGCAGAGGACATATAATGGGCGTGATAAAGCACATTCGCAGCACTAATGATGATGTTCGGGAACACCCTGCATTGACACCACAAGCTCATCATATACAGTTAGGTACGCACCCTACTTAAATAATGGCAAGGTTGGCGGACGAGAAGTTGGCAGCTGACTTGAAACCAGACAACGGCAGGTAAGGGACAGAGAATGTGCTGTCATCCTTGTTACCAAATATGAAATTGCTGTGGATGCTGGCGATTGGTCGAGTGAGTCTCACCACTTGTTCGGTTTGTTTACCATCCCCTTTGCCTCTTTTGTAAAGTGGGACGCTTGACAGGGTTACGTCACCCCGCATCCTGAAAGGAAGGAGGCGACCATTGGGGTAAGTCTGACAACAGTCGGATTGTACTCCGATGAGCCTAAGTAGATTATCCGGGATTAATGCTCACAGACTGACAGGGATGCTGGATTGACATACACACGCAGCTCCCCAGAGGCAACTGAATGTAGTCTTTGGACGTACAATGATGGATACTGGAACAGCATTAGTCCTCGCTGCATTCGCGACGTCGATCAGATTAGTATGCTGGTGCGCACGGTAATTTATGTATGAAAAGCAATGGCGTCCTGATTTCATGTGTATAGTACGTACAGCCGATGCACACGGGAATATGCTAAGCAGCAGGATTTAATGCGGTAGCTATGATCGCTTACAGAGGATGCTCACAGGCGAGTAACTTAAGATTGATTGCCCCAGTTCATATGCCAGACAACCGCAGCAAGTCCACATGCACTCACGTGACCAAAGGACGTCCTTGATGTTTGCGCGACGACAGATGACGACCTGTGCGCATAATGACCAAAGCCGTTACTTCCCGGTTGATAGTCCCCGACAGGAACTAGTGGGCAATGTCAGAAAATATCGATAACTTGTTAGAACCAGTAGAGTCATATTTGCGGGTACCATGGCGCGATCAGCTCGACACGGTCTCGACAGCTGTCCATAGGATGTCGCCTGTTCTCACAGTATGTAGGTGTCCACCCACCTGCTAAAAATGGACTGGGAGAAAGCGAGGCGCCACGCTGGCGGCGCGGTGCTACCGCTTTTGTGGAACTCGGTATGGCGGGCTGGTACATTCAAACATCCCTGGAACAGGCGGTGATGCAAGCTGTTGTCGTTATGCCACTAGTGCCATGGCACGGGTCATGCACTATCACATGCACCTGGTCTCTGTTGACCCATGGCAACCCAAACAGTGTCGGAATCGACCTGAAATACTTCCAACTGGAACAGGGACCCTGTATTGGGTATATGCTCAGTCATAACTGAAGCTTGAAACAGTGCCAGGAAATGAGACTAACAAAGAAAACAAGACACACTCGTAGTAGCCTAGGGACGATGGCCTACCCTGGCTTACCCCACGTCTTGGAAGCACCCAGAAGCGGGTTGAATAGCTCATCTGCTGCTCCACAAGAGAACGTTCTCAGAAATGCAGTCGTCTCGGACTGTCGGTCGAATGCAATAATCATGCTCATCTTGTGCTCATGCTCAGCAAATTGATTAGCTGGCTCTTTGCCCGTGCACCTGGCCAGCCAGCCATTCGGGATATCGCTTGATCCGAAGCCAATAATGCACGCCATAAACTATCCCAGATTCGCATGCTCCACCACGGCCACTGATGCACGCACAGACCAGATCGAGACAGAACCAGGCAGCACTGCCACGCTAGCTGGGCGTCTAACGTTAATGGGATGCGTAGCTGTATTTACTTATGTACGAAGTGGGGAGACTCGGGTTACACGCTGCACATGCCACTCACAACTATTAGCCAGGCCCACGCGTGTGTCGGTGCTGTGCGGGATATGTAATGCGATTAAGACAGACCTATACACATACCAGAACAGGACATGTGGGGCACGTCAGGTAATTAATAGGGATGGAACATGGATGGAACAGCCCTTTTAGGGACTGGAGTTGTGGACATGCTGGGGCAGAGTGCAATATTAGTGGTGGGCCTTGTGGGTGGTTGTAATAATGTTGCCGCAAGGCTGTGGGGGCGTACGTTTGTAGCTCGAATAGTCGATTCAATAATGCTCCGTGTACACAAAATTGAGGCGCAGTCACAGATCTTGCTGTAGAACCAAACACCCAGTGCATTCTGGTGCCAACACGGGATTGAAGAGCTCAGCCAAACTGGACCCTCTCACAGCACGGTTGGCTATATGTAGCTATTAAGTGTGGTACGGGATTCGCCGGCCTAGCCTTAGGCTGTATGCGATCGGACGCTGTCTGTACATATGAACCGATGCGACCAAGGCCGCGGCCGAAGAGAAGTTGGTACGAGGTCGTCGGCCTAGAACGTGCATGACATGACACACAGTGTGGCCGCGGTGAGTTGCATATGGTACATGGACCCCTAACGGGAGCTGAACTCTCCTTTAGAGGCCTGGAAGAGCTTGGCCAGCATCAACGAATGGTGCCTTCCATCAAGCAAGAGTGAGCTAGATCTACCGAACAAGAGAGGGGCTCTTACTCGGCGATCGTACGACGCCCGCTGAGATAGCGCTTGTCAGTCCTAACCTATCTGCAAAATCAACAAGTGAGGCAGCTCGTTTTGCACTTAGCGAGCGCTGGTCCTCAGCGGTCTAAGCGACATCTTTACAGCATAGATTTTCCAAATGGAGGGTGACATGTTTTGAAATTTCCTTGGGTGGTTTTGCTGATTAGTGGAATCAACATCACCGGCACGTGCATACGCCGGTACGGCATGTATTTCGTAGATATCTTGCCAGTGGGGGATATAGTACACTCCGATAGTGGAATAAGACCGGGTTATTATGAGCTCAGGTGCGGCGGCCGGGATGACGAGGCCGTACAGTGGACCGTGAACCAATCTAGTACTTCGCCATTACCAGCAATGGGCGGCGATATCTTTGATCATTCTGACGTGTCTCAATGGCTGGCTAGAATACCGGATATGCAGCGATAGGTCCGGTGCAAGCGCAAATGCCTCGTTGCTTTTCATTCGTCCATCAAAACGTCTTAGTTCATCAGAGGCCCCTTGGGAAGACGTACCGTCACTTATATACGTGTCTATGGAGCAACTATACCTTCGCAAGGAAGGCATTACTGAATTTAATGAGACATGCACACGACAAGTCAGGCATGTCAGGGACGACAGCCAATGCCCAGCGAATTGGGTTGGACCTACAAACGTTCCTCTCTTTCCTCATTGGCTGAGTGGTTGTCCTCACTCTGACGCAATCCATCGTGTGGAGGATGATATGTATGGTTTTCGCAGAATGTCAACACTAAAGATGGTACAGTGCTACCTACAACAAAACGACGTGCGCAGTGTGATAGCGAGTAAGGGGGAAAGGTCATTGCATCAAATATGAATGTCATAAAGAAACGGTGAAGGAAATGTCACCCCAAAGTAATGATAGCACACCTCATTAAACCCGTTATCGAGTACGTCCTTCCAAACCAACCCGAACAGGCCGATGCCAATGACCCACTATAACGGAAGACCATTAGTCCAGGCGGTAAGATAATCCGTAATGTAAAATGAGCAGTTAATGGTACAGAATGAAGAGAGCCGAAAATAGAGAGAGAAACGTCGGAAACTATAGTGTACAATCCTTATGGCACAATCCTTATGGAACTTTTGGGACCAGGAATCGAGGCGCAATGCAGACGAGAGAGATAAGATGCGATATGGGAGGTGGAGATGCGACGCGATTAGGTAGAGACGAGGTGGATAAGATGCATAATTATCGTAATGGCGTGAGTGCATGCGTAGAACGTGATTGGGGCGCAGAGAAATGTTGTGATAAATCGTTGGTATTGTCATCCAGGTGATGCTTCCAGACCGTCGTCGAACCGTAGAAGAAACGTAGGGAAGGGTATAATGGATCCCGACAACACGATCGCATCGTTCACGTTCGCCGTTCGCGACTCGTCTCCCTGCCTGGGAAGCGGAAGAGCGGCTTGAGTGGCTGGGCTATTTCAACTTCCACTTCGACCTCCTTCATCTCGCCCTCGATCATTCGGGTTTCGATACGCTTCTCCATTTTTGGGCGAGGCATCATCACAGAGTAGGTCCTAACATTATCATATGACCACGAGCGACCTACAAGAGTGAGTCAGAATCGGAACGGAATGGAGGAGGCTATGCAATGCATACCTGACACCGGTGGTTGTAAGTTGGGAGCTGAGTCAGAGGAGCTGCGCTGATCGCTCGACATGCTGTCCTCACTAAGTTCACTGGTATCTCTGCTAAGTGGGCTGCACAGACTTGCAGAGGACACGCTCTGACTCGATGAGCTGTGTGCCCGCAATGTGACCTTGGGAACGAGTAAGCGTCCTTCTGCACTAGCCTTGATGACTGGGTTTTCTCGACGGCGACGAGTTGTGGAGGTAGACGAAGAGGAAAGATGTGGCAGTGAGGAGCTCGAATAGGAGGAAGAGGGTGGGAAGAGGGTGGTGCGCGATTCTGAGCGGCGGGCGAGGGGGAGATTATACTTAGTGTAGAGCTCATCTGTGTACGACTGACTGGATCGCGGGAGAGGACGATCGGAGGATTGGTTGGAAGGTAGCGAGCTAGATGATCCGGACATGCAATTACCAGTCGAGGTCCACTGCACACCGCGATGGGATGAGGCAGCAAAGGAAGCCTTTTGCTCTGTGCCCACTGTAATCACAGAACTGGGGCGAGGAGAGAAGTTATATACAGACTCGCGCCAAGCGTGGCTGCCATCAGTCCAGCCAGGGATAGGTTTGCGTGGCTCTGTGTTGAACGAGGAGCCTTGTTTGTTTGAGGATTTGGAGCAAAGGGTAGCTTCGATGCGCTTGGAAACCATCATGATACCACCCTGATACTCGTTGAAGCGAGGTTCTGGTTCTAGGCCCTTGGGGTTACCGTCAATGGGTACGATGGGTCCTGGTGGAGGAAGGGGAGGGAACCCATACAAGGCAGCCAGGGTGGCCATGCTTGGCGAGACTGGGCCAGAATCGGATGAGGATGAACGGGATTCCAAAGAGGAGCCGGAGCCACACCCAAATTCATCTTCTGACTCGCATAATACGAGGCCATCGAATGAGTTGTGGGGGACGGGAGGGAGAGGTGGAGATGCGCGATTTGGGTTGAAGTCGATGGAGTAGGCACCGTCGAGTCTGTTGAGGTCGCCCATTCGACACTCGTCTGAGCAGTACAGAGGGATGGGACCCTGATCGATGACGGTGCGTAGTTTGGGTGGCATGGGTTGTTTTGTTGGCTGTGGCTGGGGTTGGGGCGGGGACGTGCGGGTCTTGGAGTCTGTGTGTTTGAGGGCACCGTTGGGTCGTACTCGCCCGGTGCCTTGCAGGAGACCGCCACATCGTACGCGGCCAGCGGCGGTCTTCGTGCGTGATTTGTCGTCCTTTGAGGCTATTTACGGGGGGTAAGCGGTGTCTCGAGGAGGATGCGAGAGAGGGACTCACCAGAGGGGGGAGGGGATGGGGGCGGTGGTTGTTGTACAGCGATGGTGGTTCGCTTTGGCATGATCTGCCTGTCACAGACGGGACACCAGGCTTCGTCGTAGTGGAAGTCCATTGGGGGAGGAGACAACAGGAGCAGGCTTTATAAAGCGGGGCTGAAATGGAGTGAGACAAAGAACAAGAATGGAACCCACTGGAGGGCACTTACAATAGCCAGCCACGGGTGGCGGTGTGGGACACCGGCGGCAACGGCGACGACAGCGACGAGGAGGAGGACGGCTTCGACGACGGCGGTGAGAGAAAGAAAAAGCAGGGATTCGGACGAGAAAACCAGTAAAACGCCGTCCTTAATATTTGGATTTTTGATTCCAGCCGCGACTATGCCACACTCCGTTGCTTTATTGGGAACAGATCGTGCCGTATCTGCCGCGATTCCCTATTTGGTAACTAGCCTCGGGTCCACGGCAATGTCCATGCTGTCAATTTGGGAAATGAGATCTAAGCGTCTTACGTCCAGAAAAAAAATATTAATATTATAATTACTACCCGTCTTCTAGCCAATCGCATCTACCGCGTTTCTCGGCCCGTCCAGGCCATCCTCTCATTCGCCCGTCTCACGTGTCAGTTGTCCCCCCACCTTGAAACTAGGTGCCTTTGACCCCCTTCACACGATGTCGATGTCTCTCTCAAACTTGTGCTTATGCACGCTCGTCATAACGCCACAGGCAGTGCCCTATGTCAAATCTATTCAACAAGTAAAAAAATACCTCTCGCAGCTTCGGCTTCCTCCGCGTGTTGTCACCTTGCCACATGTACATACCAATCTGCAACGTCATCTATCCCTATGCTCTCCTCGGATTACGCTCGTTCTACCGGATAGATTAGTTTTGTGTGTCGGTATGTTTGATATCGCAAAACCATAACCTTGTTTCTCTTCGCAATATTCTATCGTCTCCAAGTCGCTATTCATTAGTTATCGGTCTCCAGAGTGTCCCGTCTCGATACAGTCGACAACAGTCCAATCGGAGTGATCCATCCCACAAGGCCCTGTATGTTCCGATGACATCGATGGTTTCGTTCTCTCCCCCCCGTTCAGTTCCACTGATGGCCCGTTCCGGTACGGCTAAAGCGCCCTTACTGCCGTCCTCATCTTTACACATCATGATCCCCCTCCGTGCATCATCGCATTGCACGATCTCGTTGGCATGTGCATTACCTAACCACGTTTTCCCCTTCGGCACTGCCCGTCACTCCCGATTCGGCCTTCAAAACCGAGAGCATCTCGAACACACTTTCACGAGGCCTGCCGAGTCCATACAGCATTCTCCATTCGATCGCATGGCCTTCCGTTCCGTCTTACTGTATCGTAGCATCTGCGAACATTCCCCGTTCATACTTCCTCATACAACCACACTGCACCCGGATCTCACCAAGTATGTTGCCTGTGCACATGGTACTCCTCCAGTCACAGCTACGATTAGCTATACTTCATTATCGGCGTTCATCGATGTATCCATATGACTAACCACTCCGCTCTGGCTATAGGGGGTATGTGCCTGGACTTGATGCCAGCCGCAACATGCATCCTTGCAATTCCCCCAGCATGAATATGCCAATTACCGGCGATCACATCACATGTGATTGCCCCTCACCCCCTTCGTCCTGTTCCCCCGTGGGGACGGTTTTAGCCTCCCTCCGCAGCATCCCATCATGGTTTTGATTCCTTATACTGATGGTCGGTATTTCATTTATCACCTTCCGCGCCAAAACGATTGTTTTGATCCGTTCACGGCGGAGACACAGCTTTAGCAGAACATGAAACTCAGCCCGTGGTGTCCAGCGGCACGGCCTGCATCTCTCCGCGCCTTGTCTGAAGTCCTCTAATCATTCTCATGGCCGCCGAGAGGCATGGCTATTCCACGGATGTGTAATGCTACATCCCAATGCATGATACACACTCGCACGGTGTTCAAGATACGCGTGGACACCTAATCCCCATTCTTCGCTGCAGAGGGCTACTGTAGTCACACATACACCTAACATCTCTATGACACGAGGCGGTTTGTGCGGTGGATGCACAGATAGATGCGATAATCACTGATTGGATCCTCGGTCCTTACTCCTTGGGTATCTCTATTCGAATGTATCAAAACATGGCTCGATCCGAAATCGATGACATTTGGCTTCTCACAGCGTCGCACATTCTTCGCTTAAGCTTTATCAGATACGCGGTGCGATCCGAATTCGAATGCTATCTCGACATGCGATACGTTTATCAGTTATTGAAGATTTTTACTTGCTTCTTCGTCTCCGATTCGAGATCAACGATCCTCGCGCGATACACGTCAGACACGGGCGGGCATCAAGGTCGATGACGCTATGCATATGCTACACCCCGAGGCTTCGAAACCATTATATAGAACTCCACCAGGTGTCCAATTCGCTATGCAGCATATCTAAACTGGAGCTCCTAGAGAGCTGTTCACTCCGACCTACGCCTTTAGTTAACTCCGCATACCGATCCTCTGGGTCACTACTAGTCTGCCTCGGTTTCAAGGTTCCTCACGTTCGACTAGATTAGTCACCCTGCCGCAGAGACACGGTGAGCAGCGATCACGGTCAATCCGCGGGATTGATTGACCTAAGGGGGCACCGGAGAGCCACATCAACGCCCCTTTCTACATCACAGCGCGCATCAATGCGGCCTTTGGTGCTATACCATACGCTCTCTGCGGCTTTAAGATTGTCTAACCCATATCCAATACTGTTGGCTTGACAAATTTACCTCCGCCGTGCCCGGCGTGCGCGGTCGTAGAGCTCCATGACGGTATCCATGTATGTATATATCGTACATTGTCTATTACCTGTTCTCTTGGTCAGCGTCAGCCCCCAGTACAGGGTTTGTCATCAATATGGTGCTTGTCAACGTAAGGGTTGGTCACTTGCTCGCCCAAGGGCATTGGTCCTACGCCGATGAGTTGAAGGGGCACCGAGGATGTCGGAATCGGCGATTGCTGACATGGCCTGATACCAGGGCCTAGCATGTAACCGTGTGGTCGCACATTATGTCTCGCCCAATGCGGTGCTGTTCTCGATGCTTCGTGTCCGTTTCAAACTCGTTGCCTTGCACGCTGGTCACCGGTTTTGAACAGGTGGTTGAACATTCTTCATTGTATACTGATGGCACATAGGCACATGCTGCCCCGCCGTCCATTTGTCAAATGGTTTTTCTACTACTTTCGCTCGACAGCGCAGCTGCGCAATGGGCGCAATCAATCATCATTCAATGAATGTCGAAATTCAGACCACCTGCTCTCCGTGATAGTCTGTTAATTAAGTTACGAACTAGCGTCATTACTCGGCAATGTGGGAAGGTTTGGGTGGTAGGTCACCAAAATTCGAGGGGAAGATTTTTTTTTGGGTTCATTTCATGTCTCGGCAGGTCCTTGTTTAACAAGGAACTAACAATTTGTTCCTCAAAGCTTGCATCAAGACAAGAAGAGTGCCTCATGGACGTGATCAGACGGCGAAACTATTTTGATCATGATATTATTTTTGGTTGTATGCCGTTTCAGAATGCGCGGCCACGTGCGGCGAGAGCTTGGTTAGTATTTCTGCAGTGTTGTGATGAGCAGTTTTCAGTAAGATCTTGGGAGGTTCACGACTGAGACAAGAGCGCTGTAATCGAACGTCTATCATTAGAGAAGCTCATCCGCAGGCGTTAGTAATGCTACGTTTACGGAAGGAAATGCACAAACATTTGGCAAACCTAGAATCGGTATGACACCGTGATAGGCCTTCCAATGGCTTATATGTATACATAGGGAAATGAGCAATATAAAACACTCCTTGAGAAAATAACCGTGGGCGAGCGTGACTTATTTTTTTCACGTCTGCCACCTTCGTCGCCTTGTCGACGGACGGGTGGCGGCCTGTGGGTAGAGACGTGCGTTGTCCCCAACATCGTGCGAGGAATGGATGCATTAAGGGTCTACATGCTACTGTGGGGTAGTTCTTGTCATCCCTGCATTTTCGGATTCAGGCCCAGAGGCGAATCACATGCGTCGATGTTACCGACTTGATGTCCGGGTAAGAGAATCGTTTCCTTCGAGAAGAGACGTATGTACTATGAGAAGGCGTTGGAGTGTGGCGTTGCAATGGAACAGCCCTCTATAGGGATCGGAGTTCACCGAGTAGACATAGATGCGACGCTGATAGGTTATTACGTAGTCGTGCCCCCCATTGGTGGATGACCTACTAGTCAGCCAATTCAGCGACCAGTTCCTAATGACGGGCGTGTAGGTGCCCGGGGCTGATAGTGCGCTTTGCGTCGTGGATAACGGGGACAGTGGGAAGAGGGTGACTGGGTGTGTGTGCCTTCCATGCCAAATTATGTAAAGCTTGCTAGCATGTATCACAATGGACGTTTGCTTGCCGTCGATATAGTACATACCTGCCCCGCCCAAGAAGAAAGCTTAAAATTGTAACACTAATGTAACTACATTGGACCATAGAAACTGACTTGCGCCTGAAGGCACCCTATGGGTCCGGGTGTGAGTTTGTGAGGGTTATGGCCAACACCATCCCTCACACTTCCCACAACGGAATCTTTCATAGCATACTATATTATTTTATTCCTTTTTATTAACGGACACTCTACTGCAGATACCGTACCGATGTATTCAAGTAAACGCTACGTACCGATACTTAGATTAAAAACTACATAGTTGCTTACCTAAGCGTGCGGTATGCCGCACGTAGCGTTGTATCGGTCTCCTTGTAGTTTCAACGCCAGTACTCGGGCTAGAGAGATTCTCTTGCTCTGATCTCTCTCTTTCGGTAACTCGGTCACGCCCGACATTCCGCCTTGCCCGTTACAGAGTTTTACAACCTCAAGGGCAATTAAGGTTTTAGGCTTTTGAACCCGATGTGACTTGGCCAATGTCACGTATCAAGATAAGATATAGCCCAGCCTCCCACGCTGCAACTTGGCACGCTGGAACGTTATCACTTCGTCGTCAAGCACCTTGGTCATCTTTACAAGCACATACCAGTCCTTGCCTAAGTTCAGAAGAAGGTGGGCTCACACTCTCATGCAAATGCAATCCGATCTTGAATATTATTCTTCGCTGGCGCTCGCATTCCAAGTGCCTCCACGTCATCATGTCGACGAACCTCCCAGACCTCCCCCGCGATATCCGAGCATTTTTGATGGGTTATCAAGGCAACGCGACTCCGGGTGCTTTTCAAGGGACAGGGCCCAGTGATAACCTCAAGTTTTATCAGAATCAACTGCGGTGCCGCCCAGATCGCTTGTTAGTAGAGGATGCCCTTACCCAGTGCGTTGCAGTACTTCATGCTGATAAAGGCAAATACCAGAGTTAACCCCAATATCACTTCTCTATATTAATTTTGTAACAGATGGAAGGATGATTATGACGAGCTCGAATTCAATCACGGTTACATACAATGGTTGTGAGTCTGTCACGCCCTGTTGATGTTAATCACGCGACGGAACACGATGTCGACGACAGGTTTCCCATCCAAGAAGACGGTATGAATTTCCTCGCACAAAGACTCACGCCATACGAGATATCGGCCATGAAAGCCGACGCACAGGTCATGCGTCGCATTGTCAAGTCTTACACCATCATGCTCGAATTTTATGGCATGCGACTGCAGTCCGAAGAGACTGGCCTCCTCGGACGTGCCTTGCCGCCCCAGAACTACGGCACTCGCTACCGGAACCTTCTGCGTGAGTGATACCTTCCTCCCGGAGAAGTCGTGTGAGATGATTGACGACCGTGAATCTTCCGATGCTACTTGGACCGGCATTATAGGTACCTTCCATAATAATCTGAGAATTACGCGCATTCTCAAATGTTTATCTGAGCTGGGCCTTGAACGCTTCAATGCGGCATTCCTTTTGCATGTCCTCAATGAACAGAGTGAAAACGCAGAACTGAAGTCGCAGGATCTACAAGACAGTATGGATAAATGGTGGGCCAATTGTATTCGAGACGATTATGAAAGGGAATGGGTTAGACATACAATCGTCAAGGTCAGGACTGGTCAACTGGTGTTCACGAGACAGATGTACGAAATGGCATTGGAAGGTAGGAAGCTGTCAGGGAAATTCTCTGACGAAGTTCTAGATGCAAATGCATCCAATCAAGTCTAGGCTGTATAAAAGGAAATTGACTGTATGTGTGTATGTATCTTGTACTCGGAAGGAATATTATGAGCTTCGGGCAAAGAACAATAGCTATGTAACACTCGCGCATCAGTGATCGTCTGTACGGTAAAGCCGCGGGAGTGAACAAGTATGGTGAGAAGAACAGATACAAGTCGAAGGGTGTCAGTCCAAAGCTCGGTAAAAATACATAAAAGGAACTCAAGATAATCTATCACGGCATATTCAAATTGAGTGATAGATAAAGTTCAGAAGACCTGGCACCTAAGGACTGCAAAAATGTATTGCAGCACGAACGTAAGGTGCTCCGCAAAATTTCATATTTCCTCATCACTGCAGGGCCTGCAGCTTTGAGAAAAGTACGTCGGACCTCTTCTGCGCATATTTCGGACTGACTGACAGCAAGAGGTCTTCGATGGACTCGAAAATTTGGCCAGTGTTAAGCTTCAATATAATGAGCCGTATGAGTGATCGGACCGCGAGTCAAGCACGACGTGTACTCACGTGGTAGCCACGAGCGGTCAACGTCACCGACGCACAGGGGCCCTCGAGCATCGTGACTGAAGCTGTTGCTTCAAGTGGGGTGACTGGCGTTGCGACCTCGAAACGGGCGATGCCAAATGACTGCTCGGACAAGGCGCGACGCAGCTCGTTGTAGTAAAACCCAGAAGACGAAGACATGGTATCTGAGGATCTGGGACTCCATCGTCGAGACAAAACTCGATTATATATCTTCCATATCCAGGTTCGGGGAAACATTAAGTGCACGGTAAGGTATGTGAATCCTGGTCCTATCAGGAATGCCAGCAGAATAAATCGAAGAGAAGTCTTAGAAGACACGCATGGTGAAGGGGCCTTGCTTGACCCTGCGTACGTATCGAAGTCGGGCAGAGAGTCTGTGAGAGGTGCCTAATGGCAAACCTCGGAGCTGTAGTAAAATGGAGAAGCGGGCCCGGCGGTTGCCGCATTTAACAGTAAATCACTCTGAGTGTCATCGACTTGACAAACACTTGAGGTAACAGAAGTTGGATGCTACGCACGCCGGGCTGGTAAATGTAGACTTGTTGAGC
The DNA here is from genome assembly GCA_029372045.1 of Scleroderma citrinum. Classification (NCBI taxonomy): domain Eukaryota; kingdom Fungi; phylum Basidiomycota; class Agaricomycetes; order Boletales; family Sclerodermataceae; genus Scleroderma; species Scleroderma citrinum. The sequence goes on from JARFMN010000001.1 coordinate 2,226,981, forward strand.
GTTCAATGCCAGCCGCCCGTTGTGTAAGGAACGTTGTCTGACATACTTTGTAAAAGTGAACTAACAGCATGTACTAATGTGATAAGCTTTTAAGTTGGAGCTAGCCCATCTAGGCCAGATAGGAGGCCAAAGAGCCAGAGGTCAGGGAAGAAGAGTCGGTCCTCATGGAACCACGTTGGTGCTTGTTGGTGCTCAACTTTGCTCAAAGGACTGTTCTATCAAGAACCCCATTCCTTGGCTCTGTAATATTTCCTCATAACTCTTATGTAAATTTTATCAGAGTTCATGAATAAAGGCCGTTTAAACATACGAGCCGGCCTGAAGAGCCGGTGAAACTGGATCCTGAGCGTATACGACTGAAGCTAGAAGTCCAGATTAGTGGTCAGCGTCAGTAGAGTTGAAGTGGGGTGGAAATGGAGTAGTCGCTGATAGTAGCATTGTTTATGCGGTTATCGAAGGCTGTGGCTTTTTGATTAGGGGGTGCCGACGATCGCTGTCACAAGCCTTTCTTGCCTGGGTCTGAGGGACACAGTATAGAATAATTTACGGGTTTACCATCGGCCCCCTTCTGCCAAGGGACCAAATGCGCGAACAAATTTTGAGGGGCTCGCTAACAGGCATTGAAGTTATCTCCATTCGTGTACGAAATACTACCGCCCCTGTCACGAAACCTTGTCATGTCAGCGGTTCGAAGGGTGAGAAGTCTGCTCAGTTCGTTGATACTGTTACCACGTGAATGCCAGCATGCTCCCTACAGTGACTGTACTCCGTGCCCCCTGAGCCAATTTCTTCATTCCATTTTGATATCGAGAGACAATTCACTATGGATGTCGATTTCGTACATGGTCATGTCAGTGTAAGCGAACCTGGTCCGACGTTGTGGACGTTGTATTTCAAAAGAAGCCGAGAAATACTTCATCGTTGATTGGATTGCTCGGAGAAACTATCTTGCACCATTGCAGCAATAAAGTATGTTGAAAAGTGGGTCTGGAGTCCATTGCAGGCATCACAGATGCCATGCAGAATACAGTTCCATGGGCTGTGGGGCTACGGGGAAAACATTTGCCAGAGCTCCAAGGGACACTCGACTGAAAAAGCACATGTGTACATTACAATGGATACACCAATTTTCTTCAGAAGTGATGGGTAAAGTGAATAAATCACGTACCGGTTGCACCGAAGTCGCGTCATGATAAGGATATCCTGTTCTTTGATCGAGACGGCCTTGAGAACCGAGTACCCATGACATTGCACCCCTATTAGTGTTCTGGGAAAGTTGTCAGACTAAACCAGAGTAAACGCGGATGACATTCGCGGCGGGGATAACCTTTTCAATACTCAATCATCCAGATGAGCACACAGAAGGAAGGTGGTTCCTTAGCTCGAAGGACGAAATGAGATCTCGAGTTGACACGGTCTAATCGAGATGTCACCTAAGAAAGGGGCTAAGCAGGATAGGGCGGAGTGGTTGGACCGCCATCTGCGGAAGCATAGTCAAGCCAAAGTGCCCAAGTTGGTCTCCGTTTGGTCAGGCGTTTCGCAGCACCTTGCCTCCGTCCAATCAGAGTCCGCACTCAGTATTCCAGGATCGTAGCAAACGCATAGCATAATTAGAAGCTTCTTCAGAGGTCAATGCTGAGTTACTCACCACCTTGGCAAGAGGATTTTGTGCGTACTACCGAGGCACAGCGTCTCGACCCGGTCCGGTAGTCGATCTCCGCGCAACCGAAGTGAGTTCCTATCGAAGGGTACATCCAAAGAATTTTGGGAAATTCACCTTGTAAGGCAGGGTGACTTAAGACATCCAGGGGACTACTGGAACGTTCCCTTCGTAGGCAGAGTTTGAGTGTGGTTCTACAATTACCTAATTTAGATGTCCGATAAGTGACTACTTACTGCGACGACTGTCCTAACAGCAACATATTCACGGATAAGTGGCTTTCGACATGGATGTAGTGAAAGCGGTCGAAACGTACATCACAAAGCTGGTATCTACTCCGTCCTCTATGAAGGTGCTCCTGCTCGATGCACACACGGTACGGAACTCTCGCCATATCTAAACATCATGGGACTGACACGGTTGGTGCTTTTAGACCCCCATCGTGTCGCTCGCCGCAACCCAATCGACTTTGCTCTCTCATCAGGTCTATTTGACGGACCGCGTTGACAACGCTCAACGAAGCAGGATGCCTCACATGAAATGTGTATGCTTCTTACAGCCAACCACCGAAAGCATCGATGCAGTGTCCCAAGAACTCAGAGAGCCAAGATACGGAGAATACTATCTCTGTCAGTGCGTGAAGTTGTTACCATGATAGCTCCAAGTGCTTATGATTTGTGCATCTGACAGATTTCAGCAATGTTCTTTCGAAGTCAACCATTGAGCGCCTTGCAGAAGCTGACGAGTTTGAAGTAGTAAGAGAAGTACAGGTACCGACCTTCCATCCTTTGCGGTATATCCATCCAAACTCCAACACCAGGAATACTTTGCGGATTTTGCGCCACTTTTGCCTTGCCTATTTTCTCTCAACCACACACCGACCAGAGATCGGCCTCTTTATGGCTCATCTCCTAATGTGTGGGATAACGCCGCTCTAGAACGTTCGGTGCAGGGGGTCCTTGCTGTCCTCCTAAGTTTGAAGAAAAAGCCCATTATTAGGTATGAGAAAATGAGTGGGATGGCTAAGAAATTAGCCAACGAGGTCCAGGTATATGGTCGCAGCAATACACGAGTCTATGTTAACAATCACTAAAAGCACCGGATACAAACAGAGTCGACCCTGTTTGATTTTAGGCTGACAGTCGTATCACCCCTATTGATCATTCTAGACCGGAGAAATGATCCTGTCACGCCCTTGTTAACTCAATGGACTTACCAGGCTATGGTACATGAACTCCTCGGTATTCAGAATGGCCGGGTAAGCCTTAGTATGGTCCCTGGCATACAACCTGAGCTCTCTGTACGTATCTTTTCGCTTGTTATTCTCATTCCCCTGAATGATATATGTTTGATGTTGCAGGAGATCACCCTGACAACATCCACTGATCCATTTTTCCAAGCACACCACCTTGCTACATTTGGTGACCTTGGAACTTCACTCAAGAATTATGTCCAGTCTTATCAATCACGTTCGCTCGCTCAATCTCCGTCGGCCATCAATTCGATATCTGACATGAAACGATTTGTGGAGGAATATCCCGAGTTCAGGAAATTAGGCGGGAACGTTAGTAAACATGTCAATTTGGTGGACGAGCTTAGTCGGTTGGTGGAAAGAGACCATCTACTCGAGGTAGGAGAGATAGAGCAAGGCCTGGCAACGAGTTCTGGATGTGACTTCAAGGTTTGTCTACTTCGCGTTCTTTCCATGTCCTCGCATCAATTCACACGCAGATTGTACAATCTCTCATTACCAACAATGCTGTGTCACCGTGGAGCAAGCTGCGCATCACCATATTGTATGCCTTGCGCTATCAAAAGACTCAAACGAGTAGTATTGCATCCCTGATAAATCTTCTGCTGGTCAATGGGGTCTCGAAAGAGGAGGCGCGAGTGTGTCACACTGGCTTTGTGGTTTCTGAGTTCTAACAATACTGGCATTTGACCAGCTCGTTTATGTGTTTCTGAACATTGCTGGCTCGGATCAGCGGCAAGACGATCTATTCTCCACAGAGTCACTCCTCGCGAAAGGCAAGTCGGCGCTGAAAGGATTAAAGGCTAGTTTTCTCCATAGCGTAGATGCTGTGGTTAACCAGGGCAACAACAGGGGGTTGAGAACGTGTATACTCAGCATACACCTCACTTGTCACAAACTTTGGATAATCTCCTCAAAGGTAGACTCAAGGAAACGAGCTACCCATTCCTTGAGGGTGGGGGAACAAACCTGGGATTGCAACGGTGAGTTATTTTATCGCACGGTCATCTTCTGCTTTAACAGTTGTCTTTTAGGCCCCAGGATGTTATCATTTTTATGATTGGTGGGGCGACATACGAAGAAGCGAGAACTGTTGCCTTGTTAAATCAAGAGGCGAGCAACACTGGAATTCAAATATTACTCGGAGGGACCTGTGTTCACAACTCTTCAAGGTAAATTCTAATAACTTCACCGGATTGGTGTTATGCTGACATTTTATTAGCTACGTTGAGATGATTCGAACCGCTGCGCAGAATTTCCCTTCATCAGTGTACGAACCACCGCCGGAATCGGTGTCTACAGCACCGTCGCTCAACCTTAATCTGGGTGGTGTCAACGTTAGTCTGGGTGGTTCTGCGGGGACAGGCGTATATAGGACCAGCTCGGATAATGCTGGTGTACAAGCTGAAGGCATCAAGGACGGGGTCCGCAGTTTGTTCGACAAGGTCAAACAAGGAGTAGATAAGATCGGGCTCTCGTAGGTCCTTACGCAATGAAAGCTGTCCTTTGCACCCTTCTGACAGGGTGTTTCATATATGTCTCATGCCCTAATATCTCACTTTGTGTTACCACTGATTTCTTTATATTGTTGAACATGCGGTGACCTAGTAGTTCTACACGATGGAGTTGGCGCTCAGCAGGGCAGTGAGAGTGTTTTAGTGATCGGTGGCGGTGTCCATCAGTGACACGTCGTTCGTCACGTGCTCAATAGGATTGTCTGAGTCTCTTTGCTTATTGCTCTGCTCAAGGAGACAAACGCTACTCGACTTAGGTTTCTTGCACACCTTTTCTTTGGTTGCTCGCAGAGAGCTACATTTGTGAGGCATGGCCAAGGGATTTCTGATGGGTCTGAAGGGCATTGATGCCTTCGGAAAGGTGTGTATTATTCGGACGCTGGGTTGATCGACTCCCATCGTGCTAGTTATGTATTCACCTACTTACAGACGACAGAGGACGTCAAGGTAAAAACGCGCACAGGAGCATTCCGTAAGTTTACACCTGTCTCCTGGGCTTGATGCATCTCATACTATGTTGCGGTCTAGTCACACTCATTTCCGCATGTATTATACTTGCGTTTACAACCATGGAGTTTTTCGACTACCGACGAGTGGGAGTCGACACTTCTATTGTCGTAGACAGAAGTCGAGGTCAAAAACTGAGTGTACGACTGAATGTTACATTCCCACATGTCCCCTGTTATCGTGAGTCCGTTTAAGTTGGAGTACGGTTTTCAGATGTCTGTTGTTTACTATTCCTCTGCAACCTAGTGCTGAGTCTTGATGTCATGGACATTTCCGGGGAGCAGCAACGAGACATCTCTCACAACATATTGAAGAAGCGGCTCACCAGAAATGGCGCTGACGTTCCGGGCCAACGCAATGGCGACCTACGGAATGAAATCGATAAATTGGCTGAGCAACGGGGACCCAACTATTGTGGATCATGCTATGGTGGATTGGAACCTGCAAGTGGATGTTGCAACAGCTGCGAGGACGTCCGACAAGCTTACGCCAATAAAGGATGGACTTTCGGGAACCCAGACGATATTGAGCAGGTCAGTTATTAACCACATCATTCAGGGGTAGACTTCTCAATGGAACTTCTGTGTAGTGCGTTCAAGAAGGATGGACAGAGAAGCTTAAGGATCAGGCAGATGAAGGCTGCAATGTTTCAGGTCGCATTCGCGTGAACAAAGTCGTCGGAAGCATCCAAATCACTCCAGGAAAATCATATCAGACCGGCAGCCGATTCTTTTATGATATGGTACCATACCTCAAGGATGATGGCAATCCCCATGACTTCTCCCATACGGTCCATGAACTCTATTTCATGGCTGACGACGAATATAATCCGAAGAAGGCCACTATATCCAAGGAGATGAAGAAACGGATGAATATTGCCGAAAACCCATTGGATGGCTACGTGGGCAAGGTCTGCGGTCGCACTGAATTGACGTCCGTCGTGCTAACGTACTTTTCTTAGACAAACAAGGCTCAATATATGTTTCAATACTTCCTGAAGGTCGTCTCGACTCAATTCAGGACTCTGGATGGGAAGTCTGTCAGTACAAGTTATTAATTCTACTTGTGATTGGTGCTCATACCCATACAGATAAACACACATCAGTATAGCGTTACTCACTTTGAGCGAGATTTGAGCGAAAGCGGGAACGAGAATAAACAAGGTGTTTATACGCAGCATGGCAGTGTTGGCTTACCAGGCAAGGATGCAATTTGTACTTCTGCTTCTGTCTGGTTAACTAGTATTCAGGTGCCTTCTTCAACTTTGAGATCTCCCCTATTCTCATCGTGCACTCTGAGATAAGACAGTCGTTTGCACATTTCCTCACATCGTAAGTCCTCTTTTTGTGATCCAAATGTAATCGTCTTATTGTCCTAGTACGTGTGCTATCGTGGGAGGTGTTTTGACAGTGGCCGCTCTATTAGACGGTATATTGTTCGCAACGGGACGCAAGCTCAAGATGGGTGGTGGCGTCAACGGATCTGCGAAGCTCATGTAAATACACTTGCTTTGTATCAGCTACTCTACTCTACACGTTCTTTGGTTGGTTATTACAACGGTCACGTGCCTCGCAAGCAGATCGCGTTACAAGGCTGAGGCAATTGACCAGTTCAACATCAGCCATGTGGTTGCCCAAGGTCGCGCTCGGCCTTCTTGGGCTGTCTATTCAACAGCCATTTGCTCCTTCCTCACACCCATTGCCGCCCCCCAAAGAAACCGTGCCTCCGAACCAGAATACTGCGTTTGCATTGAAATCTGGTTCTGATATCTTCTCTCCCCAGGACATGCTCTCTCTTCCCAGACCAGGGGATCCACTGACCAATGCGGCTGGTGATTTAGCGTTGATTCCCATCAGTCAGTATTCTTTCGATGATCGAAAGTGAGTGCGCTCGACTGCAATACCGTCTGTTGCATTCTGATCTTGGGAACAGGACGCACAAGTCACTTGCCGTTGTGCCTTTGGAGGTTGGGTCACAGGAACACCGCATCCCGCTGTCAAGAGGTGGCGATGCTTTTTGGCTTGATCCACGTACGATTGCACATGTCGTAGAAGCAGAGGAAGGCAAGAAGCAGGACCTTTACGCTTTGCCGGTCACATACGAGAAGGGGTCCATCAGTACTGGTGAACCAGTCTTGGTTGGATCATTCCCTATCACCACTGCGGCGGATTTCCGCTATTCGGCTCCATCTGGCGTCCTTGTCTTCTCGGCGTATGTCTATGCAGACGACGATCTGAAAGCGGTGAAAGAGAATGACGAGGCGCACGAGAACCGAGGCAACTCTGCTCTTGTATATGGCCAAACATTCGAACGTCAGTGGGACACGTGGGTTGGCCCTAAGCACAAGTCGCTTTTCACCGTCAAATTGTACAATGACAATGGTCAATACGTCCTGGGGGAGCACTTCGTCAATGTCCTCAAGGGCACTGATCTGGTATGGCGTATCCATGGTTGATTATACTTCCTGACCAATTTCAGAGTTCACCAGTTGAACCCTTCGGGGGAACAGATGACTTCGACATCTCGGACAGTCAAGTTATTTTGACTGCCAAGGACCCCAAGCTTCCCAAGGCATGGCACACAAAGCAAAATGTAATGTCTGGTTGTGGCTTTTCGGTGCTCTGCTGACAGATCCACAGATCTATCTGGTCAATTTTGATGGATCTAACCTCGTCGAGCTCACCTCTGGTGACCATGGCGCTACACATGCACCTGCTTTCAATCGCCAAGGAACTAAAGTGGCCTGGCTTCAACTTGATGAAGATGGTCATGAATCAGACAGGTTTGAGTTTGCGTAGCCAAGCACGTAGTTGGCTAAATCGTTTGATGCAGGCATAAGATCGTTATTCATGATCTTACCAAGCAGGTTAGCTTCACTATTACGCAAGACTGGGATCGATCACCCAGTACATTAGCAGTACGTCCACCCTTTTTATTGATTATGTGCTGCGTTGAATTTGTTAGTTTTCGCAAAGCGGAGATTTCCTTTATTTCACTGCGGAAGACATCGCTAGAGTTAAGATCTTTGCTCTTCCTGTTCCTCCAACCCCAAGTAAAAGCGCTACCCGTCCAACACTTAGAGGCCCTTATCGGACTCCTGTTGCCCTAACCTCCACTCATGCAGCATCTGGCCTTCAAGTCCTGCCCAGTGGTCGCCTCAGTTTCGCAGTGTCATCGCTAACTTCACCCAAGGACGTATACATTTTGAGCAATCTTCATAGAGTGGAAGCGGATATCATGAATGAAGCTACGGATATCTACCGTGGTGAACTTGCTCAGATTACCAAGTTCTCGACAGACTTTTTGCAGGATAAATTCTTGCATCCTGGCAAGGAGTTTTGGTTCGAAGGAGCGGTTCAGCAAATTCATGGATGGATCCTCACTCCTCCCGGTTACAAGCCCACAGACGTGAAGAAGTGGCCAATATTATTGCTTATTCACGGAGGTTCATCTTTGACCGTTTCATCAAATCATGTATCATTCAATCTTAATATTTTTAGGTCCAGAGTCGTGCTGGCAAGATTCCTGGTCGGCGCGTTGGAACCCGAATGGTAATGTTCGTTTCTGGTTATTGAAACCTCCTCATAACCACGGTATAGTGTTCGCCAATCAGGGTTACTTCGTTGTATTGATTAATCCAACGGGGTCTACTTCTTTCGGTCAGAGTATGTCACGCCACCATACATCTTGTGAGCTTTAGCACTGAAACCATCGTCTATCAGACCTCACAGAGGGTATTAAAGAGGATTGGGGGGGGAAACCCTTTGTAGATCTCCGCAACGGTTGGCAGCATATCCTCGATCACTACCCTCAGGCAACTCATCCAAGCTGGTCGCGAGCTCACGTAACTGACTACCCACGTTTTCATCAGGTTGACCCAGAACGTGCTGGTGCGGCAGGTGCCAGTTGGGGTGGTTATGCTATCAAGTACGAATTTGTTGACTGAAGATGCAAATATTCTGACCGCGGCACATTAGCTGGATCCAAGGAAATCCCGAGTTTGGTTTCAACTTCAAGGCACTCTTTTGCCATGATGGTGTACGCATATTAACCCCCTGCGACGCTGGTATCTCATTGCTATTCACAGGTCTTTGATACGACTTATAATGGTTATGCCACTGATGAGCTTTTCTTTGTGAATTGGTATTTTATGAACAGACATAAGTTGATTGACTGTCCTCCAGTTCAACCATGAATGGGGTGGGCGCCCCTGGGAACCGAAATCGTTTGAGCTGTCTCGAAAGTGCGTAAACCGTCCTCGAATGGTCCTGGGGGTGTGGATGTAATGTCCCTTGTGAGACAGGTACAGCCCTGCGTTTACCGTCAGTAAATGGTCGACACCGCAACTCATCGTTCATGGGAGCAAGGATTATCGTCTTCCTGAAAGCGATGGTATTGGAGTGTTCCATGCTTTACAACAGTACGCTTCTCTTAGCTCTTCCATTGAGTGAAGCTGACAGATTTCCCCTAGACTTAGTATTCCTAGCCGACTTGTCATCTTTCCCGATGAAAACCACTGGGTTCTTAAACCCGGTAACAGGTGTGTAGCTTTTTCATGCAGTAGCCATGTCTTCATTTCTCTACTAGCTTGAAGTGGCACGATGAAGTGTTCAGATGGTTTGGCCAGTTCCTCGACAAGAAGCTTGAAATCTGAGAACGTGGCTCGAAGTTGTATGGCCAATTCTTTGTATACGCCTGAAGCCCGAGTTACCGATTTGTACAGACGAATTATTCAGAGTATGGATATACAGCAATATATGAGTTACACCGGTATCAAATGCATAGGAGAATTTAAAAGAATATTAGATTCTGCTCTGAAGCAAGATGCCATTTTCGTTTCACGATTTTGCTGCCTGACCGGTACCTGGTGGACGATTCCTTCGTTCCATTGTGGTTGGCGCCGACTTGCGTTTCTTTGCTCCTATTAACCGACTGGGAGGTCTCTTTATCACAGGTGGCTTCCGTACATGTTTTGTACCATATACTTCTTTGGGGTTGTCCTGGGAATGTTCAATACGATTACCTGACAGACGAGGAATAATAGAACCCACCTCAGCACCCATCATCAACTCGTCATCATCGTTATCAGAAGTAGTATCCGAGGGTGTATCGTTCCTATGTCCGGATGCTTCGCTTCCAAAGTCCTGATGTGGTGTGTCAGAGTCGTCTACATCCACATAGGGGCGTTTCGCAACTGTTTTGCGTCGAACGCGTGTCGTTGCTTGGTTTGGTTTTGTGGCCTGCACAGGTGCAGGCTTCGAAGTCGAAACAGATGCAGAGAGTGTGGATGCGGATGGTATCGGCACTGTTTCTGTAACTTCACGATCTACGCTTTCCTCCTTGACAGGGACTTCAACCACAGTCTGAACACGCCTGAGGAAGACCTGTCGGTGACTAGGCAGTGCTCCCGCACCGGTTGTCCCGCGAGAGGATGGTGTCTGAAGCGCGTTCATACGTGTACTTGCCTAGACACCGGATGCGGGTGGAGCCTGCAGTCAGACTCATGGCAAATAAGAAGAAAATGACGCACCGAAAGCTGCCCAGAAACAAGTTCGTCAACTCGTTGAGCGAGTTTGGTTCGTTCCTGCTCAACGCGAAGAAATTGTTCTTTCCAGCTGATTGCCTCTAGTCTGGAGGTTTCTTCGAGACGGAGACATTGTTCCTTCCATTGTGTTGCTTCACGGCGTAGTTGGGCGATGGTTTCCAAGTGATGATTGATCTTTATAGATGAATACGCTTAGAATGGACGGGGTACGAAGAACAAAAGACTGTACAGTCAATTCCGCCTGATCTGCCTGTTACATGTTCAGCGAATATGTATTAAAAAGATGATCGATATGAACGCGTACCGCAGCCTTCCACACACTAGCCTCTTGCTTCCACGCTTGTTCTTCGAGCCTACAAGCGTGAAGTGTCTTGATGGCTTCGTCTCGTTCTCTACGCGCTTCTCGTGCGTCAGCCGCAGTTTGGATGATATCTTTACGTGCTTGCTCCTGTGCAGAGGTAATCTAACATAGAGTAATACCGTTATACGATACGGTCTGATAATTTGGTTTGAATATGCATACTGCAAAGTTTGCTGCTTTGTTGAAAGCAACCAGCGCGTCTGTGAGGATAGACGATGGCGATGGACTCATGACAAGGCGCGTGTCGGCAAATACCGAATGCCTCCCGTCAATTATTACTTGCATCACGCGTCCTCAAGCTTTGCTAGTAACCCTAGTAACTACATTATATTGTGAATAAAGGCACCAATTGTCATAATTATTCTAATGTACATTACAGACCATTACAAGGCTAGGTCCTCCTTCCAATAGAAAACATTTCACGGGCCTGTGGGAATGCACAGCAAAATGGTGGATATCAGTAGAGGATGTCAGAAAGGCCAGGCTATTGGGCATAAATAGCAGTCAGACATTAATTAGAACTTTGACAATGGATTAGAGCATCCATGACTCCCAGTCAAACATATAGTCATGAATATATGCTTACATAGTGAAACAGCATCAGTCATTTTGATATCTTTGGAGGTTACATATGATAAAAGTAACACTTTGGTAGTAGGATAATCTATGTATGGAATGATTACTGCTCCCTAGTGGTGCATACAAGGCAATATGCATACCAAATATATACATGTTGAACAAATGAGGTATTAGCACTGGTATTACATAACAGATGCTCACTGTTTGCTCTTAGGAGATTTGTCATGTGCATTGCCACTGACATAACCAACACTTGCATGTGATTACCACTGCATGTGGTTCTATGACCAGCTGTTGAACATTACTGGTACTTTACCAATATGGAGAAAGGTCTAGGCTTTATGATGTCAGGATGATGTGTTTATGACATCATTCCTTCTACAATGTTCTATTGCATTCCATGCTTACTCAGTATGATACCTGAGAGACACTTATATGGAAGGTTGTACTTACCATATGTAGTTCAACCCATGAGTTGAACAAAACTCATGTACAGTGCACAGACCATGTCTGAAGCATATATATACTGGACCTCCAGGTCCACAAATAGTAACAGTTTAACATCTGTTGAATTGTACTGAAGACTCAACTGAGTATTCAAAACACCCAACTAGAAAATCACCCTGAGTAAACACTTAGTAAGTCTTTAGGTCCTTACCTAAGAACTTCCACTGTGTTGTAGAAGTAGACTTTAGGCTTAGCCCAAGCTGGATCCAAGTCTGGTGTTCACCACTGGATTTTAGTCTCCTGACTATGCTACTTTGCTTTAGGTTATGAGCCCCAAGCTCATTGCCTAGGTCAACGTCTATAACCTTGCAGCAGCTGAGCAAGGGATGCAACCTAACGATGGCTCATGGTTTACTTGGAGGATTTTGTTGGGTCTCCTCAACACCCTCTCGTTTCTCTGAGGCATACAATGGGTTTATTTGCAACTGCTGTTTTGGCAAGCTGAATTTTTCTTTGCCGTTTCAGCTATTGCCTTTTTCACACTCTGTGTTGAGATGCAGCACACACCTGCTCATCGTCACACTTATAGAGTGGCAGCTGAGGCAAGTGATTTATTTGGGTCATGGTGCATCCAGGTGGATTGGATCATTGGTCCTCCTCCTGAGGATGCTCCAATGCTGGAAGATCTTACAGATCCTCCTGCATATTCTTTGTCTGCTCCACTGCTGAGATATGAGTCTTGTCTGACTGAAGAGTCAGTGGTGTTGCAATTTGTTGATGCAAATCCAAGTATTACCCTGGTAGAACTACATTTGTGCCTTGATAGAGCTTTCATTGAGGCTGCTGAGAGAATCGTAGATTCTGTCAGGTGACAGAGACTCATAGAGTCTGCAAGGGCTTGTTTGACTGAAAGTCAAATGAGGAGTTGCCTTGACCTGACCCCTGTACAGCCAACTTTTCTAAGGCTCAGGGGGCAGAACATGAGTGCCATGACAGCCTCTTTGCCATCTTCTGATCACAGTAGTGGGACTTTTATTGGATATATGGATGCTGACGGTAATCCTATTCCAGTCCCCTATGAGGTAATTACTCTCCAAGATGATCCCATAATCAATTCAAACCCATTGCCAATTCCTTCACCTGGTACCCACTCAAATGCAACTTCCACACCATACATCTGAGCTCCCAGCACACCTCATCTATCACAGCTTTCCTTTGATCCCAGACCAGTACAATGAGGAGTGGACGGTGCACACCCCTCCACCACCACCAGTACAGGTCCAGATGCCTCACCTGGCGACACCTTTACCCTTGCCAGCTTATCTCCTGCTGGGTCATCTTCTTCAGCCTTGAGCACCCTCTTTGGTGCCAACTAGGCTGAACACCCCCTCTCCTTTATCACCTCCTCACTGGTCCAGAGCACATACTACTGGAACACAGGACGTTGAGATCAAGGAAGAGTTTGAGGATTTAGATGTCCCAATGACCCCAGCTTTCATTAAAAAGCAATCACCTCTTGAGGAAGGAGAAGTCACTCCTGACCTCATCTACCCTGAACTGCCTGAAGAAGGAGAAGAGGCAGAGTTTCTACAGTTCCATTTTAATGAAGATGGAGATGAGGATCTGAATGATCATCTGGATGCAGACAAAAAATGGCACATATAGGAACATATCAATTGTCCTATCATGGACAGAGAAGATTTTAATGGCACAAGGAATACCCCTAACTATGACATGGAGTGGTATGTAAGCCAAGGGGATGCAGCTCACATCAGGGACTTTCATCCTTGGCAGACAGAGTACAAGCACCAGTATCCAATAGGAAACAGAGTTGTTGTAATAGGAAAAAGGCCTACCCCTGCTGAGATTTTTGCACCAGGATATGGAGACATCTTTTCCCTATTCTTCATCACCTATGATGTCTACCTTCCCTGGATGAGAGCCCTTGGATTAGAGATTATGAGGAACCGGTATCAGTTCTCTCTAGTCAATCCAGGTCAAGCCTTTGACACCCATCCCTTCTTCAGAACTTACTACTCACATCCATTCTCTGTAATGCAGAAAGAGTTCTCATGGTTCCTAGTTAGGATTCAAGATTATGTCATCATCCCTTCAGACCCACAAGGCAAGGTCAAGATCCTTGATCTTGAGGTGTTGCACCCTATCCTTGAAATGGGCTACAATGACAATGGAGAACTGGTGTTGCCTGAGAGTCTATCAGACTACTTCAACACACCAAACTCATCAGACATATCCTATGCTGTTCTACATTCACGAGCTGTATGCTGTTGATTTAAACTTTATCCTTTCTACATCATCCTTTGATGATGAAAACTATCACAGTATACCTTTGAAAAGAAGTATACATAAAAACCATGTACACTTTACTCATATGCTTCTTCCCTTTATCTTTGTACAAAAGCTTGACCTTTTTATATCCCAAATTCCTTTTACTGCACACCCAGTGTACTACCATGGTTGAATTGCTGATAAGGAATTCCATCCCTCTGTTTTTAAAACACCCTTTCCATCTTGCACAATCAGAGCTTGGGAACTGGATAGAAGTGTGTCATTCATTGACTCTGTCTTAGGGACAGGAGAAAAAGTCGATCAAGTTGAAAATCCACACTACTTTCCAGCTCTAAACTTCCAAGTTCTAGAGAACCAAGCAGGATTGGGAGTAAAGGGAAAGGGATTGGTGTATTGGGAAAGGTCCAAAACAGGAGAGAAGAAGCAGAAGCGATGAGAGGCAGTGATAGATCGAAGGAAGGATAGAAGAGCTGATCATGCACTTCAAAGGATGATGGGGAATATGCCCCCTAGGAGAAAACCAGGGACGCATAATGGAAAGCATAGAGCAGGGCCAAAGCCCATTCCACCTAAGCCTTTCATCCCTTTCTTGTTAGAAGAGGAAAACATGTTTGTTAATTGGTTTGCCTTCAACTGTCTATTCTAGGTTTGAAAATGGCAGCAAAAGATGTTCTCACTTTCATTCCCCTTCTCACTGGAAACAACTACAAATTATTGCATGATTCCATTGATGCCTTTGCAATGGCTATGGGCTTCTATTGAGCTTTTACAGAAGACACACCTGTTGTCAGTGCAGGAGTCACTGCTGAACAGGTACAAGCCTTCTTGGACAAGGATATCCAGGCTAGGGGTGTTATCAAGCTCTGAGTCTCCCCTTCCTTTTACCACCACATGAAGACCACAGCCAAGCTGATGCTAGCAGATATAGAAACTGCCTACGGATAGCTAGGCAATATAGGTGCACTGTCAGAAATGAGATCACTCTTTCAACACAGGATAAAGGGGAATGTCAATCCCATAGATGAAGCAAATAAGCTCATTGCATGCACTGAACGCCTGACAGCAGCTGGTTTTCCTGTCAACAAAAAGATTCTTGCCATGGCCATTCTCATGGCTTTATCCTCTGATTGGGAAAATGTTGTTTCCCTCATCATGACTACCATCAAGGATGTGAATTTTAAACCATCAACTGTTATCCTGCATATTCAAAAGGAATATCAGTGGAGAGTTACGGGAAAAGGAAGGAGCACTATTGACCAAGAGCGGTACAAAGGGCCTCACCATTCACAGAATAAGTCCCTTATTCACTGACTCTCTAATGTCAAACCCACAATAAACACGCAGTATGCTCTGAGAGGAGACTACCCTTGATGTGGAAACAGGCCTTGCAGAAAGAACCATTACCTGGGAGAGACTTGCCACATTAGCAGCCAAAAAGTATACTATACTGGCAGCAAGCAGCAGATTCGCTGTATCCTGGAAATCATTCATCCACCTCTGGTATCCCCACAGAGGCAGTTCCCTGCTAAGAGAAGAGGATGAGGAAAGCAAGGTGGTCAAAGTGCTAGAGGAGGAAAGAACCCTCAAAGCCAGGGACAGAGACCCCATCCCAATAAAGGCAAGGGCAAAGCTAGGCAGAACATGATTCAAGATGACAAATCCATGGCCTATGAGGAAGCTCTGCAGTATGATGAACAAGATTTCATGTACATGCAAGCAGAATACCTCCAACAGGAGGAGTTTGGGTTACAGGACCAGGTGATGGATCCTGAGCAACCCATTGCTAGTTCATCAAAACTCACTGTCCAGCAGTTGGATCAGGAGTTAGAACTTATTCATCAGGGACATTCAGAACTGTTTCAAACAATTCCTGAGATTGACATCCCTGAGGAGCTTTATGAGGACTTGGTCAATCCTCTCACTGCAGAGGATTATGACTATGATCATGGTCCTATGGCGATGTGTGAGTCTTCCCCATCTAAGCCATTGTACACAATATCTCATTCACTCCTTGATCCAATTCCAGAGTATATCAGAAAGGAATCTGAGGGGATGAGTGATGAGGACTTATATTATCTTGTATGACAAGTTCTGCCACAAGACATCATGTGTTCAAATTCATGCACCTATAAACCTTTTAACCAAGATTATCATGACCAAGTGCATGCTTTTCAGCTAAAACCTGGAGTTACTGTCCTAGATGCACAACGAAAACCTAGAGAATTTCAGATTTTCTATTGGTCTCTTGATTATACAACAGGTCTTTGGGCACTAACCTATTACCATCCTTGCTACAAACTGGATGGGTATAACATCGGTGGTCAACCATTAGACATTTTTGTCTATGATGGGGAAGATGATTGTGATGAGTGTGGCTCACACCACCCCAGGTATACCTGGAGTCATGATCTCATGGATGGGGATCCACTAGGATATGGTGGTTTTGCCATGACAGCACAGTCACTGGCTGAGATTTGCCTACTGCTTCCTTCCACTGAAAACTGGCCTGGTGATGCTGTATACCCAAGGGTAATGGCAGATGGACTTGGGAACATGGTCCTCATGGATAAGGACCATAATGTGCTGGAAATGTTCAATCATCACCCCTTATGCTCTGATTGTACTCAGCACAAGATGTTGGTTTCTCAAGCAAAGGGAAAGTGCATCTCTTGTCATTTACCTATGAATGCACAGGCAACCATGTGTCTAACTTGTAAAGGCAAAAAGAGTCAACTGATTCTTCTTGACTCTGGTGCTTCAGTGCACTGCACTCACAACCTGAATGACTTTGTGTCATACACTGCATACCCCACTCCAAAGTTATCACAAACAGCAGATGCAGACATGGTTGTTGAGAAATTGGGGAATGGTACCATTATATTTTATCATGAAGGAAGACTGACAAAATTGTACAGAGTGGAGTTTTGCCCAAAACTTCATATGCAGGTAGTTTTGACCACTCAGTTGACCAACAAGGGCTATACACTGATGTTGAACATTGATGGAACTCAAATCTTTGCACCTAATGGTGACCTTTACCTGTGGTCGTGTGTGATAGCATCTAAAGGGTCCCTTCATTATATTTGTGTATCTTTGCAGTCTATAACTGATCAGATTCAAACCATTAGTCCAAAGGAAACTTCGGATCTGTGGCATGCATGGATGGGACATTGTTCATACAATGCCGTGCAGCAATTGCCAAAAGCAGCTACTGTTACTTCATTTGAGACCTCAATGAGTAACAAGCCATGTCCTGGCTGTGCTCTCAGCAAGATGACTGAGAAACCTTATTGGGTCACCTACAAGCATGCCTCTAAACCACTTGAACTTGTCCACACTGATTTATGCGAATTCTCTGTGGAGTTCTACTACCATAAGCATTATGTCGTTATTTTTGTTGATGACTATAGTGGATATGCATCTGTCATCCCTCTCTCCACTAAATCTGACACTTTTGATGCCTTTCATTCCTGGCTTGCCTGGGCTCAAAATTGTGTCTCTGGACAACTTCTTTGGATGTGTTCAGATTTGGGGGAGAGTTTAGATCTCTCAAGTTTGTGAGTTTTTTACATGAACATGGTATTGAGCATCACATGACTGCTCTGGATACTCCCCAACAGAATGGTTGGGCCAAGCAATTCAATTGAACCATGGTGGAGAAGGAAGAAGCGATGAGACACTCTGCTTGCCTCCCTCCAAACCTATGGCAACATGCTCTAGAGACATCAGTGCATGTGTACAATCACCAACCATTCCAACAATCACAGTGGAAAACTCCAGTAGAGTTATGGACTGGTAAAAAACCTGACATATCATACTTCAGAGTTTTTGGTTGTCTTGCTTACGTTTTTATCAAAAAGGAACATCAGACAAAATTACAGGCCAAAAGCACTCCAATGATATTCCTCGGCTATGAAACAGGATCTAAAGCCTACTGATTCCTGGATAAAAATCAATGGGTTGTCATTAGCACAAATGCTATCTTTGACAAAGAGGTTTTCCCACGATGTGCAAAGACTAGTTATAAAGCCCAAACACCAGAGGAAACTCAAGACCAACCTCATGAGGATGTTCTGATGGAGGTTGCCCCTCCACAGGAACTAGCACCAGTCGAGGTCCTGCAAACAGTTTGTCCAACTGTCTCTCCAAACCACCCAAAGGAACTTGCAACTCCAACAGATGTGCAAATGGAACCACAAACAGAGACTTCTAGAAAGACTGTCAAAATCCCTTTAAAGACAGCACCCTCCTCTCACTATACACCCTATCCAGACTCCAGTATCTGTCAATCTACAAGAGAGTGAGTAATTCCTCTCAGACCAGAGAATGTCTATGGAGAAACCACACATCCTGTTGATGCAGAATGGCAAGCATCAAAAGAAATGACCTTTGAGGAAACGAGAGAAGCATCAGACATGGGGGAGCTGATGATCAACTTGCACAAGCTTAGTCAGGAATGTGATACTGACTTTGTCAACTACCTGCTTATGCAAAAGGTCAAGGAGAAGTCTAAAACACCTGTTCATTATCAGGATACTCGGAGACTACCAGCCAAAGACAAAAAGGCTTGGGAAGCCACCATGCGTGAGGAGATTGCAGTGCTAGGCAAAAGGAAAGTTTGGGAACTTACACCTTTACCTCATGGGAGAAAGCCTGTCAAATGCAGGTGAGTCTACACTATTAAATCTGATGGGTGAAAACATGCCTGTTTAGTAGCCAAAGGTTTCTCTCAAGAATATGGAGTAGACTTTGAAGATGTCTTCTCTCCAGTAGCAAGATTCGAGTCTGTTCGAATCATACTATCCCTGGCTGCCCAATACAATTGGGACCTAGAGGTGCTGGACATCAAAACAGCATTTCTATATGGAAAATTGGACAAGGAAATTTATATGGAACAGCCAGAAGGCTTCATGCAGAAGGGAAAAGAGTGCTATGTCTATTGACTGCTTAGAGCTTTATATGGTCTGAAACAGGCTGCTCTAGCATGGAACATCAAATTGGACAAATCCCTCAAAGCACTGGGCTTCACTTGCATCCATTCAGATGCTGGAGTATATGTGTTGCAGAAGAAGATAGGATGAGAAAATGTCATCATCATTCTCCTCATCTATGTTGATGATGTACTCTTCACTGGCAATAACTGCAGATTCCTTCAAGAAATGAAGAAGAAGTTCATGACAGTATGGGAATATCGTGACTTGGGACAAGCCAAAGAATATCTCAGAATGTGTCTCCAGATAGATTGTTCCTCAGGTCTTTTGATTGTTGATCAGGTCACTTATCTGGACAAAATAATCCAAAGATTTGAAATGGAGAATTGCCATTTAGCAAACACTCCACTCCCATCAGGATATGAACCAGTCAAACACAAGGGAGAGACCACCCCTACACTGCATTCAAAGTATCAATCTGTGATAGGCTCCTTACTATATCTTATGTTGGGAACTCAACCCAACATAGCCTTTGCTGTCATAAAGATGTCACAGTTTGCATCCAATCCTACTGAGGATCACTTAAACCATGCCCTATACATCTTTCGATATCTTTGAGCCACCAAGGAGAGAGGATTGGTATATTGAAGAAAGTCTGAGTATTCTATAGAGGTGTATTGTGATGCAGACTGGGCTTCTGACAAAAATGACTGGAAGTCTACCACCAGTATGGTCATATTGGCAAATGGAGCTCCTATCACTTGGCTATCATGCAAGCAGAAGACTATCGCTTTGTCTTTGACAGAAGCTGAGTACATGTCCTTATCCGATACTTCTCAACAGGTTGTCTGGATACACTCTATGTTCATAGAACTAGGTTTCCATCCAGATCCCATTCCTCTATATGGAGATAATATGGGATCAATATTCCTTGCACAGAATCCCATACAGGAAAGACAAACCAAGCATATTGACATTCAATATCATTTTATCTGAGAGTGCATCAAGGATCAGAAAATACTTATTGTCAGACACATCACAACTGACAAGCAGCTTGCAGATATCCTAACCAAGAATCTTGGGCATGTAAAATTCCATGCCTTCACAGAGTTTCTCCTGTTTGATTTGGCACATACCAAATCTGGGGGAGTGTTGAACAAACGAGGTATTAGTGCTGGTATTATGTAACAGATGCTCACTGTTTGTTCTTAGGAGATTTGTCATGTGCATTGCCACTGACATAACCAACACTTGCATATGATCACCACTGCATGTGATTCTATGACTGGCTGTTGAACATTACTGGTACTTTACCAATATGGAGAAAGGTCTAGGCTTTATGACATCAGGATGATGTGTTTATGACATCATTCCTTCTACAATGTTCTATTGCATTCCATGCTTACTCAGTACGATACCTGAGAGACACTTATATGGAAGGTCATACTTACCATATGTAGTTCAACCCATGAGTTGAACAAAACTCATGTACAGCACACAGACCATGTCTGAAGTGTATATATACTGGACCTCCAGGTCCATGAATAGTAACAGTTTAACATCTGTTGAATTGTACTGAAGAACTCAAGAGAGTATTCAACCTCCCAACTAGAAGATCACCCCAAGTGAACACTTAAGTAAGTCTTTAGGTCCTTACCTAAGACCTTCCACTGCATAGTAGAAGTAGACTTGAAACTGGCAAGCTGGATCCAAGTCTGGTGTTCACCACCAGATTTTAGTCTCCTGACTATGCTACAGGCCAGTCTAGAAGCTTGATATCTTGCTCTTCAAACCATTTCTGGGCTCTTCTAGAGGTATGCTTGGGGTCATTATCTTGTTGAAAGATAATGTCATCTTCTGGAATTCCAGATTCCTCCATGCTTTGAAGCAACCCTTGCTCCAAAATGGCCACATACTGTTCAGCATCCATCCTTCCCTCAACCTCACTCAAGACCCCAACACCATTCCACCCTATACATCCCCAAATCATGAGTGAACCTCCTCTAAACTTGACTGTACCTTTGACCTCTCTGGAAATAAGCCCTTCACCCTTCTTTTTTCACACATACTCTTGTCCCTCTGACCCAATCCTGTTGATTTTGGTCTCATCTGACCATATAACTCTTTTTCAGTCCTCCACAGTCCAATGCTGATACTTGAGAGCAAAGGCTAACCTCTTCTTCTTGTGACCAGTAGAAAGCAATGGCTTTTTTTCTTCACCACAGCCTTCAATGAGGCTTCTTTGAGGGTATTCCTCACTGTCTGAGAAGAAACAGGACTATCAACAATAGAGTTGATGAAATGAGTGGCTTGAACAGCATTTTTGACCTTGCCAGTAAGGATTTGCTGGACAATGGCCCTTTTGTTGATGGAGGAAAGCTTGCAAGGGCAACCACCATGAAGCCTAGGCCTCTCTGGTTGGATTTCCTGAAGAACCTGGGATACTGTAGACTTCCCTAGACCAGTCTGTGAGGCAATCTTTCTAGTAGACAGGCCAAGAGAGGCAAGAGAGATGATATTTTGTCTTTGAGAGGTGGAAATGGATTTCATGATGATGATGAGAAAATGAGCAGAGGGTGGTGGGGTTTATATATGTTGGATGATACTCATGACATAAAGGTAACATAATAGAACCCTTGATGGATGTATGTAATGATATCACAGCATGCCAGGGTCAATATATATAATCAAAACTTTAAGTCAAACAACTGTCTGCATGACATGTCATTTCCAAATGGCTGCTACTCTATCAATTCCTATCCAAATCACTTGATTCATGGACCAATAGAAAGCCAAGAGTAGGTATGTCATTCCATACACTCATGGGCTAGGGCTAGGATTAGGGGTTATCACATTTAGTCATAACTAATGTAAAACATGCAAACATGCAGACATTTTTTTGAGCCACTGTAAATGAGAGGATGAAGCCGATCCTCTTCTCATCTGTATCATAGATGTGAGTGTTCATACCCAGATAGACCTTCACAGAGACTATTCATCTGGCGTATGTTTGATGGTTGCCATCAAATACAGCCGGCTTGTTAAGCCCTAATTCTCTGCCCTTGGCCTTACCATCGCTCTTAGAGTCACAACCACTATCTCCTGGTCCTTGAGCATGGCCTTTACCCTTCTTGGCAGTGGTGGCTACCTTAGTTTGGTACCAATAAATGATTTCGGCCAGAGACAGTCTTTGACCCACAAATGGGTCCT
Organism: Scleroderma citrinum; assembly: GCA_029372045.1. Lineage (NCBI taxonomy): Eukaryota > Fungi > Basidiomycota > Agaricomycetes > Boletales > Sclerodermataceae > Scleroderma > Scleroderma citrinum. The sequence continues at coordinate 2,249,297 of JARFMN010000001.1, forward strand.
GAATCAAAGCTTCTCCAAAAGCTTCCACTAATTGATTGGCCATCACTTGCTGCTTAATATTTGGGATGGGGATGTCTGATATTATAGAGTGCAATAGGGGATCGATGACAGGTGTTTCAAGAGAGTCGTTGTCCGATTTGGGTTCAGTTTTTTCTTTTCTCAGTAAGAAGAGAAGCTTGGCCCTTCTGTTGGATCAACATCTATGCGTATAGGGGATGAAGTACCAGTGAGAAATACTCCTGGGATGTGTTGTTCAGTTTCAGAGGTAGAGTCATCCTTGATCTTGGCTAAGACTGGAGGCAAGGGAGTTGTGAGTCCTAGACTGAAGCCTTTGGACAGGATACTTGTTTGTTTTGGAACAGGGGGTCTAAACTTTCCTGAGGAAGAGCTTGACCATACATAGTACTTTCTAACTGTGTTGGGCTAGGAAGAGTAGACTAGTGGGTATCACCCATGAGTAAGTGGTAGCACTAGGGGTGGTGTGTGATTTAAGAAGTGAGTTACTACACCTTTAGCCAGTATAGGGGCTTGACTGCTGTGTGAAGCAACAGAGGGGTGACTGGTGCACAAAGCGACAGAGGGTATTGACATATGAGGACATTGATGGGGTTGATGATATCTTTCATCTTCTGTTATGGCAAAAATGCCATGAATGCCTTCAGAACTAGCACCTAAGTCCTAACCCTAACTCTAAGTGGTCCCAGACCACAATACTGAGGTTCAGCAGTTTGTTGACTTGTCCTTGCAGTGGAACTCTTCACCCAAAGGTCAATCTGGCTCTTAAGTCCTCAAGTGAATACAGAGGAGTAGATTGGCATGAATTGCAAAGGAGACAAAAGATGGGGATTCCACCTTTTGTTGCTCTCTCTCTATACTACACAGAAATCATACGCATAAGCTCAACTGCAGAAATAGTACACCTAGTTATTGTACTAGGAATGAGTCAGTCCATATCAATCATGACATGTCCATTGATATATGAAATGAAAAGGTGAGTTGACGCAACACAACATGCACATCAGTCACATGATCAAAGACAGGGGTAATCTGCTGGAAAATGATGAAGGGTGGATTCCCATATATTGGTAAGGTAAAACTGAAAGGAAAAGAAATGTACAGTAGTCCACAAAGTGTCTGTTGGATAGTATATGGTCAATGTTAAATATGAGAGGAAAAGGAAACATGTGGAGGTGAAACCATAACAGAGGGTGTTGAGAGGAATGTTCTTTTTGCTGGGGAGATAGGCAAAACAGAGGGGGTACTCCTGAGGGGTCACTTGCCAGTGAGCTTGGCAAGGGGTGAGATGTTGGGTTTGTTGGAAGTAGAGGATGTTATGGTGGTCAGTATAGACCACTGTTGAGGCAATGGGGGAAAGGAGGTACAGGTGCCAGTGTTTGAGGGCATGGATGACCACAAGGAGTTTGAGGTCATGAACTTGATAATTTTGCTTGATGTCAACTAGCAATTAGAAGAGATAGGTGCAGGGGTGGAGGACTCCAGCAGCATCATGTTGGGAGAGAGTTGCACCAGTGCCAAGTTTCAACACATCTGTATGGACAACAAACAGTTTAGTAAAATCAGGCAGGCAGAGGACAGGGCTGGCCATCAGCCACCCCTTTAGTTCTCCAATGAACATACAGTAGAAATTACAGAAGCCTAAAAAGCTTCTAACTTGTTTCAGTGTTGTTGGTGTGGGCCACTGCTGTATGGCATCAGTCTTGACCATGGAGAGCTCATACTTTCCTTGAGATATGACATATCTGAGGAAGTTGAGGCATTCAGTTTTGAAGGTGGACTTGTTTAACTTGAGGCAAAGTCCTTCCCATTGGGTGATTGAGAGGAACTCTCAAATGCAGTCACATAGTTCTTCCTTCATTTTTGCATGGACCACAGTGTCATCCATGAAGACAACTGCCCTTTTACCTTTGCACATGTCAGCAAATGTGTGATCCATATAGCATTGAAAGGTGGGGGGTGAGTTAGTTTGTCCAAAAAACATCACTGTGGGCTCAAACAGGCCCTTTGGAGTGATGAAGGCCAACTTCCATTCATTGCCTTCTTTGATTCTGATATTTGTAAATCCCCATTTTACATTGAACTTGGTGAAATACTTAGATTTGGCCAACTTGTCAAGGAGGGTTTTGACATTGGGTAGAGGGTATGAATCAGTAATCATGTGGCTGTTCAAGTACTGGTAGTCTTGCACCAGTCATTTCCTTCCATCCTTCTTTCCAATGAGAAATACCAGGGAGGCTTGCTTGGACTTTGACAGCTGGATTTTACCACAGGCTAAATTCTTATTGAGGAATGCATCCAATTCTTGGAGTTTGTTTTGAGCAAGGTGATAGGGGACCATTTTCCTCAGAACAAAGTTGGGCTTGAGTCTTATTTTGTGGTCCAAGCCTGGGTGATGAGGAGGGAGGGGTATCCCCTTGTTGGAAAACACTGTCAAGAAATCAGCATATTCCTTAGGTAGTCTCACTACTTCCTTTTTTGCCATTGCCTTGAGTTATGTGGAGATGGATGTCCAGTTATGAAAGACCAGGGTGTTTGCATGTTTTCTCTGTAGGTCATCAGCATCCAAGTCAAATCCTATCAATTTTCTTGTTTTCCAGTTAATAATAGGGTTCTCTTCTTGGAGCCAAGGCATTCTGAGAATTAGTCTTTCCCATCTCATCAGGATGGAGACATAGGCTCTGAGCCTAGTTTCTTTTCCCCAAATCTTTACCCTCACTGAGACAATGTGGGTTATCATTTGTCCAGTTGGTCCACCTATCCCATGGACCTCAAATGGGTTGTTGATTCTTCTTTTGGGTAATCCCCATTTTGAAACAACTTGTTCATCAATGAGATTGCTTTTGGCTCTGCAGTTGATGAGTGTCTGGATTGCTGCATTTGAGAATTCAGTCAAGTAGGTGATGCCTGCTAGGGAGGGGACAAAATGATCTCATTCATACTGGTACACCTTGTTGTGAACAATTCCTACTTTATAAGAATTGGTAAGTGTTACGGCCTCGCTGTACCACATACGTTTTCTCTCGTATACACGCTTGCATTCATCCAACAGACACTTCATGGACATTACGAGTATGTCTCGTTGTATTATTTCTCCTTTTTCCTTCTCTCGTTTTACGATTACTACTGTACCGGGATCCCGCCCTTTCATTACCTTCGGGCGGCTTACCCACAACTTGTCACGTGACTCGATCATGTGATCGTGATGCGTCGCGCCACGGACATCATTTGATTTCCTCATATGTTTCCCCTCATGTTTTCCTGTGTCTTTCCTCTTTACCATGCGCAGTCCAATCATGTACAATGACCGCTTGTAGTGTACTATGATTGCAGTCTGCAGTATGTACGCATATGGACATACTTGTAGTATATAGTGTGTGGGCGGAAGATGGAATCCCCATCTTTCGTCCCCTTTGCAATTTGCTCTTCTCTGGTTTCCCCCGTATCCTAGTGAATGAACAACTTCGAGGAGCTCTGGACCAAGGGTTCTCAGTTGCCTTTCTAGCCAACGAACCTTGAGCGACGTGGGTGCGTCCCGGCTAGGGTTAGGGTTAGTCCTTAGGCGCTGGTTCCGAAGGCGTCGCGGTTTCCAACCGTAACAGAGGATGAAAGATATACGTCCAACGTCGCCGTCTTCCTATGGTGACCCCTGATGTCCTCCTACGTCAGTCACCACCCCATGGCTCTCCCGCCGTGCGTCAACACTCTGTCGGCTTCACGCCACAGTCAAGCCCCTATACCGGTTAAGGTGTAGTCACCCCTAACTTTCAAACAACAACTCTAGTGCTACTTACCCGCACGGGCATACCCACTAGTCACCCTCTTTTCTAGCCCACCACGGTTAGAAAGTTTTACGTTAGGTCAAGCTCTTCCTCAGGAAAGTTCCAACCCCCTGTTCCTAAGCAGAGCAGTCAACCGTCCAAAGGTTTCGGCCTAGGACTCTCCACTCCCTTGCCTCCGCTGTCTCATGGCTCGGAGGATGACACTACAGCAACACATGTCCCAGGAGTATTCCTCGTGGGGACGTCTTCACCCATTCACACCGACAAAGAGGTAGTCGTCACTACCCCTATCGACCTCATTAGCTACTGAGAGCTGAAGGAAGACGACTTGGATACGGACTCTTTAGAAACTCCTATTGCTGATCCGTTATCCCATTCAGTGATCTCGGATATCCCGATCCCAGATCTTAAGTCATGCGATATGGCAGACAGCCTAGTGGAGGCCTTGCGAGGCAGCTCCATTCAGGACCCCTTTGTGGGGCATCAACCTTCTCCCGCCGAGATAGTCTATTGGTACTGCACCAAGATATCGGCAACGGCCCAAAAGGGTAAAGGCCGTGCTCAAGGACCCGGAGGTAGTGGTCACAACTCTACGAGTGACGGTAAGGCCAAGGGTCGCGAACTGGGCATGAACAAGCCAGCCATATTTGATGGCAACCATCAGGCGTATTCTGGATGGATTACTTCGGTAAAAGTCTATCTAGGAATGAATGCTCACATCTACGATACAGACGAGAAAAGAATAGGATTCATCCTTTCTTTCATGGACAAGGGCTCGGCCCTGTCGTTCAAACAATCCTATGTCACGAATGCCACCACCGGAGATCTTGGTCTCCACTTCTACGACTTGTTCACGGAGTTCGAGAAGAAGCTGGAAGGATGCTTCCAGATTGGCGATATCAAAGCGATGGTGCTAATCATGCTGTCAAATATCCAACAGGGGAAGCATTCCCTTGACAAGTATATCACTAACTTTGAGAATTTGCTAAACCAGGCTGGGCTTCTCGAAGATGACACCACAGCAGCCACCTTCTTCGGAAAGGGACTTCACCCCTCTATCAGCTGAAGAATTTTAGGACTGGGTTTGATCCCGTCAATGGTCTCCAAATGGAAGGAGGCATCAACTAGGGTAAGAGCATCACTAGCGATGCTATGGATGTACGAAGGCAAAGCCTCGGATGCCAACAAAAATTTCCTGTGGAAAAACGAAGGGTATAATGCTAAACCCACTAACTATACACCCAGGAAAGACCCCAATGCAATGGACATTGATTCCGCAACCAAAGACAGTAACCGGAACAACAACAACAATTACCGAAGACAACGTGAAACGCGCGTATGTTTCAACTGCAACAAAGAAGGACATCTCGCAAGAGATTGCCAAGCGCCCAAAAAAGAACGGGCCACGAGGGTTGAGGAATTAAAGAAGGAGTTGGCGCGTCTAGAAAGCGAGGATGCACTCCCTTCATCTTCTGGTGCGCCCTCAAAGGATTTTTAAAGGGGCGAGCTTCTGCCGCAGCTCGTGCCCCCAATACTAAAAATTGTACACTACGGATAGGAATCGTTGAAGCAGATGTATTCACCACATACAAGTATGAAAACGACTTATGTGTATTGTCTATCAACAGGTCTGCCTACCTAGTAGAACACGGCAACCACGCTGTCAAAACCCTCATCGACTCAGGGGTGGAGACCAACATAATCGACTACTGGGTAGTCGAAAACCAAAACCTGTCAACGAGAAAAATTGAGAAGGCTTGGAACCTTCAAAGCATAACAGGAAAAACCAATCAGATGATCGACAAGGTTAGCACCTTTGTCGTGCACATCTGGGGTAAGGAAATGAGGGTAAGGGCCTACGTGGCTACTATGGGTAACGGAGAGGGCTTGCTATTGGGCATGCTGTGGTTAAAGGAGTACAATCCTATAATTAACTGGCTAACCCGGAAACTAATATCTTGGGGCCCTGAAGAACCCGTGCCACCGAAGGTTACCCAAACCTCAATATCAACGGAGCTGGAGGCAGCAGCTCAGAAGAAAGAGGTAACTCTACCAAAAGAGTATCAAGAGTTCGCCCAAGTGTTCTCCGAAGAAGATGTCCTGCTTCCGGAACACCGGCCTTTCCTGGATCACAAAATAAAGTTAAAGGAAGGGTTTGTTCCGAAGAAAGGGAAAACATATAAGCTAACACCGGATCAACTAACGGAGTTAGACAAATTTATAGACGAGAACTTAGCCTGTGGAAAGATCCGCCCGTCAAAGTCACCTCAGGCAGCTCCAGTATTCTTCGTCAAAAAGAAGGACGGCAAGCAGCGCCTCATTCAAGACTACTGGCATCTCAACAAGCACACGGTGCTCGATTCGTACCCACTCCCCGATATCAAGGAACTGCTAGACCAATTAGCCGGTTCCAAGTACTTCACCAAGTTCGATATTCGGTGGGGGTTTACCAACATACGGATCAAGGCCGGCGATGAGTGGAAAGGGGCATTCGTCACGCCTCGTGGCTTGTTCGAGCCACTGGTAATGTTTTTCGGACAGATGAACTCACTGCCCACCTTTCAGAGGTATATGAACACAACTTTCGGGCAGATGATCCACGAGCAAAAATGCGTCATTTTCATGGACGATGCTACCATACACGGATGAACAAAAGAAGAACTCAGAGAGCGAACTCAAGAGTTCCTCACAATTGCAAAGCGCGAAAACCTTCGGCTGAAGCTGTCGAAGTGTACCTTCCAAGCTGAAGAATTAGACTTTTTGGGGTACGTAATTCGAGAAGGATCTTACGAACCTTCCCCCATCAAGACAAAGGCTATAAGCGAATGGAAAGTACCCAAAACACTAAAGGAATTGAGAAGCTTTCTAGGTTTCTGCAATTTCTACCGCATGTTCGTGCAGGGCTTCTCGCAAATCGCCTGCCCATTGCATGACCTCAGCAAAAAGGACACCCCTTTCATGTGGGGTCCCGATCAAGAAGCAGCTTTCAAAGCGCTGAAGGCAAGGTTAACTTCGGAACCTGTATTGCGCCTACCGGACTTAAAGAAGCTGTTCGTCGTCCAAACCGACACTTCCTGACTCAGTACCGGTGCGGTCCTTAGTCAGCAAGGACCAGATGGAAAGTATCACCCGTGCGCTTTCCTCTCTCAATCTCTTAATGGGGCAGAACAAAACTACCAGGTGTATGACCTGGAGTTACTAGCGGTCATACGTGCTCTTAAGGAGTGGCAGACCTACCTCCTGGCGCCCGTGGCGCCTACGATGGTTTACACTGACCATCAGAATATGACGTATTTCAGAGAACCACAACGGCTAATGCCTTGCCAGTCAAGATGGCAGGCAACACTTCAATCTTTCCCTTTGCAGATGATTTACATCAAGGGGAAGACAAATATCCCACCGGACGTTCTCTCGAGAATGTCGAATTTCGAAGCTGAAGAATCCCCGCCAATGGTACTTCTGCCGGAATCTTTATGGTTCATGGCTGAGGGGGGGATGAATACTCAAAATCCGCGCATCTCGCACTGTTTCGGCACTGTTTCGCTGACGATCCATAAAAATCCCGACCAACCGCAGGTTCCCCCGAGAGCTGCAGCAGACAGGTGCCCGTCTGAGGAATCACCAAAGACCGCTGCTGCAGGCACCAAAAAGGTTTACACCCTCTCCGGAGAACTGATGGGTAGTATACTAAAAGAAACAGAACACCTACGCCTAAAAGAGCTGAATAACCGAGATAATAACAGAGGAAAAATCTACGTAAACGAAGAAAGAAGAAAAGACGTATTAAAAGAATATCATGACCTCCGACCTTCCAGACATCCTGGAGTAAAAGCCATGACGAAGAAGATGATGCAGCACGTCTACTGGCCCAGAATGCACGCCGATATCCGCTCGTACATCAGAGGATGTACAGTTTGCCAGGTGAATAAGGTCAACACTCACCCCACAACACCGCCAATCACCCCGCATGACGTCTTGAAGTCGCCATTCCCCTTTAAGCAAATCTCGATTGATCTCGTTATGGATCTCCCCGACTCCCGTGGCAATGACGCCATCCTTACCATTGTCGACCAAGGGTTGACGAAAGCAGTAATATTCCTTCCCATGAACAAAACAGTGGATTCAGTCGGGATAGCTAACCTATTTCACACACACGTCTATCCCAGGTTCAGGATCCCCGATGCGGTAATCTCCGACAGAGGCCCGCAGTTCGTGTCAGCTTTCACAAGAGATCTCTACACTGCCGTCGGAATCAAAATGAAAGCCACCACTGCCTACTGACCACAGTCCAATGGAGAAGCAGAACGTGTGAACCAGGAAGTTGGCACTTTCCTGAGGATGTACGCCAGACGCGATCCCGACAATTGGTCGCGTTACCTCATGGACGCCGAATTCATACACAACTCCTGAATTCACTCCACCCATGGGCAAACCCTGTACTATCTCCTATATGGGTATGAACCGACCCCCTATCCCACGGACCCAATAGGACATGCTCCTCTTTCAGAGGAACAACTCGAAAAGTTGGCCGCCGCGCGTGACACAGCCATCATTGCTCACAAAAACGCGCAGGAGGCGATGCTGAAGAAGCATGGCAGAAAAGGTTACCAGGAATTCGAAGTCGGAAGCAAAGTATGGCTGGATGCCGGAAATCTCCATTTGGACGTCCCTTTGAAGAAGCTCTCCCCAAGACGGTACGGACCATTTGAAATTACTGAAAAGATATCCGCTGTCAACTACCGATTGGAGCTTCCGAGAACTTGGCATATCCACAATGTCTTCCACGCCAGCAAATTAACTCCATACATCACCACTCCAATCAATGAGTCAACCCCTGTCCCAGAACTGCCTGAAATCATCGATGGCCACAACGAATGGGAGGTTGAGGCTATTCTAAAGCACAAGACGCACCGAAAGAAGTGCAAATACCTAGTCAAGTGGAAAGGATATCCAGACTCGGAAAACACCTGGGAGCCCGCAGACAACCTTATAAACACGGCTCAGTTGTTGACAAAGTACCAAACCACCCACCACCTGCCGATATCTTTCCCCAACAGCTCCGCCTCTTTGTAAATGTCGTCTGGCTACCTCACCCCCGATAACCTCCATGAAGACGTCTACCAGGGCCTTCTTGATGAGTTACCCTCCACTGATGACCTTGCTTCCCCTTTCCCTGCACTTCTCCCGCTACCACGAGTCTGGTCTGCAAGGCAGCCCCACCGTCAATCCCTTCGCAACCCCAGTACCCCCACCACAGCTCCCCCGGTCGCCACCTCCGGTCCATCTAGGGCAAGGTGCGCCAGGCAGTGTGAAACTCAGGTCGTACCCCCTCTCCCCCTTGTTGTCCCCATCTCCGCATGCAGTGAGCCAACACCGTATTGTCTCGATACCACCAATGCCTCATCCTCCGATGACTATCTACCCCCCGCCGCGTCTAACCGTATTCCTGCCCCTGTCCGAGCCCCCGAACCAACCGTCGACCAGTTCATCGGCTATGTTCGGGTGCTTAATAACTTCGAGTCGTGGGACTCACTTGGATGGCGAGCACCAATCGAACATGAATGTTTACGGATGCTGTCCCAGGTCTTCCGGGTCACAGAGCAGATCGCACGGCGGGTCAGCGAGACCGTAATCTCCGAACTCACGAATTTACCGCTTACCAACGGAGAGAACAAGGTCACAGGAGAGGATGTCATAAAGGTGATGAATGACCAGAGAGGAATCATCTGTACAGTACATGACGTATACGGGCCAGGACTACTGATAACTTTCCAGTCCTTTCTGGACCAACGCACCGGAAGAGCCTTGGCTCTTCCCGCTGGTAGTCCCACATTACCGTGCCCTCCTACGCCAACTACTCAACAAACAAGATGCCCTCACTGCCAAAAGTGGGCCCACTTGGGACTCCATTGCCCATCCTGCTTGGTGGACCAGTCGACAGACAGCGGAGGTTCTCCACTCCCTCGAGTCAGATCTGCATGCCCCAGTGCTCTACCCGCCGCCTCCTGGCCCTCCCCTGTGGCAACTACTCCCGCGACCGCCGTGGGTACCACGTCTCACATCCCCGCCCGTCCTCCCCTCGCCGACATTACCCCCATTCCATCCGAACTCACCGATAGCCTCGGGTATGTATGGGCTGTGTCCGTCATGGCTGATGCCATCGTGGCTCGAACCTGCAACACCCAGTCCGCCTGGAGCCGCTTCTTTATGGCAATCAAGACAGACTCAGTAAACCAGTGGTTCTTCAACACCATGGCAACCATTTCCCCGCTACCGGATGAGGCCTTTGCGCCCGTCCCGGTTGTACCGGACCTCTGGTACATGCTGGCTGGCAAGAAGGACATACCACCAGGCCATCCGCTTTTCGGCTACTGGTGCTTCGAGTGCAACCACTTCGGCCACTGGAAGTGGGACCATGACCCTAACCGGCCGTACTGGGAGCCGGGAATGCCATTTACAGGAAGGCGCAGCAGCGATCAGGCCGCTCGAGCTTAAGGGGGGGGGTGATGTTATGGCCTTGCCGTACCATGTATGTTTTCTCTCGTATACACGCTTGCATTCATCCAACAGACACTTCGTGGACATTACAAGTATGTCTCGTTGTATTATTTCTCCTTTTTCCTTCTCTCGTTTTATGATTACTACTGTACCGGGATCCTGCCCTTTCATTACCTTCAGGCGGCTTACCCACAACTTGTCACGTGACTCGATCATGTGATCGCGACGCGTCACGCCATGGACATCATTCGATTTCCTTGTATGTTTCCCCTCGTGTTTTCCTGTGTCTTTCCTCTTTACCATGTGCAGTCCAATCATGTACGATGACCACTTGTAGCGTACTATGATCGCAGTCCGCAGTACATATGCATACGGACATACTTGTAGTATATAGTGTGTGGGTGGAAGATGGAATCCCCATCTTTCATCCCCTTTGCAATTTGCTCTTCTCTGGTTTCCCCCGTATCCTAGTGAACGAACAACTTCGAGGAGCTCCGGACCAAGGGTTCTCAGTCGCCTTTCTAGCCAACGAACCTTGAGCGATGTGGGTGCGTCCCAGCTAGGGTTAGGGTTAGTCCTTAGGCGCTGGTTCCGAAGGCGTCACGGTTTCCAACCGTAACAGTAAGAGAGGGGGGTCTGGGCACAGCTTCCCTTTCCCCTAGTGAAAATCCTTAGAGGATGCACCTGTAGAAGGTGAAGAGTTGGGTGTGTCCTTGCTTTCCAACTTCTTCAGCTCTTCTTTCATCCACTTGATCTGTGTGGACTTTTCTTTGGGACATTTGTCCCAGTAATGCCCCTCTTGTCCACATCTGTAACAAGTGACCACCCATGTACAGGGTTTCAGAGTGGTTTCCTGGTGTCTTCTGGTTTTGTCCACATCTGTGGCATTGGGGTCTTGTGATTCAGCAGCTGGGGAGTTCTTCTACAGGAAACTCCTATACTGGGATGTGCTAGACTTGGTAAATACCTTCCACATCATGATACTTGCCCTAACAGTGATTGCTGCATCCTTCCACTGTTGGACCATCTGGGGAATACCCCTGTGATTGAGTATCTTTCAGCTAACTGAGGGGTCTAACCCTTTGCCAAAGAAAGTAGTGGCTGCAGCATCTTTGCTGGTCAGCCCTGCCTTAGCCAGGCAGTTATCAAAATCAGTGATGTATTCATCAAGCAATTGTTTTCCCTGTTTGATAGCCAAAAGGTGAATCAGTGCCATCACCTTAATGTCACTAATTTGAAACTGGGCCTTTAATTTCCCCTCAAAAATTGTCCATGTGTCAAGAATGAAGAAACCCATTTCATCCATCCAATTGTCCATGATGTAATTTTCCCAATAGCCCATAGCACTTCCTTTAGTCATGAATGACAATATGAAAGCAATCCACTTTGTGTCATCATCATAGATATGCCAATTTACACCTAGATAGGTCTTAATGGTGACTAGCCATCCACTAAACTCCTGATGCAACCCATCAAAAATAGGGGGTTTGTTTATTTGAATTTCTTTCATCAACAATGGCTTATTGTCATCATCATCATCCCTTTGTTTTGGAGCTTTGCCCTTGGGGTTTGGGAAGGGTCCCTTGATGACTCCAGGATGAGAGTAAGTGGATTCATACCATTGGGCTAGCTGGGCAGCAGTGGGATCTCTGCCAGCAAAAGGGTCACTGAGGCACATAGAGCTGGTGGCCTGCATGAGTTGCTCAATCATTTCTAACTTGGCAGTAGTAGGAACAAAGATGTCTTCTGAGGGTTGATCCAAAGGGGTGGGTTGTGACTGTTCTTTGTCATCTGTGTCAAGAGAAAATAGAGTGACAGGTGTATGGTAGGTAGAGGCTGGGTGAGGAGTGACTTCAGGGGACAATAAGGAAGTTGTTGGGACCAAAGGATTAGTAAGACTAGGAGGAGGGTAGTGTCTGGGAAAGACACATGTTTTATCCTTGTAGGTAGAGGAACTGGCTATATGACTGGATTGGGGAGGGACTGGAGGTCTGTCTCTCAATGTGATAGAAACTGAGAAGACTGACACAGGGTTGGTGACCTGTTGTCAGATGGAATTAATGGTTAGGATGCTTCACAACCTGAGGCAGATGTGAAGGGAGGTTGGTAATAGGGAACTAAGTGGACTGTCTTGTTTGTGTAGACAGAGGTTTGTTTTTATTGAAGGGTTTTGTAGGCTTTGAAAGGATAAGCATCATTTGTAGGATGATGAACATACCTCAGAGTGATCTGAATTCTTTTGTTACAGCAGCATCTGGTGGCAATGACATAGACCTTCTATGCTACACAACAATGAAGACCAGTGAGGGAACTCATGGTTATGTTGTGGAATGATATGGTTCCTTGGAGAGGTACAACAAGAAAAGAAACAGGATGAAGGAAATTTCACTCTGTAGACTTACATATTGTGAAACAGCATGAGGTACAAGGTAGAATTCAGATGGGATCAACTCCCCATCCACAAGGACTACATATGTAGTACATGGGTGGAGTAGGTAGTCAACAGGAGATGGGGGTCATCTCATTAGAAGCTCCATGGCTTTGCCAATGGAGTATGGAGTAGTAATACAAAAGTTTAGTAGGGGTGACATCATGGTGGAATTCAGTGGAATATCATGGAAGGTGATCAAATGTCCTTGAAGAGTCTGTTGATTTGTAAGCAAATGTTACATAAATGAAAGGGAGAAAGGAAAGGAAATGGGATATATGGAAATTTTGTAACAGTTAGAGAAATACAAGGCATGCCTAGTAGCAAAGGGGTACTCACAGATACCAGAGATGGACTACACAGATACATTCTCACCAGTAGTGAGGTTAGAGACAATCTGGGCAATATTAGCACTAGCAGTGTCCCAAGAATGGGAAATCCAACAAATGGATGTCAAAGGTGCTTACCTAAATGGCATGCTAAAAGAAGAAGTGTATATGAGGCAACCTGAAGGTTTTAAGAATGGTACACAACACATTTGCCACCTAATAAAAACATTATATGGGTTAAAGCAGTCTGGGAGAGAATGGAACTTAGAACTTAATGGGCAATTAATAGATGCAGGCTTTAAGCACCTGTGGTCAGACCCCTGTGCATATGTCAAACAGACCATGGAGGGAATAGAAATCATTACTGTATGGGTAGATGATCTCCTCCTCTTCATGTCAACTCAGGGGCTTATGACATCATTGAAATCACAACTACAGTCTATGTTCAAAGTTATGGATCTCAGAGATCCCAAGAAAATTGTTGGAATAGAAATCACTCAAGACCACACCAAAGGGACTTTATTCATTGGACAAACTATGTAAGTACATTGAAACTGTCCTATGGGCACAGGGACTCAAAGGTGCAAACAGTGTAAAGACACCAGCAGACACAAAGGTTCAGATGTTTCCAGATCAGGAAAAAGAAGTGTCATATGACCAAAATAAGTATGCTTCTTTGATCAGATATCTGATGTATGCCATGGTTGCCACATGGCCTGACATCACCTATTCCATAAATAGACTAGTAAGGTAGCTACAACATGTATATAAGCCTGGTAGATAAGAGTGCTAAGAACAATCAACATATTATCTTTTATCTCTTATATCACCCTCAAGTGAGCTCCCAGCCAACACATATTGATGCCAGAAGGCTCAAGGAGCACATCCTAGAACTTTGTGGCAGAGATTTGTTCTTGTGTATCTGAGACTAACTTCATTTGATCTAGATTGTAACCTGAGCAGCATGCCAGATTTGATGATCTTTTCACCTTTTAATCAATTCAATCTGTGAATGGTTAATGGCATTTTTCATCCTGAACTCTTCACCAGGGTGAGTCTCCTTGATCACAAATCATATGCTTGAAACTCAGTTACAAGCAAGAAAGGAAGCAAGTTAATTTCCAAAAGGGATGACACTAGAATGAAGCATTCAATGGATCATGCAGGTGTGCCACAGTGCCAGTATAAAGTTCACAAACTTTCATGGCACTGGACCATATCTGGAGCTTGATGGTTTAATAGATGTGAGTTCTAAGATTGGCAGTTGATGGCCACTGCCAATCCCAAAGACAACTAGACTTTGCACCTTCAAAATGGATCTATTGCTCTATGGTTGATCTATGAGCAAGCAGTCACTGGCCCTGTTCTCATAGCATCACAAGCTGGAATGTAACTAACAGTAGGCAGACTAAGGGTACATAAGTGCAGAGAGTTGGCTCTCAATTTCCTCCCCACCATGCTTCTATCCTGTTATGATATGGCTTTTGTGGATAATACCACCAGGGAGACTATCAGTGCACTGAAGCACTGCATTAATGCATTGCAAGAAGAGAACTCTGAACTCCAAGGCATTTCAAAATTCTCAACAAACTGAGCATACCATGGAACAAACCCTGAGATAAAGGCAGCATATGAAAGAATACAGCAGCATGGAGGACAAGCTTAACCACTAGCAGTTGTAGAGATCTGAAGAATGTCTCTAAAATTGCTTGTCTGTTACCTGTGGATGCCAACATAATTGTGCTCCCCATGTACAGTGGCTCAAAAAACTGTCTGCATGTTTGCATGTTTTACATTAGTTATGACTAAACGCGATAACCCCTAATCCTAGCCCTAGCCCATGAGTGTATGGAATGACATACCTACTCTTGGCTTTCTATTGGTCCATGAATCAAGTGATTTGGATAGGAATTGATAGAGTAGCAGCCATTTGGAAATGACATGTCATGCAGACAGTTGTTTGACTTAAAGTTTTGATTATATATATTGACCCTGGCATGCTGTGATATCATTACATACATCCATCAAGGGTTCTATTATGTTACCTTTATGTCATGAGTATCATCCAACATATATAAACCCCACCACCCTCTGCTCATTTTCTCATCATCATCATGAAATCCATTTCCACCTCTCAAAGACAAAATATCATCTCTCTTGCCTCTCTTGGCCTGTCTACTAGAAAGATTGCCTCACAGACTGGTCTAGGGAAGTCTACAGTATCCCAGGTTCTTCAGGAAATCCAACCAGAGAGGCCTAGGCTTCATGGTGGTTGCCCTTGCAAGCTTTCCTCCATCAACAAAAGGGCCATTGTCCAGCAAATCCTTACTGGCAAGGTCAAAAATGCTGTTCAAGCCACTCATTTCATCAACTCTATTGTTGATAGTCCTGTTTCTTCTCAGACAGTGAGGAATACCCTCAAAGAAGCCTCATTGAAGGCTGTGGTGAAGAAAAAAAAGCCATTGCTTTTTACTGGTCACAAGAAGAAGAGGTTAGCCTTTGCTCTCAAGTATCAGCATTGGACTGTGGAGGACTGAAAAAGAGTTATATGGTCAGATAAGACCAAAATCAACAGGATTGGGTCAGAGGGACAAGAGTATGTGTGAAAAAAGAAGGGTGAAGGGCTTATTTCCAGAGAGGTCAAAGGTACAGTCAAGTTTAGAGGAGGTTCACTCATGATTTGGGGATGTATAGGGTGGAATGGTGTTGGGGTCTTGAGTGAGGTTGAGGGAAGGATGGATGCTGAACAGTATGTGGCCATTTTGGAGCAAGGGTTGCTTCAAAGCATGGAGGAATCTGGAATTCCAGAAGATGACATTATCTTTCAACAAGATAATGACCCCAAGCATACCTCTAGAAGAGCCCAGAAATGGTTTGAAGAGCAAGATATCAAGCTTCTAGACTGGCCTGCACAATCTCCAGACCTAAACCCAATTGAACACACTTGGAATCACCTCAAAATATCTCTCTCAGGTTATGAGAGTGCTCCTGCAGGAGTTCATCAATTGTAGGAAAGGGTGGTAGTGGAGTGGGGGAAGATTTCTGTGGAAGAGTGTCAAAAATGGATAGGAAGCATGCCTAGAAGGGTTGAAGCAGTTATCAAGGCCAAAGAAGCTCATACCAAGTACTAGATAGTTGGATTTTTGTAAAGTCAAACAACTGTCTGCATGACATGTCATTTTCAAATGGCTGCTATTCTATCAGTTCTTATCTACATCAGTTGATTTTTGGACCAACAGAAAGCCAAGAGTAAGTATGCTATTCCATACACTCATGGGTTAGGGCTATGGTTAGGGGTTATTGCATTTGGTCATAGATAATGTAAAACATGCAAACATGCAGACAGTTTTTTGAGCCACTGTATGGACAAGGGCTTGGCCCTGTCATTCAAACAATCATACATATGCAATGCAACTACAAAGGAGCACAGATTTCACTTCTATGACACCCTCAATCTTCAGAAAGGGGTTACACCCTTCAATTAGCCGAAGAATTTTAACTTTAGGTCTGATCCCATCAATGGTGACAAGATGGAAAGAGGCCGCAACACATGTCCAGGCTTCTATAGCCACAATGCAGATGTATGAGGGTAAGGCTTCTGATTCCGATAAAAACTTCTTATGGAAGAATGAGGGGTACAATGCTAAACCCAACAACTATCACCTGAGAAAGGAGAGAGACCCTAATGCGATGGACGTTGACTCTGCAGTCAAAGACAACAAGCAGAAGAACAACTATGGCCAAAGAAGGGCAAGAGTCTGCTACAACTGCAATGAAGAAGGGCACTTTGCCCGAGACTGCCATAAACCAAAATGCAGCACTCAACCCAAAAGCAGAAGTGCAAGGATTGAGGAGATGAAAAAGGAAAATGAGCATCTGGAAAAAGAAGATGCACAACCTTCCTCTTCTAGTGTGTCTTCTCAGGATTTTTAAAGAAGCAAGCTACTGCCATGGCTCATGCCCCCATTACTGAAAATTGTATACTAAGACTAGGAATTGTTGAACAAGATGTATTAACAATGTACAAATACGAACAAGATTTATGCATCACATCAATCAACAGATTGGCCTACTTAGTGGAATGTGACAACTCTCTGATCAAAACCTTAATCAACTCTGGAGCAGAAACGAATATTATCAATCAACAAACAATTGAAAAGGAAAATATATCAACAAGGAAGATTGATAAAGCATGGAACTTATGGAGCATTACAGGAAAAACCAACCAAATGGTTGATAAAATCACAACATTCATTGTGAAAATATGGGGTAAGGAAATGAGAATAAGAGCCTATGTGGCCATGATGGGTAATGGCAAAGGGCTTCTTCTCAGAATGCCCTGGTTAAAGGAACATAACCCAATCATTAACTGGCAGACTAGGAAACTAATCTCATGGGGGCAACAAGACCCCAACCCACCCAAAATAACAAGAACTTTGATTTCCACAGAAATAGAGGCAGCCATGAAGAAAGTGGAGGTTGAACTCCCAAAGGAATATGAAGAATTCACAGAGGTCTTTTCTGAAAAGGAAGTTCCTCTCCTGGAGCACAGACTGTTCCTCAATCATGAAATAAAATTAAAGGAAGGGTTTGTACCAAAAAAGGGGAAGATTTACAAAGTAAACCTGGACCAATTAAGTGAACTCGACAAGTTCCTCAATGAAAACCTCAAATGCAGGAAGATCTGACCTTCCAAATCCCCACAAGCCATGCCCATCTTCTTTGTCAGAAAGAAAGACAGAAAACAAAGACTAATCCAAGATTATAGGTATCTGAACAAGCACACAGTGTTAGATTCCTACCCACTACTGGACATCAAAGAGCTATTGGACAAACTAGCCAGCTCAAAATATTTCACTAAGTTTGACATCCAGTGGGGTTTTACCAACATACATATCAAAGAAGGAGACAAGTGGAAAGGGGCTTTCATTACCCCAAGAGGGCTTTTCAAGCCCTTGGTAATGTTTTTCAGCCAGACAAACTCACCACTGACCTTTCAGAGATACATGAACACTGAGTTCAGAACAATGATCCATGAAAGAAGAAGCATCATTTTTATGGATGACACCATGATCCATGCAAAAACAAAAGAGGAACTATGAACACAAATATGCAAATTCCTCACAATAGCACAAAAGGAAGGATTAAGACTCAAGCTCTCAAAATGTACCTTCAAAACAGAAGAGCTTGACTTCCTTGGCTATATTATCAAAGAAGGCTCCTATAGGCCATCTCTGGTAAAAATAAAAGTGATCAGTGAATGGAAGGTCCCTACTTCACTGAAAGAACTAAGAAGTTTTTTAGGTTTTTGTAATTTCTACAGGATGTTTGTACAAGGCTTCTCGCAGATTGCTTGACCCCTTCATGATCTTAGCAAGAAAGACATCCCCTATATGTGGGGCACAGAACAACAAATGGCATTCGACAACCTAAAAAGAAAGCTCACTTCAGAACTGGTCTTGCAGCTACCAGATTTCAAAAAGCCTTTCATAATCCATACCAATGCCTTCTGGCTTGGGACTGGAGTGGTACTCAGTCAAGAGGGGCCCAACAAAAGGCTCCACCCATGTGCATACCTTTCTCAGTCTCTGACTAGAGCAGAACAAAACTACTAAGTGTATGACTTGGAACTCTTAGTGGTAATATGCACTCTAAAGGAGTGGTGGACTTACTTGCTGGCACCTGTGGTGCTGATGGTGGTGTACACTGACCACCAAAATATGACATATTTCAGAGAGCCTCAATGGCTCACTCCCTGGAAATCCCACTGGCAGGCAACACTGCAGTCTTTCCCACTGCAGCTCATCTACATCAAGGGCAAAAGCAATGTGCTGCCTAACATTCTCTCCCACATGGCAAATTTTGAGGCTGAAGAACAGCCCTTGACCATGCTTCTCCCAGAATCTTTATGGTTCATGGCTGAGGGGGGGGTGAGATTCCATAAAAATCTGCATGTCTCATGCTGCAGAAGAGAAGTTTCACCAGAAAATCATAAAAATCCTGACACCCCACAGGTTCCTCCAAGACCAGTGACAGATAGGTGCCCAACTGAGGAAACACCAAAGACCACCATCACCAACAAAAAGGTCTATATGCTCTCCAAGGAACTGATGAGTAGAATACAAAAGGACACTGAACACCTATGAATCAAAGATCTTGGACAAAGAAATACAAAAGAAGGAAAAATATATGTAAATGAAGAAAGAAGAAAGGAAGTACTAAAGGAATACCACAACAAATGACCATCAGGGCATCCCAGAGTAAAGCCTATGATGAAGAAGATGACCAGACATGTGTACTGGCCAAGAATGCACACTGACATTTGTGACTACATGAGAGGCTGCACAACTTGCCAGGCAAACAAAGTCAATATGCATCCAACAATGCCACCCATCACTCCACATGATGTGTCATGTTCCCCCTTCCCCTTCAAACAAATTTCTATAGATCTGGTGATGGATCTCCCCAACTCACATGGCAATGATGCCATTCTCACCATCATCAATCAAGGATTGATGAAAGCAGTAATATTCTTACTGACCAATAAAACCATGGACTCTGTGGGAATAGCTAACCTTTTCCACACCCACGTCTACCCCAGGTTTGGAGTCCTCAAAGCAGTAATTTCTGACAGAGGACCACAGTTTGTGTCAGCATTCACCAGAGATCTTTATGTGGCCATAGGAATTGAAATGAAAGCCACAACTGCATATTGGCCACAATCTAACAGTGAAGCCAAAAGGGTCAATCAGGAAGTCAGTACTTTCTTAAAAATGTATGCCAGCTGAGACCCTGACAACTGGTCATGATACCTTGTGGACACAGAATTTGTCCACAACTCCTGAGTCCACTCAACTCACGGACAAACCCCCTATTACCTGCTCTATGGATATGAGCTGACCCCCTATCCCACAGATCCGATAGGACATGCCCCCCTTTTGGAAGAATGACTCAAAAAACTCATGGCTATGCACAACATGGTGATCATTGCTCACAAAAATGCACAGGAGGTGATGCTCAAACAACATGGAGGATGAGGGTACTTGGAATTCAAAGTCAGAGATAAGGTCTGGCTGGAAGGAACCAATCTACATTTGGATGTCCCATCAAAGAAGCTCACCCCCAGAAGATATGGCCCCTTTGAGATTACCGAAAAGGTTATGCTGGTCAACTACTGATTGGAGCTTCTGAG
Source organism: Scleroderma citrinum (assembly GCA_029372045.1). Classification (NCBI taxonomy): domain Eukaryota; kingdom Fungi; phylum Basidiomycota; class Agaricomycetes; order Boletales; family Sclerodermataceae; genus Scleroderma; species Scleroderma citrinum. The sequence continues at coordinate 2,269,541 of JARFMN010000001.1, forward strand.
GATGTGGTGCATCCATAACATCTTCCATGCCAGCAAATTAACCCCATATGTCATCACCCCTATCAATGAAAACACCCCTGTTCCCCTACTGCCCCAAGTCATTGATGGTCATGATGAGTGGGAAGTCAAGAAGATTCTCAAACACAAGTCAGTCCATCAAAAGAGGAAGTATCTCATCAAGTGGCAAGGGTATCCTGATTTGGAGAATACCTGGGAACCAGCTGAAAACTTTATAAATGCCCCCCAGCTCTTGACAGAGTACCAAACCACCCACCACTTGCCTCTCTCCTACCCCGACATGACTACTAATGTGTAAATGTCTTCTGACTATGCTACCCCTGACAATCATCACAAAGATGTCTACCAGGCCCTACTTATTGATGACCTTGCAGACCCCTATCTCTCCCCACCTATTCCCCATGTATGCTCCACCAGGAGGAGTTGCAACCAATCCCTTCATGACTCCTGAACACCTCAGGCCTATGCAGCTCCCCCAGTTGCCTCTGCCCATCTACCTAGGACCAGAGCAGCTAGGCAGCACAAAGAACAGGTTGTACCCCCTCTTCCCCCTACTATCACCATCATCACTCCCTGTGAACCAACACCATATTATGACTCGAGCTCTGATGAAGCACCTGCCAATGGTGTTGTCCCCATTCATACCCCCACATGCACAACCAAGCCAACCATCAACCAGTTCATTGGCTACATGCAGCTGCTTAATAACTTTGAATTGTGGGACACACTCAGATGGTGAGCACCAGCAAACCATGAGTGTCTATGGATGCTATCCCAGGTCTTCCAGGACACAGAACAAATTGTGTGGACAGTAGCAGAAATGGTCATCTTGAAGCTGACGAACTTACCACTCACCAATGGCAAAAGTAAGGTCACCGGAGAGGACATAATAGCAGTGATGGAGGATCAGAAGGGTTTGGTCAGAATGGTGCAGGATCTTTTTGGACCCACTCTACTAATAACTTTTGATTCCTTTCTTGAGCAGTGTCAAGGAGAGACCTTGGCTCTTCCTGACAGTTGTCCCACACTACCATGCCCTCTTACACTGACTCCTTGATGAGCAAGATGCCCTACTTGCTGATGGAGAGCCCACCTGAGATGACATTGCCCACCCCCACTGGTGGACAACTCGTCAGATGGAGCAAGTAATTCTGGCCCTCAAGTCAGATCTGCTTGCCCCAGTCCTGTACCCTCTGCTGCCAGACCCACCCCCATCATTACAACTCATGAGACCATCATGAGACCTCCTCTAGCCAACATTACCCCCATCCCATCCCAACTCACCAGATTGCTCAATTATGTCAGAAGCACTTTGGTCATGTTGGACACTATCATTGCTCATAACAGCAATAAGTGGGCCAATTGGAGCTGCTTCTTTATGGCAGTTGAAACAGATATGGCCAACCAGCAGCTCTATAATGCCATTGCCACCATGGCCCTCATTTCTGATCTTGCCTTCACCCCCATGCTGGTTGTCCTGGACCTCCAGTACTACCTCTCAGGCAAGAAAGAGGTTCCTCCCTCGCACCCACTCTATGGCTACCGGTGTTTCAAATGCAACCATTTCAGACACTGGAAGTGGAACCACAATGAGACCAGGGCATACTGGGAACCAGGCATGCCATTTACTGGATGGTGTGGCGAGCAAGGCACTCAAGCTTGAGGGGGGGTGATGTTACAGTTTCACCTCCACATGTTTCCTTTTCCTCTTGTATTTAACATTGACCATATGCTATCCAACAGACACTTCATGGACTACCATATGTTTCTTTTCCTTTCAGTTTTACCTTACCAATGTATGGGAATCCACCCTTCATCATTTTCCAGCAGATTACCCCTGTCTTTGATCACATGACTGATGCATGCATTGTGTCATGTCAACTCACCTTTCCATTTCATATATCAATGGATGTGTCATGATTGATATGGACTGACTCATTCCTAGTACAATAACTAGGTGTACTATTTCCACAGTTAAGCTTACATGTATGATTTCCATGTAGTATATAGAGAGAGTGACAAAAGGTGGAATCCCCATCTTTTGTCTCCTTTGCAATTCACACCAATCTACTCCTTTGTACCCACTTAAGGACTTAAGAGCCAGATTGACCTCTGGGTGAAGAGTTCCACCGCAAGGACAAGTCAACGAACCGCTGAACCTCAGTATTGTGGTCTGGGATCACTTAGGGTTAGGGTTAGGACTTAGGTGCTGGTTCTGAAGGCGTTCATGGTGTTCCTGCCATAACACCCTCTCCTGCATGCCTCAGTTTGGCAAGGAGGTACTGATTCCACAAACTCTGCTCCCTCCTTCCCTATTCATTTCCAAGGGGGCAGAGTGGGGGGTGGCATCACCACTTCTCCCACCTTTTCATCCAATCCCTCTAGTAACAGCTCTCATAATGGTCAATCAACCCCTATGATACACATTCTTTCCAATCCTCTAAAAAAAATACTAAAACAAATGAATAACAGGAAAAATGATAAAGGACTCATTTATGTATCAGATGAAAGATGAAAAGAAGTGTTAAAAGAGTACCATGAAGGAAGAACAGTGGGACACCCAGGACTATGAGCCATGACAAAGAAAATGAACCACCATGTCTTTTGACCTCACATGCATGCTGATATCTGGGAATACATACATGGATGTATGACTTGCCAAGCCAACAAGGTGAACACACATCCCACAAAACCCTCTCTGGTCCCCACTTTCACCAAAACCAGCCAACTCCCATTTAAGTTGATTTCTGTTGACTTAGTCACTGACCTACCCCCAGCACATGGCTGCAACTCAGTCTTAATGGGAGTTGACCAGGAACTCATAAAGGCCATGATATTTATCCTGACTGAAAAAACTATTGACTCATACAGAATTGCACAGCTTTTCCATGCTCATGTTTACCCCAGATTTGGCCTTCCTGATACCATCATAAGTGACAGAGGCCCCCAGTTTGTCTTGACATTCACCAGAGACCTGTATGCTTCTCTAGGTATTGAACTTCACATGACCACCACATATTGTCCCCAGTTCAACAGCCAAGCTGAACACTTAAATCAAGAACTTGGAACTTTCCTCCAAATGTTTGCAGTGGCTGATCCTGATAACTGGTCAAACTACCTTCTCAATGCCAAATTTGTCCACAATTCAAGGGTCAGCTCCATACATGGAGAAATGCTGTTTTCTCTCCTTTATGGCTATAAACCAACCCCCTACCTGTCCAATGTAACCAACTCCCCCACTTTAGCTGTGGATCACCTCAAGCTCCTTGCTGCAAAACAAGACCAAGCAATCTTAGCCTATCAAAATGCCCAGGCAGAAATTGCTTGAAAATATTCCAATCCAGTGTACAAAGAGTTTTCTGTCAGAGACAAGGTGTGGCTTGATGGAACTAATCTAAACCTAGTCACCCAATCATGAAAGCTTGCCCCACAGTGCTTGGGCCCTTTCCAAACCTTGGACAAGCTATCCACAGTAAATTATAGGCTTGAACTCCCACAAGCATGGAAAATCCATGATGTATTCCATGCCTCACTCCTCACCCCATATGTCATCATGGAGATTAACAATTCCACCCCCCCACCTTCACTGCTGGACTTGGTTGAAGGTGTCAATGAATGGGAGGTGGAGCAAATATTGAAACACTCCCTTACTTGATGAATGGGTAAGTACTGATATCAGGTCAAGTGGAGGGGCTACCTGCATTTGGAAAACACTTGAGAGCCAGAGGAACATTTAAGAAATGCAAAGGAATTGCTTCATGCATACCAACATGATCACAAACTCCCCCTTGCCATTTTCTAATGAGCTTAGGATACATTGCCCTGCCAAATCCCTTCACTTATGACCCAGTCTCCCATTCCCTGTTGCTGACTCTCACTGATATCTTGGTGGAATCCCTCTGCTGGGGACCCCAACCTGTTTTGAATGCTGCCAGATCCTGTTTGCTATCTGTCCCCACCTTCATCAATAAGGGGAAGTCCCATGCTTCTGCAACAAGCTCACTTTGCTCAAATCAAACCCCCCTCCCATCTAGCTCTGGTGCATCATCTCTCCCCCCTTCCACCAAGTCCCTATGTAACAAATCAACAACCTCCCAAGAATGAGATGACCTGGTGCCCTCCACCACTCCCACATCATCCTGACCCTCATCCTCTAAGCCACCAGCCATTATTGTTATGACAACAACCCCATACTGGACATCACTGCTGTCACCGTTGCCCCATTATCCAGCTTCATCCCTGCCATGAGCTCACCATCTATTGACAAGTTCATCAGTTATAGCAGGATCCTTGTGGGCTATCCAACATGGGAGGCAGCCAGATGGAATGTTGGACCAGACCACCACCACTTGTGGGTGTTGTCTTCAGTCTTCTGCAACACTGAGAATATAGGGAAACACCTCACTGAGCTCACTGACACTGTGGACAGTACCTGAGAGGAAACCACTGCATGGAGGGTCAATGAGACTATGGGGAGTGCAGTTATAGAAGTGATGAGTACCCAATCTGCAATCATCTCTATCACACATGTCAATTTTGGGGTGAAACTAATCCATTCCATTCTATTGTTTCTTTTCAGGCAAACCATCCCCCTGGTCTCTACCAACTTCAATCACCACTGTCAGAGACTGACTCATCTGTGCCAGACATGTTCATCTGCTCTCAAAGGAAAGAAGAAGAAACCTACACCCCCACTTGACACCTCTCTTTCCAACCTCTCACTTCACCCAGGAACAGCTGCATGAGCTGCAGTCATACACACATGTCAGGATGTCTCAAGCACAGAAGGTCTTAGGCTTAACAAGAATGCAACCCCTTCCCCCACACCCTCCTTCTCCCAGCTGGCCTATGACTTCACTGGCACCCTTTGTGACACCTCCAGGGCCTCCATTAGCTACTGGCTCCTGTTCCTGATGAAGTTACATGATCTACCCCTGTCTAAAAATGTCCCTGACTTGCTGGGATGTATGCTCCCTTTTCCAAAAGACACCTTCCTCCCCATGGCACATATGATGGCTCTCAAAGTTTTACTTTGTGGCCAAATCATGGGCCCCACCAATCACCCCCTCAGGCCCTTTGCCTACTACCATTGTCACTACCTTGGCCACTGGTCTACTGACCATGACTTCACCCACCCCTGCTGGACCCTCTCGGATTGCAGACCCACTCCTCCAGAACTTGGTGACTACTATTGCTGCTAATTCCCCTCAAAGGGGCTTGAGGGCAAAACCAGGGGGGTGATGTTATGAAATTTCCATATATCCCATTTTTTTTCCTTTCTTCCTTTCATTTACATAACATTTACTTACAAATCAACAGACTCTTTGAGGACATTCAATCACCTTCCATGATATTCCACTGAATTCCACCATGATGTCACCCCTACTAAACTTTTGTATTACCACTCCATACTCCATTGGCAAAGCCATGGAGCTTCTAACAAGATGACCCCCATCTTCTGTTGACTACCTACTCTACCCATGTACTATATAGTCCTTGTGGATGAGGAGTTGATCCCCATCTGAATTCTACCTTGTACCTTGTGCTGTTTCACAATAAGTCTACAGAGTGAAATTTCCTTCATCCCATTTCTTTTCTTGTTGTACTCTGAGGAACCATATCATTCCATGACATGACCACAAGTTCCCTCACTGGTCTTCATTGTCATGTAGCATAAAAGGTCTACATCATTGCCACCAGACACTGCCATAACACTAACTTTCCTTCTTTGCTATATTTCTGGACTAGGACCCATTTATTGGAAACTGGTATCCTACCCTTTGGTAAGTCCACTAATTTCCATGTCCCCATTCAGTGTAGCTGATCTATTTTAGTTTTGACAGCTTTTTCCCACTCCATCCAATTGGGTGAGTCATGTGCTTCTTTCAGCATTCTTGGGTTGTCAGGTGAGGCACAATTTTCATTTAGTGCTGCATATACTAACTCTGCTTGTTCTATAGGACTTTCCCCAGGCTCATCCTCATCAGGATCCTGGTTCAGTTCTGGTGAGTCATTATTCTCTGTTTCTGACAATTCTGGCATAGGATCATTCAGCACCTGGTAGTTCCTTACTACCTTGGGTCTGCTGCTTTTCCTTGGCTGGTAAGTATCTTCTTCATTTGTTTGTTTCCATTTATTGACACTGACCATTCCTTCACTAGACTCTTTGTTAGTTATGGTATCCAGTGTGTTACTAGGCCCCAACTCCCCCTCACACAGTATACCATCTGGTGAGTTTTCTGTTCATTCTGTTGTACTGACTGGGTTGTTCAGGAAACAGAAATTGTGTGAGGTCTTGATAGACCTCATGCACACAGTCCATCCAAAAACCCTACAAAGGTATGTTTTTCTGATTTAGCATCTAGTTTGTTGATACTAACCCCTTCTTTCATTATTCAAATGGGGACACCAAACACCTGGAAGTGTGAGACATTTGGCTGGTGCCTGGTCCACCTTTCATAGGGAGTTGTGCCTTCAAGGGCACAGGTGTGTGACTGGTTGCACACATACAGTGGCTCAAAAAACTGTCTGCATGTTTGCATGTTTTACATTATCTATGACCAAATGCAATAACCCCTAACCATAGCCCTAACCCATGAGTGTATGGAATAGCATACTTACTCTTGGCTTTCTATTGGTCCAAAAATCAACTGATGTGGATAAGAATTGATAGAATAGCAGCCATTTGAAAATGACATGTCATGCAGACAGTTGTTTGACTTTACAAAAATCCAACTATCTAGTACTTGGTATGAGCTCCTTTGGCCTTGATAACTGCTTCAACCCTTCTAGGCATGCTTCCTATCCATTTTTGACACTCTTCCACAGAAATCTTCCCCCACTCCACTACCACCCTTTCCCACAATTGATGAACTCCTGCAGGAGCACTCTCATAACCTGAGAGAGATATTTTGAGGTGATTCCAAGTGTGTTCAATTGGGTTTAGGTCTGGAGATTGTGCAGGCCAGTCTAGAAGCTTGATATCTTGCTCTTCAAACCATTTGTGGGCTCTTCTAGAGGTATGCTTGGGGTCATTATCTTGTTGAAAAATAATGTCATCTTCTGGAATTCCAGATTCCTCCATGCTTTGAAGTAATCCTTGCTTCAAAATGGCCACATACTGTTCAGCATCCATCCTTCCCTCAACCTCACTCAAGACCCCAACACCATTCCATCCTATACATCCCCAAATCATGAGTGAACCTCCTCTAAACTTGACTGTACCTTTGACCTCTCTGGAAATAAGCCCTTCACCCTTCTTTTTTCACACATACTCTTGTCCATCTGACCCAATCCTGTTGATTTTGGTCTCATCTGACCATATAACTCTTTTTCAGTCCTCCACAGTCCAATGCTGATACTTGAGAGCAAAGGCTAACCTCTTCTTCTTGTGACCAGTAGAAAGCAATGGCTTTTTTTTCTTCACCACAGCCTTCAATGAGGCTTCTTTGAGGGTATTCCTCACTGTCTGAGAAGAAACAGGACTATCAACAATAGAGTTGATGAAATGAGTGGCTTGAACAGCATTTTTGACCTTGCCAGTAAGGATTTGCTGGACAATGGCCCTTTTGTTGATGGAGGAAAGCTTGGAAGGGCAACCACCATGAAGCCTAGGTCTCTCTGGTTGGATTTCCTGAAGAACCTGGGATACTGTAGACTTGCCTAGACCAGTCTGTGAGGCAATCTTTCTAGTAGACAGGCCAAGAGAGGCAAGAGAGATGATATTTTGTCTTTGAAAGGTGGAAATGGATTTCATGATGATGATGAGAAAATGAGCAGAGGGTGGTGGGGTTTATATATGTTGGATGATACTCATTACATAAAGGTAACATAATAGAACCCTTGATGGATGTATGTAATGATATCACAGCATGCCAGGGTCAATATATATAATCAAAACTTTAAGTCAAACAACTGTCTGCATGACATGTCATTTCCAAATGGCTGCTACTCTATCAATTCCTATCCAAATCACTTGATTCATGGACCAATAGAAAGCCAAGAGTAGGTATGTCATTCCATACACTCATGGGCTAGGGCTAGGGTTAGGGGCTATTGTGTTTAGTCATAACTAATGTAAACATGCAAACATGCAGACAGTTTTTTGAGCCACTGTACATATAGAGGTGTCAAGGCATGACTGGAGCAGTGTTTTAGGACTATGGTATGATCTGCACAATCTTCTAACTTAAACCCCATTGAACATCTCTGGAATTGTCTCAAAAGAAGGCTAGCAGACTATGAACACCTTCCTAATAAGATTCATGAGTTATGGGATAGGATTCAAGGGAATTGGGAGAGGATAGCAGTGAAGGAGTGTTAGAAGTTGATTGAGAGCATACCTAGAAGAGTTGAGACTGTTCTCAAGACAAAAGAAGGCTATACCAAGTAAGGTAGTCATCATTACAATTCTACCATAATCATGTGATGTGTCACACTGTGACACTATATTGTCAACTGCTTAACAAGTACTGATTGAGGACAATAACTCAGAATATCCATTGATCTTGCTATACTACTAGAAGTTAGATCTAATAAAATTCATCATATTAATACACATATGGAAAAATAAGAGAGCTAAATAAGTGATAGTTAATTTGTTTGAATAGCAGATTGGTTGGCACCAGAGTAAGCAGTATCAAATTTAAGTAGTATGTTTGCTGGGAGAACATGATGATCATGATATTTCTTGACTGCCCAAGTTGCTTGTTGTCCATTAAGTCACTTTTGTAACATCAGTGGGACATGCAGTATGGCCAGGCTTAGTTTGTTTCATATTTGAACCAATCTTGCTAGCCAACATTTAGATTTTGGATTTCACACATTGTATATTAGTTGCAGTTCACAAAATTAATTACATTCACAATTTCTTTGTATGACCAGACTAAACCATTCTATTATATTGATTGTGATACCATCTAAAAAAATACAGCTGATTTTTGAAATATATCCCCTATGAATTACTATGAATTTAACAGAGTGTTTTTTTTTTGCTTCAAGTGTATTCAGGGAAAATACATTTCTATGTTCCATCATACTATACATTGGAGTCCACACAATGCAGAAGGAGGTAAGACTATGTCATGTCTATAGCTACATGCATGCCCATGTGTCAATAGAGCTGAAAGGCATAAGGTATCTAAGAGAGATTGAACAGGGGGAGTAGAAGAGGGAAAGATGGAGTGTGATCCTCATTGTCAGTTGAACAATAAGGGTATTGAAGGAGTGGCAGGGAAGCTTGCTGGTGCAGCAATAAACATGGCTGTCTTGTCAGTGACACCAGAAGCCACAATGCATAGATCCCCATTGGAATCAATACCCAGGTATCTGGGTGACTCTATAGGGTAGGTAACAATGAGCAGCTGAGGGATGTTGTTAGAAAGTGCATGAGAGTGGATAGCCACCATGGTGAAGTTGATATGTTGAAGGAATGCTAGGTAGTGGGGGTGGTCAAGGATGAGGAGGGAGAGGGGGGTTGGGGGGCACTACCATGAGGACTGTGCATGGGGAGTGGTGAGAGTGAGAGGAGGTCTCACTGGGGGATGACTCACAAGAGTGTTTAAAAGAATCAAACTCAGCTCACAGGGCTGCAATCTCTGCTCTGAAAGTAGCTATCTCTGCTGTGGTGGCAAAGGAGGGATGGGGTAGAGGCCTGAGGGGAGTAGTCAACCTTGAAGGGAGGGAGGGCCCTTGCCCCCACCAGAGAGTGGGCCTGCTGCATCAAGTGGAGCAGCCTGTTGTTTTGGTAGACCTTAACATAGGCAGGAAGAACCCACCCAGTCAAGGCATTGATTGTCTTGAGTGTTAGTTGAGCCTTGAAGGCATGAAAGATAGGTACAAGCCATTGGCTGCCTAAGGGCTATCCTGCCACACAAAGTGGGGATAGTGGGCACTAAAAACAATTTTCCAGCATTGAGACCAGCTCTGATGATCCAAGATCAGGAAATGGAACAGGAGGATAGATAGTGGCACACCAAAAGTGAAACAGCCAGTGAGATGAATTAAGCCTTAAGGGAGCCCTTAGAGAAGGCATGAAAGTGCTGTCCAACCTCAGAGAGGAGGATCTCACAGGGGAATAGGAGGGAGCAGGTGTGCTTGAGTGGGGGAACAGACTTTCTGACAGGGAATGGTGGTGGAGTGGAGTCAAGAGTCATCCTGACAGAGTGTTGTCATCTGTATCACATGAACTACCTTACTAATATATCTTGAGTATCAAAAAGTGCAAAACTGTTGCAATGGTATTGCTGTTTTAATATATATATATATATATATATATATATATATCTACAGCTATTGGATGGAATCACATGACCTCAGGGAGTAAATCATAGCCAAGAGCATGTAGTTTATTTGTTCTTCCCAAGGCTAAGTGAAATTCCCACAGGTGATTGGAGTGTGTGAAGCACACTGCACTAGGGTTAAACATTGCAATGGTTTTGGAAGTCACTGTAATTGATGGATAGAGTGTAAGGTGACCTAGGTTGAGGGACAGATGGGAAGGGCATTGACCTCAGTGTATTTGCTGTGCCCTTGTATTATTCTAGCCTGTAGAGGTCAAGGGGCTGAAGCAAAGGGTAAGACTACCTAGTCAGAGGTCTAATATAGGCTTGAATACCTAGGAAGAGCAGGTGTAATGAACATACATTTCTCTCTTATTTTTGGATTACCATTTCACTTAGCTAAGTACTTATATGCACTGCCATGGAGACTTCATGCTTGGCACTGGTGTCTAAATCAGCATGCTTTGTTCTATTTCCTCACCTATTCTCATATGTCAATACTAGTCTCCATTCCTATGCTTCCTTTTCATTTCTATGTGCAGCCTTGTTTCTACCTTGGATGTGCTTACTACCATGTTGGATACTAGTAGCATTACTGCTCTTATCTTGGCTGTACTTGTGGCAGCCAGTAGTATTAATCCCTTGTATTTCCTAAGTAAGCTAGCATAGCCCTCTTCTGTAATACATAAACTCCAATGCAATGACCAGTGTTCTCATTTAAGCTCACTTTGGTCTTTTTGCCTAAGTCCTTTGGCTTGAACCCATTTGTTCACCTTTACTCTATAGGCTCAGCAATCTTTGTCTGCTGCAATCTCTTGTTTGGGTGTGATTGCTTAGGTTGTCATTTAGGTTTATCTCACTTGAACTCAAATCTAAACCACATGCTTGCTACACCTAGACTCCAGGGTTAAGGAGACATACATCTATGGACTCCCAGAATTAAGGGAATAGGGATGCCACCCCTGGCCTAAAGCTACATTTTGGATTCTTTACAACTATTGTCTTGTTGTGGGCAGCATTTAGACTCTGCTACTATACTTGTGAAGACTCAAGCATCTTAGATGTTGGAAGGGTTATTTAGTCCCCAAGGAATACTGGAAGGTAGACCATTATCTACAGCCACTAGCCATGAGATCTCTGCATAGTGTGCCAGGCTTGTCTTTGTGATCAGGAGTGTGACAGTGAACAGAATCTGTGGTTAGTTTAGTGGAACAACTGTGGGGAGTAGCACCTAGTACATGACCAGTCTCTATCATTACCTACTCCTACTTATACTTGTATACTTTCCTTATACCACCATTGGCTTCTTCATTTGGAAGCTCACTTCCTGCCTCCTCCAGAATGATAAGATTCTTGATATCATAGTGAGATCATATATATAGGATAGTCATTATGATCAACTCCAACCAGTAAAGCTTGACTAAGGCAGCAATGCCATACTACCCTATTTCACTCCTCTGACCACTGACCACCATTCTCTGGTCCTCTGACAAAGAAATACTGGTAAACCTGGCAAGTGATGACTCACAGTCAGAATCTAAGGTATTCCCCCTCCACATCCTTTACCATCATGCAAACAGACTCTGAGATCATCTAGCTTTACAATCTCCATCTCCCATCCACAATATTAGACATTGTCCCTACATACCTGAGGTACCTTTGTGTGAACCTATATTTGCTGACCCTTTCCCAGAAGTTTTCCCCCCACCAGGATATAGGCCTCATCACTAATACTGACTTCAAGTCAACAGGACTTGTGCACCTAGGCTCCCCTCCAAGTTTACTGTTAAAAAAAGACTACATCACCAAGTACAGAAAACTAGTTTGAGACACCTTGAAACTAAGTCCAATTTCAGGAGAACCTGAGTATGATGTTCAGAAATCTTTACCACCTCTCCCCTACCCTTGTATGCATTAACCCCTAAAAAGACCATACTATGGCAGACCCCTGAGATCAGCTCTGCAACACCCTCCACCAGCTCAGTATTAATTAAAACACACTTCAGAAAGCCATCAATTCCTTCCTTCTCACACAATATGCATCAGAAATTGGAAGAGTCAAAGTTGGAGGCATCATGTCCAATCCTGGTTCTTATAATGGTTCCCTACAAAGTTCTTTGAGTGGTGAAACAAGATGAGGGTATGGATAAATATCAATATAGGAATCATCAAGCAACCATAAATCACTACTCAAGATATCACAGTGGCAGTTCTATCATGACTTATGTACATGCATATGGGCCCAAATAAAGTTATAGGCATACATAAACATTGATGCCTGGTCAGCATGGGCAGACCTACAAACAGAAGTCAAGGCTTTCTTCCTTCCTGAAAATTACACTGACTAGATGCAGGTCCAGCTTGAAGCAAAGTAGCATAGTTGGGAAACCAGAATGTGGTTCTGATAGGCTGTAGGGCTCTAGCCTGTACTACTTCTACTACACAGCAGAAGTTCTGAGGTAAGGACCTTTAAGACTTACTTCAGTGTATACTTGGGAATTGTTACTATTTGAGGACCAGTGGGTCCTGTATATACTGTATACATGTCAGACATGGTCTGTGTGCAGGTACATGAGTTTTGTTCAACTTGTGGGTTGAACTATGTACATATGGTAGGTATGAGTTGCCATATAAGTGTCTCTTCAGTATCATACTGAGTAATCATAGAATGTGATGGAAACTCATGGAATAATGATGTCATAAGTGTCTGGAACACTTCCATATAAGTAAAAGACTGTAGAACATATAAGAAGGTTGTGGAACAACACTGGTAATGTTCTATAGCTGGTCATAGAATCACATGCAATGGTGAACTCATGCAAGTGTATTTTGTCAGTGATGTCACACATGACAAATCTTCTAGAGCAGAATAATGAGCATCTTTTATGTAAGACCAGTGCTTAACTCTATTTACTCAACACTCCCCCAGATTTGGTATGTGCCAAATCAGTAAGTAAAATCATTGAACTTGACATGTCCAAGATTCTTCATCAGTATATCCACAAGCTGTTTGTCAGTTGTGATGTGTCTGACAATTAATACCTTTCAATCTTCAATGCATGTGCAAATGAAGTGGTAGTGGATATTGATGTGTTGGTTCTTCTTTCCTGTGCAGGGTTTTATGCCAGGAAAATTGATCCCATGTTATCTCCATACAAGAGAATAGGATCTGGAAGAAATCCCAACTCTGTGAACATGGAGTGGATCCAAATGACTTGTTTCAATGTATCTGATAGAGACATATACTCAGCCTCTGTTGACAACAGGGTGATTGTCTTCTGCTTGCATGACAGCCAAGTGATAGGCAATCTGTTGGCTAGAATGACCATTTCAGTAGTAGATTTCTGGTTGTTTTTGTCTGAAGCCCAGTCTACATTGCAGTATGCATTGACTTTATACTTATTGCCTCTCTTATATGCAATATCCTTCTTCTTGGTAGCTTGCAAGTATCAGAAGATATAGAGAGCATGATTTAGGTGGTCCTCATTAGGATTGGAAGTGAATTGTGACATTTTAATAACAGCAAATGCTATGTCTGGTTGTGTTCTGAGAGTGAGGTATAGGAGTGAACCTATTACAGACTGATATTTGGACTGGAGTTGAGAGGAAGTCTCACCCTCATTCTTCATTGATTCATATCTAGATGGAAGTGGAGTATTTGCCAGTCAGCAGTTCTCCATGTCAAATTTCTTGATGATCTTTTCCAAATAGGCAACCTGATCAATGATCAAAAGACCTGATGATTGATCTTGATGGAGTTGCATTTCAAGATATTCTTTGGCTTGTCCTAAGTCACAACATTCCCATACTGTCATGGACTTCTTCTTCATCTCCTGAAGGTATTTGTGGGTGTTGCTGGTGAACAGCATGTTGTCAATGTAGATAAGAAGGATGATGATGCAATTTTCTCTTCCAATCTTCTTCCACAAAACATATATCCTTGCATCTGAGTGAATGCAGGTAAAGCCTAATGCTTTAAGAGATTTGTCAAGTTTGATGTTCCATGCTAAGGTAGCTTGTTTTAAGCCATATAACACTCTTAGCAGTTGATAAATGTATCTTTCTTTTCCCTTTTGCATGAAGCTTTCTGGCTGTTTCATATAGATTTCCTCATCCAATTTTCCATACAGAAACACAGTTTTGATGTCCAGTGCCTCTAAGTCCCAATTAAATTGGGTAGCCAGGAAGAGGATTATTCAAATGGATTCAAATCTTGCCACTGGAGAAAAGACATCCTCAAATTCTACTCTGTATTCCTGAGAGAAACTTTTCACTACCAGACAGGCTCTTTTCCTTCTGTCAGATTTAACAGCATAGACTCATCTGCACTTGACAGGTTTCTGCTCATGAGGTAGAGGTACAAGTTCCCATAATTGCCTCTTGCCTAATGCTGCAACTTTCTCATGCATGGCACTGTCCCAAGCTTGCTTTTCTTCACTCAGCAGTCTCAGTATCCTGGTATTGAACAGGTATTTTGGACTTTGTCTTGACCTTTTGCATAAGAAGATAGTTGATAAAATCTGTGCCACACTCCTGGCTTAGCTTATGCAGGTCAATCATCAGCTTCTTCATGTCCAATGCTTCCTTGGCTTTATCCAGACTCATTTTCTGTGAAGCTTGCCATTCTGCTTCTACAGGATGAGTTCTCTCTCCATACACATTATCAGGTCTGAGAAGAATGACTTGCTCTTGGGTTGACTGAGGAATGGTGGAATCAGGATATGGTGTGTAGCAAGGGAAAGGTACTGCTTTGAGTGGGATTTTCACAGTCCTTTTCAAAGTCTCTGTTCATGTTTCCTTGCCTGTTTCCATAGGGTTTGCAACATCCTTTGGAGGGTTTGGATTGACAGTTGGATGATCTGTTTGTAGGTACTTGATTGGTTGTGCTTCCATTGGAGGAGTGACCTCCATGAAAGCATCCTTGTGAGGTTGGTCCACAGTTTCCTTGGTATCTAGGTCTTTGAACTAGTCTTTGCACATTATGGAAAAACTTCTTCAGCAAAAATGACATTTGTGCTAATGACAACCCTGCCAGTCTTGTCAAGGAATTGATACACTTTGGAGCCAGATTCATAACCCAGAAATATCATAGGTGCACTCTTGGCTTGTAGTTTTGTATGGTGCTCCTTTTTGATAAAGACACAGGCAAGACAATCAAATACTCTGAAGTATGAAACATCAGGTTTTTTTTACCAGTTCATAACTCTACAGGAGTTTTCCACTGTGATGTCTAAATGGTTGGTGATTATACACATGCACAACAGTCTTCAATGCATGTTGCCAAAGGTTGGGTGGAAGACAAGCTGCATGTTGCATAGCTTCTTCCTTTTCAACCATTTTGTTGCGGAGTATCAGGAGCAGTTAAGTGGTGCTTGATACTGTGTTCACATAGGAAGTCCACAAACTCAAGAGATCTAAACTCTCCCCCATGATCTGAATGCATCTGGAGAAGTTTCCCAGAAACACAATTTTGCACCCAGGCAAGTCATGAATGAAAGGCATCAAAAGTGTAAGATTTGGAAGATAGTGGGAAAATAGATGCAAATCCACTGTAGTCATCAATAAAAGTGACAATGTAGTGTTTATGATAGTAGGATTCTATGGGAAACTCACATAGATCTGTGTGGATAAGTTCAAGTGATTTGATGGCATGTTTGTAGGTGACAGCATAGGGTTTCTCTGTCATCTTTCCCAGGGTGCAACCAGGACATGGTTTGTTTATCATTGAAGTCTCAAATGGCAAAATAGTGGTTGCCTTAGGCAGTTGCCACACAGCATTATAGGAGCAATGGCCCATCCATGCATGCCAAAGGTCTGAAGTTTCCTTTGATTTAATAGTATTAATCTGATCAGTTATGTTCTGCAAAGATACATGGATGTAGTGAAGGGACCCTTTAGATGCTATTGAGCATGACTGCAAATAAAGGCTACTATTATGTGCAAAGATTTGAGTGCCCTCAACATTCAACAGCAGTGAATAGCCCTTATTGGTCAACTGCATAGTCAATATAACTCTCATATGGAGTTTTGGGCAATATTCCACTCTGAGTAGTTTCATTAGCTTTCCTTCATGATAGAATATCACAATACCTATCCCCAAATTTTCTACAACTGTATCTGCATCTGCTGTTTGAGATAAATGTGGTTTTGGATATGCAGTATAAGAGATGAAATTATCTAAGTTGTAAGTCCAGTGCACAGATGCTCCAGAGTCAAGAAGAATCAGTTGACTCTTTTTCCCTTTGCATGTCAAACACATGGTTGCTTGTGAATTCATAGGTAAATGGTAAGACATGCACTTTCCCTTTGATGCCTTCATAGTCAATATTTTCAGGCAACAGTGTTCACATTGATGTTTCTTTTGTCATCAGAGGACTGACTCATCTGTATCAACAATATAGGCACCTCCCTGTCCATCAGGTATTGCCTGAGGTCCTTTTGGCCATCCATTGGGTCTTGTCATGAGAGGGGTATTCTGGCAAGTCACTGTGTGGTCAAAGTGAGCACTTGGTATCCCAGAGGATCACCATCTCTGACATCACTGTGAAAAATATACCTGGGATGGTGCAATGAATACTCAGTGCAATTCACCTCTCCATCATAGACAAATACATCTAATGGTTCTCTATGCAGGTCATAGCCATCAATGTTGTACCACAGGAGATAATAAGCCAGGGCCCATGTGTCTGTTGTATGGATACAGTCCCAATAAAATGCCTGAAAAGTCAATGGTTTATGTCTCATGTCTGGGACCTCAACTCCCTCAGGCACATTCTGGAGATGATCATGGTAATCAAAATTCCATGGTTTATACCATTCTGACTTTGGACACATAAAGTCTTTGGCAGTTACCCATCATACAAGATAATATAAGTCCTCTTCACTCATTCCATCTGACACCCATCCAATATACTCTGGAATAGGGTCAAGAAGAGAGTGAGAAATCCTGTACAACTGATGGTCAGGTTCTGGTGACTCATATAGCCATTGAACCTTCATCATCATAGTCATAATCCTCACATGTTGTGGGATTGACCATGTCCTCATAAAGGACTTCTGAGATGTCTATCTCAGGGACTGAGGTGAATGGTTTCAAATATCCCTGATGAATTAGGTCCAGCTCTCTATAGAGCTGCTCAACAGTAATCCATGAAGAGCTAGTGACTGGTTGGTCATGCTTCATGGCTTGTGTGTTCTCATCAAGAATGAGTTTCTTGTGAATATTGAGGTCATTTGGGCCATAGCCTATGAAGACATTGGTGAAATCCTCCTCAGTGTAACCAAGAGCTTCTTCATAGACCTTGTCATAGGCCATTGATTCATTGTCATGAATCATCTGGTTTTTGCCTTTGTTGGGATGAAAGCTCTGTCCTTGTGGCTTTTTTCCTCCTTGTCCTCAAGGGGTGCCACTATTACCTTGACCAGAGGATTTTCCTTGTCCTTTTCCCTTGTAAGGTGACTTCTTGCCTTTTGCAGGATTAGGGACAAGTTGTGGGACACAGTGAACCTGCTGCCTGCCACCATTATAGTATACTTTTTGGTCTCCAACAGAGCATTACTCTTCCAGTAAGTGGTTCCTCCTACAAGGCTTGAAGGAACATTGGGGATAATTCAAGCAGGGCAGATATGAAGCATTTATCACTGGCTTTATGTTGGAGATTCAGGAAATGAGGGATTTACTGGAAGTATGACATGGTCCCTCCTACCATTCCTGGTTGATGGTAGATTTTCCCTTGTTCAAAATCCTCTGATATTCCTTTTGAATATGAGGAATAATATTCAAGGGGTGAAATTCACATCCTTGATAGTTGTAGTGACCATTGAGATCACATTCTCCCAATCCTGTGATAATGCCATCAGGATGGTCATAGTAAGGATTTTGTCATCAAGTGGAAACCCTGCAGCTTTTAGATGGTCCACACACTTGATGAGTTTATTTGCCTCATTGACAGGGTTGGTGCTGAACCTAATCCTGTGCTGGAATAGAGACCTCATCTCAGACAAAGCTTCAGTTTTGCTTGGCTTCCCATAGAAAATCTCTATATCTGTGAGGGTTTTTTTAGCAGTCACTTTCATGTGATGATAAAAGGAGGGTGCAATGTGCAATTTGATAACACCTCATGCTTGCATATCCTTGTCCTTAAAAGCTTGAACCTGCTCAGCAGTGGGTCCTCCAGCTGCCACAACAGGAATATCTTTGGTAAAGGCTCTATAAAAACCCATGGCCATTGCAAAAGCATCAAGAGAGTTGCACCAAAGCTTGTAATTGTTGCCATTGAGAAGGGGAACAAAGGTAAGGACTTCTTTTGCTGCCATTGTACCTAGAATAAACAGTTAAATGAAAACCAGTCAGCAAAAGTGTTTAACTCTAAAGAGGATTTGGGAAAGGGTTGAAAAGGAGCTGAGGTACTAGGTTTCCCTCCAATCCTGTGTTTTCCATTGTATGTCCCTGATGGTCTTCATGGTCCCAAGAGTCCTTGGAGTTGCTTGAGGACATTCTCTTGTCTCCTAATTTTTTGACAATCTACCACATCAACTCTCCTGTTTATCTTTCTCCTCATACTATTTGACTCTACCCAGTAGGATGACCCTCCTTTTCCTTTGTATCCTGATCCTGCATTGGACTCAATAATGTTGAAGTGTAATGATGGAAAGTAATGGAGATTTTCAACTTGATCAACTTGTTGACCAGTTCCTAGAACAGAATGAAGAAAAGAAATGTTTCTATTGATTTTTCAAGCAACAACTGCACAGGATGGGAAAGGGGATTTGAAAATGAATGGATGGAATTCCTTATTGGCAATTTGACCATGGTAGTACACTGGGTGATTGTCAAGTCTAGGTCTTCTCTAGAGATTTCTGGGTGTGAGTCTGGTCAGATAGCATAGGTAGAGTAGTTAAGGAGCAGATTAGGACTGCTTGAGTTTAATTACTTGGAGACAGAGCATTGCCTCCTTGCATGGGTCCCAGTCCAAAGGCAAGATTAGGAGAAGAGACTAGTTTGATTTCAGATTGAAATCTACCAGACAAAGTATCTATGACTTTTATACTCCAAGTAAGCACATCAAAGTGCAGTCTGGTAAACCAGGCTAAGAAGTATAGTAAGAGATTACTAAGGGATGAATAAGACAAATGAAAGTTTGAGAATAAAGATGGCAAAGACTAGTCTGGGATAAGAAACTGTACAATGGTCAGATACTGTGCATGGTGACAGAAGTGCACCAATGATGTGCACTGCCACATGCAGTAGAGTACTCTTAAAATCAAGTAGACCAGGGATGTGACAGACTGTTCAGAAATATGTCATACCAGCTGGGGACAGGATCTATTATCCAGACTTGATGACTGTCAGCTGGTGCAGTGGGATGGAAAGGCCTGGAATGCATTTTGCCAGACATAGGGGCAGTCCAGGATGAATGGGGAATAAGTATTAAGTTGCCTGTGCAAAGAACCACACAAGTCCCCACTGGTGCTCAGTGTAAGTGACTAAGATTGATGCTAAGTCATGTGATACAGACCTTGTGCTCAGTGTAAGTGACTAAGGAGTAAAACACTGAGCACACAACATTATAAGTCCGCAAATGGTGTAAACAAATCACAACAAAATGTGAGAAGGAATATCCAAAAGGGAAAAACTGTAAAGGCCTCATAAGATTAAGGTAACATCAACTATAAATCAATAAAGGAATGAAAGCAGAGAAATGAGTGAATGTTGGTGAACAAGCACCACAAGTAACACATAGTCCAATGCTCATACTTGAGATCAAAGGCTAACCTCTTCTTGTGACCAGTAGAAAGCAATGGTTTTTTTTTCTTCACTACAGCCTTCAATGAGGCTTCTTTGAGGGTATTGTTGAACAAATGAGGTATTAGCGCTGGTCTTACATAACAGACGCTCACTGTTTGTTCTCAGGAGATTTGTCATGTGCATCTGACACTGACACAACACTTGCATGTGTTTATCACTGCATGTGATTTTATGACCAGCTGTTGGACATTACTGATGTTTTACCAATATGGAGAAAGGTCTAGGCTTTATGATGTCAGGATGACGTGCTTATGACATCATTCCTTCTATCTCATTCTATGGTATTCTATGCTTACTCAGTACGATACCTGAGAGACTCTTTTATGGAAGGTCACACTTATCATATGTAGTTCAACCCATGAGTTGAACAAAACTCCATGTACCATGCACAGACCACATCTGTAGTGTATATATACTGGACCTCCAGGTCCACAAATAGTAACAGTTCAACATCTGTTGAATAGTACTCAAAAACACCCAACCAGAAAATCACCCCAAGTGAACACTGAAGTAAGTCTTATGGTCCTTACCTAAGAACTTCCACTGTGTAGTAGAAGTAGATTTCAGGCTCTGCCTGAGCTAGTCTCCCGACTACACTACTTTGCATTAGGTTATGAGCCCCAAGCTCATCGCCTAGGTTCGATGTCTATAACCTTGCAACAGCTGAGCAAGGGATGCAACCAAACGATGGCTCGTGGTTCACTTGGAGGATTTTGTTGGGTCTCCTCAACACCCTCTTGTTTCTCCGCGGAATACAAGGGGTTTATTTGCAACTGCCGTTTTGGCAAGCTGAATTTTTCTTTGCCGTTTCAGCTATTGCCTTTTTCACACTCTGTGTTGAGATGCAGCACACACCTGCTCATCGTCACACTTATAGAGTGGCAGCTGAGGCATGAGATCGCTTTGGATTGTGGTGCATCCAGGTGGATCGGACCATTGGTCCTCCTCCTGAGGATGCTTCAATGCTGGAAGATCTTTCAGATCCTCCTGCATATACTATGTCTGCTCCACCACTGAGATATGAATCTCGATTGACTGAAGAGTCAGCAGTGTTGCGATTCGTTGATGCAAATCCAGGTATAACACTGGTAGAACTATGTTCGCGCCTTGATCAAGCTTTCATTGAGGCTGCTGAGAGAATCGTAGATTCTGTCCAACGACAGCAACTCATCGAGTCTGCTAGAGCTCACTTGACTGAAAGTCGAATGAGAAATCGTGTGGACCTGACCCCTGTACAGCCAACCTTTTTATGGCTCAGGGGACAGCAGATGAGCGCTATGACAGCCTCATTACCATCTTCTGATCACAGTAGTGGGACTTTTATTGGATATACGGATGCTGACAGTAATCCCATTCCAGTCCCCTACGAGGTAATTCATTTGCAAGACGATCCTGTAATCGATCAAAACCCATTGCCAATTCCTTCTCCAAATATCAACTCTAATGAATCCATCCACATCTCCTTTCCATCTTCACCAGTCCAACAACCATTGCATCAAGGAACATCTGGTCTGGAACTTGGGACCACCCGCAGTGACTCCGAGTCACAATCTGGCGACGCCTTCACACTCACCATTAGTTCCCCGTCCAGGTCACCTTCTACAGCTTCAACCACCCTCTTTGGTTCCAACTAGGCCTAATACGCCTACACCCCTTTCACCTCCTCACTGGTCCAGGGCGCATACTACTGGAACAGAGGACGTAGAGATAAAAGAGGAGTTTGAAGACTTATATGTCCCACAGAATGTCATCTTCATGAAGAAACCATCACCCCTCAAGGAAGGAGAAGTTACTCTTGAACTTGTCTATCCGGAGTCACCGGAAGAAGGCGAGGAGGTTGAGTTTATATGTTTTAACCTTTATGAAGATGAAAACATTAACCCGGATGACTACCAACTAAGTGAAGATGAGAAGTGATACATTCGAGAACATATCAATCGTCCTATGATGGACAGAGAAGATTTTAATGGCATCAGGAATATCCCAAATTATGACATGGAGTGGTATGTGAGTTGCGGAGATGCAGCCCATGTCAGGGACTTCCATCCCTGGCAGATGGAGTATGGGCATCAATATCCAACAGGAAATGGAGTCATCGTAGTAGGAAAAAGGCCTACCCCAGCTGAGATTTTCACTCTGGGCTATGGCGACATCTTTTCCCTTTTCTTTATCGCCTACGACGTCTACCTCCCATGGATGAGGGCTCTAGGGTTTGAGACAATGAAGAACCAGTACAGGTTCTCACTAGTCAACCCTGGTTGACTTTTTGACACACACCCATTCTTCCGCACCTATTATTCACATCCCTTCAAAGTCATGCAATGAGAATTCTCATGCTTTCTTGTTGAAATTCAGGATTATATCATCATCCCTTCAGACCCACAAGGCAAGGTCAAGATCCTTGATCTTGAGGCGCTGTGCCCTATCCTCAAAATGGGCTACGATGACAACAGAAAACCGGTGCTCCCTGAGACTTTATCAGACTACTTCGACGCACCAAACTCATCAGACGTATCCTATGCCGTATTATGTTCACAAGCCGTACACCACTGATCTGAACTTTATCCTTTCCACATCACACTTTGATGATGAAAACTATCACAGTGTACCTCTGAAAAGAAGTATACATAAAAACCACGTATGCTTCACACATATGCTTCTTCCATTCATCTTTGTACAAAAGCTTGAACTCTTTATCTCCAAAATTCCTTTTACTGCACACCATGTGTACTTCCATGGATGAATTGCCGATAAAACCTGCCATCCTTCTGTGTTTAAAACACCTTTCCCATCCTGTGCTATCAAAGCCTGGGAACTGGATAGAAGTGTGTCTTTCATCGACTCTGTACTTGGGACAGGGGAAAAAGTCGATTGAGTAAACAACCCACACTACTTTCCATCCCTAAACTTCCAGGTTTTAGAGGAATCTGCAGAGATTGGAACGTCCACAAAGAAATGGAACTACTGGGAGAAATCAAAGAGTGGAGACAAGAAGCAAAAGTGACGAGAAAAAGTGATAGAACAAAGAAAGGACAAAAGAGCAGACAACACGCTACAAAGGATGATGGGGAATATGCCCCCTAGGCAAAAGCCAGGGACGCATAATGGAAAGCACAGAGTTGGATATAAGCCCGTTCACCCTAAGCCTTTCATTCCCTTCCAGATTGAAGAGGAAAACACGTTTGCTAATTGGTTTGCTTTCAACTGTTTATTCTAGGTATAAAAATGTCTGCAAAAGACGTTCTCACTTTTGTCCCTCTCTTGAACAGAAACAACTACAAGTTATGGCGTGATTCCATTGATGCCTTTGCTATGGCCATGGGGTTCTATTGAGCGTTTACTGAAGACACACCTGCTGTTGGCAGAGGAGTAACTGCCAAACAGGTACAGGCCTTCAATGACAAGGACATTCAGGCCCGAGGTGTCATCAAACTCCGCATTTCCCCTTCCTTTTATCACCATATGAAAACCACTGCCAAGCTCACGTTGGCAGATATTGAAACTGCCTACGGACAGCCGGGCAATATTGGCGCTCTCTCTGAAATGAGATCTCTCTTTCAGCATAGAATCAAGGGAAACGTCAATCCCATAGATGAAGCAAACAAGCTCATCACATGCGCTGAACACTTAACAGCAGCTGGTTGTCCAGTCAATGACAAAATAGTCGCAATGGCCATCTTAATGGCTTTACCCTCCGACTGGGAGAATGTTGTCTCCCTTATTACTACCACTGTCGAGGATGCGAACTTTAAGCCATCAACAATTATCCCGCATATCCAGAAGGAATATCAGTGGAGAGTTACAGGAAAAGGAAGAAGTACCATTGACCAGGAGTGGTACAAAGGGCCTCATCATTCACACCAAAAGTCCCTCATTCACCGACTCTCTAATGTCAAACCCGCAATGAATACTCAGTATGCTCCACAAGGAAGCTATCCTTGATGTGGGAATGGCTCTTGCAGGAAGAACCACTATCCGGGTGAGACTTGCCACATTACAGGCCAAAAAGTATACTATACTAGTGGCAAGCAGCAGATTTGCTGTATCCCGGAAATTGTCCATACGCCTCAAGTATCCCCACAGAGGCAGTTCCCTAACAAGGGAAAGGGACAAGGAAAGCAAGGCCAAGGTACTCGTGGGGGAAAGAACCCACAAAGCCAGGGGCAGAGACCTCACCCCAATAAAGGCAAAGGAAAGGCCAAGAATAATATGATTCAAGACGACGAATCAATGGCCTATGAAGAAGCTCCGCAGTATGATGAACAAGATTTCATGTACATGCAAGCGGAATACCTCCAACAGGAGGAGCTTGGGTCACAGGAACAAGCAATAATTCCTGATCAACCCATTGCTAGCTCGTCGAAACTCACTGTCCAGCAACTGGATCAGGAGCTAGAGCTTATCCATCAGGGCCATTCGGAACTGTTTCAAACAGTTCCAGAGATAGATATTCCTGAGGAGCTTTATGAGGACTCGGTCAATCCTCTTACCGCAGAGGATTATGACTACGATGATGGTCCAATGGTGATGTGTGAGTCTACCACATCTATGCCGTCGTACAAAGTCTCTTACTCCCTTCTCGATCCTATTCCAGAGTATATCAGAGAGGAATCGAAAGAGATGAGTGATGAGGACTTGTATTATTTAGTGCGACACGTTCTGCCTCGAGACGTCATGTGTTCCAAGTCATCCACCTATAAACCTTTTAACTGAGATTATCATGACCAAGTGCACGCTTTCCAGTTAAACCGGGAGTCACTGTCCCAGATGCATGAAGAAAACCTAGAGAGTTTCAGATTTTCTATTGGTCACTCGATTGGACTACAGGTTTGTGGGCACCAGCCTACTATCATCCAAGGTACAAACTAGATGGATACAATATCGGTGGACAACCTCTCGACGTTTATGTCTATGACAGGGAGGATGATTGTGACAAATGTGGCTCACACCACCCCAGATATCTCTGGAGTCACGATCTAGGGGAAGGGGATCCCCTGGGGTATGGGGGATTTGCTGAGACTGCACAAAGGCTGGCGGAAATCCAACCACCATTACCCTCCATCGAAAATTGGCCTGGTGATGCCATGTATCCAAGGATGATGGCTGACAGCCTTGGAAACACAGTCCTCATGGACAAAGACCATAATGTGCTGGAGATGTATTATCATCATCCAAAGTGCTCGGATTGCACCAAGCACAAAATATTTGTTTCTCAAGAAAAGGGAAAGTGCGTCTCATGCCATTTACCTATGAATATAAAAGCAACCATGTGTCTAACTTGTAAAGGCAAAAAGAGTCAGCTGATTCTACTTGACTCAGGTGCCTCTGTGCACTGCACTCACAACCTTGATGACTTCGTATCATATTCTGCATACCCTACTCTGAAACTGTCTCAAACGGCAGATGCAGACACAGTTGTAGAGAAATTGGGGAATGGTACCGTCATATTCTATCATGAAGGAAGGCTGACTAAACTTCACAGAGTGGAGTATTGTCCCAACCTCCATATGAGGGTAGTTTCAACCACTCAGTTAATGAATAAGGGCTATACACTGATGTCAAACGTTGATGGAACTCAAATCTTTGCACCTAATGGTGACCTTTATCTGCAGTCGTGCCCGATAGCATCTAAAGGGTCCCTTCATTATATTCGAGTATCTTTACAGTCTATAACTGATCGGATTCAAACCATTAGTTCAAAGGAAACTTCCACCCTGTGGCATGCAAGGATGGGACATTGTTCCTACAATGCCATACACCAATTACCCAAAGCAACCACCGTTCCTCCATTCAAGACCTCAGTGGAGAACAAACCTTGTCTGGGCTGCGCTTTAGGAAAGATGACAGAGAAACCTTATCGCGTCACCTATAAGTGTGCCACTAAACCACTCGAACTTATCCACATGGATCTCTGCGAGTTTCCTGTAGAGTCCTACTATCACAAATGCTATGTCGTCACCTTTATCAATGATTACAGTGGATATGCCTCCATCGTCCCCCTCTCTCTCAAATCTGACACTTTTGATGCCTTTCATTCCTTGCTTGCCTGGGCGCAAAATTGTGTCTTGGGATGACTCCTTTGGCTACGTTCAGATCATGGGGGAGAGTTTAGATCTCTCACGTTTGTGACCTTTCTACGTGAACATGGTATCGAGCACCATATGACTGCTCCTGATACTCCCCAACAAAATGGTTGTGCTGAACGTTTCAATCACACCATGGTAGAAAAGGAAGAAGCTATGAGACATTCAGCTTGCCTTCCTCCTAACATGTGGCAACATGCTCTTGAGACCTCAGTGCATGTTTACAATCACCAACCATTTCGTCGATCACAGTGGAAAACTCCAGTAGAGTTGTGGATGGGTAAAAAACCTGATGTTTCTTACTTCAGAGTTTTTGGTTGTCTGGCTTATGTTTTTATTAAAAAGGAACATCAGACAAAGTTACAGGCCAAAAGCACTCCAATGATATTCCTAGGCTATGAACCAGGAACTAAGGCCTACCAATTCCTAGATAAAAACCAAAGGGTCATCATAAGCACAAATGCTATTTTTGACAAAGAAGTTTTCCCGCGATGTGCAAAGACTGGTGGAAAAGACCTAATACCAGAGGAAACTGAAGACCAACTTCACGAGGATGTTCCAATGGAGGTCGCTCCTCTGGAAGAACAAATTCCAATCGATGTCCTGCAAACAGTTTGTCCAACTGTCTCTCCGAATGACCCAAAGGAACTTGCAACTCCAACAGAAGTATGAGTGGAACCACAAGCAGAGACTTCTAAAAAGGCAGTCAAAATTCCCTTAAAGATGCCTTTACCCTCTCAATATACACCCTATCCAGACTCCAGTATCCATCGGTCTACCAGAGAGCGAGTTATTCCTCTCAGACCAGAGAATACCTATGGAGAAAGGACACATCCTGTTGATGCAGAATGGCTAGCATCAAAGGAGATGACCTTTGAGGATATGAGAGAAGCATCGGACATGGGGGAGCTGATGATCAATCTGCAAAAGCTCAGTCAGGAGTGTGGTACTGACTTCATCAACTACTTGCTTATGCAGAAAGTCAAAGAGAAGTCAAAAACACCTGTTCATTATCGGGACACTCAGAGATTACCAGCCAATGACAAAAAGGCTTGGGATGCCGCCATGCGTGAGGAAATCACAGCGTTAGGCAAGAGGAAAGTATGGGAACTTACACCTCTACCTTGTGGGAGAAAGCCTGTAAAGTGCAGGTGGGTCTACGCTATTAAATCTGATGGGCGGAAGCGTGCCTGTTTAGTAGCAAAAGGTTTCTCTCAAGAATATGGAGTAGACTTCGAAGATGTCTTCTCTCTGGTAGCAAGATTCGAATCAGTTCGAATCATTTTATCCCTGGCTGCCCAATACAAATGGGACCTAGAGGTGCTGGATGTCAAAACTGCGTTTCTATATGGAAAATTGGACAAGGAAATTTATATGGAACAGCCAGAAGGCTTTGTGCAAAAGGGAAAAGAGCGCTATGTCTATCGATTGCTCAGAGTGTTGTATGGCCTGAAGCAGGCTGCTCTAGCATGGAACATCGAACTAGACAAATCCCTGAAAGCACTGGGCTTCACCTGCATCAAGTCAGATGCTGAAGTATATGTGTTGCAGAAGAAAACAGGACAAGAAAACATTGTCATCATTCTCCTCATTTATGTTGACAATGTACTCTTCACTGGCAACAATCGCAAATACCTTCAAGAGTTGAAGAAGAAGTTCATGACAGTATGGGAATGTTGTGACTTGGGACAAGCCAAAGAATATCTCAGAATGCATCTCCAAATAGATTGTTCCTCAGGTCTTTTGATCGTTGATCAAGTCGCTTATTTGGACAAGATCATCCAAAGATTTCAAATGGAGAACTGCCGCTTAGCAAACACTCCACTCCCATCAGGATATGAACCAGTGAAACATGAGGGAGAGACCACCCCTACACTGCATTCAAAGTACCAATCAGTGATTGGTTCCCTGCTATATCTCACCCTAGGAACTTGACCAGATATTTCATTCGCTGTCATCAAGATGTCACAATTTGCATCGAATCCCACCAAGGATCATCTTAGTCATGCCCTATACATCTTTCACTATCTTTGAGCCACCAGAGAGAGGGGTTTGGTGTATCGAAGAAAAGCTGAGTACTCTATAGAGGCTTACTGTGATGCGGAATGGGCTTCCGACAAGAACAATCAGAAATCCACAACTGGCATGGTTGTACTAGCGAATGGAGCACCCATTACATGGTTGTCATGCAAGCAGAAAACTATCGCTCTGTCATCCACAGAAGCTGAGTACATGTCCTTATCCGACACCTCCCAACAAGTTGTCTGGATTCACTCTATGTTTACTGAACTTGGTTTCAAACCAGAACCCATTCCACTGTATGGAGACAATATGGGGTCAATTTTCCCTGCCCAGAATCCTGTGCAAGAGAGATGAACCAAGCATATCAATATTCAATATCATTTCATTAGAGAGTGTATCGAGGATCGGAAAGTGCTTGTTGTCAGGCACATCACTACCGACAAGCAACTTGCAGACATCCTAACAAAGAATCTGGGACGCGTAAAGTTTCATGCCTTTGCAGACTTCCTGCTCTTTGATTTGGCACATACCAAATCTGGGGGAGTGTTGAACAAATGAGGTATTAGTGCTGGTCTTACATAACAGACGCTCACTGTTTGTTCTCAGGAGATTTGTCATGTGCATCTGACACTGACACAACACTTGCACATGTTTATCACTGCATGTGATTTTATGACCGGCTGTTGGACATTACTGGTGTTTTACCAATATGGAGAAAGGTCTAGGCTTTATGACGTCAGGATGACATGCTTATGACATCATTCCTTCTATCTCATTCTATGGTATTCTATGCTTACTCAGTACGATACCTGAGAGACTCTTTTATGGAAGGTCACACTTATCATATGTAGTTCAACCCACCAGTTGAACAAAACTCCATGTACCACGCACAGACCACATCTGTAGTGTATATATACTGGACCTCCAGGTCCACAAATAGTAACAGTTCAACATCCATTGAATAGTACTCAAAAACACCCAACCAGAAAATCACCCCAAGTGAACACTGAAGTAAGTCTTATGGTCCTTACCTAAGAACTTCCACTGCATAGTAGAAGTAGATTTCAGGCTCTGCCCAAGCTAGTCTCCCAACTACACTACTTTGCATTAGGTATTCCTCATTGTCTGAGAAGAAACAGGACTATCAACAATAGTGTTGATGAAATGAGTGGCTTGAACAGCATTTTTGACCTTGCCAGTAAGGATTTGCTGAACAATAGCTCTTTTGTTGGTGGAGGAAAGCTTGGAAGGGCAACCACCATGAAGCCTAGGCCTCTTTGGTTGGATTTCCTGAAGAACCTGGGATACTGTAGACTTCCCTAGACCAGTCTGTGAGGCAATATTCCTAGTGGACAGGCCAAGAGAGGCAAGAGAGATGGTGTTTTGTCTTTGAGAGGTGGAAATGGATTTGATGGTGATGATGAGAAAATGAGCAGAGGGTGGTGGGGTTTATATATGTTGGATGATACTCATTACATAAAGATAACATAATAGAACCCTTGATGGATGTATGTAGTGATATCACAGCATGCCAGGGTCAATATATATAATCAAAACTTTAAGTCAAACAACTGTCTGCATGACATGTCATTTCCAAATGGCTGCTATTCTATCAATTCTTATTCAAATCACTTGATTCTTGGACCAATAGAAAGCCCAGAGTAAGTATGTCATTCCATACACTCACGGGATAGGGCTAGGGTTAGGGGTATCATGTTTAGTCATAACTAATGTAAAACATGCAAACATGCAGACAGTTTTTTGAGCCACTGTAATGTCCTGGACTAGACCTATAATATCACCAATCTAGACTAACTCATTATTCCCTTATAGGTTATGCATGTATGTACTTGGCTATACATACCTGTGACAGCCAATAGTCTTTCTACCTTACAGGCTGTGCTTGGCAGTATAGATGACATCATACCTTGAGGATATCATGAGGACAGTAGTATATAATTAGTCACTCTTAGAGACTTATTCCCTAAGCTAGTTCTTCCAACAAAAGCTATGTCACTTGTTTGGGAGAGACACTGTAATGCATAAGTCCTTGCCTTACATGCTGGTCATCTTGCTGTAATGAGTCACTATGAAAACCTAATCTCTCTGGACAAAGATCATTATTTTTCTCTCACAGTTCTAGATCTGGTTTGATAGAAACTGAGTGACTCTTGAGAAGATGTGAGTGGTCAGGTAAGGAAGGTGATACATTGCAAGTCATATCTGCTCTGTAGCATCCAGAACCCATTTGACCTGAGATACATTCCACATCACACTCTGTTTCATCAAGGTCAGCCAACACATATTTTTGAACCAGATGGTAGAATGTGATATGCTTTTGCACATTGAACAGACTCCTCCAGAAAACAGTAGCCTCAACTTCCCTTGATAAGATCCTTCAACAGGCTGAATGGTAAGTTCATCACATAAACATTTCCTGTTAGTCTCGTGCAGTCTTTCACCAAATGCACCAGCTCACTGATCCCTTTCCAGAATCTCTGAAAGTTTAATTGCTCTTTCAAAGTGCTTAACCACCTGAATTCAGGATCAACAAACATCTTGATATTTTGCATCTGAGACAATGCCAGAGCAGAGCAGTATGGCTGAAGCTCATAAAGTGCATTGAAAAGCATCAATGCTTCTATTCATAGCACCTTCTCATATATATCTTCAATCACATTAGTGACCAGTTATGGACCATCAGTGTCCTATTGTTTTGGCCAAGAACATGCAATATTTACTTGGTGTCTTTGTGGGTGTCTTGACTATAGTTCACTCTGCCTTTATAATCATTGACTTCATGCTTACAGTGGCTCAAAAAACTGTCTGCATGTTTGCATGTTTTACATTAGTTATGACTAAACATGATAGCCCCTAACCCTAACCCTAGCCCATGAGTGTATGGAATGACATACTTACTCTTGGCTTTCTATTGGTCCATGAATCAAGTGATTTGGATAGGAATTGATAGAGTAGCAGCCATTTGGAAATGACATGTCATCCAGACAGTTGTTTGACTTAAAGTTTTGATTATATATATTGACCCTGGCATGCTGTGATATCATTACATACATCCATCAAGGGTTCTATTATGTTATCTTTATGTAATGAGTATCATCCAACATATATAAACCCCACCACCCTCTGCTCATTTTCTCATCATCATCATGAAATCCATTTTCACCTCTCAAAGACAAAATATCATCTCTCTTGCCTCTCTTGGCCTGTCTACTAGGAAGATTGCCTCACAGACTGGTCTAGGCAAGTCTACAGTATCCCAGGTTCTTCAGGAAATCCAACCAAAGAGGCCTAGGCTTCATGGTGATTGCCCTTCCAAGCTTTCCTCCATCAACAAAAGGGCCATTGTCCAGCAAATTCTTACTGGCAAGGTCAAAAATGCTGTTCAAGCCACTCATTTCATCAACTCTATTGTTGATAGTCCTGTTTCTTCTCAGACAGTGAGGAATACCCTCAAAGAAGCCTCATTGAAGGCTGTGGTGAAGAAAAAAAAGTCATTGCTTTCTACTGGTCACAAGAAGAAGAGGTTAGCCTTTGCTCTCAAGTATTAGCATTGGACTGTGAAGGACTGAAAAAGAGTTATATGGTCAGATGAGACCAAAATCAACAGGATTGGGTCAGATGGACAAGAGTATGTGTGAAAAAAGAAGGGTGAAGGGCTTATTTCCAGAGAGGTCAAAGGTACAGTCAAGTTTAGAGGAGGTTCACTCATGGTTTGGGGATGTATAGGATGGAATGGTGTTGGGGTCTTGAGTGAGGTTGAGGGAAGGATGGATGCTGAACAGTATGTGGCCATTTTGGAGCAAGGGTTGCTTCAAAGCATGGAGGAATCTGGAATTCCAGAAGATGACATTATCTTTCAACAAGATAATGACCCCAAGCATACCTCTAGAAGAGCCCAGAAATGGTTTGAAGAGCAAGATATCAAGCTTCTAGACTGGCCTGCACAATCTCCAGACCTAAACCCAATTGAACACACTTGGAATCACCTCAAAATATCTCTCTCAGGTTATGAGAGTGCTCCTGCAGGAGTTCATCAATTGTAGGAAAGGGTGGTAGTGGAGTGGGGGAAGATTTCTGTGGAAGAGTGTCAAAAATGGATAGGAAGCATGCCTAGAAGGGTTGAAGCAGTTATCAAGGCCAAAGGAGCTCATACCAAGTACTAGATGGTTGGATTTTTGTAAAGTCAAAAAACTGTCTGCATGACATGTCATTTTCAAATGGCTGCTATTCTATCAGTTCTTATCCACATCAGTTGATTCTTGGACCAATAGAAAGCCAAGAGTAAGTATGTTATTCGATACACTGATGGGTTAGGGCTAGGGTTAGGGGTTATTGTGTTTGGTCATAGATAATGTAAAACATGCAAACATGCGGACAGTTTTTTGAGCCACTGTACCTGCCACATGCAGGTGATCTTAATTATGTACTTCAATTTTGCTATTTCAGGTGTGATGTGAGCAGCATCACAGAAGCTTTTGTCATCTCTCAGGGCCTTCACTCACAAATATTTCTCAATCAACCCTTCCTAAGACAAGAAACAAACCTACAGTGAAATAAGGTGAGGATTCACAATAGTCTCTACAAGTGGCAAACCATGTTAATGTTTCCACAATTTTTGTCAATCACTCTGACAAGGGTGACATTGAGACCCTTCAG
This sequence comes from Scleroderma citrinum, assembly GCA_029372045.1. Taxonomy (NCBI): domain Eukaryota; kingdom Fungi; phylum Basidiomycota; class Agaricomycetes; order Boletales; family Sclerodermataceae; genus Scleroderma; species Scleroderma citrinum. Next base: position 2,302,429 of record JARFMN010000001.1, read on the forward strand.
ATTATGCTTCTAGGTTCAGTGAGATCAAACAATGACTTCATATTATATGCTCCATCAATCATGATTGTTGTTCAAACCATGTGAATGATGCATGCCTTTTATGTTGTATTCCCCTTGCTTACTGGCATCTAGTACTTTTGTCTATTATGGGGTTTAGTCAGTGCTAACCAGGGCAGTAGTGTGAAGTGCACAAGCCATTACTTACCCTTCTCAGGGAATATTTTCCGCATGAACCAGTGTCTTTCACAAAGTCTGCTTGTCTGCATGACTGCCTAGCTAAATATTTAGGCTGTTCAAGCACTTGTCAAGATCAGCTCTTTTCAGCCTTCAGAGAATCAGGGGGTCAAAGGGTATTAGTGCTAGATATTGTATAAGCACTAATAGGAGCTATGTAGCACTGAAAATTTTTTCTAAACACTAGAAATAATGTCCAAGCCTATAGGGGTTTTTGTAAGATGTATAGCACAAGTCTAATCAGACATGACTTGTGCTCTTTGCATAAGCTTAGGACTTGCTATAAAGTCAAAGCAGAGATTTAGAAACACAGATACAAGAACATAGTAATACCAGAGAAGTATCTTAGTTGATATTCAAACTGGAGTACAATAGAGAGTAAGTAATGACTTTATATACTAAAGAGAACTGTAAAGGCTATGAGAACAGGGAGTTGGGATATCAAAGGTTAACTACAGATGAGTAAGCAGATGAATAAGAGTCAGGATTAGTAATCACAAGAAGAAACTGAGAGATCAAAGGTATAGCATTAGTAAAGTTAGAATAAAAGTGGGTTGAGAATCTATGGTAAGCTAAAATGAAAAAAGGTGAGCTAACAAATAAAACTAATCTATAAACAGGAATAATATAGTAAAGGAAAAATCTAATAGCATTTTCTAGGGCTGATGCAACAGAGAGAAGGGTCAGGAAGACTAATAACACTCATTATGTCAGGTTGAGGAAGTCAGCATGAGTTAGGATGATCAAGCAAGTGTTATCACTTGTTCTAAGACTTGAGAATAGTCAGATAGAGTGTATGCTAGTCAGAAGTGAGGACTGAGTAGTTTAGAGGCACTTCAGGATGTTTGGGGATGCATAAACTAAAGTTGAATTGGGCTGGACTGGGGTTAGGAATGTTTAGGGACTATTCAGGTGAGTCTGAACTGCAAGTAGACATGACTAATATGTGCCTAGGGCTAGTGTAATGTCATGGATATGACAGTACTGCTCAATGATATTCTGCAAGATTGTATAAAATATCACCAAATGATCTCAAGAAACCTTCAACAAGGCTAACAGAGCCTTTCTTCTCTGATTGTCCTTTTGTAGTTTTGGAGGGAATAGGTTTTATTCAGTAATCCTCACTTAGGGGTGGTCTATTGCAATCTTGCCCTGGAACATATAGAGTGGAGCCCCTACACAAGAGGATGTACATTCTGTTCAAATGCATGTAAGGTTGAGGTCATGGAGACCATTGATCTTGTCCAAACCAACATTAACCTTAAAATATGTTAAGTTCACTGCAGAAAGGACCTGCTAGATCTTCACAAGTCAACAATGCTCCCCAAGACAAGTATGGTGACTGTGTGCAACTCATGTATGTCAGACCATGGTGTCTTGCTTGGTGCTAGCATAAATGCACTCCTCTGCAACAATGCATCCATAATCATCAATAGAGCCCTAGATGCCTTGCATGACTTGCACTGCAAGCATTTTTCAATGTTTCATGACAAATTATTGTGAAAAAGTTAGAAGAAAAAATATTTTATTTATTTAATATATAGCATCATCTTTGTGATGTTTATCCCAAAATATGATTTGAGACCATTTCTTGTGTTAGAACAGTCAAACATTTAGGTTGTTTTTGCTAAATATATATTGTATGTGATCCACAGAACATTATACTTTTAAGTCACTAAGTATCATGAAAGTTATATTGCCATTTTTTTATTTGATTTTGCAAAGGACAGGCAGAAAAAAAAGCCTAAATTTTTTACTACCCTAACATAAGAAATGGTCTCAAATTATGTTTTGGGATAAAAATAACAAACATGATGCTGTATTATATTTGTCTGTTTTTATCAAATAGAATTGCAAATAAAAACCACAAGATCACCATAACTGAAAACTTCATCCAGAACATAAATAAGAGGGTTTGCATGATTCAGATGCTTTCATCTTTGTGAGGTAAGTGTTTCTAAGCTTTGCATACTAATTCAGAGTTACTGGATAATAGACCTTTACAGGAAATTGTCTGATACTATAAATGCAAAGTCAATAATTATCAATCTTTCAGACACTTAAAAATAAGACAGAATGGCAAGGACATATCAGAGGCACAATTGATTGATGGACTATGCTAACACTCATGCAGAGTCTAGATCCTCTGCTGAAAGTGACATATGTAGATGCCACAAGGTCTACTTGATCCTCCAACAAGCCTAGAAGCCTGAAGTGATGGTTGACTAACAATGAAAACAAAGATAACAGAGAAAGTCAATGGCCTCATACCAATGCAGACACCATGAACATTTCAGACAGTAAGTATCACACTCATAAGTTGTTGGGCAAACATTGACAAAACCTAATAACAGCAGCAGCATTCATATGGACAGTCTATCAGGACATGATCTGTTTTGAGAAGGCCAACCCCTTTGACAAGATATCAGCCCTACTGCACCTAGGTTTAGGTTAGGTTAGGTCATTAGAAACATTCTGTAATATTGATACACAATGAGGATGCTTTGAGTGTCTACTGACAAGTAGTTCTCTACTATAACCCAGGGGTGGGCCCCTCTTTACTCTGCAAGAGCTCTTTGCTTGAAACATTTTACACACTTTGCTTAGATGTTCTCACTTGAGTCAGGGGTATTTTAGCACTTCTAAGACTATCTTATCATGCTCTTCTTGATTGTCTGACTTTGTAATGGTTATAAGATCATTGATGTAGACCACACAGACATCTGTTATCTTGTGAAAGATCTTGTTCATTATTTTCTGGAAAGTGGTGGGACTGTTACCCTGCCCAAAGTACATAATAAGGGGTTCAAAGGCACCTTTATGGGTTGTGAAGGCAGCCTTTCATTCATTTCCCTCCTTTATTTGCACATTGTTATAGCCCCACTATAGATCCATCCTGGTGAAGAGCTTACATGCCTTCAGCTTGTTAATGAGCTGTGAAATAAGGGATAGCAGGCAGTTGTTCTGTACTGTCCACTTAGAAACATATTGATAGTTCTGCACCATACAGTGAGCAACAAAACCATTGCAGTATTTGCAATATTTTTATTGTGTGGCTTATACCTTTGGAAAGGCTGTGGCTCTGGAGATGCCCTAGGAGGACTTTGATAGCTCTTGGTTCTGGCTACATTTCATTCCTATATGTCAAGATCTGAAGTACAGTGGATGCTATTCTATAAGTCAATTAATAAGGTATATACATTGCAACAGTTTTGTTGCTAACATTAAGATATAGTAAAGGTGGCAATTATTAGTAAGTAGTGTATCCTCCTTTGGCCTTCATCACCTCCTGGACTCTTCTACCATGCTTTCCATAACATTCTGACATGTAGACACATCTATATCCTTTCATAACTCATAAATCTCATTAGAAGGGTGTTTATGATCTGCTAGCCTTCTTTTGAGGTAACCCTAGAGATGTTCAATGGGGTTTAAGTCAGGAGACTGTGTAGGCCACACCATAGTCCTAAAATCCTACTCCTTCAGTCATGTCTTGACAATCCTACAAGTATGCTTGGGGTCATTGTCCTGCTGAAAGGTGATGTCAGAAGGATTAAGATCATAGAACTGCAAAGAATTCAACAGTTGATCCTTCAAAATCTGAAGGTAAAGATCTTCATCCATTTTACCATCAATCTTGGTAGCATAGCCAACTTCCTTCCAAGTCATACACCTCCAAATTATCACAGAACCTCCTCTAAACTTGACAGTCCCTTGCATCAACCTGTTATTCAACCTTTTACCTGGCTTTTTCCACACCCATTTGCATCCATCTGACCCTGGGCAATTTATTTTGGTCTCATCAGATCATACAACCTTCTTCCAGTCTTCTACAGTCCAGTCCTTATGGGCATAAGCAAAGTCTAAGTGAGCCTTTTGATGCTTGGCTGAGAGAAGAGGGTGTTTGGACTTGACTACAGCTTTCATTCCAGTCTTCTTCAAGTGCTGGCACACTGTGGAGGTAACAATGGGTTCATTCACAACATTTGTAAGGGCTTTAGTCACTTGAACAACATTTTCAGCCTTGCCAGAAGAGATAAGACAAATAGCATAGTAAACATTGACAGAGGAAAGCTTGGTTGAACAACCTTCACCAAACTTCTGAAAAGTAGAACACTCTTTGGAGTGAAGTCTGGATATGGTAGAGACATGAATGCCAGTAGATGAGGCAATAGAGTGTACAGATTGTCCTACATCCAGCATAAAGAGGATGAATGCCTTTTAAGTAGGAGAAACACATTGCATGATGATGGTGGTTGGAAATAAAGAAGTGTGGGAACTTTTTTGAACTCAGACATATTGTTTAAGTGTGTATCTTTGTTTATATCACCAAACAACATCAAATATCCATTGATTTTATCTTTCAAATCAACAGGTGCAAAACTGTTGCAATGGTACTACTGTTTTAAAATATGTATATCTTTACAGCTATTGGATGGAATCACATGACCCGAGGGAGTGGATCATAACCAAGAGCATGTAGTTTATTTCCTCTCACAAAGGCTAAACAGAATTCTCACAGGTGATTGCAGTGTGCTTCATGCACTGTGTTAGGGTTAAACACTGCAATGGTTTTGAAAGTCACTGTACCTTCTTGATTGGTTTATAGAATAGCCCTCACTATATATTATACCTTGACATATAGGAATGAAATATAACCAAGACAAAGGGCTATCAGAGTCCCCCCTAGGGCATCTGCACAGACACAGCCTATCCAAAGTTATCAGCCACACAATAAAAATGTTGCAAATATTGCAACAGTTTTTTTGCTCACTGTATGCTTCTTTCCATCCTTCTTGGGGACAAAGAATATTGGAGACATCTATTCTAAGATTAAGGGTTGAATATAATCTTTTGATAACTGATTATCTAGAATGGCCTCTACCTCCTTTTGTTCATCAATAGAAAGGGAAATAATGCACCCTTTTATTGGAGGGAAACCTTTCTTTAGATCTATGGCATGATCTTAAGGTTTTCTCAATGGCATTCTTTCTGAAGCTTTTTACTGAATACATCTATGCATGTATATAACAACTGCACCCACAGCAACACCATCATTTCTCTAGAACACTATCTCTTAACAACCTAGCCACTCTCCATCCCTTAAAACAGGACCATTGATCTGGCTTGGTGACTTCAACCATCATCACTCACTCTGGGATGAGATCCATAATGATCACCTGTTTACCAATGCAGCACTTGAATCATTACAAAAACTAACAGACATTCTAGCAGACTATAGGCTAACACAAATTCTACCTAAGGAGGTCCCCACCCTTCAGTTGTCAAGCTCTGGCAACTAAACCCACTGCAACATCTTCTGTACATAGAACACCTGCAACTTACTATTATCATGCAACACAGAACCCAGCAGAAGAGATCTCAAAACTGATCATCTCTCAATTTTCACTCAGTTTGACATGACACTAGCAGCTGCCAACAAGACCATAACAAGGAACCACAGAGAAGTAGATTGGGAAGCTTTCAACTCATTCCTTGATGATACATTATCTTGCATTGACTTCCCCTCTATTCTAGGCATCACAGAAGATTTTCAACACATAGCACATGATCTAGATGATGTAATATAAAATACAGTAGAAGTCAAAGTTCCCAAATCCAAACCTCACTCCCACAGACCACAGAAAGTGCTGGTGAACAAAGAACCTCATCAAACTCAGTGAAGAGCTTAAACAGCTATGGAAACTATCCTACTGATTCAGAGCTGTACTGAAACATGATAGCCATGCTTGCATAAAAGAAAAGGAGAAACAACTAACTAACAATCTAAAAAGCACAAATGAAATGCACTGGAGGGACTGGCTGGAGAGAATGGCAGATAATGACCTATGGATCACCAACAAATACATCACCAACCCCAGTGAAGATGGTGAAAAGATGCACATCCCAACCCTAAGGGACTGAGATGAAGAAGGTCATGACATAGTCACCCCACAAATGAGAAGAAGGGCAACCTGCTGGCATACTTCTCATTCCCCCACTCTCTTCTGTTTCCTCAGTATCAGACAATGCCCAATATCCAGAACTAGCAGAAGAATGAACTGAGATCACTCATGAACACCTCACAACAGTGGTCAATAAATTCAGCCCATACAAAGCACTGGGTCCTAACAGGGTGGCAAACATCATGTTTCAATGTTGCCATCAACTAGCAAACTATCTCCTCCCCCTCTTCAACACCACAGTCTGTCTCCAGACCTACTATGACCCTTGACATAAGTCCATCACTGTTATTCTATGCAAACTGGGCAAGTCAGACTACACCATACTCAAGGCCTACCACCCCATAGCATTATTGAACACAACAGCAAAGCTACCCTCTGCCATAATAACAGACAAAATGTCTCATATCCTAGAAACCTGTGACCTGCTTCTATTTACCCACTTTAGCAGACACCCTGGCCACACCATGGAGGACTCTGTCCACCTCCTTGAATCCACAGTCAAGATAGGGAAAGGTTACATTTATCTTATTTCTTGACATTGAAGAAGCTTTCCCCAATGTGATTATGGATTGACTGTTGTACAACATGAGAATAAGAAAGCTCCTCAAAGAAATCATCAATTACATCAAGGAAATGCTATATGAAAGATGAACTAAGCTGCATTTTGATGACTTCACTTGAGACTGGTTTAATATCAACAATAGAATAGGCCAGGGAGATCCTCTCTCAATGATACTATACATTATCTATGACTCTGAAGCAAAGGTGAACTGACACTAGCATTCATAGATGATACCATTCTTATAGTGATCAGCAAGACTTGTCAAGTCACACATGAAATCCTAGAGGACATGCTAGACAGAACAGGTGGTGCCTAGAAGTGATCCTCCATCTACAACTCCCACTTTGAAACTAGCAAATTCAGCCTAGTTAACTTCTCAATGAGCAGAGCCAAGATCTGTCCCTTTCTAATCATCTGTAGCATTATTATCCCCCTCTCACTCTTGCATACATTTCTTAGAGTCATAGCTGACCAAGATCTACATTGGAAGGAATACACAGCCTATGCCATATCACCTCACCAGCACATGAGGTCCCAGCAAGATTAGTAAGTCAACTCTACTGATCAGTAGCAATACCAAAGACACTCTACAATGCTTGTGTCTGGTTTAAACCTATGTTTAAGGATGGATCTAGAGAACTAATCTGTGGTTCATAGGGAATAGTCAAGGAGCTAATGCAAAATAAACACATAACAACCATCACCATCACTAGAGCAATGAAGACATTCCCCAATAACTCACTAGAAATACTTGCCAATGTCCAGCTGATACCTCTCCTACTTCAACACCTCCTATACAATTCTACCATATGCATGGCATCACTATAGGCATAGCAACTACATTGCTTAGTGAAAAAAGCAGCCAAAAGAAATGTCATCCATCACAAGACAGCTCTCCATCACCACTTTCATGGCCTCAGCCTAAACTCAGAGAAGATCAAAAACATATGTATCTCTATATTCATTAACTCCACAATTACTGACACCCTTTATAACAGAAATTGCCATGGTGAAAGAGGCAGCCAAAGAGGACTACCAACACTGCACAAGTCACACCATGATCTTCACAGAAGCAACATTCCTGGAAACAATATTCATGGACAACCAGGCCATAATACACTCCAGTAGTCGCCCCTCTGCCAAACCAGGCCATTATCTCTTACTCTGTGACAAAAAACTGATAGCTCTCTTACAGAAAAAGAAAAATGTAAACCACATGGAAGTCTTGCTGAACTGGATAGCAGAACATGCCAACATACATGACAACAAACTCACCAACAGAAAAGCCAAAAAAGCAGCAATTGACAACATCAACTCCAGCCCAAAATGCTGTCTACCTTCTATACTACACAAATTACTCCTCATAAGCATCTCCACCACAGAATAAAGGAATAATGTGGACCTGAAAAACACTAGCACTGTGGCAGAGTGCTCTAACAATGGTTACAGTACTCTATGCACTGGTACTAATGACATGGAGATGTTCTACCCTCTCATAGAGCTATTCATTCTATCTGCAGCTGAACCTGCCAGCACCTTTGTATATCAGCAAGTTCCCCCCCTCATCACTCCTTACAGTGACTTTCAAAACTATTGCAATGTTTAACCCTAACACAGTACACTTCACACATTGCAATCACCTGTGGGAATTTCGCCTAGCTTTGGTGAGGACAAATATACTACATGCTCTTTGCTATGACTTACTGCCTGGGTTATGTGATTCTGTCCAATAGCTGTAAAGATATATATATTTCAAAACAGTAATACCATTGCAACAGTTTTGCATCTTTTGATTTGATAGGTAAAATCAAAGGATATTTGATGTTGTTTTGTGATATAAATAAAGATACATACTTAAACAATATGTCTGAGTTTAAAAAAGTTCTCACACTTCTTCATTTGCAACCACTATCATCATGTGCTCCCTTTCTCCTACTCACACATGGGGAATATCAATATTTTGAAGGTGTAAAAACTAGTGACAAAATGTATTTCAAAATGTTAGGTTTTGACAGCAAATTTTGAGCTTCACAAAATCTTAGATTTTAGCAATGTCAAAATGTGGCAGAAAAGTTTAGATTATGTCCACAGATTTTAGGGCTACTACAAATTAATTGAAAATCATAGCTTTCAGAGAGTGATAAATTATTATCCATAACATTACCTTTCATTAGTTGATACAATATTTAATTTAATAGCATTGAAAATATGGTGCTACAATGTAATATTTCTCACCAGATTTTGTAGCTCACAAAAGTAAAAATTATGACTGTGGTAAAATGTATGATTTTGGAAATAGATTATATCACTCAGAAAATTAGACAGGCAATGAGGTGGGCAATGCATGGGCAAATTAAGGACTATATATGATGGCTGGTTCAATTACAAGTATTAGAAGTACTGTACTCATTGTATACTAAGCAATACATGGTATGTAGGTGTGAGAGTTTGTACATCATCTAATCTGCATCTTCTATTAAGGTGTGTATCATACTAATACAATGAGTATTGTACAGAAACTATGGATGCACCCCAATAACCCAGCACACATCATCAAAGAGTAACATAGTCCCATTGTTCAGAACAACTTGCTGTTTCTTCATCCTACACTCCTTAATGACATGAATTTGCCCTGCTTTCTCACCTTTCAGTATCAAGCACTTGTCACCCTTTCCTTTGGGTGCTGCTGAAGTTAAGCATTTTGTAGGAATTGTGTGGTGTTTTATTTTGGTAGTATGAAGAGCAGTGACAGTTGTGCATACACACCCAGGAGGAGCTGGGCCATCCTTACCAAGAAATCAGCCTGGGTGTGTAATATGAATCACCCACTTGACTAGGATGCCACAGTTGTAATGAAGCCTCACATTGAAACAGACATGAAAGTCCATGAAACAACTGGAGCTGTCATCAAATAGCCAGAGAATTGTGCCTTGAGCCCTTAAATTAGGATAGTACATCAAGAGTGAATGAAGTGTCATACTTTTATTCACCTGAGGCTACACTGCTATGGCAGTTGATGAGGTTAATAGATCAGCAGGGGCAGGCATGAGGTCTGATACTGAGATTTTCCAGGGATCATCATCCATCTTGCCTGAGTTTTGCTCTTTGGTCACAGGGGATGGTGGTTGGGAAGGAGGTGGAGTTTTGTATTCTGGTTCAGCAGGCTCTATAAAGAAAGATCTCTGTTGCAGAGATATTAATGCTCTCAGATGGGGGTCATCTAGTCTATCCCCAGTCAATAAATACCCTCTACTATATGAATAGTTAATGTGTATATGATAGGAATGCTATGATGTACAGTGGCTCAAAAAACTGTCTGCATGTTTGCATGTTTTACATTATCTATGACCAAACACAATAACCCCTAACCCTAGCCCTAACCCATGAGTGTATGGAATAGCATACTTACTCCTGGCTTTCTATTGGTCCAAGAATCAACTGATGTGGATAAGAACTGATAGAATAGCAGCCATTTGAAAATGACATGTCATGCAGACAGTTTTTTGACTTTACAAAAATCCAACCATCTAGTACTTGGTATGAGCTCCTTTGGCCTTGATAACTGCTTCAACCCTTCTAGGCATGCTTCCTATCCATTTTTGACACTCTTCCACAGAAATCTTCCCCCACTCCACTACCACCCTTTCCTACAATTGATGAACTCCTGCAGGAGCACTCTCATAACCTGAGAGAGATATTTTGAGGTGATTTCAAGTGTGTTCAATTGGGTTGAGGTCTGGAGATTGTGCAGGCCAGTCTGGAAGCTTGATATCTTGCTCTTCAAACCATTTCTGGGCTCTTCTAGAGGTATGCTTGGGGTCATTATCTTGTTGAAAGATAATGTCATCTTCTGGAATTTCAGATTCCTCCATGCTTTGAAGCAATCCTTGCTCCAAAATGGCCACATACTGTTCAGCATCCATCCTTCCCTCAACCTCACTCAAGACCCCAACACCATTCCATCCTATACATCCCCAAACCATGAGTGAACCTCCTCTAAACTTGACTGTACCTTTGACCTCTCTGGAAATAAGCCCTTCACCCTTCTTTTTTCACACATACTCTTGTCCATCTGACCCAATCCTGTTGATTTTGGTCTCATCTGACCATATAACTCTTTTTCAGTCCTCCACAGTCCAATGCTGATACTTGAGAGCAAAGGCTAACCTCTTCTTCTTGTGACCAGTAGAAAGCAATGGCTTTTTTTTCTTCACCACAGCCTTCAATGAGGCTTCTTTGAGGGTATTCCTCACTGTCTGAGAAGAAACAGGACTATCAACAATAGAGTTGATGAAATGAGTGGCTTGAACAGCATTTTTGACCTTGCCAGTAAGAATTTGCTGGACAATGGCCCTTTTGTTGATGGAGGAAAGCTTGGAAGGGCAACCACCATGAAGCCTAGGCCTCTTTGGTTGGATTTCCTGAAGAACCTGGGATACTGTAGACTTGCCTAGACCAGTCTGTGAGGCAATCTTCCTAGTAGACAGGCCAAGAGAGGCAAGAGAGATGATATTTTGTCTTTGAGAGGTGAAAATGGATTTCATGATGATGATGAGAAAATGAGCAGAGGGTGGTGGGGTTTATATATGTTGGATGATACTCATTACATAAAGATAACATAATAGAACCCTTGATGGATGTATGTAATGATATCACAGCATGCCAGGGTCAATATATATAATCAAAACTTTAAGTCAAACAACTGTCTGCATGACATGTCATTTCCAAATGGCTGCTATTCTATCAATTCCTATCCAAATCACTTGATTCATGGACCAATAGAAAGCCAAGAGTAAGTATGTCATTTCATACACTTATGGGCTAGGGCTAGGGTTAGGGGTTATCATGTTTAGTCATAACTAATGTAAAACATGCAAACATGCACACAGTTTTCTGAGCCACTGTATGTAATAAATCAACTATAAGTGATAAGCATATTGCTTAATGTGCCAGCATCACTGGCTGGACCATCATTCTACTTGTTAAAATAGACAAATCAATTGGTGATATATGAGGGCTAGATTATGCAGGTACTAACTGACTGTGAGGGGGGCACCATCATGGCCATGGTAACAATGGTCAGCCAACAAGAATGCATGCTCTATGATAATGAGGGTTGTGATCTGTATGATAATCAATTGATAACTAAAGGCAAGTGTATGATGTGTAGCCTGGGGGATGATGAAAAAGTTTGAATAAGGACCCCTGATACCCTAGGCAGGTATGGGTCATCCCAACACAACATCCCATCCCAGGGATGGGATGACAATCAATACTAAACAGAATAGGAAATCCCAGGTGAGAAGAAGACCATCCCTGGGATGATCATGGTCTCATGGGCTCTTTGACTGAATCATAATACCAAACTATTCAGCCAATTTGCCTATCAAAAATGGCTGTCTCAAGTGAAGTTCACTGGGGTGTAAAGTAATGAATGTGGAAATTTAGTACTGTGATTACATAATCCACTTGCATACTCAACAATATGTATCATGATGTGACCTGCCAAGGCCATCTCTACTCACTGCAGTGAATTTGCACCTGCACACTAGACCTCAGAAAAATTCAAACTCAGCCTTGGCACTTGGTTGGCAGGTGACACAGTTCAGCATTTGGGCATGACAATCAGCTTTTTAACTATCTCACTCATTTCCTCTTCAGTGAATATCATTCAACCTCACAGCACTCCAAATTATGCACTAGATGCAATGTAATTGTGTGAATAATGAAAAATGTGTGTATAATCATGTATTTTGTGAAACTGCTGACTGTCCATGACTGCTGAAGTTGTTGTACACCAAGTATCTGTGGTACCTAGCTGACTCATATCAATTTACCATCATACTGTACTCAACTCTTGCACCATTACATCACACTCTTGCATTCCAGGTAAGTAGTCTCATGGATCTCTTGCCTTTAACTGACATTTCTAGATTCTTCCATGTCAACACTTAATGATCCAGCACAGTTCATTATTTCTCACTTCAGCATCTGTACTTTTGTGCTAACCAGCCTTTCCAACTAGTCACACATCATTAACTCAGATTGAGTTGACATTGCTATAACTTGCCATGCCATCTCTGTCCAGATCCTGTTCTTCATTGCCCCATCTCAACCATGATCATGATCACTATAGCCATGATAACAATGATGATGTGACACAGATGTGTTAAAGATTAACCTGCACACATTACATACTACTTGAGGCATGTGACTGCACATCACTTACATAAATGTTAGAGCATAGTATAGACAGTAGTATTTTCATTAGTCCCTCAGTAGCTTGAACATCTACTGAGGTCACTACAGCTTTGTTCCCACTTATGTAGGTCCACTGCAGCACCCCTTTCTTTCAATAAGATGACCAGTGGCCAGTGGCATGGTGGTATGACAATAACAATGATGTGATGTGAGTGGCCCATGCTATTGCAGTGTAACAACAATGATGATGTGATGCAATATGAGTGGCCAATATCATGGTGGTATGGTGATGATGACAACAATGTGGTGCAAATGGTCATTGCCATTGTGGTACAACAATGACAAATGAAAATGATGATGTGACACAGGCAATCAGCAGTATAATGATGGCAATGTGATGGAGGTGCCACAGTGGTGCAACAACAGCAACAACAATGACATGATGCAAGTGGCCAATACCATGGCAGTATAATGATAATGACATGATGTGAATGACCAATGCCACAGCCATATGATGACAACAATATGACATGGGTAGCCAGTGTGCCATAGCAGTACAGTCATCAGCTGGCAAGTGATAATGTGAAGTAGCATAGTTGGGGATGGTACTCAGTGTCAAACATCAAGCATCAGCAGAACCATAGGGTGCAGCCAAAGTACTACTTCTACAAAATGCAATGGAAGTTTTACAGTAAGGACTGTAGATACTTACTTGTATGTTCACATGGGGAGATACTCTTGAAGACAAGAACTTAAGTGAGAGGATAGCATGCTGAAGTGGGTAGTAGATTGAAAAATCTGCTATTGTACAGCTATAGCTAGTACAGTATATATAGTCCACAGATGTGGTCTGTGTGCATACTGTTAGGAGTCAACACTTCACAGAGTGGCAAATTCTCTTGATCCAAGAACACTTGTTGATAACTTCTCCTTAGGTGGTAGAAGAAAGCAAAAGCAGGTGGATTGCAAAGTAGATAAAAGGTGAGGAACTGAGTTCTAATCATTACAACTTATATACTGAAGTACAAGTCCATCCACATATAGTACAAGTATCTGGGTACTCTGAGAATGAGTCCTAGTAAGGGAAATGACTCACTACAAGTCATAGAAGTACATCTGTGATCAAGCACAGCAGATCACAGTCAGTATGAGTTGTACAGAGTTGTTTGGAAAGATAGAGGTAACCCCTGAACCAAGACAGAAAGGGAGTTACCCTGTAAAGTAAAACAGATCAAAAAGAGAAGCATATGGGGAAACATACTAGTTTATCAGTACAACCCTGAACAGGGTGTTGAGGAGTGTCTGTTGGATTTTGTAATACAATGAGAAATCAAACAAAAAGAAAAGAATAAGGGAACAAAACTGTGGCATAACACATACACATGGGTTTGCCTCAACCAGTGAATTGGGCTACATATGGTAAGTATGACCTGCCATATAAAGAGTCCTCAGAGTAAGTACTGAGTAAGCATAGAAGATGATGGAACATGAAGGAATGATACACATCATCCTGACATCATAGGGATATCATAGTGATGTCATCAACATCTAGACTGTTCCATATGAGCATATATGTATATAGAATATGAAGGAAACATCACTAATGTCCAGTAGCTGGCATATAATCACATGCAGATGTCTTTCATGTGCAAGTGACAGGCTTCATCAGTGACAGTGCACATGACAAATCTCTAGAGCATTATAGTGAACATCTGATTGGGTAATCCAGCACTTATCCCTATTTGCTCAACACTCCTCCAGATTTGATATGTGCCAAATCTACCAGAAGGAATTCTGTGGAACCATGAAACTTGATTCATGCTAAATTCTTGGTAAGGATATCTGCAAGTTGTTTGTCAGTTGTAATATGCCTGACAACAAGAACTTTCTGTCTTCAATACACTCTCAAATAAAATGGTACAAAATATCAATGTGTTTGGTATGTCTCTGTTGTGTGGGATTCTGTGCAAGGAATATTGGCCCTATGTTATCTCCATATAAAGGAATTGGCTCTGGATTAAACCCCAACTCATTGAACATAGAGTGGATCCAGACTACTTGTTGATAAGTATCAGATAAAGACATATACTTGGCTTCTACTGATGATAGAGTGATAGTCTTTTGCTTGTGAGACAGCCATTTGGTGATCCATTTGCCAAGATGACCATGCCAGTAGTGGACTTTCCACTTCAGGCAACCATTTTGGATAGGCAAATTGGCTGAATAGTTTGGTATCATGATTCAGCCAAAGAGCCCATCAAACCATGGTCATCCCAGGAATAGTCTGTTTCCTACCCTGGGATTTCCCATTCTGTTTAGTATTGATTGTCATCCCATCCCTGGGATGGGATGGTGTGTTGGGATGGCCCATACATGCCTAGGGCACTTTAGTCAACTGCCTTTTAGGATCTATTAGGTTTGTATATTTCTATAGATGTATCTACCTACATATGAGGTCCTAAAAGGTTGGAAATTCCCAGCTGCTAGTGAAGAAAGTCCATTCTCCAGCACTATGCTTGGAGATTCTCTAGAGCCTTATTTTAGCCAGTTGGAGAAATGCATTTCTCCATAATTAATGCATTGTTTTACTTTATACAACAGAGTGGCTGGGGTCCAAATGGGACTTTCTCCAGGCTAAATATGCCCTTTTTCTAGGCTCAAATAGGACTTTCTCCATGCTGAATGGGTCTTGCTCCAGGCTCACATGGAACTTTCTCCAAGCTAAATAGATCTTTTTCTGAGTCAAAAAGAGACTTTCTCCAGGCTAAATAGGCCTTTTTTTGTGCTCAAATAAGACTTTTTTCAGTTAAATAGACCACTTTTTAGATCCAAATGGGACCTTTTTTCCATGCTAAATAGACATCTTTTCAAGCCAAAATGGAACTTTCTCCATATTAAATAGACCTTTTTTTTCAGACCCAAATGGAACTTCTCCATGCTAAATAGACCTCTTTTCAGACTAAATGGAACTTTTTGCAGGCTGTATAGGTCTTTCTCTGGATCACAATATACTATTAGTCTTAGTTGTTCCTGTGGTTCTGCAGTAGTTTTGAGCAGTATACATAGATCTCTGCACCCTAAATAGGTCCCTTGTCTAATTGACTGAGCATTATTTCTGTGCAATTTAAGCATCATCTATCGTATGCTTGGTGATTAACAGAGATTTGATTACCTGTGACAGGCAATGGATAAGGGTGCTGATAAGTATGAGTGGAGGTTAGGATTTAATGATCTATGCTGAGCTCACACTCATGTTCATACTTGCAAGTTTCTACACTTCACACTTTCACAACTCCACATTGCCTTGAATAGTCACAGTCACAAACAATACTGTGTAGATTCAACCTATGAAAACCTTACTTGTCAAGATAAATACATTACATACCACTTTCTGTTTATATACTCCTCATCAGCTTGCACTAAAGTACACTCTCATTTCTCTTGATTCTCCTATTACTGCTACTCAACAGTCAACACATTCTTTTAGACTTGGATGCATTTGAGTCAAGAAATAAAATTTTGCCAGCACTTGGAGTAGGAGTTTGACACAAACCCAGAAATATCAACATAATCTGAAGAGATGATCCTTGACCCATATCTTTTATTTTTCTCTGTCAATCAAGACAATGATCTCACTGTCTTTCATGAGAGTCTAATGTCCTCTCAATTGAGGATATGATGTACTATATCTGCTGTTAAAAATGTCTTCCTTGTTATATAGTATACTACATTATCTCACATTTCAACTATGTACATCACCTTCAACATCAGCTGACTTTGAGGCTCAATAAATGAGATCCCCAGAAGCCTTTATAAAGTGAACTCTACCATGCCATTGTGGGTTCTTGTAATAGCCTGTATGTGTTCTTTAAACCAGGGATGAAAATTCTCCAAGGGGATGTGGAAGGGTTTTCCAGGAGTCCCTTTAAAGTGGACTCTACCCTATTTTTGTATGTTCTTCTGCTAGCTTGTGTATGTTCTTCAACCTAGAAGTGGAAATTGTTTAAAAGAGCATGCAGCTTTTACAAGAAGGTCTGAAGGGTCTATTTACAAACCCTCATAAAGTGACCTCTATCATTTCTTCATATGATTCTACAGTAGCCTGTGTGTTATTTTGATGCTCAGAGATGTTGTCCAAGAGTGTGTGGAGATTTTTCAAGTATAAGGCTTGAGCATTTTGAGCATCTGGGAATCTTGCATGTCATAATAGATGTGTTCAAGGATGTCATGATCTAAAATAACATTCAAATCTCATAAAACAATCCAGATAGGAATATTCACTCAGATATAGCATTCTTAGCCATTAAATTATTGCCATTGGATGTGAAGACTCTCCTGGTAATGTGTGAGGATTTTTCAAGAAGGTATGGAGATTCTCCAAGGGGTATGGGTATTTTCCAAGTACCAGGCTTAAGCATTTCAAGCATTTGGGGGTCTTGCATGTCATAACAGATGTGTTCAAGGCAATACCCAGATAAGAATGTCCACTCAGGTGCAACATTATTTAATATTAAAGTATTGCCATTGGATATAGAGACTCTCCCAGTCATGTATGAGAATTTTCTAAGAGAGTATAGAGATTCTCCAAGAGGGTATGTAGGTTCTCCAATGAGCATATGGAGATTCTCCATGAGGAAATGGAGATTCCCCAATGAGAGTGTGAAGGTTTTTCAATGAGGGTGCAGAGATTCTCCAACAAGGGTATGGATTTGTTGACATGGGGAGAATATTGAAGTATGTGTCCAGTTTGTTTAAATGTCTGCTGAACTAATACTCAAGTAGATACAAGCAGACCTGATACTAGTGCATTCATTTAGTCACAGGGTTTTGGAGATCACCCCACATGACCAGCTGGACAACTACACACATGATCCTGAACCACCTCAGGATCCCATCCAAATTGGAGACTGTGCCATGATGATTTGTGGTCCATGAACAGATCTTGTTGGGAGGATTATATGGGTTGCACTCCAAATCATGTGGGTGGAACACATAGGCAACATATGCAAACTTGAATGCAATGAGCTTGGTGCTCATACCTGTCATCCTATCAAACCTATAGTGTGGGATCAGGATCTCCCAGAAGATGACACTATTGAATATGGAGATAGTACCTTGATCATGATCAATGTGAATGATGCTGAAATTGAAGCCCCTACCACACTGTCATATTCACAGAAGAGTGGCTATAATGTCACTGTAGGTGATCTGGTGCAAGTTGTGCAAGGACAACATTGGGGTTGAATGGGAGTTGTTGTCAGTGTGGACCTTCATAGCACTAGTATCAAGATTTACAATGACTCAAAAGTATGTGCACAAGTCTTCTTTCCAAAACTTTTCTGACAACATTGTGTAGCTTAATGTCCATATATCCTCATGTGAAAAGGTTTCCAATTGAGTGCCCCTATCACTGTGAAATGGGTGTGATGTTTGGGTTATTGCTGGGGATGTCATGACTAGGTGAGCTACAGTGGCTCAAAAAACTGTCTGCATGTTTGCATGTTTTACATTAGTTATGACTAAATGCGATAGCCCCTAACCCTAGCCCTAGCCCATAAGTGTATGGAATGACATACGTACTCTTGGCTTTCTATTGGTCCATGAATCAAGTGATTTGGATAGGAATTGATAGAGTAGCAGCCATTTGGAAATGACATGTCATCCAGACAGTTGTTTGACTTAAAGTTTTGATTATATATATTGACCCTGGCATGCTGTGATATCATTACATACATCCATCAAGGGTTCTATTATGTTATCTTTATGTAATGAGTATCATCCAACATATATAAACCCCACCACCCTCTGCTCATTTTCTCATCATCATCATGAAATCCATTTTCACCTCTCAAAGACAAAATATCATCTCTCTTGCCTCTCTTGGCCTGTCTACTAGGAAGATTGCCTCACAGACTGGTCTAGGCAAGTCTACAGTATCCCAGGTTCTTAGGAAATCCAACCAGAGAGGCCTAGGCTTCATGGTGGTTGCCCTTCCAAGCTTTCCTCC
The DNA here is from genome assembly GCA_029372045.1 of Scleroderma citrinum. Lineage (NCBI taxonomy): Eukaryota > Fungi > Basidiomycota > Agaricomycetes > Boletales > Sclerodermataceae > Scleroderma > Scleroderma citrinum. The sequence goes on from JARFMN010000001.1 coordinate 2,321,399, forward strand.
ATCAACAAAAGGGCCATTGTCCAGCAAATTCTTACTGGCAAGGTCAAAAATGCTGTTCAAGCCACTCATTTCATCAACTCTATTGTTGATAGTCCTGTTTCTTCTCAGACAGTGAGGAATACCCTCAAAGAAGCCTCATTGAAGGCTGTGGTGAAGAAAAAAAAGCCATTGCTTTCTACTGGTCACAAGAAGAAGAGGTTAGCCTTTGCTCTCAAGTATCAGCATTGGACTTTGGAGGACTGAAAAAGAGTTATATGGTCAGATGAGACCAAAATCAACAGGAGTGGGTCAGATGGACAAGAGTATGTGTGAAAAAAGAAGGGTGAAGGGCTTATTTCCAGAGAGGTCAAAGGTACAGTCAAGTTTAGAGGAGGTTCACTCATGGTTTGGGGATGTATAGGATGGAATGGTGTTGGGGTCTTGAGTGAGGTTGAGGGAAGGATGGATGCTGAACAGTATGTGGCCATTTTGGAGCAAGGGTTGCTTCAAAGCATGGAGGAATCTGAAATTCCAGAAGATGACATTATCTTTCAACAAGATAATGACCCCAAGCATACCTCTAGAAGAGCCCAGAAATGGTTTGAAGAGCAAGATATCAAGCTTCCAGACTGGCCTGCACAATCTCCAGACCTCAACCCAATTGAACACACTTGGAATCACCTCAAAATATCTCTCTCAGGTTATGAGAGTGCTCCTGCAGGAGTTCATCAATTGTAGGAAAGGGTGATAGTGGAGTGGGGGAAGATTTCTGTGGAAGAGTGTCAAAAATGGATAGGAAGCATGCCTAGAAGGGTTGAAGCAGTTATCAAGGCCAAAGGAGCTCATACCAAGTACTAGATGGTTGGATTTTTGTAAAGTCAAAAAACTGTCTGCATGACATGTCATTTTCAAATGGCTGCTATTCTATCAGTTCTTATCCACATCAGTTGATTCTTGGACCAATAGAAAGCCAGGAGTAAGTATGCTATTTCATACACTCATGGGTTAGGGCTAGGGTTAGGGGTTATTGCGTTTGGTCATAGATAATGTAAAACATGCAAACATGCAGACAGTTTTTTGAGCCACTGTAGTTACTCCTTCCTTAAGTAGTAGTTGTAGTTACAATGCTCCAGAGTTACTCTGTGCACACAGACCATGTACAGTACATATATATACTGTACTTGAGGGCCTATGCCCCTCAGTTCAAATCTCATATTCTCTCATCTCTACTGAGCTCTCCAGCAACTCAACTAGATAGCTTGACTAGCAACATACTCACACTTCCATAACTCAAAGCACAAACCTCCAGGTAAGCACAGAGTCACTGTGCTACTTCCTGCCCCTTGTTTGTTAGGTTATGAGCCCTGCCAGGCTCTGACATGATAGACAATTATATTCTGCCTCACAGGTGATTCACTAATCTAATCTGTCATGTTTGACTGGCTGGTGGACTTGTGCTTCACAGTTACTTTTGAGTGACAGTATATAGCCTTTGCTCTTACTATAGCTTTGGCCTACTGGTCTCTCAATGACCAAGTATCTTTTGGAGTTGTACCTCTCTTCACTTACATGGTCTACTTGGCAGTTTGTGTTGTATCCCTTCTCCAGTGGAGAGATGCCCCAGTGGTGCTCCCACATCCAATCACTCCTGCCTTCCCTGAGGACTTCACCATCCATCCTGCCTTTCAAGGCTTGGAACCATTTCCTCTTGGAGACATTGGTTATCCTCTGTCCTTTGATTGGACACCTCTGCTCTTTAATTGGGCTATGCACACTTTTCAGGATTACAACTTTAACTGCTTCTATGACTACATACCTGTGGTCAGATGGTTCATATTTCCACAACCAGATTTTTGGGTTCCACAGCAATATTATATGCAGTGGACCTTTTCTGTTGCACAGTAGCTGGGAATTGGCTTTGCTGAGTCCTTTAGAACCTACATGTTCTATGCCCCTTGCCAAGCATTACCTGATCATGTCCTCTTTAATGATGTTACCCCTTTTGATCTTTTTCTCATGCAGCATCACCTCTCCAGAAATGATCTCAGGTTCTTTGATGAACAATTTGTGGAACTTGTTGCCCAATTTGGTATGGAGAACAGACTTCACACCTCTTCATGCAATTAGGGAGTGACATGGATCCAAATGGACCAGAAGGATGGACACCTGGGCTGGGATGCCCTCCCAGATCTGGACAATCTTGAACTTGATAGATCTGTCAATTGGGGATTGGAGAAGGAAGCAGGGATTAGGAGAAGAGGAGCTGAGGGCAAAGGAAAAGGACATGCCCTATAGGCATGGCCTTCAGTGGTTGAATTTCATCAATGCCACTGAACCTGACTACCTTATAGCAGGTGTCATGTCTGGGGGAGCAAAGACCCACTGAATCTTTGTGAGAGCTTTCTACAAGGAAGCTTCTAACTTCCCCCTTCCTTTTATTACCAGCACCTTCTCTGCACCAGAAAACCCCTTTATGGAGATTCATTGGCTTTTCCACAGATTGTATGGGGCACCTTCCTCAAAATTGACTCAGTATTCCACCCCTCACAGCATTGCTAACTTCTGGGGAATAGACCTAACAGCCATCAATGATGAAGACCCCTCATTACTCACCATCCCTGCCTTCTGGATTGATACCCACCCAGACAAATACTCACCAAACTCAGTCTGGGTTCACCCTCTTTGGGATCCTCAACCATTTAGAGGAGCAATTCCTGCTGCCCATGCCTGGAACAAGTACCTCAATGCTCACTTTAGGGGAGCATTTAAGAAGGGAGCTTCAAATGAAAGCTCTTACCTTCCCTCATGCTTGGACCAACAGTCAGATGCCTGCATCAGTATCTGGCTTTCACAGGTCATCAACATCCAGTCTGATCCTAGGGTTCAAGCCCATTTGGACTCTCTCAAGACCTGTGACCTCTCACCTGTTCATGGTATCACCTGGTGGCCTGGAAACACCACTTCAGAGCATCCAAATGGACTTGCATCTTGGCAGCTTGACCTCTGCTGGATCAACCTCCTTCCCACTCTGGAAGTTGAAGGCTTTGATCTCACATCTTAGGGTCAATCTCCTCAAAATGGAACCAGCCTTCAACTTGGTACTCCATTATACCTATCCAAGTCCACCTTGGATTGAACAGCCATATTCCAAAGGAGGAAGAGTGTACAATGATCTCTTGGACTTATCAATGGTCTCTTTACATACTTTCACTAACCCTTCTTATCTCATGATATATTTTCCTTACAAAGTTTTTCCTGTTTCATTCTTGGAAATGACTAACTTGGAACCGTTGGGGATCCAACTTTCTAACTACCACTATTGTCCTGACTATGATCTAGGACATTTCTTTGATCTTAGGCTTCCAGATCCAACTCCAGTTGTAAGACCTATCATCATTTGACCTAGGATTCCTCCTAGGGTTGTTCCTCCTGTGGTACTGGTTCCAGTTATCATTCCTCAACCTCTTGTCTTGATTCCAGATATGGATGATTCTTTCTTTGAATTATTGCTCTTACACAATTTGTAGCTATGGCAGACAAAAAATCCAGGTTTATGAAATATATCCTCATTTTTGACACAACCAACTACCCAATCTGGGCAATTTCAATCAAGAACTTCTTACATGTTCAAGGAACTTGGCTTGTCATAAATGGAACTACCATGCATCCTCCTACTGTGGCAGTTGCTGCAGGACAACCTAACCCACCACCAACTGCTGAACAACTTGCTTGGGATGCACTTGACTCCAAGACTCTCAGAGCTATTATGGGTCACTGTAAACCAATTGTCCAAATTGAAATGGACTGGTTTGTGACTTCTCATGAGGTATGGAAGTCATTACTAAACACTTACAGCAAACCTGGCACAGCCAGAGTTTATGTGTAGTTTAAGCACACCATGAAGATCTCAATCAGTAACCAGGAAGACCCACTTCCCAAAATTACTGAGATCAACAACCTGTTTAGTTTCCTTGCCTCCAATGGCATGCCCTTACCAGAGTCAGCACATGCTATGATCATCATGGCAGCCTTACTGTCTGACTGGAAGAATTTCACCACCTCTACTCTGGCAACACTCCCAGTTACTTTACCGGCTGGTCAGCAGAGTCAAACCCTTACTGTTGATGCAATTCTTCTGAGGATAAAGGAAGAATACTTATGGTGACATGGAAGAACTGAACTTCCATGAACCACTGATAACATTGTGGGCACTTCTGCCCAGCATGTGCAACAGAACCAGTGACCCAAATGTTGCAAGTGCAGTAAAGGTCACAAGACTGAGGATCATTGGGAGGGAGGGAAACCTCCCATGGTTAATATTCTGAAGATGCAGGAAAAGAAGAGGAAAGGAAAGGGAAAGGGCAGATTGAGCAAGGCCTCATCCAATAATAAGGGAAAAGGCAAGCAAAAGGTGGCCACCCAAGAGACAAATGAGGCTTTTGTTGAGCCTTATACCTCCAATGACAATTCCTTCATCAACCAAGCATATGCAGCCTCCAATATTGCAGAAGTGGGTTGGTCTAATACTTTCCCCTCATCAGCTCCCAGTTCTTCTCTCACTATTCAAACTAAGGTTCAGAGAGAAATGGAGTGTGATAGAGTCTGGAATAGTAATAGAACCTTTAAAAACCCTTATAATGCTTCTTGTAACAATGGACAGTTTCCACCTATGCAATACAATTCAGACTGTGATGGTGCAGCCAGCTTTTATGCTTATATGTCAGACTGTGAAGGATGTCATCAGAAGATCTCTGAAAAGGATGATTACCTCTGGCTAATAGACTCAGGAGTGACAAGTCACTCCACTCCCTTCATGCAGGATTTCCTTAGCTATGTTGAATTCAAGAGACCGATCCCAGTAGAAACAGCTGGGAGTGAGAAAATATACTTTCTGAGTATTGGGACTGTTTCATTTAATGTAACACTAAATGGAAAACAGGAATGTTGGACATTACAAAATGTCTTCTATTCACCCTCAGGAGCAAAACATATTCTTTCCATTCCCTCACTCACTACCAGACTGGGCTACACCTTTCAAGGTGATAAGACCCACACTCAAATCTATGACACACAAAAAAAACTCTTCCTCAAAGGCACTCATGTGTTTCATGGCTCCAATCTTCACTGGTTTACAGGAAAACCAATTGGGAAATGTGATCAAAGATTGGTTCTTCTAGTGTGTTTGGACAACAAGAACATTAACACATTCTTATCTCTATTTGCTGTTGAATATTCCAATGTCTATAAACTATGGCATTCAAGGTTTGGCCATCCTAGTGATTAGGTAATGCAGAAGATTCCCAACCATACTACTGGTCTCAATCACATACCACCTCAACCTCAACCTATCCCCTGTGGTGAATGTATTCAAAATGCACAATTGACCTTTTACTCCATCATGGACTAGGGTGACTGAGCCTCTTGCATTGATTCATATGGATCTTCTACAGTTTCCTACTGAATCTTATTATCATCATGTTTACTGCCTTACCATCATAGATGATTTTAGCAGCTATGGTTCTACTCTTTTGCTTCATGCAAAGAGTGATACTGCCAAGTATTTCATTGACTGGGCTGCTTGGGCAGAATGACAAACAGGTTTCTTTATCAAATTGGTTCATTCCAACCAAGGGGGGGAATTTATGACCACTGCCTTCAAGGAGTTTCTACTCTCTAAAGGCATAACTCATCAGTTATTCATCGCCAATACTCCTCAACAGAACAGTCAAGCAGAATGATTTAACAGAACTGTTATGGAGAAGGAAGAAGTCCTCTGACATGCAGCTTGTTTACCCAAGCACTACTGGAACTTCACCCTACTCACAGCAGTATTTGTTTACAATTGTACTCCTCTGAGAAGAATTCTATGGAAGACTCCCTTCAAGCTCTTTACAAAGAAGAAGCCTACCATCTCCTATCTTCAAGTTTTTGGCTGTCTTGCCTATGTCTTCATTCCAAAGGATCAGCAAAAAGACAAACTCTCTCCTAAAGCCAAAGAAATGCTTTTCCTAGGATATCCTGAAGGAACCAAAGGTTATATTTTCTTATGACAAAACAAGACAATTTATATTTCCACTACCATTACATTCATTGAGAATGTGTTTCCCAACTGTCCCATAGAGAAGTTACAAGACAAAATTGATATACCTCTCCTGGCATCCAGTCCCTCAGAGGACTCTTCCAATGATCAGGATGGAAGTGAGCCTGATCAGCCTGCTCTAGGTCCTAGACCACCCACTCCAGATATAGATGACAATCAACCTAGGCCTCCTACTCCAAGTCCACCCCAATGCAGGCAGTATCCACCTCCAGTCACTGTTGAGGACCTATCAGATAAAGAGGAACCTGACTCTCCTGAGCCAGAGCAACTAGATCCTACACCAGGACCTTCCTCACCTGCCTTACCCACTAGACATGAACATTTGGATCATGTTAGAATTCCAAATCCAGCATATGTTAATCCACCAATTCCTAATTGTGCTTCACCACCTACCAAATCCCCTAGTCAAGGATTTCCAGGCTCTAAAAAACATGAACCCTGTCCTATACCATCATTTATTCCACTGGTCAATAACCCAGCTTTACCACCATTCCTTGAAAGACATCCCACTGAAGCTCCTGACCCATCTTATCCTCCTGCCTCTTCTGCATTATGACAATCAGCTAGAGTTCCAATCCCCAGGGTAATACCAAACAATGTTTATGGGGATAGACCACCAACTCAAGTTGAAAGGGAGTCAGACAGAGATTGGGAAAGAAATGTCCAAAATCCACTGCCACCTCCCCATGAACCATCTTCTATTGAGGATCTCTATGAAGACCCTAGGCCTCAATCACCTAGAGAGGATGGGGGAGAAATGAACTCACCCATACATGAGCAGGGCTCTGGATTTATTGAGTATCTTTTATCTCAGGCAGTCTCCAACATGCCCAAGCAGTACAAGGATGTTCTATGCCTACCAAAGGAAGAACAGGAAAAGTGGAAGGAAGCAATGAAGGATCAAATCAAATTGATTAATGATTGACATGTCTGGACTCTTGTCAATTGTCCCCTGATCATAAACTCATCAAATGTTGTTGGATTTTCACAAGAAAATCAGACAGAAGATATAAAGCCCACTTAGTAGCGAAAGGCTTTTCACAGATATACAGAAAAGACTACAAAGAAACCTTCTCTCCTGTAGCAAGGTTTGAGACAGTATGACTGCTCATGGCCTATACTTGCTCTCAGGATTGGGAGGCTCATTGCCTCAATGTTAAGACTGCATTCCTCTATGAAAAGCTTGACAAAGAAATTTATATGGAACAACCAGAAGGCTTCGTATCTTCAGGAAAAACAAACAAGGTTTATCATCTTTTGTGCATGCTTTATGGCCTTAAGCAAGCAGCATTAGCATGGAATAAAGAACTCCACAAGTCCCTACTTAAGTTAGGTTTCATTTGAACCAAATCTAATGTGGGAGTTTATGTCTACAAGACTAAACAAGGCCTAGTTATCTTTGTCATTTATGTCAATGATGTTCTCCTCCTCTCATCTTCTGCTAAACTTTTGAAAGACAGAAAGGAAGCTTTTATGAAGGTTTGGGAAGTACGTGATATGGGAGAAGTTAAAGAGTATCTTGGTATTCAGATTTCAAGAAATTGCAAGGATAAAACCATGACTCTAAATCAACATCCCTACATCCTGAAAGTGCTTAAATGCTTTCAAATGGAACAGTGTTGCAGTGTATGCACACCACTACCCAGTGGTTACATCCCCACTCCTATCCTGTCTGGATATACTGCTACACCAGCTCTACAGCAAAAGTATCAGCAGGTTATCAGATCCTTGCTTTATGTCATGCTTGGAACTTGTCCCAATTTAGCTTTTAGCATCATTCAGATGTTGCAATACATGTCAAATCCTACACAGCAGCATCTGGACAAGGCTATGCATATTGTGAAGTATTTGTCCTTGACCAAGGACTTATCCATTCACTATTTCCAGAGTGAATTATCCCTGGATTGTTATTCTGACTCTGACTGGGCTGGAGATAAGGAGACTTATTGCTCAACCTCTGGCTACACTATGTTTCTTGGATGCAATCTCATTTCCTGGAGATCCCACAGACAACCAACTGTCACTCTCAGTTCTACTGAAGCTGAATACATGTCACTCTGTGACACCAGTCAACAGATCAAGTGGATCACCACTCTATTCCAGGAATCTCATCTTCGCTTCACCACTGTCATTCTTTTTGGTGACAACAAGGGTTCCATTCATTTGGCAAATAACCCTGTCATAGAAGGTCGATTGAAGCACATCAATATCAAGTACTATTGGCTTTGTGAGTCTATCAAAAATGGAGACTTCAAGTTAGACTACATGTCTACCAACCATCAAAGGGCTGACTCTCTGACTAAGAGTCTTACCTGGCAGAAACATGACCATCATCACTTGTTACTTGGACTCTATTGAGCCAGTTTAAAGCAAGGGGGAGTGTTGACACAATAACTATTTGTGTCTACAGGTCATGTTCATTTGACCATATATTTTAGTTGCATTATCATTGACAACTTATCATTCATGTGACTGGCTATCACAGATACCTGAGTATCACATGGTACTGTTCTATTGGTATTCTTCTTTCATGTTCTACAATGTTCTATCTCCTTTTAGATAGCTACTCCTTCCTTAAGTAGTAGTTGTAGTTACAATGCTCTGGAGTTACTCTGTGTGCACAGACCATGTACAGTATGTATATATACTGTACTTGAGGGCCTATGTCCCTCAGTTCAAATCTCATATTCTCTCATCTCTACTGAGCTCTCCAGCAACTCAACTGGATAGCTTGACTAGCAACATACTCACACTTCCATAACTCAAAGCACAACCTCCAGGTAAGCACAGAGTCACTGTGCTACTTCCTGCCCCTTGTTTGTTAACTACAGCCAATATCATTCATAGTTACACCATTAATCAACCTCATAGTGGTGCCAAGTGGAGTTTGCATTCAGCATGTGTGACCATTGTGAATTTTCTGTGACTGCTGACTCACCATGACTGCCAAAGTTATTATACAGCATAGTATGTATAAGCTATAGGTACACAATGTGGGAAATGTGGGACCCATTTACCCATGCCTGTGAGTGCCTATGCCTGTGATCCACACAGGTAACCTAAATCTATGCATTTCACTAGTTGTGCTGTGGCATTGGCCATGTGCATTGTGTCATTGTCATCTTCATCATGCTGGGGTGGATGTGCTATTGTCATTATGGTGCCATAGACATGTTGTTAACATCACATCATCATCACCATCAGGTGGGTGGGTGGGTGTGGAATGCAAGTCAGTGTAAGTGTGGAGTGCAAGTGATGTGGGTGTAGGTGAGTGTATGCATGCATGAGGTATAAGTGTAGATGAGTACTTGTGTGAAATTGAGTGTGGTCTTGAGAAAATCAGTTCAGACTGGCTGCCACCAATGAAAAGACTAAATAAAGCCAGTCCTTAAATGTTTGGTTTAGTCTTTGAACAAATCCCCTCCAAAAAAAAACTAGTCTCAGTCAGTCTCTTCCAGTAATGAAAAACTGGACTGGACTGGACTTTCAAACACTACTAAAGATGACTGAAATACATACATCCTTGCTTCTAAGCTGATGAGAAGGACATGCTGACTGAACTAGACATGGAAATGTACCAAGCTGCACTGGAGTACTCAGAGAGAGCTGTGCTAGCATGAGGAAGTAGGCAAATTCTTTGGTGACAGAGAAGAGTTGGTTGATGGCTGAAGTGGGATCCATGACAGATGGTAAAATAGGCACTAGAAGAATGACATGATTGGCAGGGCTGACCCATACTTGTGCCTAAGCAGTACCCATACTTGTGATCCATACAAGCTACCCAGACCTGTGCTTTTGCCTAACTCTATGTAGACTCAGATACATATTGGTACAGAATGAGGTATGCAATAGTATGGACAGAGTGTGAGGTCTGACAAAGCCAACCTATACCCATGCTCTTGCCTAGTGAGAACTGTGCTCATGGTGAGTCATAGCAAAACCATATTGCAGCTACCAGAAATCAGCAAGGGATAAGACATCAATAATCTACCAGTAGCTGGTGGACAAATGACCCAATAAAAGTAGGCATGAAGAAAGGTTTCCCAGTCCAGGATAAATCTCATGTTTAATAATTCACTAATAGTAAAGATATGTTGTTAATTTGCAAGAGCACAAGTACATGGAGGCATGCAATAATGAACTACTAGTAATGTATACAACATTCATTGTCCAGAGTCAAAACATTCTTGCCACTTCTTCCCATGTGCCATTCTACTAAGCTCCAACTCTGTGCACTTTCTTGGGATAACTAACCTGGTCCATATAGTGTAAAATGGCTCTCTCAAAGTAAGTGGTATCCAGAGAAGCAGATGGTCATGCTGACCTCTAATCCATCCATCCTCACAAAGTCTAACACACTGTTGCAAATCCTGTGCATCATGAATAAGTTCACACAGATCTATTCCTCTATCATCCAATGCATGTGATGACAGAGAAGAGAACCTGATTGGAGGATGTGCAATGTCAAGCATAGGAGCATGTAAAGTTTGCTGTTCTGAATTATATGGGGTTGAATGTGACATTGTCACTGAAATAAATACAAGGCTCACCATTACTTGAAGATGTATACCTTTCATTTGATCTGATGGATATATTTCCATCAACAACTTTGTTAAACCTCACACCTCTTCTAATATCCCAAACTCTTATAGTCCTGTCTTTTGAGCCTGACACAATCTTTGTTCCATCAGGACAAAATGCAACTGATGTGACATAGTCAGTGTGGCCTTCAAGTTGATTGCTAATCTGCACACCCCTATCAGCATCCCAGATTCTCACAGTCCTATCATTAGAGCCTGACACAATCCTTGTTCCATCAGGGAAGAATGCAACTGATGTGATATAGTTGGTGTGGCCTTCAAGTGGATTTCCAGTCTGCACACCTCTATCAGCATCTCAGACCCTCATAGTCCTATCTGATGAGCCTGAAACAATCTTTTTTCCATCAGGAGAGAATGCAATTGATGTGACATAGTTAGTGTGGCCTTCAAGTGGACTGCCAATCTGCACACCCCTATCAGCATCCCAGATCCTCACTGTCCTGTCCCATGAGCTCAATGTAATCCTTGTTCCATCAGGGGAGAATGCAACTGATATGACATAATCAGTGTGGCCTTCAAGTGAATTGCCAATTTTCACACCACTGTCAGCATCCCAGATCCTCACAGTCCTGTCCCATGAGCCTGACACAATCCTTGTTCCATCAGAAGAGAATGCAACTGATGTGACAAAGTAAGCATGGCCTTCAAGTAGACTGCCAATCTGCACACCCCTGTCAGCATCCCAGATCCTCACAGTCCTATCATTGGAGCCTGACACAATCCTCATTCCATCAGAGGAGAATGCAACTGATGTAACATAGCCAGTGTGGCCTTCAAGTGGACTGCCAATCTGTACACCCCTGTTAGCATCCCAAATCCTCAGTCTTGTCATTTGAGCCTGACACAATCCTTGTTCCATCAGGGGAGAATGCAACTGATGTGACAATGTAAGTGAGGGCATAATGTGGACTGTCAATCTGCACACCCATGTCAGCATCCCAGATCCTCATAGTCATGTCCCATGAGCCTGACACAATCCTTGTTCCATCAGGGGAGAATGCAACTGATGTAACATAATCTGTGTGGCCTTTAAGTGGACTGCAAATCTGCACACCCCTGTCAGCATCCCAGATCCTCACAGCTTTATCATCTGAGCCTGACACAATCCTTGTTCCATCAGGGGAGAATGCAACTGGTCTGACACAGTGAGTATGACCTTCAAGTGGACTGCCAATCTGCACACCCCTGTCAGCATCCCAGATCCTCACAGTCCTGTCAAATGAGCTTGACACAATTTTTGTTCCATCAGGAGAGAATGCAACTGATGTGGCACATTGAGTGTGGCCCTCAAGGGGACTGCCAATCTGCACACTCTTGCTAGCATCCCAGATCCTCACAGTGTTGTCTAATGAGCCTGACACAATCCTTGTTCCATCAGGAGAGAATGCAACTGATGTGATATTATGAGTGTGGCCTTTAAGTGGACTGCAAATCTGCACACCCCTGTCAGCATCCCAGACTCTCACAGTCCTGTCATATGAGCCTGACACAATCCTTGTTCCATCAGAGCAGAATGCAACTGATGTAACATGGTCAGTGTGTCCCTGTAACAGAACCTGAGCAGCTGGCCAATCTTTATGGTGTCCCTCCACAACTTTAGCAATGCAAGGAAACTTTGCCCTTAAAGCCCTACATAGTACTGAGGTTTCAGGACAAAATGTCAATGCAGAGATGTACAAGTGGGGGGTGCTTGCAAAGGGTCCATTCGAAAGGTTATGAATGAACCTCACACCATCCTTGGTCAATGCTGCAACATTCTCATATTCTTCCTTTCCCTATATCCATTCCTTAGAATGCACTTATCATCTCAACAACTTACTCACCTGTAACCATCTCCCAGCACTTAAAAGAGCAGGTGCAGCATTGTCAAGTACACCCAAAAAACTCAGTGTCTCAAACCAGAACAGGATTTTTTCATTCCCCAATATATTCATGACATGCCCTGCAAGGGCAGTATCAAACTTGGCAGACTGTAGATGCTTGGCCCAGAACTGACATGAATATGACAGGTGCAGTGGAATTCTGGCTTTGACCCTCTTAGCAAGATCAGACACCTCAGAGTTGAGTAAGTAGGAGCTCTCTAGCCCACAGATGTTGAAGCATAGACCACTCTGAAGAACACAGAGGGATGCAAGAGCTAGGTCTCCATGCATGTCAGATTTGCCAACAAAGTAGTCCCCACTCTGTGACTTATCAGTCAGGAAGTCATAGAAGGAGGCATGAAGGGGTTGCACAGGGTTGGTGTGGTCAGTAACACCACTTAGGAGTGCTCCCAGGAAGTTGAGGACAATGACCACATTATAATCATCCTTTCAGTTTGAGAAGCATTTCCTCATTGCATTTAATGCATCCATTGGCAATGGTTCCAGCATGTAAAGTATCTGTCCCATCACAGAGCAGAAGTGTGCAAGAGCAGTTGGCCTCCTGCTCACAACTGTCTTCAGAATTGTCCCATACATGTTGTCCAAAAGTGTCTTCCCTTGCCCTGATGTATGTGCTATGAAATTGTTAAAGACATTTCTGACTGTTTGCCCAGTGGCATGTGATCTGATGAACACACAGGCAAGACAAGCCCACTCAAATAGGCCATCAGCTTTCTGAGCAATTTCCTTGAATTCTCCCTCTCCAATGTCTTGAAGATCCTGAAGTTCAATGGAAACAAATAGACGGATATCCCATTCAGTGAGTGCAACTGGGACATTGTCCAGTGATCTGGATTTCACATGACAAGCATTGCTTAACTCAGCTTGAATGTCAGGGAATGGATGAGATGTGATAAAGATGTGGATGTTGGTAGGCAACTTGGCAGCCTCTGGTGATGTCAGTATTGACAAGATGTGACTTTGTGATGACTCAGGTCCACTCTTGTCCAACACATCCACAACTATAACTATACTCCTTCCTATCCCTTTGGACACCTGAGACAACAGTACCAACAAAAGCTTTTCCCACTGCTGTATAATATTGGGAGTCACCATGAGAGAGCAGTTGCTTGCAAACATGGCAGCCAATGCCTGCCAGAACATTAAGTCTTGGTTGGCAAGATCACATGCAATCATCAACAGCATCTTTTCCTCCTGATGTTCTGCCTGCCTGTCATGCACAAAACAAAAGCATGACCTGAGTCCTCCCACATTCTTGAACCATAGTCCAATCATGTGAGCAATTGCAGATTTTCCCTTGCCAGCCTGGCTGTGAAGCCAGAAGATCCATGGTGCATTGATGTCCAGGTCATGGATCCAGTCAACAATTTCCTTCAAAATTTCTGATCTCATGCCATCCACACATTTCTTCATAGGATTGAGTCCTGCATCACCTGCATATGACATATCATCAAGGTTCAAGTCATTGAGGATGCGGTACATGTTGATGTTATCATGAACTGTGTGACCATGGCATTGCTGCATCAAATTGTCTAGCACCTTATTGTAGTCAATGATAGCAGTCTGTGTTTCTGATGCAATGTTCTTTCCAACCCATTTCCCTGAGGTAACATTTGTTTAGAATGTTGTCAAAGAAATAGTCAGCTTGACACACATGAGCTCTTGATTTCAGAATAGTTTTTGATGAACTGAGCACAGCTGCTGATCACCTGGGCAATGCTTCCAAGGGTATCTTTCATCATATCAAGATTTGCTAAGGTATCCTCTTTGAGGAGGAAATTGTAGATGCATTGGATTTTTTCAAGTAAATTGGATATAGATTTGTTAAGGTTTGCTTGCATAACAATCAACTAACAGAATGATGTGAGATTCAAGCCCCCACCAATCAGAAGACATACCTGAGCTGCACTAGTTAGAACTCCTAATGCCATCTGGGCATAAGGATGGATCTGTGTATCAATGTGAGTCTGATTGTTGCACTGCAAGAAGTGAGAAATCGTACATTGGGCATAGTATTGACAACAGTGTCAAAACTCTTGAGTGGTTGGAGATATGTCAAACTGATGGTGTCTATCTGAGAGATGGTAGTATTGATCACACCTACAACCCCAATAGCATGTTGAGCAGGAGGTGGAACAAGTGCCATCACACTGAGCTCATATTGAGCAGCATCCATCTTGTCACACAGAGAGGTCACAGGTGCCACTGACTGATCCTCTTTGCTCATTGGTTCTTGTGGCTATTTCATAAATGAGGGCTTAGCAAACAACAGTAAAAATGGATGAAAAGTGATTCTCATACCTTGTTAATCAGTGCAACTTGCGTTAACCCTGCTTGAAAATCATGTGGCTGTAAGATAAAGATTCAGAGAATGGCACTTAATAACAAAAGGGCTACTTGATATACTTTGAGAGCATGGGGGAGTTCCACTCAAATGGATAGATTCACATCTATGGAGGAACTTGCTATATTTGGGGTGGTGGGCCAATGAAAGCATAGTAATTTCTTTAAGCTCACCAGTTTTCCTGTGGTGATGTTGGTCAATCTGCAAGAGGTTGAAGGGATATTAGGAGCAAGAGCTGGAGGTGACTCTTGTGTCTGCTTTCCTGTTAGTTTACCAAGATAATTTCCATAGAGTGATAGCTTGCATACTAAGGCAAACTGAGAGTTTGCTGTGACTTGGATGGATTTGGTCTTCCAAAGTTTCAGCTTGGAGAGACAATTCTTGGGCTGATTGTTGACCATTCCTGAATCATTGATGCTAGAGAGCATCAAGAGTAATGTTGGCTAATTGGAATTCAGTAAGTCAAAGGTGGAAAGTAAATAATGATGGGAGCTGTGCAACACTGCAATGTGTCCATGTAGGCAATGAGGCTATACTCCAGTTCATTGGGAATCCAACCTTGCTACTAAGTATGCACTTCTTACCAGATAGTTAGCATGAGCATTAGCAAGTGATTCTGAACTCTCTGACTCCCAAACCCTCCTCACCTTCAAAGAGGTTGATCCTTCTTTGGTGCCAATATGCACCTTGACAATGCACAACCCACACTGTCTGGAGTGTGAAACTTATGATGCTGGATCTGTAACAATATTCTTTCCATTTTTTCTTGTGACTACACCACTTTTTTTTTGCCACCACTTTTTTTTCCATGACTATAGCACTTTTTTCCCCATGACCAGCACTTTTTTTTTGCCTATCAGTTTTTTCTTGTGATGCAGTTAGACCTCTACATGAGCATTTCAGATATCAGATGCTACAACTACATACAACACTAAATGTCATATATCTTCATCTAAGAAAGGTTTGAAGATTAAAAGTTCAGCCAAACCCTGAGATGTTTGGTCAATGAGAATATGTTCATGGCAAAATGCTTTCCCTGTCTTGATGGGAGAAAGCATTGCTCTCCAAAAATACAGGTGGACACCTCCATAACATAGGCCCTGGAATTGCTCTACCACCTCACTGTAAGGGAGAGGGTTATGACCATCAAGCAGGAACCTCCCCATCCCATTCCACCAAAGTTGTTGCCAGTCATTGTCACACTCCTGCCCATTCTTGCAATTGGGTGAATGTACCATTTCTGGTGGCTCACATGCCACAATGTGGTGGTGGAATTCAAGTTGTTCTTTGACCCAGAGAAGCACCTTCCATACAGGCTTGGTAAGGTGGTCAAAATCTGAGTCACCTAATTGATTTAAGTGCCTTGTGTTGAGCAAATAGTGTTAAGCACTCAAGTTTACATAATAAGCACTAACTATCCACTCTAGGAGATTTGTCATGTGCAACATCACTGACATAATCACACTTGCATGTGTTTACCACAGCATGTGATTCTATGACCAGCTGTAGGACATTACCAGTGTTTCTCTTATATGGAAGTGTTCTAGACACTCATGACATATGTCTGACATCATAGTTTCCATGATGTTCCATTATGTTCTATGCTTACTCAGTATGATACTGAAGAGACACTTATATGGCAACTCATACTTACCATATGTAGTTCAACCCATGAGTTGAACAAAATTCATGTACCATGCACAGACTATGTCTGAGGCATATATATACAGGACCCTCAGGTCCACAAATAACAAGTTTTAACTCAACAGTTAGAACAAGTGTTTCAAACCTCCCAACTAGAAGGTTACCCTGGGTAAACACTAAGTAAGTCTTAAGGTCCTTACCTTAGAACTTCCACTGTGTAGTAGAAGTAGCATTAGACTCTAGCCTGAGTCTATCTGAGTCTGGTGTGAAAGCATCAGGCTTAGTCTCCCAACTACCATACTTTGCTTTAGGTTATGAGCCCTGAGCTCATCACCTAGGTCAACATCTACCAACCTTGCAATGGCCAAGCAAGGGATGCCACCTGATGATGGCTCATGGTTTACCTGGAGAATCTTGTTGGGTCTCCTCAACACACTCTCATTCCTTCATGGAGTCCAATGGGTTTATTGGCAGGCTGAGTTTTTCTTTGACATATCAGCCATTGCCTTTTTCACACTCTGTGTTGAGATGCAGCATGCACCTGCTTATCATCACTCTTATCAAGTGGCAGCTTCAGCAGATGATCACTTTGGATCTTGGAAAGTCCAGGTGGATTGGACCATTGGTCCTTCTCCTATGGATGCTCCAATGCTGGAAGATCTGTCAGATCCTCCTACATATTCTATGTCAAACCCACCACCTCAGTATGAATCCCAAATGACTGAGGAGTCAGTGGTGTTACACTTTTTAGAGGCAAATCCAGGGATTTCCCTGGAAGAGTTATGATATAGGCTAGACCAAGCTTTCATCAATGCTGCTGAACATATCATAAACTCAGTCAGATGACAGCACATCATTCAGGGTATGCAGGCTCACTTGTCTGAAGGACAAGTCCATAGTTGTCTTGAAATTACCCCCTTATAGCTGACTTTTCTTAGGCTTAGAGGGAATCAGATGCTGCAAATGCAAGCATCTTTGCCTTCTCATTTGCATAATAGTGGAACATTTATCAGATATACATACCAATGCTGATGGTAATCTGATCCCAGTTCCCTATCAGGTAATTGACATCCAAGACAACCACATCCTTGAAGCAAACCCATTGCCCATACCAACACCTTCAAATGCAACTTCCCAAGCACACCTCTCAATTCCCTCCTCACCAAGTATACTTTTACAATGGTCCCCTTCCTTCCCAGTATGAGGATTGGCACACACCATCCCCTTCTTTGCCTCCACCTCAGCAAGTAGCTATGCCAGCCTTGGCAACTCTGGCCATGACTCCAGCCTATCTCTCTCCAGGTCATCTGCTTTGGCAGAGGACACCCTCACTAGTCCCAACTTGCCCTAACACTCCACAATGCCTCTCAGCACCCCACTGGTCAAGAGTTGTCACCACTGGGATGAGGATGTGGAGATTAAGGAAGAGTTTGAGGATATAGTGGTCCTGGCAGTCTGCAAAAGAGAGATTTCTCCTTTAGAGCATGGCAAGGTAACACAGGAACTTGTCTATCCAGAATTGCTGGAATCCAGAGAGATAGTAGAGACTGGATTCTTCTTTGGCAACAATGAAGAAGACCTGAATGACTTCTTGACCAAGATGGAGATTAGATGGGAAGAGGAAAGAAGGAACTGACAGATGATGAAAAGAGAGGATTTTGCCCCTGGAGCCCTGGATACACATCTGAACTATGAGGCAGAATAGTATGTGATAAGAGGAGAAGCAGCATTGGTCCAAGATTATTAACCATGGCAAACCATTTATAATCACCAATACCCTGCGATGCCAGAAGTAGTCATTATTGGGAAGAAACTGACCCCAGCCGAGATTTTCACTCTGGGTTATGGTGACATCTTTTCCCTTTACTTCATTGCTAACAACATCTACTTGCCATGGATGAGAGCATACAGTCTGGAGCTCATGAAGAACTCCATGAGATTTGCTCAGGTAAATCCTGGCAACATATTTGACCAACACCCATTCTTCCATACCTACTATTCACATCCCTATTCAGTTCTACAGCAAGACTTCACTTGGTTCTTACAGCTTATACAGGATAATGTCAGCATCCCTAACAGCCTGAGAGGAAAGGTCAAGATCCTTAATCTTGAGGCAATGTGCCCTCACCTCTCCATGGTCTACCATGAAGACTGAGAACTGACACTGCCTGTGGATTTATCAGAGTATTTCAACATACCAGATGCACCAGGCATACCTGGCTCCATTTTATGCTCCTGCACCATACACCATGGACATTAACTTCCTGCTATTGACTACTGCTCTTGATGATGAAAACTTCCATAGTATACCTCTTTGCAGAAGTATACATAAAAATCACATACACTTTAAACATATGATTGTTCCTTTTATCTTTGTACAAAAACTTCATCTCTTCATTGAATTGTTTCCTTTTGTTGCACACCCAGTGTATGCACATGGCAGAGTTGCTGACAAGGAATTTCACCCAGACATCTTTTGAACCCCTTATCCATCATGTGCCATCAAGGCCTGGGAAGTGGAGAAAAGTACATCTTTCCTCAATTCCATCTTAGGGACAGGAAACCCAGTCAAGTGAGTTCAAAATCCACACTATTTCCCTGCCCTATTGTTTGGTGTCATTGAGAAGGAAGTTGGTTCTGGGTTCATCCCTCCAAAGAGAAACTGGTGGGATTGAGTAGAGTCAAAAACAATGAAGAAAAAGATTCAAAGGAGAGTCGACATGGTTGATTGTCAAAAAATCAGAAGACAGGAGAATGCCCTCAAAAGAGTGCAGGGCTTGATGGGACCAAGATGGAAGCCAGGAACGCATAATGGGAAACACAAGTTGCAGAAGGTTCCATCCTCAAAACCACCTCCTTTTGTTCCCTTTCTAACATCTCAAACATGTTTGCTGACTGGTTTGCATTTAATTGTCTGTTCTAGATACAATGGCAGCAAAAGACATTCTCACTTTTGTTCCCCTTCTTGATGGAAACAACTACAAGATGTGGTGCAACTCTCTTGATGCATTCACTATGGCCATGGGCTTTTACCAAGCCTTTACTGAAGACACTTCAGTAGCAGGAGCTGGAATAACTGCCACAGATGTCCAAGCTTTTATGAACAAGGATATGCAAGCTTGAGGAGTAATCAAACTCTGCATTGCCCCCTCTTTCTATCACCACATGAAACCTACTGCCAAAGAGACTCTTACAGATTTAGAGGCTGCTTATGACAAACCCAGAAAAATTGGTGCCCTATCAGAGATGAGATCTCTCTTCCAACACTGAGTTAAACCAGGAGCCAACCCTATCAAAGAAGTGAATAAGCTTATTGAGTGCATGGATAGGCTCAAGGGTGCAGGTTTCCCTATAGATGACATGATCCTCACTATGGCCATCCTGATGGCATTACCTCAGGATTGGGAAAATGTCATATTGTTGATCACCACCACAGTCACAGACACAGATTTCAAACCATCTGGTGTTATTCCACACATTCAAAAGGAATATCAATGGAGGACCTTGGGAAAAGGAAAGAGTACAATCAATCAACAACAGTATGAGGGACCATGACACAGTCAAAACAAGTCCCTCATTCATCAGCTCTCTAATGTTAAGCCTGCCATGAATATTTCATATCCAGCCCAGAATGAGTTTTCCCAGTGTGCCAATAAGCTGTGTAGGTGCAACCACTTACCAGGAGAGACATGCTCTATCAGCAGGCTCAAGGTATACTATTCTGGCAGCAGACAACAGATTTGTTGCAAGCCAAGAATTGTCACTGCACCTACTTATACCCTGAGAGAAGTCCAGGGTAAAGGTCATGGGCAAGGACAACATTCTGGTCAAGGCAATGCTGGCCCTCCTCAGAGAGGTGGCAGAAAAACTTCAGGGCAGAGGAATTGCCCTAATAAAGGCAAAGGAAAAGCCAAGCACCATATGATTTGCAATGATGAGTCTATGGGTTATATCCAAGAACTGGAGGAAGCTCCTACTTATGATGAAGAGGACTTCACTTATGTGCAAGTGGAGTATCACCAGGCTACTGAAGTCAATCACCTCACCTTTTCAAAGGAGGGAACTGAGGTCAGTATGACTGACTTCTATCAAACCCTTGATGATAGAGATGCCTCATATCATATGGAAATGGACCAACTGGTTGCCAGTTTCTCTAAACTCACCATTCAGCAGCTCGATGAGCAGCTAGAGTTAATATGGGTGGGATATTCAGAACCACTTACTACAGTTCCTGAGATTGATATTCCCAAGGAGCTTTATGAGGATTCAGTCAATCCTCTTACTGCAGAGGATTATGACTATGATGACCACAGAAATGGTCCAATGGCTATGTGAGTCTTCCACATCTGCCCCAAAGTACAAGGTCTCTTATTCATACCTCAATCCTATTCCAGAGTATATCAGGATAGAATCTGAAGGTATTGAGGAAGGAGACTTATATTATCTTGTATGATGGGTAAATGCCACAGATATTATGTGTCCTAGTTCTGAATGGTATAAACTGTGAGGTCTTGACTATCACAATCAACTCCTCCCTCATCAGCTTGCACCAGGAGTGACTATCCCAGATGCAAGAAGAAAGCTGCTTGAGTTTCAGCCTTTCTATTGGAGTCTTAACCATAAAACAGGACTGTGGTCTCTAGCCTATTACATTCCATGATATAATATTGATGGATATAATGTTGATGGAGAACCCCTTGATGTGTACACCTATGATGGAGAAGACAACTGTGAAGAGTGTCATTCTCATCATGTCAAGTTTTTATGGCACAGTAATGTCAAAAGCAGAGATCCTCTAGGATATGCAGGCTTTGCACTTACTGCCCAATGACTTGCTGAAATTCATCCTCCTCTTCCTGATCATAGTTCCTGGCTGGAGAAACCCCAATATCCATGAGAGATGGCAGATGGAAAAGGAAACTTTGTCCTGATGGACAAGAATCACAATGTGCTCAAGATGATTCATGAATGGGCAACATGCCCAAAATGCAAGGATGAGATAATTTCTCCTTGTACTGCCACCAACAAGTTGTTTACCCTAGCTGTCACAAAGAAGCTAAAGAAGGGAAAGTGTGTATCTTGCTGTTGTTGTCTAGACTCACAAGCAACCATGTGTTTGACATGCAAAGGGACAAAGAGTCAGCTGATTCTGCTTGACTCTGGAGCTTTGATTCATTGTACTCACAACCTCAATGACTTTGTGTCATACACTGCATATCCCAATCCATACCTGTCACAAACAGCAGATGCAGACACAGTTGTAGAGAAATTGGGGATAGCTACTGTGATATTTTATCACAATGACAAACTAATGAAGTTACATGGAGTGGAGTTTTTCCCAAAACTCCATATGAGAGTGATCTTGACTGCTCAGTTGACCAATAAGGGCTATTCACTGATGTCAAATGTTGAAGGAACTCAAATCTTCGCACCTAATGTGACCTCTACCTGCAGTCATGCCCAATAGCATCTAGGGGGTTCCTTCATTACATTTGTGTATTTTTGCAGTCTGTAACTGATCAGATTCAAACCATGAGTCCAAAGGAAACCTTGGATCTGTGGCATGCACAGATGGGACATTGTTCTTACATTGCTGTGCACCAATTGCCTAAAGCCACTACCATCTTGCCATTTGAGACCTCAATGACAAATAAACCTTGTCCTGGCTGTGCCCTTGGGAAGATGACCAAGAAACCCTATTGGGTCACTTACAAGTGCACTACTAAACCACTCAAACTTATCCACATGGACTTATGTGAGTTCCCCATTGAGTCCTACTATCATAAATGATATGTGGTCATGTTCATTGATGACTACAGTGGATATGCATCCCTCATTCCCCTTTCTTCAAAATCTGACACCTTTGACACCTTTTGTTCATGGCTTGCCTGGGCACAAAATCATGCCTCAGGATGACTTCTCCAGATGTGTTCAGATCATGGGGGAGAGTTTAGATCTCATGAATTTGCTGCCTTTTTGTGTGAACATGGGATAGAGCATCACATGACTGCTCTCAATACCCCTCAACAGAATGGTTGTGCAGAGTGTTTTAATCACACAATGGTTGAAAAGAAAGAGGCAATGAGACATTCAGCCTGCTTACCTTCTAACCTGTGGCAACATGCACTTGAGACTGCAGTACATGTCTATAATTGCCAACCATTCTGATGATCAATGTGGAAGACACCTGTAGAGCTATGGACTGGTAAAAAACCTGATGTTTCATACTTCAGAGTGTTTGGCTGCTTGGCTTATGTTTTCATTAAAAAGGAACATCATACCAAACTACAAGCCAAGAGTGCTCCCATGATTTTCTTGGAATATGAATCTGGCACCAAGGCTTATAGATTTCTTGATGGAAACAACAGAGTTGTAATAAGCATGAATGCAATATTTGATGAAGAGGTTTTCCCACAATGTGTGAAGACTAGTATTAAAGACCAAACCACTGAAGAAACTGAAGACCAACCTCATGAGGATACTCCAATGAAGGTACAACCATTCAAGATCCCACAAACAGTTCATTTAACTGCCAATCCAAACCCATCAGAGGACTTTGCAAACCCTACTGAAGGTGGTAAGGAGCCACCAAGAACAGAACCTTCTCAGAAGACTGCAAGAATCCCACTTAAAGTGGTACTTTCCCCTCACTACACACCCTATCCAGATTCCACCATTCATCATTCTACTCAAGAGCAAGTTATTCCTCTTTGACCTGATGATGTGTATGGAGAAAGGACACATCCTGTAGAAGCTGAATGGCAAGCTTCATCACAGAAACAAGTCCTGGATACAGCTGAGGAAGCATCAGACATGGGGGAGCCAATGATTGACTTGCACAAGCTTAGTCAGGAATGTGGCTCTGACTTTATCAACTATTTGCTTATGCAAAAGGTCAAGGAGAAGTCAAAAGTTCCAGTTCATTATCAAGATACTCAGAGACTATCAGCTGAAGATAAAAAGGCTTGGAAAAATGCCATGTGTAAAGAAATAGCTGTGTTAGGCAAGAGGAAAGTTTGGGAACTTACACCTCTACCTCATGGGTGGAAACCTGTCAAGTGCAGGTGGGTCTATGCTGTGAAAACTGACAGGTGGAAACAGGCCCAATTAGTAGCAAAAGGTTTCTCTCAGAAATATGGAGTAGACTTTGAGGATGTCTTTTCTCCAGTTGCAAGATTTGAGTCTGTACAAATCATACTATCCCTGGCTGCTCAATATAATTGGGACATTGAGGTGCTGAACATCAAAATGGCATTTCTGTATGGGAAATTGGATGAGGAAATTTATATGGAACAGCCAGAAGGCTTTGTGCAGAAGGGCAAAGAATGCTACATCTATCAATTGCTTAGAGCTTTATATGGTCTAAAACAGGCAGCTCTAGCATGGAACATCAAACTAGACAAGTCCCTCAAAGCACTAGGCTTTACCTGCATTCATTCTGATGCTGGGATCTATGTGTTGCAAAAGAAGATAGGGAGAGAGTCTATCATCATAGTCCTCCTGATATATGTTGATGACATACTCTTCACTGGCAACAACTGCAAATTCCTTCAGGAGATGAAGAAGAGATTCATGACAGTATAGGAATGTCATGACTTGGGACAAGCCAAAGAATATCTTGGAATGCATATCCAGACAGATCATTCCTCAGGTCTTTTGATCATTGATCAGGTCACTTATCTGGACAAGATAATTTGCAGATTTGAAATGGAGAATTGCAGACCTGCTAATACTCCACTCCCATCAGGATATGGACCAGTTAAAAGCAAGGAAGAGACTTCTCCTGCTTTATGCTCATGCTACCAATCCATGATCAGATCCTTGTTATATCTTACCCTAGGATCATGACCTGACACTGTGTTTGCAGTGATTAAAATGTCACAGTTCATGTCTAATCCTACTCAGGATCACCTAAATCACACTCTCTATATCTTCTGGTATCTTTGAGGCACCAAGGAGAAGGGAATAGCTTATAGAAGAAAGAAAGAGTATACTATTGAAGCATACTGTGATGCAGACTGGGCTTCAGACAAGAATGGCCAAAAGTCCACCACTGGTATGGTCATCTTGGCCAATGGTGCACCAATCATCTGGCTGTTGTGGAAACAAAAGACTATCACCTTGTCTTCTACAGAGGCAGAGTATATGTCTTTGTCAGATACTTCAAGACAAGTTGTCTGGATCCACTCTATGTTCACAGAATTGGGGTTTCATCCAGATCCAATCCCATTGTTCAGGGACAACATGGGATCTATATTCCTTGCACAGAATCCTGTGCAGGAAAGGCAAACCAAACATATCAATATCCAATATCACTTCATTTGCAAATGCATTGAAGATCACAAAGTACTTGTCATCTGGCATATTACCACAGACAAACAACTTGCTGACATTCTCACCAAGAATCTTGTGAGGATCAAGTTTATCAACTTTGCAGAATTCCTCCTGTTTGATTTGGCGCATACCAAATCTGGGGGAGTGTTGAGCAAATAGTGTTAAGCACTCAAGTTTACATAATAAGCACTAACTATCTGCTCTAGGAGATTTGTCATGTGCAACATCACTGACATAATCACACTTGCATGTGTTTACCACAGCATGTGATTCTATGACCAGCTGTAGGACATTACCAGTGTTTCTCTTATATGGAAGTGTTCTAGACACTCATGACATATGTCTGACATCATAGTTTCCATGATGTTCCATTATGTTCTATGCTTACTCAGTATGATACTGAAGAGACACTTATATGGCAACTTATACTTACCATATGAAGTTCAACCCACGAGTTGAACAAAATTCATGTACCATGCACAGACCATGTCTGAGGCATATATATACAGGACCCTCATGTCCACAAATAACAAGTTTTAACTCAACAGTTAGAACAAGTGTTTCAAGCCTCCCAACTAGAAGGTTACCCTGGGTAAACACTAAGTAAGTCTTAAGGTCCTTACCTTAGAACTTCCACTGTGTAGTAGAAGTAGCATTAGACTCTAGCCTGAGTCTATCTGAGTCTGGTGTGAAAGCATCAGGCTTAGTCTCCTGACTACCATACTTCACTTTACCTTGGGACCATCCAGTTGAATGCATAGTGGAAGATATCCTTGATATGATATTTGAGGGCAATGGAGATAAGCCAGCTGGCATCAATTGACCAGTGGCAAGCATTGAGTTGACTAATAGTGTGATCATGGACCACCTTGGACTGGTACATCTGGCCTAGTTCAAGGAGCTGACATAGGGTATTTTCAGATGCTTGCAATGCATCAGGGCACCACCTGAAAACAATAGCATCAGTATAAGACCACAATCACACTGTACATTACTGACTTGTTGTAACAAACCAAGAGAAACAATTTGAAGGCAACTGCAGTGACTTGGTTGGGCACAATAATTGGTTCAGTATCACTGGCTTCATCAACTGGGTGTGGGATTGCTTCACTATCCTCATTTGCTGTGAACATCTCCTTGAATGTGATGGATTTGTCACAGAGAATGTTTTTGTGTACTCTGAACAGTAAATTTTCAGCCTGGCATATGTATGTAACTATGTGAGTATAAATTGAATGCAAATCAGATGTGACTCACCTTGAAGATATGGGTTCCATCCTGAAAATAGAACATTTGATGATGTCACAAGTCTTGGTTGGCCATGATAGCACAAGTGCACTTGCAATGCATCACTTAGCCAGCCTTCTGTATGTAAGTATTTGTTCATGTTTGTAGTTTGATGTCACACCTCAAGTGTCTGCACCAGAGTTACAGTCCATGTATATGTTGGGATATGAGGAGTCCAGGAGGAAACACAATGTTGAGAATACACTAAACTGTGGTTTGTAATTAAAGTGACAAATCAAAATCCATGGAATCCTTAATCCTGTCCCTGAGAAGTTTGAGAGTGATGTCCTGTCTTGTTGTACAGTTTTTTCTTTTGCTTGCCATGCCAATCCACATATTGCCTGTATGCTGTATTTCAGGCACCAGTCACAAGCACTCCTTTCAGCCATGCTGGGAGCAAAAAGTGAGATGGCACTGACCATTTCTCCACTGCATGCACCAATGCTTTGTCCATACCAGTACCACTCAGCTCCAGAACCATGGCATCCTTAATAAGTTCAAGACCACTGCAGAGAATCCTGTCTATGTCAT
This sequence comes from Scleroderma citrinum, assembly GCA_029372045.1. NCBI lineage: Eukaryota > Fungi > Basidiomycota > Agaricomycetes > Boletales > Sclerodermataceae > Scleroderma > Scleroderma citrinum. The sequence continues at coordinate 2,348,102 of JARFMN010000001.1, forward strand.
CAAGATTGATAGTCAGGTATAATGTCTACATAAGTGAGGATGAATAATTGTAATTTGTACACAATATAAAGGGAGAACACAAACCCTGCATGCATAACCTTTCCTGTCCAAGAAATCCAAATTGATTGCAGAATTGCCAGATTCATGAATTCACACATGGAACTTCACACATGAAAGTGAGAACCATGTATGCCCATCTATGATCACTGACCTGAGCTCATCCTGATCACCCTGGTAACCAAACCACTTGGTCTCTGTCATTAACTCTGACGATCAAAGTTGCTTGGCATGTTTGCCATTTGAGCCTGGGCTGTGGTATGTCTTCACCTGTTTGATGAGAACTTTTCTGACTAACAATAAACAGGGGACATCATGGACATAGGCCTGTAGCTTTGCCATAACATCACAATCACTTTGAGAGAAGGTACTCTCCATGATCCAAAGCTTTTGCTACAAGGCTCTACCTTGGTACCACATCAAAAGGGTTAAATCTGGAATTGTGTGTATTGATTGCCCTAGAATACTGGAGTCACCCCCAGCCCCCCAAATTAGAGTATCTTGATGAACTGGGATGGTGCCTAAAGTGGTGCAAAGATCTGTGAAAAAGACCAGCAAGACAGATTTGTGGGCATTGGAGGGTGATAAGACCATCAGATGTCAAGAGCACAGGAAAATGAACAGCCTGAGATTTAAATATGGTAGTTAGTCACCTGGTTCCATGCAATGGGCAATAACAATGCACTTGTTCCACATTTTCTGATACCAATTGTTTTCTAAGTGATCCATGATATACATAGGTGTAGTCACTGAGAGATATGTCTTCATACTGCTCTCAAATATCGATCAAACCCTGGAAATCCATAGGTGAAAAATACCAGCTTATCACTAAATATTCCTGTTGGGCCATAGAAAGAACTTGGATGATACTCTTGCATTTCACTTAACAAACAAGAGATCAGTTACAGAAAGACTGGTACTCTTCATGATATTCACAACATTCAGGGAATTTTTGGAATTTGGAGGTGGGGGAGAGGTGCTATGCTGCATGACCATGGCACTAGGTTTGATGGAGGGTGACATTGAAAGAGACTGCTCTATTTCAGTCATAGGGTGTGAGGTAGGGAACAGACCTTTTGGCACAATGGATGTAAGGGGAGGTGACTTCTGGTATTTTTCCCTCATCTTTGTTCACTTGGCAGAAGTTGACTCTTGTTGCTTGTGAGCACTTTATTAAGAGGAAATGCAAGTAGGTGTGCTTGCTTATCTCAGCAACTTGAGCACTCACATTTAGTGATCACAGTCATCAACTTGAATACTGGCACACACTAGTCTCCTGTAGGTAGACCTTAAGAGAGAGGAAGACAGTTGTCCCTCTAAGGTGCATGCATGGCCTCCTTTGAAGAGTCAACATTTCCACTCCTCCCAGAAAACAGTCTTACTCCATGGCCAGCAGATGTCCAAGCTACTCATGAAGTCATCCAGAGAACATACAATTGAGCTGTTCATGTCCTTCAGTGTGGTGGATCTCCAGATCCAATGCTGGTTGCTTTCCACATTGATGCACTCTCATCCATGGCCCTTCCAGTGCTTGAAGCACTTATTTCTAGTGGGACACATGGTTCTGAGAATGAGTGCCTGCCTTATGAGTGGCTAGTGGGTGCTGCACAACTGATTGGACAAGTAGTCTGAGATCTCCAGGACATGGCAGGGGTTGTCAAGGCTTTGTGAGTCTTATTTTTTGTTAATTAGAAGTGCTAACTTTTCTTATAGCAAACAGTGCAATGTTGGTGTCCCAGATCTTGTGCAAGAATCCAATAGTGGCCAACAGGGATGACCACAGAAGTCAATTCATTTTGAATTCCTCATGGAGGTTATTACAAACCAAAGCCTTCATATTAACCTCAGTGAACTAGCATGTATATTAGGGATCAGCCACATGACACTTTGGTGAACCATGCAAAGATGTGGACTCAAGTGAAGCTACACTCCACTCAGTGACAATGAGCTTGATCATTTAGTGCAGGCTTTCAAGAAGCACAAGCCAGAGTCTGGGTTTCACTATTTACTTGGTCACCTGCATCATCTAGGAACCCATGTTCAACAAAAGTGGATCTGGCAGTTGCTACACCATGTGGACAGATTGGGACAGCATTTATGGGAGCATCACACCATTCAGCACAGGGCATATCATGTCAAGTGTTCAAACTCCCTATGGCATGTTGATGAGCATCACAAACTTATTTGGTGGGGATTTGTCATTCACAGTATCATTGATGGCTATTGTAGAACAGTGCATGTTTGCTAACAAATCCAGTCAATCATTCTCAATGTCACAGCAGATTACTGGCCTTTGAGCAAGCACTAACAATTTCACATCCACTGTCCTTGATCTATTTCTTGATGCCAAATCAAAGTATGGGCTGCCATCATGCATGAGGGGTGATCATGGAGGTGAAAACATTGATGTGGCCACTTATATGGTTGCTGTACATGGGCCCAATCATGGGTCATTCATGTGGGGGTCATATGTTGTCACAAAATTATTGATATTATATTTTGATCTTAAGCAATACAGATCTACCTGGAATTCTAGGATTGAGTGACTGTGGGTTGAAGTCAGAACTCAGTTTGCACACCTATGGCAAGGTTTCTTCACATTGTGTGAGAGATGTCACCATCTTGATGTTGAGAGCCATTACCACCTTTGGCTTATTCAAAGGCTTTTTCTGGTGACTATCAACAATGACTGTGAGGAGTTTCAGCAGGAATGGAATGTCCACCCTGTCAGCAGCCCTATGAGCAACAATAAAAGCCCTCAGGTAAATCCACCTTCATGATGCACAATAAGATTTGCTAATATATATCCCTACATCTGAAAGGATATGTGGCTAATCAGTCAAGCTACACTAGGAGAGTACTATGATGACTTTGACAGTCTCCACCCACTCACTCTCAAGTGATACCATGGTGTTCATGGTCATGAGCACACCCACCTAACTGGTCAAACAAGTGCTAGCCATCCCCCTGACAAAGACTTGAAGGATGAGTTGCATGATAGTGATGGTGGAGAAATGCACATACATGGGCATGATATTCTAAGAAGGGTGGAAGTTGACCTACAAGACCAAGTATATCATGAGGCAACTCCAGTCCCAAGCTGCAACTCACCCTTTGCATGCACCAATGACAAAGCTGAGTTTTGGTCAGTGTTTGAAAATGTAATGCTCAAGGATATTACACCCACAGGATATGGGTTACTTCCACATGAACTCAAAGCAGACAGTAGTAACTCTACATTAGAGTTTGTTTCAGTTGGCTGACATGAAGCAAAGTCCATTACTGTCTCACTAGCAGACCCAGTATGGGTGAAGCATGCAAGGACTTGGTGTCAAGGTCTTGTGGTACTTACTCTTTTTGAAATTAGCAGTTACCTTAAGGGTGAGATGTTCACCTACATAATTCACAATGCAGCCTTCAATTCCCCTATCTGGACCTGCAAAAATCTTTACCCAATCTTCATGCCTGTGCATGCACTGTAAGTGAGAAATCAGACAACTGTACACTACAAGACCTTCATCACTGTCAATATTGATAACAGCAGACTGGTTTTGCAGGTATACAGAAATGATTCTTCCACTTGTATTGACAAGTTCACCTTCTTGCCACAACTGTGCCAAAAACATTGCAATTGTCCAGCAGATCAAAAAAGGATTGATACCAGCCAGGACATGGAATGCAAGGTCATCAGGATGAGGTAATTCCACCACTTCCAGCATCTGTTTCAAGAAAGATTGACAGAGGAGACCCTGGTGATAGACAAGTCCATGACAAGTCACCACTCCAGCACATATATCAGTGGGCTGCTCTACTGTCACTGCAAATCTAGCTCATTGAGCTGTGTTGATGTGAAAGAGGATTTTCTAATGATCAGTGTCATAGGGGCATTCCCAAGGAGCAACAAGAATGTTAACTTTGTCCCCACCACAAGACAGCACATAACCAACATCATTACAGTATACACCATGCTTTACTCAGACCCAGAATGCAGAAGCAAAAACCTCATGGGGTGAATAGAGTGATGTGATGTCTTCTGTTAGAACAAGGGTGATTTGTCATACAATGGAACAGTGGCTTGGAGGAAGGGATGTCTTGATTGCCTTTGGACTCATGGCTTTGATGTACAGAGAATGATTATAACCTGGAGTGACCTTGAATGATTTCAGCTGTAGTGCATGCCAAATATAACTAGCTGCCCCTTCTGCAAGAGAATTAGACAAAAAACTATGGAATGTGAGATTTCATACCTGTCATGATATCCAACTTGTACACACAGAGATTTGCATCTAGGCTAGACATGGGGAGGATAAGAGAATAGCAGTACAGAGAGCCAAGGGAGACATTTAGACCAGCATGCCTGGTGTAACCACCCTCATAATGGCAGCATATGTTGTTTATGTGGGAGGCAAATGTAGTCCATCCAGCAGGAAGAACCTCTGAGACTTTCAAAGGACCAACTATGGGTGTGTCACTACCAGTATCAGTATCAGTACTCTCTTCCTTGTCTTCTGCTGCATACAGGTTGAGGAAAGGATTTCTTTGTCAGCCATCATCTGTCTTCTGTTGCTTATGTAGTGCCTTTGAAGGGCCTACTGTAGTGCTGGCTTATTGAGAAGACTCTGGCCACATCCACTTCTGGGAAATCTTCTGCCCAGCCTCAACACTATCATAACCCTTCTGTGATATCCTCAATGGCCCAGCTTGAGCATTACCTTCCTGGGTTATATTCAATGATTCAGTGTCAGTGCTGCTATCACTGTCCTGTAACAACTTCAATGGTCCTGCTTTGGTGCTATCATCATTATTCTTCTACCCTGTTAGGTCAATGACACCTAGATTGAAGAGATGCATATTGAGGTCATAGTTGGACCTCTGGTGAGGTTTCATCTTTCATCCCTTCTTCAAAGATTTGGAGGACCATGTAAGATGGTCATCATCCTGTGCTAGGGGCAACAGATCCATGAAAAGGAGGTAACTGTGCCTACCTCAAAGGGGAGGAAGAGATAGTCCTTAATGTGCCAGAATTTCCTTGAAGATTTCATGAGTCTGTGGATTTGCAACTTCTTCTTCTTCCACCCACACCTGATACATGGGGTCAAATATATCCTCCCACTCCTCCCAGACAAACTGTTCTCCAAAGACTGTGTCCATTGCATCACCCACCTAAGAAAAGTTCACCTGCCCATAGGCCCATGCCTGGATAAGATGCCATGCCCTAAGATCATCCAGCAATGTTGGTGCTTGTATAGAATCTGAGTACAGCAGCTTAATGAAGGTGTGACCACATACCTGATGATTTGACATTCTGCCATGCAACCTGGACATCTTGCCATCCTGTTGGTGACATTGCAATATGCTCCAGGATGTTCATCCAAAGGTCATCCTGAAAACTAACACCCATTGTTGCCAGCTCAAATTGTATTTTTTGTTTGACAAGGCATAATGATGCTTTTTTTGGCATACATCTCCTGCCATGGGTAGACAGCATCCATGATCATGGAAGGTGTAACTTTAAATGGCATGGCATTCTAATGTCTACAGAAGTGCTAACTATACTATGTATGAGGTGTGTATTCAATGAGGGGAAAGGAAAGATTGATGTGTAACTTGCCAGCAGCTTTTAACAAGAATTGACATGAACTTCCACCCATTTTACATAATTGAAACCTTCCCATTGTCTCAGGGGATGTGTTGTGTGAACTCTGTCAAATAGAGACTCAGATTGTAATATTGCAGGTATATAAAATATAGAAATCCCTAATAAACACTCACTGAGGCAACACAGAATGAACAATGAAAAATATACTCACCATAATAATAGTAATTTCCTGTACACATCATGCTCCATGATGCTATTTCCCAAATCTATTAGCTTTTGAGGTGTGATATACACAGCTTTGATGTATGGCTACCTTTGCTCAAATATTGATTTAATGCTAATGAATCAGTACACTAGTCAGTACACTAGATAATAACACACTACATGTTGAAGGTGTCTACATCATTGTGGAAGAAAAGAAAAGGCAAAAGGTCCAAGGTCTGCTTATATAGAGAATTTGACTCAGCCTGGGAAGTTCTCATCCCACTGAAGTGAAACATCATGTGGTGGGAATTTACATAGACCTGGAAATGGATGGAGCAGGAACTTCCCAAGCTGAGTCCCATTCTCTATATAAACATAGTTTGGAGTTGCAACACTTCTTTTCTTTTCTCTTCACTAGTTGTCTACTATGTAGTTAGATATTATTACACCAATGTAATATTGTAGTATACAGTAGTAGTGATCGGAACAAATGCTAATCAAATGGGCAATCAATGATGCCACTACCATACAATGAAACTAGTTTCTTTGAAGTGGGTTTGTCAGCTTATTTCTTTACATTCAGGAGGCTTACTCAAAAATTTTAATAAGCAATCAAGTGTATTAACATTGTTTGGATTATAGAGACTTTGGCATGACTTTGGATTATCAGATGGTTACTTAAGATGGTTACAACTTATTTAAATCAAGTACATTTCTGCATCCTTTCCTTCAGCTCTGCAGTTGACTCTTTTGCCTTTTCCTGAGATCTCATGATTAGGGGATAGATCTGAACACTGTACAATGTAGCTGTTATATAAAAATTATGTGGATTGGCAAGCAATTAGCAGGTCAGTAAATGCTACATGAAACTTGAATTCTTATTAACAGTTTTTGTTTCCTCTGCCAATTTTAATATGTGACAATTGTTGTCTTGGATGATGGTGAAGGGGTCAAGTACATAATGACTTTTATGATGACCATTGCTGTGCTCACTACCTTTAATGCAAATAACCCAATTGTTGCTGCAAATGGTGACAATAAACTTCATTGCTCATCATTGTTATCACAACAAGTCCCCCTACACCCTATATCTGGTAAGTGAAAAACTTAGATTGTTCTCATCCAAGATCTCAACCATAGGCAATATTCAAAGCACACAGGATGTTCAGCAAATCTGAGAGGTATGTCCATTGTGATTGTTGGGCAGTAACAGTGTGATGACTCTTAGTAGATGCTTTGGATGGTCTTAGTACATTGTTTTAAGTTCTTTGATTTTTCTAGGAACCTCCTGAAACACAAAGCAGATGATGATAATGCACAACATCTAGCCCCACCAAGGAAAAAGATGGCATTAACTGTGTTGTACACAGGCCTGTCTGACACAGACCTATTAACAGTAAGTCCCACAATTTTAGATATGCTACATGTTGTGATAATCCATGCCTGAATAACATCAATCATCCCTCAAATGTAAGACTGTCTTTGAAGAAGACTTTGGGACAAAGCACATTCACTTTGACTCAGGCACATCCCATCCTGCAAGTACCTCTGATAATGAGTGTCCCTTCAGGAGTTTACCCCTCAAGCTCATTCTCATGGTCATTGATGCACTCTCTGTTGATTGCCTGTGAGAATTTTCACAGGTCTGCAAGGTGTTCCAAGAGCTTGTTGGCCCTTGTTATCTCAAGCTTATTGGCTTAGAAGCTTCTGAGTCTGGGTGAATAAGGGTTAATGATAATAATTGCAATGGCCTTCTCCTTTGGAAGCACCTGAAGAATTTTGTACCACCTAAGGTATTCTGGTTCTCAAGTGCTGCATCCATGGCTGATAAATCCTTTTAAATTATGCATGTCTTCTTTGAGTCTTTGAGTGAATCACAGGTGATTCTTCATGTCAACCTCAGTTTCATCTTGGCCCAGCAAAGGCCCCTGCCTCCCTCAGCTCTCTCCTAGAGAGCATCTTGGCATCAGAATGCCAGTGTTTATCTTGCCATGGTCTCCCCCCTCTGCAAGATTGGTTGTGTATAACCTCAAGAGTGTCAGTGTGTATGGGCACCTTGAGCAAACTTTCTTCTCTGGAGATTGTGTCATCCCTTTTGTTTAAACTGGCAACCATCACATTCACCCTCTCAATGTTGAGCAATGCCATGCAGACAAACTTGTCTATAACAAGGATGCCCCTCAATGCTGTGCAGTGGTTGAACCTTCTTTGTCAGGTTTTCCTTCCTCACCTGGTCTGCCTGGAGGTGGACAGGGACTGTCCTACTTTGGACCTCATTGGATTCCTCACTCATCACTATTTTATCAGACACCTTGTCTTCACACCCTATGGTACCTTTCCTGTTCATCTCAGTCCTTGAAAACCCCTTCTGTCTGTTCTTCTCCCCCATCTGGCCAAGCTAGAGGGCTCATCCTCCAGTCTTTTACCCCTTTCATGCAGGATATCAGTCACTGGCTGCTTTCAGCACCTCACAGTCCATTTCAATGAATTGAATGTCTATGAGTGCTTTTTGTCATCTGTATTATCTTGCACAGATTACTTCTCATCTTTACCCATCTTAGACATTTTCCTCCCTCTCATTGATCATGAGGAGGAAGATAAACTTGCTTCCTGTCTTGCCTATCCCAAATGGGATACCTGAAATTCCACTGTATCTATCCTCCATCTGAAATCCTACTCTGGGACTTGTGTACTTGTATGTCATTATCTAGATTCAGGTTCTGATTTAACCATTGTTTGCAGGTGCAATGTGGGTCCTGGCTGCATGCATTTCCATACCTCCACTCTGTGTGCATTGATACCTGTACTAGTCTGACTAACAAGGATGTCATTGATAGCTTCCATGCATTTTCCCTAATAGAGTCTTTGAATATAATTATCTACCAACCAGGGCTATGATTGTACATGTCTTTAGTTATCTACTGACCAGAGTTGCTGTTGTAATTGTATGTATGCTGTCATCTTTCATTTATGGAAATCAATTGTATATAGCAAGCTTACTTGGCCAGTGGTCTGATCATTTTTCTTTATAGAGTGCAGAGCTGTGGTGGCTTAAATGTTATGAATAAAAATATGGGGATTTATGCTGGGGTATGTTCACCTGTATACATTTTTTTACTTTGCACAATCATTGATAGACTTCTTTGAACAAGGGATATACGTAGCAACCACTATATTGGGGCCTGTTCCTTGATAGACTTGAAGCCCACAATAGTACCAATTCTAATAGTGCATCACATGCTCTTCATTACTAGCTTGACTTACATACAAGACTAGGTGAAATATGGATGGGCCTTATAGTTTGTTGTAGGGCAATAAGTCACCCAGTGAAACTCCCCATACACAAAGAAGTCATCATCACTTCAATGACTCTCAAATCATATTCCTTATATTCTCAGTACATATAACAGTGACAAGGAGTCCTTCATAGTTCAAGTAAACACAATTGACAATAATGGAGGTTGATAGCTTGATCAGGGTGGGCAATTGATACAATACACTAAATCCAGTCTACTTATTGCATATACAGGTCTGCCTGCTCTGTATTGGAGTGTTGTTCTTCCTGGAAACTTTAGTTGACATTGCAAAGCAAGTTCTTCCTTCCAAGTCCCTCCTATGTATTATGATCATAGCTGTTTCCTTCTCACTGATAACTGCCTTTTTGCAAACAGAATTATCATCTGTTGATGTGCCTGTACTCCATCCCAGCAGAACCATGGAGCCACTCCATCCCAGTGGAATCATGGACCCACACCATCCCAACACAACCATGGACCCACCCCCATACAACCCCTCCTGTAAGTCTACACATTTTACAAATTTGTCTAATTGCTTGAACTTGAGCAGGCAATTTCTGCCAGCAGCTGTACAACTACATGCTGTTTCATTATGGTAGTACTCTATGACTTCATCTGATAACACATCCAGAGGGCCCTCCCAAAATGTGCACTTAGGTTACTATTCTGAAGTGTATATATTTCAATTTGTTCACATTGCACTCATTGATGACAGTTGGCTCTAGTTGACCAACTTGAAATTGGCCATGAGGCAGCATCTACTGGGGCTGAAGCCTTGAATGAGGCATGCAAGGAGGTGTTGGATTACCTCTCCACTTGATTGATCCTAAGTTGAAGTGTCTGTAACTTGTATGCTACAATGTATTGAAACTATGAAAGCTATGATCAAAGTTATTGTTAGGTGATGAAATAAAGGTGTATGAAGTTCACACTTATAGTAGAACAATGGTCATAGAACAATTGCTGGGCATTAGGTATGCACCTTGCCATATTTCATATCTTAATATATCTCACAACAATACTTTAGAATAATTGCTGGATGTCAGGTGATGTAGATGATGCACCATGCTGTGTTTCATTATCACAAAGCCAGCAACAGATTCTCTGTCCTTCAGTTGCTGCACTAATTATCATACCTGTTGAGTTATCACTTTGACTATACAATAGCCATCTTAATGATTTCATGAACCACTGCCTTATGAAACCAGAATTAGAGAGTTTAATTTCCTTGACACTGAATATTGGTCCTTAGCCCAACTTTAGTGAGTTTCCTTCAAACTAATGGCATTCATTTCTTCATTCACTTCATTGTTTGTACTCTCACACTGGCAAAGAGAAAGGACACACATCCCAGGATATGCCATTGAGCCAGACTACCAAGGTGGTGATTCACCCTCTGATGGATGTTGACCTGCATGAGAGTGAGTATAGTGCAGAGTAGAGTGCATCTAATATTTGATCATTATGCACAGATTTGAATCAAGATTCACAGCAGACATCACAAGAAGCCACATTTACATTCACCCCACCCCAGATAACTGCTACATCAGTGATAGTGTCAGCTCCACAGACAGAAATGCATTCTCCTGTATTCAGACTCCCTCTCCTGTTGCCAGCTAGTATGCCAGGCTTAACTCAGTCAGTTGGCTCAGGGTCATCTATTCTACAACAATGCCACCATCTCTTCATTTGACAGCAAATGTCTCAACTAGCATGATGTTGGTGTCCAGCAAGAGCTTAGGTATGTATGTATTACTGGTCTCTGGTCTCTATGTACTACAGCTTTGTAGTTTGCTCTTGTCCCTCTATGTGGCTCAGCCCATACCCACTACCTTCATGTCTGAGGCAAAGTAATGCTTGCTTAGACATCACAATGGACACATGTGTACATAATCTACTTGCAATGTAGATTGTTGACTGACAGCTTTTACTAGGAAAATTCATTTGCAGCTTCCTCTATGTACCTCACTGCAGGTAATGACCCTCCAGACATTGTTCATTGCAATGTTGACACATCACCCAAGCTTTGCATAATCTGATTAAGACTGATTGTCTCTCTGAGGATTACCATACAGAGTATTCTATGGAAACAGCTGACACAGAACTGAATTCAATGCCCTGTGTCCATCTCACTGGTAAGTAACACTGGCACTAGTAGACCACCTCTCATCTGTCAACTGCAGACATTGAGCATGCATCCACTCCTACTTCAGGTTCCTCTTAAAGCCAGGGTGTTGCCCTTGATCATGAGCCTACACTCACTTTTGATTGCTGTCAGTTCAGGCTAAGTGTTCAGAGGGCAGTTAGATGCCACCTGATTTGCTATGCTGGACCAATTGATTCCTTCCTTTCCTCTGAAATAGAACAGGATGTAGTAGACTCAATTGAATGGGCCTTGAAGATTATCAAGAGATCTCACAGAGTCAGTTGCTTCAATTTTGTTTTTCTTATGGATAATGATTTGAGTGCACAAAATATGTCCCCAGCTTCTATGCTTCCTACCTCCCTTCCTGCTTCCCTTCCCCCCTCCTGCTTCCCTCCCCCCCTCCTGCTTCCCTCCCCCCCTCCTGCTTCCCTCCCCCCCTCCTGCTTCCCTCCCCCTCCTGCTTCCCTCCCCTCCTGCTTCCCTCCCCCTCCTGCTTCCCTCCCCCTCCCCTGCTTCCCTCCCCCTCCTGCTTCCCTCCCCCCTCCTGCTTCCCCTCCCCCTCCTGCTTCCCTCCCCCTCCTGCTTCCCTCCCCCTCCTGCTTCCCTCCCCCTCCTGCTTCCCTCCCCCTCCTGCTTCCCCCCCCCTTCTCTGCTTCCATCTCTCCCACTTCCACCCCTGCTCCAACTATTCCTGCTTCTACCACCCCTACTCTCATCACCCCTCCATCCATTGCCTCTGCTCCCACCACCCATCCTATTTAAAGCACCTCAAACAATCATATTGTGTTCTCTCAAGGTAATCTGAGCTGGTGAACAGCAGGTGTTCACAGTATTGACTACTGTAGGAATAGAGGGGAGCACCATTACAAGCCAGATGCCTGGCACATGAAGCCTACCCACAGATGACATGTGATTTCTGTGTATGTCACTCACATGGTTCTCCCAGGTCTGGCATTGTATAATACTTGTTCTATGTGTATCTGCTCAGTTTGGACTTATGATTTGTAAATCTACTATGTACACTTTTTATACCCACTCTAAGTCTATATCTACTATGAATATTCTGTGTACTCATTCTATGTACCCCCTGCACTGTATGGCTTTGGTGCATGTATTGTATGCTTTATATACCCACTCTAAGTCTATATCTACCATGTACACTCTATGTACTCATCCTTTGTACTCCCTGTACTGTACTGCTTAGGTGCATGTACACAACAATGGTTGAAATGAAATAGATTTAGCTGACTATGCTAATACAAAGTTCAGGTCAAAGGCTGGATTTGGCAGCAGAATGTTGTCATGTGAGTAGATTTGTGGATTCAGACATCACTAGCTGAGTTTATTTCTCTATTCCAACCCTGCCTTCACTTCTCACACTTTCTGTTCTTCTTCCATATCATTATTAGTACTAGTATCTTCATAGTCACTAGCTAACTAGCTAATTATAGGTCTTATGCCTTGGACAGATAAAGATAATACCTAATAAATGAGCTTCTGAGGCCAAATAACACAGCCTCATCATGAGGAATGATGTAAATGAAGTGCACATTAAGAGTACCAATGAATGCATGAAGCTTGATGGTTGAATGGATGTATTGGGTGTGTGAGTACATCACTGTTAAGGTTTCATTGTAATTATTTATAATTACAGTGCATACTAAAGGGTGTTGTCCCTAATCATCACATCTTTTCTAGATTCTATTCACCTTCCTGTGGTGACAGCTACAGTCTGTGCTCCAGTATCTCCTGTGGTGTTCTGATGTACACTGATTAATCACTCTTTTATTTCAGTGTTCAATATCTTCTTTCTGTCATCCATTGATAACTTAGCAGCAAGCTCTTGTGCAAGGACCTGGCATATTATGTTTTCATCCAACTGGGACTCCCATATGTATTGCAAATCAACTTTCCCTTCCTGGTACATATGTGTCCCCTTTCATTTTAAGTGTCAACTATCAGAAAAGGACTCCATGTGACCTGTGTCTTACCATAGTGTGGTACAAGATCATCCCAACTATGGCAATTGCTAGAAGTTGCATCACCATTTGCAATTCTGTCCAAATCATTGCCCAGGTCCTGTTTCCAGGGCCAGGCTTGATACTTTTCTTTCAAATTGTGATTGTGTTGTCATGGTTGTTGCTAGATGAGCCTGAAGCAATGAGGTAGTGGTTGGCAGTGTCATAGGTCTGTGCAGCAAGGCAGGGCATTGTAAGTGTATCTCACAAGAAGTCTGACCTTTCTTACTGTTACTGTTTGCACTTGACTAGATTTCAAGTGTTGCAATAGCTGCAGCAGGTCTCCAGTAGTCTTATTGAAGATATACACAATACCATTGTCAGATCCACCAACAATGACTCTCCCCCTCTCTGCAAATGTAACTTGTTTTGGATATGTTTTCTGAAGCTGTGTATCATAAGTCTTTATACAGGTTGTGTCCCCCATGCAATGTAAACTGAAGCTGATGGTTGCATTATCAATGATGAAGAACTTGCAACTTGGATCTATGCTTGCAGCCCCTCTGCATTGATTTAGGTGATTAGTGGATTTGTCAACTATGATGGTGCTCACATCATCATGCCTGTTCCCTTTGATCCAAGCTGCATACTGTTCCAACCAGGCAGTAATATTTCTCTTACAGTGTGGTTTCCCTTACATATCCAACAGACACTTTGTGGACTTTAGCTATTATGAGTACATTCCATCTGTCTCATTTTCCTTTCCATTTTACTTCTGCTTGTGTATTACTTACATGGGCTTTCACTCTTCACCAATTTTCCAGTGAAAGCACCTATGATTTACAATCACATGACCAATGCATCACATCTACTCATACTTACAACTTCCAAGTCATCCAATGGATGCAGCTGCCTGTGGACTTTACACTGTGGTCTCACAGCACTTATCCCACCTTTCCATGTACTATTAGCACAGCCAGGATGTCCCCACACAGTTTTGTATGTAGTATATAGTGGAGATGAAGATGAGGAAAGTCCTCATCTTTTGTCTCCTTTGCAATTCATCCTTGCTTACTCATATCATACCCACTGAGGACCTACAGTTAAAAAACCAAGGCTCTGAACCAAGAGTTCTGTCACAAGAGGAACTGCTATCTGCAAGAACCTGCAACTAGTGCTAGGAGCACCATAGGGTTAGGACTAGGGTTTGAGCACTGGTTCTGAAGGAACATTTTCAGCATTGAAGTACCAACTGTTCTTCAAAGCCTTAACACATACCATCCTTTGCATGCAGTGTGTGACTGTAATCACAGTGAGTATCAAGTATGTGTGGTGAAGAACTTAGATTACTCACACTTTGCTGTTGTACATTCCAAAGACAATTACATCCCCCCCCTTCTGAAAGAAGAATGCCTGTGGGGCTGTTGTAGGTGGCTTGATGCTGAAAATGTTGTATAGCTGGTATTTACTATCCAATGACCAGACTTGCACTCATTGGTCTCTTGTCCCTGTCATAAGTCATACAATACTATCACTTATATCTGCATTGACTGCTGTGACTTCACATTGATCTTTTTGGATGCCACCTTCTTGAAGTCATAATATCCATTTGGATGTTGTCTTCAGATGGTGAGATAGCCAAGACCTGTACCACAACACAGGCCCTCCTGGACATCACCTTCACAGGTCACTCAGGTTACTGAGATGACTGGATCTCCTGGATTTCATAGCTGTGCTAACTTTGAGAGTGGTTTCTTTGTCTCTATGTTTCATATCCTTAACCTGTCCATTCATAGGGGTGGTTATCTTCTGTGTGAAAGGAACTAGTATTAACATCTCACCTCTGCTTGCCAGTAACCATCCTGATCTGGACATAGCAAGGCAAAGAATAGCATTCTGATGCCCCACAAGATGACACTCCAGCTTGTACATTTTGGGGCATGATGGAATTAGTGGCAGCATTGGGAGACTACTTAGTGAGATCACCCCATTTCTCTTACTATTTATTCTGTGCTAATAGCTAGTGTCAGTGACAGCCAGCTAGTGTTGCCTATGGTGATTAGTATTGTAGTTATGTAATTATTGTAGTGGTATGACCTGTTTATTGTTTTTATTGTTACTAGCATGACAAGGATTCTCCTATTTAGCTCCCTTGGATGCTAGATAAAAAATCATTGTAAACCATTGCATAAGGGATGTATTAATTATGTCCTTTGGGCCAAATTTGTTCATTGACAGTGCTGCATGAGACAGTACCTGTCACCTTGAAGAACATGACAGGCATTGTTGTATGTCTCTTCTTCCTGCCTTATCCTATATGTGGGTGCTGATGTATCTGAAAGCCTCTGCTGAAGTCATTGGACCCCAAAAGTGAAACATTGTACTTTCTTTGTTTTAATCACAGACATGAGTGCAGCATATTTTGCAACTAGAGATGCCCTCTTGCAATCAGTGGTTTCAGTGCATTTGCTCCTCCTGTTGTGAAATTGGCTTGGATGGTCAGCCTACTAATCCACATGGCAAGCACATATTACACAAATATCATGATATCCATCTTGCCAAGATGCATAGCCCATCTAGTGGAGTCAACTTGGATTCTTGCTGTGCTACAGTCCTTACTCTTGCCCACCAATCAATAAAGGTTGCAGATTCTGTCACTGCTGGTTTTTTCATCAGCACTCTCTGTGACAATGGTCCAGACATAACATTACAGCCCAGCAAACTATGGTGTTTACATGAACAATTTCAATGTGATTCCTCCCCTTTATCAATGAATATTAAGGAACCTGATGTTGATCAACTCACTGACTCCATTGGTTGGATTGCCTTGAGCAAGTTGAGTGTATGATCTTTCTTGTTGTCACCATTACTGATTTCCACTAGTATAAATTCCCAATCCCCTTCAACATCACTCCTGAACCAAGAAATCACCTCAAATCCATGGGCCCCACATGTGTCACCACAAAACTTGCAGCAGTAAGCCTCTCCTTCATGCCCAGTTAACCCATTGGTGAGACATCCCTCAGGAAAACTAAGCAAGAATGAAACCAGTGCACAACAAAAGCTCACTGGATTCTGAATGCAATTGACAATCATATTGAATGTGTACAGAAACAGCTCTCATTCCAAGCTTTGGTTGAGAACCTGCACAACCTAGACTCTGAAGTCAAGCACATCTGTCAGTCCATCTTGAATGTTATGAGGCAAGCCCCCTCTGTGTTGGACCAGAAACAGGAACTACTATCTGCATGCAGCAAGTTGCAGGCCACAATGGAGGTTCTGATCTCTTGCCAGGAATCTTGAGAAGGATTGAATCTGGTGAGTGGTCTCATTAAATATGATTCATGTGTGTGATAAGTCCTCAACTCTTGACACTTGCTTTCAAAACCATGTCCAGCTCATAGTCATCAAATCTGGATGATAGATCTTATCCCCAGCTGGTACATCATATCTCCAGCTGGTCCAGCACATCTCTGGTCTACTCAACCATAAGAGTACACTACTGCATGTGGCAGTGCATGTCATCAGTGCACATCTGTCACTGTGCACAGTAACTGGCCATTGTATGTTCTTCTTCTCAGACTTGTCTTTGTCATTGTTATTCTTGAACTTTCATTTTGTCTTATTTATCCCTTAGTAATGTCTTACTGTACTTCTTAGCCCAGTTTACCAGACTGTGCCTTGCTGTGCTTACTTGTAGTATATAAGCCATAGATACTTTTTCTGGTAGACTTCAGTCTGAAATTGAATTAGTCTCTTCTCCTAATCTTGCCCTTGGACTGGGACCCATGCAAGAAGGCAACACTGTCTCTGAGTCATTGAACTCAAGCAGTCCTACATCTGTTTCTCAACTACACTACCTATGCTATCTAACTGGACTCATACCCAGAAATCTCTGGAGAAGACCCAGACTTGACAGTATTTCAGACTCACTCTTGTGTGGGTTCATTCATTCATCCTTCCTGAACACCCTGACTCTACCTTGTCATGACAATGACAACTCACCTTCATTCCTGCAACACAGAGGCAACTGCACATACATCTATTAAGTTGCCTATGCAGAGAACCTCAGAAGTTCCCACTTGTGCTCAGTGTAAGTGACTATATTGATGGTAATGAATGTGATACAGACCTTGTGCTCAGTGTAAGTGACTAAGGAGTAAAACACTGAGCACACAACATTATAAGTCCGCAAATGGTGTAAACAAATCACAACAAAATGTGAGAAGGAATGTCCAAAAGGGAAAAACTGTAAAGGCCTGAAACATTAAGGTAACATCAACTATAAATCAGTAAAGGAATGAAAAGCAGAGAAATGAGTGAATGTTGGTGAACAAGCACCACAATTAACAACATCAGCATCTGCCTTTGCATCCAGCTCAGCAACTGAGCTTTGCAGACAAGCTGCAATTAATGCTGTAATCAACACTAGATGCACTGCAGCAGCAGCAAACACCTTTAGAAGCTTCACTAGTAGAAGTGCAGCTTCTTACACATTGATCACCCCCACCAAACCATCTTCCCAGAGGTCTCAGCCTTCAACCCACTCACACTGTCAGAACACTCCTGACAATGATCCTGGAGATGATCCTGGAGATGATCCCAGAGATAACTCAGAGAGCAATGATGATGATAAAGAGAATGACCTGTTTGTCAATGCCCAAGAGGGTGATGAAGAATTAGATCTCAGACTGGTTGTCTTTGGCAACCTGGCATTTGCCATCAAGAACCTAGCTAGGGTTTCAAATCAGAATGAATCTTTGTCCTCTAGGGCAAAGGTCAGGGAACCTGATACATTCAATGGTACCAAACCCAAGGAACTCTGGACTTTTCTGGTCCAGTGTCAGCTTAACTTCCAAGACTGGCCTCACACCTTGCTTGCAGACCACACCAAAGTTACTCATGTGCAGTCTTTCCTGAAGGGCATGGCCCTTGAATGGTTTGAACCAGACTTACTTGCAGAAGACAACCCCCATGACTGGCCATTATGGATGGACCCTTGGAAGGAGTTCATCATCAAGCTTCAAACAATCTTTGGCCCCCACAATCCAGTCTCTGACACTGAGAGTCAGCTTGACCACCTCCAAATGAAGGAGACCCAACATATTAACAAGTATGCAATTACAGTGATGGTGCTCTGCACCATCATTTCTACTCTGGAGTGCCAGACCAGATTAAGGATGAAATATGTTGAATTGGCAAACTCTGGGTGCTGGGTGACCTTCATCATCTAGCCCAAGAAATTGATGCTTGCTATTGGGAGTGCAAATAGGAGACTCAGCATGCTAACAGGACCCAATCATCCTTGAGCACAAACAACAACAAGTCCTCAAACTCAGGAGACACTAAGATTAACAAGGCCAGCCAAGACAAGGCCAAATCCAACAACTCCAGCTCCAATCAGCCTACATCCAAGACCTTCAATACAAATAAGACCAGTACCCCTAAGTCAGACTTGGACAATAAGTTAGGGAAGGACAGTAAGCTAACCATGGAAGAGTGCAAGCAACACTACAACAACAAACTCTGCATGTCCTGCAGTGATGATAGTCACTTCACTGAGAACTGTCTCAAGAAAGCAGCTAAGGAAAAAGCCCAGGCTGCTACTACCTCAACAACTCCTTGTGAATCCTGCTCTTCCAAGCTGGACTCAATCTTAAGTGACTCCACTGAGGCAAAAAAATAGAGAGCAGTTCTCAGACCTCTGCACAGACTGAGAGCTGTATTGACTCCAGCTGTGCCCCTCTAGAGGCTCACCTCAACATGTCCACTCTTTCTGATCCCAACTCTCTGACCCCCCACATATTGCTCATTTCCTATGACATACCTCAACTTTGTGCACTTGTGGACTCTGGTTCCACCCACTGCTTCATAGATCACAAGTTTGCATCTGAACACTCTCTTCCCTCTTATCCTGTCTCTCCTATTTCACTCCAGCTCTTTGACAGTACATCAAACTTTGTAATTACCCATGCTATAAATTTGTTGATCCTATTCCCAGACTCAGGTGAAGTCACTCCTCTAACCTTGTATCTTGCTCCTGTCAAGTCCAAGTCTTCTCCGGAGATTTCTGGGTGCAAGTCCAGTCAGATAGCATAGGTAGTGTAGTCAAGGGACAGATTAGGACTGCTTGAGTTCAATGACTCAGAGACAAAGCATTGCCTTCTTGCATGGGTCCCAGTCCAGGGGTAAGATCAGGAGAAGAGACTAATTTGATTTCAGACTGAAGTCTACCAGAAAAAGTATCTATGGCTTTTATACTACAAGTAAGCACAGCAAAGCACAGTCCAGTAAACTGGGCTAAGAAGTGTAGTAAGAAATTACTAAGGGATGAATAAGACAAACAGAAGTTTGAGAATAAAGACAACAAAAATGAGTTTGGGGAGAAGAACATACATTGGCTGGTTACTGTGTGCAGTGACAGAAGTGCACTGATGATGTGCACTGCCACATGCAGTAGTGTACTCTTATGGTTGAGTAGACCAGAGATGTGATAGGCCAGCCAGGAATATGACATACCAGCTGGGGATAAGATCTATTGTCCTGATTTGATGACTATGAGCCAGACATGGTTGTGACAGCTCCATTGAATTCTGAATGTAGAATTGTCCTTGAACATAACTGGCTCACCTGCTGCAATCTATCAATTGACTGGGTATTGGACAGTCTTGAGTGCCAGACACCTGCACAAAACGTGCCAACCCCCCTGTCAACACCTCCAGCCTCTCCTGGCCACTCTGATCTCAGCCTTGTGCCATCCAGTCCCAGCCTCATGCCATCTGTACCCTCTGATGACTCACCAGTCCACACCTCCCTGAAGGCTCCCCCTATCACCCTAATTAATGCTGCTGCATATGTACATGCAGGTAAATTAGAGCGATCTCTACAGTTCCAACTTCAGCTGTGTCCTGAAGACTCAGCAAAAGCCTGGTCTCCCTCTGCTACCACTCCTCTGGACTTATCTGGGTTTCCCTAGAAGTATCATGACTTTGCTGATGTCTTCAGCAAAGCAAAGGCCTCTACACTCCTACCTCATTAAGAGCATGACTTGAAGATTGAGTTAGCAAAAGGAGCTACCCCATCACTAGGGATCATCTACTCTCTATCCCCAGTCAAGCTTGAAGCTCTCTGGACTTTTATCAACAAAAATCTTACCACTGGTTTCATTTGCCCCACCACTTCCTCTTATGCTGCCCCTGTCCTCTTCATAAAGAAAAAAGATGGATCACTCTGGCTTTGTGTTGATTATCAAGGTCTCAATAAACTCACCAAGAAGGACCAATACTCACTACCACTCATCTCTGACCTTTTGGATTCCCCTAGTTGTTCTAAAGTCTATACAAATTTGATCTCCAGCACACCTACCACCTCATCCAGATTGCCCCTGGTGACAAGTGGAAAACTGCTTTTAGAATGTGCTATGGATCTCACAAGTGGTTAGTAATGCCCTTTGGCCTCACCAATGCCCCTGCAGCTTTCCAGCACTTTATCAATACTATCTTTGCTGACATGCTGGATGTCTGCATCATTGTCTATCTAGATGATATTCTGATCTACTCCAGAGATAAGGAGTCTCACAAGCAGCATGTCCAGGAGGTCTTTCATTGCCTCTAGCAGCATAGTCTGTATGCCAAGCCAGAGAAGTGTGAGTTCCATTTGGACTTGGTGGAATACCTTGGGTATTGACTATCCCTGAAAGGTTTAATGATGTCCCTGGATAAGATTCAAACAATTGTTGACTAGCCTGAACCCTGCAAGGTAAAGGATGTTCAGTCTTTCCTGGGCTTTGCCAACTTCTACTGTCATTTTATATTCAATTATTCTGATATTGTGATACCTTTTACCCAGTTGACATACAGTGGCTCAAAAAACTGTCTGCATGTTTGCATGTTTTACATTAGTTATGACCCAATGCAATAACCCCTAACCCTAGCCCTAGACCATAAGTGTATGGGATGAAGTACTTACTCTTGGCCTTCTATTGGTCCAAGGACCAAGTGATCTGGATAAGAAGTGATGGAATAGCAGCCATGTGAAAATGACATGTCATACAGACAGTTGTTTGACTTAAAGTTTTGATTATATATATTGACCCTGGCATGCTGTGATATCTTCTATTATGTTATCTTTATGTAATGAGTATGATCCAACATGTATAAACCCCACCACCCTCTGCTCATTTTCTCATCATCACCATGAAATCCATGTTCACCTCTCAAAGACAAAACATCATTTCTCTTGCCTTTCTTGGCCTGTCTACTAGGAAGATTGTCCTATAGATTGGTCTAGGGAAGTCTATAGTATCCCAGGTTCTTCAGGAAATCCAACAAGAGAGGTCTAGGGTTCATGGTGGTCACCCTTCCAAGCTTTCCTTCACCAACAAGAGAGCTATTGTCTAGCAAATCCTTACTGGCAAGGCCAAAAATGCTATTCAAGCCACTCATTTCATTAACTCTATTGTTGATAGTCCTGTTTCTTCTTAGACAGTGAGGAATACCCTCAAAGAAGCCTCATTGAAGGCTGTGGTGAAGCAGAAAAAGCCATTGCTTTTACTGGTCACAAGAAGAAAAGGTTAGCCTTTACTTTCAAGTATCAGCATTGAACTGTGGAGGACTGGAAGAGAGTTATATGGTCAGATGAGACTAAAATCAATAATATTGAGTCAGATGGACAAGTGTATGTGTGGAAAAAAAAAGGGTGAAGGGCTTATTTCCAGAGAGGTCAAAGGTACAGTCAAGTTTGAAGGTTCACTGATGATTTGGGGATGTATAGGGTGGAATGGTGTTGGGGTCTTGAGTGAGGTTGAGGGAAGGATGGATGCTGAACAGTATGTGGCCATTTTGGAGGAAAGGTTGCTTCAAAGCATGGAGAAATCTGGAATTCCAGAAGATGACATTATCTTTCAACACAATAATGACCCCAAGCATACCTCTAAAAGAGCTCAGAAATGGTTTGAAGAGCAGGATATCAAATCTTTAGACCTCAACCCAATTGAACACACTTGGAATCACCTCAAAATATCTCTCTCAGGTTATGAGAGTGCTCCTACAGGAGTTCATCAATTGTAGGAAAGGGTGATAGTGGAGTAGAGGAAGATTTCTGTGAAAGAGTGTCAAAAATGAATAGGAAGCATGCCTAGAAGAGTTGAAGTAGTTATCAAGGCCAAAGGAGTTCATACCAAGTAGTAGATAGTTGGATTTTTGTAAAGTCAAAAAACTGTCCACATGACATGTCATTTTGAAATGGCTACTATTCTATCATGTCTTATCTGAATTACTTGATTCCTGGACCAATAGAAAGCCAGAGGTAGGCACACCATGTTAATTGTGGAGCTTGTTCACCAACATTCACTCATTTCTCTGCTTTTCATTCCTTTATTGATTTACAGTTGATGTTACCTTAATGTTATCAGGCCTTTACAGTTTTTCCCTTTTGGATATTCTTTCTCACATTTTGTTGTGATTTGTTTACACCATTTGCGGACTTATAATGTTGTGTGCTCAGTGTCTTTCTCCTTAGTCACTTACACTGAGCACAAGTGGGATCTTGTGTGGTTCTCTGCACAGGCAACTTAATAGATGCATGCAAATCCCTTCCCCAGCTCTTCCTGGCATGCTTCCCAACCCCTGGAACTTGTGCACTCAGATGTGCATGATGTAGGCCACCCTTCTGCCTCTGGATATCGCTACTGGATCACTTTCATTGACAATGACTCCAGATGTTGCTTTCTTATGCCTCTAAAGGCCAAATCCCAGGCATTTGAGGCATTCAAGACATTCAAGGCTTTTGCTGAGACTCAGAGCAAGCGCAAAATCAAGATCCTGCATGATGATAAGGAAGGGGAGTATATGAGCAATGCCTTCAATGATTTCACCACTCAGTGTGGCATCTTAAGGCAGCACACAGTCAGAAACAGGCCTCAGCAGAATGGAGTTTCAGAAAGGGCTAATAGGGTTCTCTCAGAATGCATCACTGCCATGCTGGATGAATCTGGGCTTCCTAAGTCATTCTGAGGTGACTGTCTAGCCTTTCTGGTTCATATCCTCAACAGGTCCCATCTCTGCCATCAAGAATGCTACTCCTTTTGAACTGTGGCATGACTACAAGCCTGATGTCTCCCACCTCTGAGTTTGGGGTTGCACTGCCTATGTGCACATCCAGAAGGACAAGAGGCACCCCTTGGAGTCCCACATGGAGAAATGCATCTTCATAGGCTACCCTGAAGGCTACAAAGGTTGGGAGAGTTCTATAACTCACTACCTCAAAGTGGACTGTGGATTCTTCAGAGAGAGCTGATTTTGATGAGAGATACTTTCCAATGGCCAAACCCCAGTTCCTTCTTGTGAGTGCCCTCACTAACTGCCTTGTATCCAGCCAACTCACCCATTCCAAATGAGGCCCTACCTGCTCCTCCACCTTCCACAGGTGAACTCTCTATAAACAAGTGCTGTCTGGACCTTCTAGAGGCACCCTCTGTGCACTACTTATCATCCAGAAACTGGATCCAACTTCTGGAAGCCGATATTGATGAGGTACTGGATCATGAGAGGGGATGACATTCGCCCTAGTTGCTGCTGGATCCAGAACCTCCACTCTACCTCCAGCTCATCCTGAGCCAGTCCCCAGCTCCATACACCTCATCTTCAGCTCCACCTCCTAGAGGCACCCAGCCCCTATTGGCATTGATGCCAGACTTCCCAGAAGGACCAGGAACAAGCCCAGAGAATGGGGGAAACTCTCTCCTGCCCAACTCAATGATCCTAATGCCATGGAGGACTCTAATGACGACTTGGCTGAATCTGAGGATGAATTAGCTATGTCTGCATCCATCCCTGATGAGCCACTCACATTTGCAGAGGCCATGAAGCCTCCTGATGCTGAAATGTGGCACAAAGCAGCTCTGGAGAAACTTGCAGCTCACCAGAGCAATGGTACTTGGTCCCTTGTCTCCAAACCTGCTAACAGCAAGGTTATTGGTTCCAAATGGGTGTTCAAGGTCAAGAGGAATGCTGATGGCTCCATCAACCGCTACAAGGCTAGATTGGTGGCCAAAGGGTATAACCAGCATCCTGGATTCGACTACCTTGAAGTCTTTGCTCCTACAGTGCACCTTTTCTCTATCAGAGTCATACTTGCCCTTGCAGCACTCCAGGATGTCCATTTGCACTCCTTAGATGTGTCTCATGCTTATCTCAGTGGTGATGGACTGTGAGGTCTACATGTCTCAACCAGAAGGATTTGTCCAAGGTAATCCCAAGGAACTCATCTGCTTGCTTCACAAGGCTATCTATGGCAGCAAACAAGGTGGAAATTGCTGGCACAAGAAGATGCACTCTGTACTCGAGTCCCTTGACTTCAACCAGACCTATTCTAATGCCAGCATCTATATCTACTCCAAGGATGGTGTCACCATCATTCTCCCTGTGTTTGTGGATGACATGACCATTGCATTGCGCTCCAAAGCTGCTATTGACTCCTTTATCACTAAGTTCAGCCAGCACTTCAAAATCCAGGATCTTGGCCCTACCACCTAGCTCCTAGGAAGTATGATTGACAGGAACCACTCCCAACACTTCATTTCTCTCTCACAGTGCTCCTACTGCTTGGACATCTTGGCCAGGTTTGGGATGACTGACTGTAAGCCTATATCCACTCCCATGGAACCAGGACTGCGCTTGTCACGCTCCCAATGCCCTCAGAATGCTCAGGAAGCTGAAATCATGCACAACACTCCTTATCTCTCTGCTGTAGGTGCTCTGATGTATCCATCCATCACTACCAGGCCAGACATTGCCTATACTGTTGGTGTCCTTGCCAGATTCAACTCCAATCCTGGCTGGGCTCATTGGCTTGCTGTCAAACACCTGATGCACGACCTCAAGGGCACTCTGGACTACTCCATTACTTATGGTCCTGACCCAACTCATCCTGAACTGTTCCACACCTTCTCTGATGCAGACCATGGTGGCTGCAAGGATACTGGATGGTCTACTGGTGGATATGTGGTCAAGATGGGCACTGGTGCAATCTCTTGGTGTTCTAAGCTGCAATCTGTTGTTGCCTTGTCTACCACTGAAGCAGAGTACATGGCAGCTGTGCAGGCAGGAAAGGAAATTAAGTGGATGTGCAACTTGCTACAGGAAATCAGCCAAGCTGTCTCTAGTCCCTCCACTCTATATCTTGACAACCAATCTGTGATTTCTGTGGCCAAAAATCCAGAACACCATGACAGGATGAAGCAGCTTGATCTGTGCTATTTCTGGCTTAGAGATGTGGTTCAGGATAAGGTAATATCACCTGTATTTGTCCCAACCAACCAACAGGCAGCAGATCAACTCACCAAAGTGCTTTCCACTCCCAAAGTGAAAGAGTTCTGCACTATGCTGTTGCAATAAATGCAACCAGACAGGGGATTGAACCCTGGACCTCCCAGGTTTCGACCAGGTGCTCTAACCACTGAGCTATATGGTCAAGGTATTCTGGCATACTTGGTGTGGTTTAACCACCAAGTGCTAGTAGAGACTAGCATTGCTGGGTGCTGGAGTATTGCACCTGCAACATATGCTAGGACTTGGCACATCAGGGGGAAGTTTATGAGCTCAGAGGTGCACAATCAGGGGGAAGTGTTAATTGTGGTGATTGTTCACCAACATTCACTCATTTCTGTGCTTTTCATTCCCTTACTGATTTTATAGTTGATGTTACCTTAATCTTATCAGGCCTTTACAGTTTTTCCCTTTTGGTTATTCCTTCTCACATTTTGTTGTGATTTGTTTACACCATTTGCGGACTTATAATGTTGTGTGCTCAGTGTTTTACTCCTTAGTCACTTACACTAAGCACAAGATATCTTATTCATTACCATCAATACAGTCACTTACACTAGAGCACAAGTGGGAACTTGTGGCAGTGGTTCTTTACTGAAGCAGCTTAATAGTCAAGTACCAATTCCCATCTTGATGCTGGCTAGGGTTGAGGGTTATTGCATTTAGTCATAATCTAAAAACATGCAAACATGTAAAGTTTTTGAGCTACATTGTACATAGCCCACCTGACAGTGGGCTGCCCTGTTAGGTACAATCTTCATAGTCTCTGTGGCCACCCAAGTCACTCCAGTAGCCAGATGTGCTCACTCATGCACTTATTAAACCAGGCTGGCACACTCAAGAGGGTACAGTAAGGATATTCATTATTGGCCACATCCCTAGAACCTGTGGGTGTTCACTCAATGGACCCTCTGCCTTGCAATCATGGATACATATCAGTGAGCTCACTGTGTGCAAACACAGATAATGGATGTGCCACTATAATGAATCCCATGGGGTTCCATCAACCCAAAGCTCAGTCCAGCTACACTGATCCATGAGATACCCAACCTGTAGTCACCTACTCATTGTCCATAATTACTACCTTTGGGCACATCTGAATGCCACTGGACTTGGTGACAACTATATGTCTCTGGAGGTATACACTGGATTTCACTGATACCCCTCTCTGGGTAAACTTTGGACATGCAATCATGGACTCTCATGAGTTAATACATATAATGAATACACCTGGCCAGGCTCATTAGAACATTATGTCAAAATACATCAGTTGTGTGCAGTGCCTGTGAGACACTGGTTTATATTACCTGGGCTGACCATCTGCTGGCTCATGAAGAACAGGTTTTTCACCTTCTGTTCCCATCTAAGATAGGATAATATAGATACATTATGTGGATTTTAGGTGAGCAAGCTGCAAGACATCAAGGGTAATGCAGAATCCTTGAACTGGAAGATGGGTCAAAGCAACCATATTGTCATTGATTAGACAGTCATCCTGAGTACAAAGCTATCCTACATTCTATGTTACATCATCAAAATCATACATGTTACTGCAGCCCATATCACCTTCAACCATGGGTTCACACCCTGGGGCATTTCTACTCTCTTTTTGTTCTCCTAACATTCACTGAGTGTTCAGTGACCTGTGGTGCAGACCAATGCTTCAGAATCAAACATTTCAAGCATTTCACTAAGCAATCACAATCAGACTCCTGAACAATACCCTGGAGTCCTGTAACTTCACAGGTAACTTCACCTGTCTGAAGAGATGGGCTAAGCTTCTACCTTAGCAGTAGATTTGAGTAACAATGCAAACCACTACTAAGATGAGATCACAATGTCCTCATCCCTAACAATGTATATACCACCCAAACCTCACAGTATTTCTGAAAAGAGATGGGCTATGTGTAAACAAGTCAGAATTATTGTTGAAAGGGTCTGCACAGAGTGAGTCAGTGATAGTACATGGCTCACCCAGGAGGTGGAAGCAAGAGAAAGTGAGTCTAAATAAGAAGTACCAGTCAACAGTGATGGAAATCACACTGAGAAATAGGTCAAGGTACCTGCATACTAATGGATCAAAGAAAGATAGAAAGGAAACATATGTATGATGCTAACCATGCCCTGAGGGCTATGTCACCATCAACTGTCTGTTGTATTTCAAGAGACAAACAAGAAATCAATAGAAAATGAAAGGAATCCATGTCTGAATGTGACATTCCACAGGCCTAGATATGACCTTGAGCCATTTGGCTCTTTTCCAACATACTGCCTTTTGAAAGGTACCTTATTGGCACTAGAGCTCCATTATTATCTGGGTTATTAGTCATCTTATTGGTACCAAGGTCTTATCAGGAACAGTCCCACATGCTATGGCTCATTTAGAACTATTAAGTTGCCAGAGGAACTAGGCACTAAGGTTAATTGTCATCTTGGTACTCAGTGATAAATCTCCTATACCTTAGTTGATACAGCTTAGCCTCATTGTCTTAAGGAGTTATCTTTGCAGCATTCAGTTTTCCAAATGTACTGACTATATAGCATTTGCATTCTTCTGTAGTATAAAACTGTACTTTCACTGGAGTGTCTCAGTTCAATATCAAATTAGATATTTCAGAGAAATGATACTTGCTTCATCTCTGAACAAGCACCTTAAACTCAACCAAGGTGCACAGGTGTGCACAAAACTCAGATGAGTCTTTATCTGTTCAGTTATTCAATACTTCATTCAGATAACTAAATCTACACTATGTAGCAACCTGATAGTACACTACCTACTCTGCCCTACAAGGAGAACTGGTCTTCTGATCAAACTCTAAAGCTACAAGTTTACCCACCTAACCTCCAAGTAATATACCAACTATCACCCAATCCTGTACAGCAGTCAGTGCCCTGAAGAACCTTCCTTATCCTAGACCAAGGAGACACTGGCTCATCCCATCCAAAGCTCTAAACTCAGTTGACTCATTTATCACTAAGTTCAGCTATGCCAACTATCATCCAATCTTGTGCATGTACAGCAGTCACTGCTAGAATTGAACAAGTGACCTCCCAGGTTTTGACTGCCCTCAACACTGAGCTTTTGATCCAGCACTCTGGCATACTCTGATGATGCCATCTTTCAGGGATTCACTAGGTGATCCACACCCCTATGGTCTCATGGCTCACTAAACTCACCCTATTCAATCCACCCCTTGGTCATGCTCACCATTATTCCCTCAACATGCTTGCACATCCTGGTGACCCAACCACCCTGATGGTGATTACCCAGAGGTATGATGATGGTCCTGGAGATGATCCAAGATGGCAACAATGATGGCCTTAACAACAACTTCTTTCTGAAGCATCCTTGATGGCTACCAAAGAAAATCCCAAACTAACTGTTGACCAAAGAATAATGGGCAAACATGGCCAATGTGTAGACAACTTCACTCAGGTAGCTTGAAGCACATGAGACACCACATTGTTCCAGTTGAAGATTCAGGAACTGACCAGTTCAACAGGACTGACCTAGTTCTCAGATTAGTAGACAGGGCAATATGATGCCCATGTATCCACCAAGCTTTGCACACTTAGGCCTAATATAACCAGTGCACAGCTGAATTCTTATGCTTTCTAATCTTATCCTGTCTAGTCCCTCAGAAAGCTGTTTTTTTCAAACAGCTTCGACAGTGCTAAGGTTACATTCACACAGTCATACCTAAAGGGCATGGCCCTTGAGTGGTTTGAGTCAGATCTATTGTGGCTTCTGTAAACCCAGCTGAATTGACCCATATGGATGGACAATTGAAACAAGTTTGCTCTTTGCTGAGCTTCAGTCCACCTTGGGATCACACAACCCCATTGCTAACACAGGACATCCAGCTGGACCACCTTCAGATGGGAAGGAAACTCATAGAGTCAACCACTATGTGATTGACTTCAATTGACTTCATCACAAGTTTGGGCAGCTATGGTGATGGTGCAAAGGCACCATCACTTTGATGTACACTAGTCTCCCTGACTGAATCAAGAATGAGATCTAAGCCAAGTTGGAAAGCCTCACACTCTTGATGTGAGATCCCTCATGCAGGAGATTGATGCTCACTATTGGGGAATGCAAAAGGAAGAAGTTGAACCCAGCTCACCCTAGAACAAGTCCTCTGGCAGCAGTCCCAGTAACACTAGTAATGGCAACAATAAATCCTCAGTCAGGCAAAAATGACAAAGGAAAGGCAAAAGCAGCCAATGCTCCAGCCCAGTCCTCATCCAATAACAACAACAATAACAGCAGGAGCCAAGTCTGGATACAAGCAGCAAAAGACTGGCAACAAGCTGGATCTCTCTGGAATGATTGGAAAGGATGGCAAACTTACCCTCTCACTGAATGAAAGCAACAGTTTGATTTCTCAGAACCTTTGCCTAGTTTGTGCTGACACTGGCCATAGATGCTAAGAACTATTTATTAAGTTGCCTGTGCAAAGAACCACACAAGTTCCCACTTGTGCTCAGTGTAAGTGACTGTATTGATGGTAATGAATGTGATACAGACCTTGTGCTCAGTGTAAGTGACTAAGGAGTAAAACACTGAGCACAGAACATTATAAGTCCGCAAATGGTGTAAACAAATCACAACAAAATGTGAGAAGGAATATCCAAAAGGGAAAAAGTGTAAAGGCCTGATAAGATTAAGGTAACATTAACTATCAATCAATAAAGGAATCAAAAGCGGACAAATGAGTGAATGTTGGTGAACAAGCACCACAATTAACAGACACATCATGTTGTCCATGGCCATAGAGAAGGAATCAAAGCTCTGAGCAGCTGCAGCCCAATTAGACAATACTTTACACCTGGTTTGCTGCACCATAAGGCCCCTGCAATTGTCATGACAGCTAAGCCAATGGCCTTGCCTCTAGTTTATGGCAAAGCCAAATCAGTTGCCTAACAGCTCATGTATCAGGACTTACCAAGACAAGCCAGGATGAGCTGTCCTGAGGCAAGGCAGCCATCTGCCCTAACTGCTAAAGAGGCTAGACTCAATGGCCTGTCATATTTACAACTCCATCTCAAGCTTGAACTCAGACCTGTATGCTTGTGTAAGTATGTTTCCTTTGAACATCTCTAGTAGCCACTTGGGTTCTACATGCAAAGATTGCTTTGTAGAACAACAAGTACAATGAGCCATGATGTACATCATCCTGCTTCTATTTATGTCATGCTGACTACACAGTTGTATAGGGGTATAGGGGATGGAAGAAACCGCCCTGGTCATAACCTTCATTCAGAGTGCTAAATTAAAGACTTGGTCTGTCTGGTGCTGAACTGTACTCTGCAACATTTTTAGTGTGCACTCACTTGGACTTATTTGACAAGCTCATATTCAGTGCATACCTGGTAATGTCCCAACACAATCTTTCAACTCTGATTGTCTCAGAGAACAGTACTGGCTTCTGAACAACTATACAAAGAGTGCACTCTCTTCCACTCTGATCTCCCAATCACATATAGTTTTGCATGTGTGGCATACATTTGGCAGTGTTGTTTTTAGTCATTGCTTGATGCATGTGGGCAATAGTTTAATTATGTTTTATCCCTCAGGGAATATTCAGTCTTCCCCAGTTCCAGCAAGTATCAAGTATATTTTTGAAGATGATGGCCACATGCACTTTGCAGTTCAGCAGCAACTTCCTGCAAGTCAAGGCACCATAGACCCATTTCACCATTACCCACACTTCCCAGCACAGCTGTACTCATGTCAAATGTCAGATATACTTGAAAAGATCCACCCTGCATGGGTACTATCTCATTATGCTTGGTGGAAATTCTCTTCCTGTGATGTTGTTCTGACACTATTGCAGGTGAGTGGCTTTTGTTGGAGACTCAACAGTAGCACTAACTGTTTGTAAAGGATTAGTACCACATGAAGCACCTTTGTATGATAATAATTAAATGTAACTTAATTTGATCCTCCTTAACTCAGGTGAACTTGGTGGGCTGGGATTCAATGTCTGTATACAGAGTAGTGGTTGTAAAGTGTTGCTAACCTGACTGCAGGAAATTTACATGCTATGTGACATCAACAACCTCCATGGTAAGTTCTCACCATTTTTGAAGTTGAGTAATACATCACATCACCAAAAATAATCCAATCAATCCTACCTCAGTGTTCTGCAGCCATCCCTGATTCCCCATATTCCCTAATAGGCAAACCTCCACTTATTTATGACAATGATAGGATACTTACCAAAGAATTGAGCAGGAACCATCTTCCAACTATGCACCAGACACATCACCCTGAACAGGCACCTTCATGGCATGCAGCATAGCAACTCACCAAACTACCTTCAATGCAATGACACAATGCTGGAAACAGTGCACCACCTCCTTTTCAACTGCCCAAGATATGCAAGAGAGTGTCACATCATGTGGAACAAACTAGGACAGAAAGTGCTATCAACCTCATACCTACTATTGAAGAAAGAAGGAATAGATGAAATACTACAGTTTGTTAAAGCCATGAACAGACTACAACACATGCAATGCAGATTAACACACAGGAGATAGGTCCAGTCACTACCAACATACCATCCAGTTCCACATGCAGAACACTTTCCCCTCCTGTGCCTCATTGTCTCTCAAAGCTCTGCCCCCACCTCTTCATACTGCCTTTCCCTCTCTCCCCCTCACCTCACCCCACTCATACCCTCCCTCTCTCATTGTCACCCTTTACTCTCCCTCACCTTCCCCTCCCTCCCACTCCCTCTCTCAACTACCTGCATACAAGAGGGCATTCACATGCCATGCCAGTGAACCCCCATGCAACATGACACAAAGAAGCAGCTCTGTAATTAATAACTACACACCCAGCAACACAACCACAGCAATCTCAAACTGCACACTCACACCAACATTCCCTCTGTATTCACCTGCTCTGAGAACAGCAGCCAGGTACATGTTAGACCTGAATATATATACACTAGCAACTGTAAATAGCCTTTCCCCCATATGTCAGGTGGTGTGTCTAAAACAGCCAGCAGGAATGGACAGGGACTGCTGGAGGTCTATAACCTGGCTGGCAGGGCATTTGCACATTGGGAGGAAAGCTGGCCACTGGGGCCATAGACTACTAGAACTACTACAGAATAATGTAATATGGGTGTTATAACCCCAAATACACTTTAATTGATACAAAAAAAGACTATGTTATTGTAGTTTTGCCTATTCTCTTGTAGCACAGTTTGTTGTAAATGCATTTCATGCATATGTTTGAGTGTGCTTAGTGTGCTTGCTCACCTTGCATTCCTAGTTTTGTGCACAATTATATGTAGGAAGAACATGAACCTAGTGTCTTGTGCCTCCATCTCACAAGAGTGCCCACCTGAGTATATCCTTTAGTTCACTCATGACCACCCACTCAGATTGCCCACTTCATTGCCCACCTACCTTGAATTCATTCTGAGTGATATACATCTGTTCCAAAATCATACATATGTATACAGTCATCAACTACAGTGGTGAGAAATATTGCAATATTGTAACACCATGTTTTTAATGTTATTTAAATATTGCAATCAACTAATGAATTTTGGTAATATTATGGATAATAATTTATACACTACCTCTTGAGCTATGATTTTCAATTGGGTCATGTGATTCCATCCAAAATCTGTGGACATAATCTAAACTTTTCTGCCATTATTCTCATTTGATTTGCCAAAATCTAAGATTTTGTGAAGCTTAAAATTTAAACAAAGATACACCTTAAACAATATGTTTGAAATACATTTTGTCACTAGCTTTTACACCTCCAAAATATTGATATTTCCCATGTGTCAAAGGGCATCCATCCATCCTCTCTATGCTAGATGCAGGACAATCTGCACACTCTATTGCCTCAGCTACTAGAATTCATGTCTCTACTATATCTAAACTTCACTCCAAAGAGTGTTCTACCCTTCAGAAGTCTGCTGGAAGTTGTTCAACCAAGCTTTTCTCTGCTAATGTTCACTATGCTATCTGACTTATCTCTTCTGGCAAGGCTGAGAATGCTGTTCAAGTGATCAAAGCTCTCACAAATATTGTCAATGAACCAATCTCTACCTCCACAGTATGTCAGCAATTAAAGAAGACTGGAATGAAAGCTGTAGTCAAGTCCAAACACCCTCTTTTCTCAGCCAAGCATTGAAAAGCTCACTTGGACTTGGCTTATGCTCATAAGAACTGAACTGTAGAAGACTGGAAGAAGGTTGTAAAGGTTGTTGAGTGAAGAGGAGTTGACCAATGACAAAGAGGTCAACATGGATGAGGTCAAGCTGGAGTTGGCTGGGCTAAGAGCAGAGCAGGAGGAGAGCCAGAAAGCTGGCAAGGGAAAGGGGAAGTCCATGTAGGGGAGTCCAGTCAAGGACTTTTAGATAGAAAATTATTTCTATAGTAATGAAAGGGAATTGTTAATTAAACAAAAACAGAGTGAAATAAGGGACTAGTCAAGACAAGATATAGGAAAGCATAAGGATTACTGGGGACCAGTTATACAGAACTAAGTGGGCCCAGCTTGGTTGGATACCAAACATGATATTGGTCTACTAATTCTGACATGTTGCATAGTTCAGTGGCTAAGAGCCATGATGTCTCTTCATCAGTCCCTTT
The DNA here is from genome assembly GCA_029372045.1 of Scleroderma citrinum. Taxonomy (NCBI): domain Eukaryota; kingdom Fungi; phylum Basidiomycota; class Agaricomycetes; order Boletales; family Sclerodermataceae; genus Scleroderma; species Scleroderma citrinum. Next base: position 2,382,316 of record JARFMN010000001.1, read on the forward strand.
GTAACCAGCCCAGTGTACTAGGTAGAGTAGCTTGCAGGTTTTTCGTCTCTGGTCAATCTTAGAGCTGAGAATCTCAGTGATCTCAAACTCTAAGTCACCTTCCACTGTGATTGGTGGTGGTGGTAGTTGAGTCAGGTTGGGTATGATGTTGGGTGTGGCTAGTTTGAGCTGTGAGACATAAAAGACTGGGTGAACAGCATGCATTGAGTCTGGTAGTTGAATGGCAAACAAGTGGGACCTAACTTGGGCTACAATAGGGTAGGGACCAAGGTTCTTCTCAGAGAGCTTTTTGGAAGGACAAGTTGACCTGAAGTACTTGGCTTTGACAAAGACATTATCACCAACCTTGAAGTCCAGAGCCAGGGATCTTTTGGCATCAGCTGGACCTTGATATCATTATTGGGCATTAGCCATTTCTTTGCAGAGGTATTGGTGCAGAGATTCTAAGTCAACTGCATAATTGCGAGCCCAGACAGAGGTGAGGTCACATTCAGGGAATACCATGAGGTTTGGATGGTAGCCCTTATTAGCATAGAATGGTGATACTCCAGTAGTAGCACTAGGTGTGTTGTTATAAGCAAACTCTGCTAAAGGTAGCAGTTCAGCCCAATTGTCCTGTTGGTAATTGCAATAGACCTGGAGATACTGTTCAGGTGTCTGGTTGGATTGTTCAGTTTGCCCATCCCCCTCTGGGTGATATCCAGAGGTGAAGTGAAGATGCATATCTAATGCCTTAGCCAGTGACTGGAAGAAGTGAGACATGAACTCTGAACCTTGGTCTGAAGTGACATGGGCCAGAACACTGTGCTTGGAGAATACATGAAGCAGAAAGTGTTAATTGTGGTGCTTGTTCACCAAGATTCACTCATTTCTCCGTTTTTCATTCCTTTACTCATTTATAGTTGATGTCACCTTAATGTTTCAGGCCTTTACAGTTTTTCCCTTTTGGACATTCCTTCTCACATTTTGTTGTGATTTGTTTACAGCATTTGCGGACTTATAATGTTGTGTGCTCAGTGTTTCACTCCTTAGTCACTTACACTGAGCACAAGGTCTGTATCACATTCATTACCATCAATATAGTCACTTACACTGAGCACAAGTGGGATCTTGTGTAATTCTTTGCACAGGCAACTTAATAGAATTGATGGTGACAGTGAAGCCCTTGTGTCTGCAGAGATAGAGCACAGACAATAAGTTGTTGCACACATCTGGGACATGCAGGACATTGCTAAACTCCACAGGGTGGACTTTCTTGCCATTGATGACTGGTGCAAACACCACAGTTCCTATTCTAGGAGAGTAGATCACTGTATTGTCAGCTAGTTTGATTGGGACACATTTTGGGGAGTAATTGTGCATCCAGTGCATGTGAGGGGTCATGTTTTTGCAATAAATGCAACCAGACAAGGGATTGAACCCTGGACCTCCCAGGTTTTGACTGGGTGCTCTAACCACTGAGGTATATAATCAAGGTACTCTGGCATACTTGGTGTGGTTTAACCACCAAGTGCTAGTAGAGACTAGCATTGCTAGGTGCTGGATCACTGCACCTGCAACACATGTGGCATGTTGCCCCAGAGTCAGGAATCCAATGGACATCAGCATTGAGTTGCAGAGGGTAGATTGGACTGGTTGTGTCGAAATAGCACAGATGAGCATTGCCAGCAAAGTCTATGGCCTGGGGAGAGAGTTGTGAGGGTAGGGAGGTGAGGAGTGAAGGAGTGACATGGAAAGCTATCCTAGTGTGCTGGCCAGACATCCTAGACTGCTTCTTTTTGTGCTTGGCCTTCCTAGATAGGTAGTTGGCCTTTGCTTTAGCCAAATTGCAGCATAGATGGACACAATAACTAGAGTATTCACAGAAGGTGCAGAGAACCTTTGCAGAACACTTGCAAGTGGCAGTGGGCACAGATGGGCCTGCAACTGGTGCAGTGGAATAGCATGGAATAGGGTAGAGTTTTCCAGACATAGGGGCAACTCATAATATATGGAGGAAAGGAGAGGGGTGAGTCCTGAACCAAATGGAGATACTGTGGGTAAAAATGATGTGGCAGCTGTAAATTTCCACACAGAAGATGGAGGATGTCCTAGAGGATGTCCTAGAGCTCCTAGAGTGTGGGGCTCATAACCTATTAAGTTGCCTGTGCAGAGAACCACACAAGTTCCCACTTGTGCTCAGTGTAGGTGACTATATTGATGGTAATGAATGTGATACAGACCTTGTGCTTAGTGTAAGTCACTAAAGAGAAAACTGATATCAAGTATAAGTCAATGAAACAATGAAAGTGGAGAAATGACTGAATGGTTAGGTAACTTCAACTGGTCACAGAACTCATTATGCTCAAGGCATATTTCAGGCCTGATTAGTATTACCTGATATTTATGATGGCTTATGTCCTGTCCTAGTAGGTGAGCTGGAGATACATTTATTATGAAAATACCACTCACATGCTTCAGTTTTGTTGACCATATCTCACCATTTACATCAATGACAGTCACTCTCATGTTTATAAATCACTCCTTCTGTTCTATTGGTTAGTATATTTGAGGTATTTGATCCTATTGGTGCATACTTAATCATGCTACAATGCCTTCAAGAGCAAGATAATTAGCATGGATTTGTTCTTGTCTTGAAGAAGAGGCATAATGAATGGTAATGTCTTCCCAGCCCCTATATCAGTTATTACTATACTGTTTAGTCTAAGGAGTAGGGACTCTGTAGTATCCAGTTGCCACTCATGTGGCTTTTTTCCTTCAAAGCTCTGCTGTACTAGCTTGATGAGCTCAGCATGTGTCTTAACTGACTTGTATTGACATTTTCATGCAGCATCTAACCATGCCTGAGCCAGACACTTTGCTCCTCTGGCTTGGTCATGTTCCATTGAGGATATGATAGAGTTATCAGAGGATTTGAGAAGTTGACTTAGTTGAGTAATGATGATTCCATACAATGGTTGAACTATATATGGTACATAAATATGGTGTTTGTTTAGTGAATTTAGATGTGTCATGATCATGTGAAGTCCTAAGTGTGACACATGGGGGGTTCCTTGACTGAAATGCACCAGACATTGTGGTGACTTCTCTGTACCAAATTTCAAACTCTGCACATCACCACAACAGCTGATACCAAGGCTACTCACATAGCTTCCATCAGTCACATGTCAATCATGGTAAGAAACATTTTCAATTATCAGCCCATTACCATAACAATGGTCACATGATCTAGCCTCAGGCATCTTTTCATATCAGCAAGTCCATTACAATGGAATGATCACAACATGGGTCACATGATCTGGCCTTGTACATTATCATAAGGCTCTTTCAATGTATGTTATAAGCTAAGAGCATCACATTACTATTTAGCTCCATTATTATGAGATGTAAGCTTTTTGTAACATGATACTGAAAGGCTTATGGAAGAAAGTGACTGTACATCAATCTGAATGCTTATATACTGACTAATTCATGTACTGCATTGATTATATAGAGCACTTGAATATTGATTCCTCTGACTCATCACCCCTCTCCTATGACTCTAGTCCTTGAATCCAAGATGCAAGTCAGCAAGGTATCAGCCATTCCATGAATGACAATGTACCATCCAGTACTCATAATCTAGAAGAAACTGGTGACCTCATGGACATGTCTTTAAATCTGACTGATTTGGATATTACTTCTTTGTTGAATGATTTTTCATTGGACAGCAGTTTCCTCTTTGATGATTTTCTTCAACAGGACAATGATTTCTCATTTTAACCCCTAATGCTTTTGTTGGTTTACATACAGTAGGTCTTTGTTCACTTTGACCTAGTGTTTTTTTTACACCAATGAAGTATTTTCATTTTAAATATTTGAGAGGTCATACAATGAGAAAAAAAGAGGATATCATGCAAACTCAAGAGTTATAATGCAGTTATAGGTATCAGCCATGTGTGAACACTCATTTTCTCTAGCTCTGAAGTAACATAATGATTTCATCTTTTGATGATCTTATCCAAATAGAAGTTATATATATGAACAGCCATATTGCATAGAATAGTTTGATATCCTCCCAGCCAAACATTTGTTTTCTTACAAATTGAGGTATTGAAGCACCATTTTCCATTTTCCAAAAGATATGAAAATGCAGCTGGATTCCAGTGTTGTTGGCAATATGTATCAGTTTCTTTGTGTTTAGAATTGAAGTAAAAGACATCAACAGGAAATGCTGATTCAGAAAAATGATGGTCTTGAATAGTCTCTTGATGTGCACAGAGCTTGCAGTTATTATCAAAAGTGAAATATTCTGGTGTAGATTGGGGAGCTGGGAATACAGCCTTGGCAAATTCCTAAGTAGTTAATTTATATAATCAGATATTTTTACACATACATTGACTGCTGACACTGCCTCTGATCCATAAAATGTAGCACAAACATGAATAACTCCACATGGCCTCATGATAACTTGTTCATTGTGTGTTCATTGAGTGCCAAATTGAGCTTTGAGACAATGAGAATTTCCCTGTTCAGACTTTCCATCACATTCTATAAACTTCTCATCAATATTTACATTATCCTTAGTGAAATCCCAGGGGATTGAAGCCCTGCCTTTGTAAGCTGTGCACAAAGATGAAAGAGTGTCTTTGCAGGCTTATAGTAGGCATCTTCTAATCTCCTATGCTCTGCAGTGGGACAAGTTCTTAATCCTGAATTGCATGAGAGTTCACACCACTTCACACCACAAATATCATGAAGACCCTGGTATAAGAGCAAAATCATAGTCAATGATTATCCAAGGGTCTTTTGCAGTCATGTACTGCACAGCATGGATGGCCAATTGTGTTACCATCACACACAGCAGCTTGAATTTTGACTAACAAATACCAAAGTATGAAATGAAATTCATGTAGATTATTGAACCACTTACCTTTTTGCCCTAATTCATTATCAAGCACAACAAAGCATTTGTCACATGCATGAGGATATGTCTCTTGAGCAATCCCTTCCATCTCCTTGTTTCAAGAAATCAGTGCAGCATCAATTCTTGTGTGATGCTGGCTAATGTGTTCAAGAATAAGTTGACTTTGCTTTTCAGTTTTGTCAAGCAGTAGAGAATAGATGAAAAAACCACTGAGAACATCCTCATCCCACATTTTCAAGGAGCTTGACCAAAATTTTCCTACTTCATCATCTTTATGAGGCATACCAAATGCAAGCCTATTGTTCAGGATATAGGCATTTGGATGTGCCAATGCAACATTGTATATGTGTGCACAATTCATGCTGGATAACCTTCATATATGCTGTTAGCAATATTAGTGAATGTTAGAACTTCACTTACCAACCAAATACTTTGGCATTTGCAAACAATTTCAATAATAATGTGTCAATAAAGAAATGGGTTGCTGCCTGGACAGTGCTTGAAACACCAATATAATATGGTCATGAATTAGTGCTATTGTAAACACTGTAATTGTGATGATATTGTCAAAGGGACTCTTTTGGTAGCATTAGTCACTATTAACAACATTAAAACAAAAACTTCTTGACTCTGCTCTACACAGCACCTCAACTAGAATCCCAAAAATTCAAGTTAAACAGCCAACTGTTGAGCCTGCAGAGCCTGGTTTTAATAACAATAGCACCATATTATTACTCTCTATCTCTATCCTCATCCTTATCTCCCTATTTACTCTATTCTAAATATCCACCTCAATGAGTAGTAGAGTGCCATCAGTGACCCAGGTCACTCAGACACCCAAGTCCTCACCAACTAGAAGCAGAGACATGACTAGAAAGTTAACCCTCATGTATGCCTCTCTAACCACAGAACAATCAAAAAAAGACATGCTTGACACCCCAGCCCTCTCTTTGAATATCAACACCCCAACACTGGCCAGAAAATACCTCTCTGACCACTCTCTTATGCCCATGAACTAAGACCCTGACCACTCCTCACTGAGCCATGCACTCCTACACTTAACTTTCACCATGACAGAAATCACTGCCTCTGTTGTAGATGCAACTAGATCCATTGCCATCCTTATTGACACCCTTTCCCCCCCTCCACACCACCAGCATTACACACCCCACAACAGAACCTCACCTCAGAATTCCTCAACAGCTAACTCTTCTTCCTTGGAGTGTACATCAAAGTGCTACATGAAGTTGTAGTCATGAACACATCCTCAGCTTCCATTATCACCTGAGTCATTGATGATGTAAAAGATGATTTACAAACCACAGTGCAGTACATGTCAATGACCACAGAAGAACTCACTGAAGTGGCAAAAAGTGTCCCAGCTTATCTTCCCTCCTCCCAACCCCAAACTTTTTTGTACACTAACACAATCAAACAGAGACTACCCACAGCAGCTGCTGTCAAATACCTTGCACAAACCAAAACAGTAAGAATCTCACCACCAACCAATAATTCAACATCCCTCAATCAGCTCAATGAAGACATCCTAATCAAAAAAGTCAACATTGCACTGAAGCTCATACACACTGATGACCTTACAGTCCCTGCAGAAGCACAGTTTATGTTATGCTTTTTCCAAATTCTTTCCATTCTATTACATAACATTCATACAGGCTCTTTAAGGACATTCTGTAGGTTTCCTTTACCACTCCACTATGATGACATCATCTAGGGGCTATACTATTACATCCATACCCCACTAGCAATGCTATGGAGCTTCTCTGCAGTGACCCCCCACATTCTTTCTTACCTACTTCACACATTGTACTATAAGTATGTACTCACAATGGAGCTTACTTCCCATCTAAATTCTACCTTGTTCCTCATTAAAAGAAGTGTTGACTATGAGAAGTATTCTTCTTATATTCTAAGCCCCTCTTCAAGAACTAGGATCTGTATCACTCTGTGACATGACTCTAAAGTCATCTTTAGAGTCTTTGTTGTTGTTTAGCATAGAAGGTTTCTGCCATCACCATCAGACATTGGCATAACAAAAGAATTTAGATCACTCTGTGGTATGTTCATCTTCACATGAATGATGCTTATCCTTTTGAAGGAATCTGCAACCCCCTTCAATAAAATCAAGCCACTGCAAGCCTTCTCACAGAACCATCCACCTTCTAATCAACCTCCCTTTGTAGTGTCTACACAGTGAAGTATCCTAATCATTATATTCTACTGATGATGGGCCATCAAACCCTGCATCAGTCTTCTCACTTTCTACCATGTCAGGAGACAGACCACCTGTTCCTCCTTGATCTGGTTGTATTGCCAGACCATCTACTTATGAGGACAAAACCTGTGTGTTTTCAAAGTGGTTTCCCCCTCCTATTCTTATCAACCCTTCAGTCCTGACTGTTTCACTTTTGCCCAAAGTAACCCCCCATCCTATAACCTCTTATCAGTCACCATCACCTCCCTTCTCTCTTGAGACAGACAATGAGGACTTCCATCTTCAGACACCTTCTGAGCCACTGTCCAAGGATGTCTATCTGCTGACTACATTGGAAGCTGACATGACTGAACAACTAGTGCAGATCACCAGATTGCTAGGGCTCACTGATCCATTTGCTGGCAGAGACCCAACTGCCACTCAACTAGCCCAGTGGTACAAATCCACCTATGCCTGTCCTGGTATTGTTAAGGGATCTTTTACCAAGGGGAAAGAAAAGGCTAAGACCCACAATGATGATGATGATGAAGACAAGCCTTCCTCCCTGAAGGAAATTTTGATTAACAAGCCTCCCAGCTTCAATGGGTCATATCAGGAGTTTAGCAGTTGGCTGGTAGCTGTAAAGACCTATCTAGGCATAAATCAGCACATTTATGATGATGATACTAAGCAAATTGCCTTCACTTTGTTGTTCATGACTAAAGGAAGTGCTATGAGCTTCCAGGAAAACTACATCATGGACAACTTGATGGATGAAATGGGTTTCTTTATACTCAATACATGGTCAATGTTCAAGGGAAAGTTAAAGGCCCAGTTCCAAATAGGCAATATTAAAACAATGGCACTAATCCATCTTTTTGTTATCAAACAGGGGAAACACAGCCTTAATGAATATATTACTGATTTTGATAACTGCTTGGCTAAGGCAGGGCTGATGGCAAAGAATGCCACAGCCACCACTTTCTTCAGCAAAGGCCTCAACCCCTCTGTTAGCCAAAAAAATTCTTGACCATGACATTATTCCCCAGACAGTTCAACAGTGGAAGGATGCCACAATTGTGGTTAGGGCAAGTATTGCTACATGGAAGGTGTTTACTGAGTCCAGCACTCCTCAAGACCATAGTTTTCTGTGGAAAAACTCTCAGCAAACCTCCTCAAAAAACCCTAACACCATGAATGTCAACAAGTTTCAATGATGCCAGCCTTTCAAGACCTGTACCTACATGGTCACATGTTATGGCTGCAGACAAGAAGGGCATTACCAGGATAAGTGCCCCAAGGAAAGGGCCACTCATATCAAAAGGATAAAAGAAGAGTTGAAGGAATTGAAAGTAGAGGATGCACCCCAACCTTCATCTTCCCAAGGTGTGTGTCCTTGAAGGATTTTCAGTAGGGGAAAGGGAAGCTGCACCCAGACCCCAAAATCTGACAAGCTCTTGTAAAGTAGAAATCATGTATGACAAAGTATGCCAGTATGAATGCAATCACTTCATTCTCTTGCTGGCCAGAATTACTTACTTAACAGAACACTCAAATATAGCAGTCCACACCCTTATCAACTCAGGAGTGGAAACAAATTTAATTCATGAACAAGTTATTGAAAGTATAGCCTCAATAAATGAAAGATTGACAATCCCTTCAAGGTACATGGAATTGGAGGACCAATGGGATGTATAATAACACATATTGTCTCAGTAAAGGTAAAAATTTGGGGCAAGGAAACTTGCCTTAGAGCCTATGTGTCTGTCCTGATGGAATGAAAGAGGCTCATTTTGGGCAAGGAGAACCCAATTATCAATTGGAAAACCAGAAAACTAATTGGCTTTGACCTTGATACTAACAACCTACAGAGAAAACATGGCAATGCACCAGTCTTCCATGCTAGGACCTGCATTTCCACTCAGCTGGAAGCCTCACTCACTAAGACTGTTGTCAGGCTACCTGATGAGTACCAGAACTTCACTACCATTTTCTTAAATGACAGTATCCCTCTCCCTCCACATTGCCCTAGACTCAACCACAAAATTCACCTTAAGCTGGACTTCATCCCCAAAAAGGCAGTCCCCTACAGGTTGGTGCAAGATGAGCTCACCAAGCTCAACTCTGTTCTAGAAGAAAATATCACTTGCAGGAAAATCTGTTCCTCAAAGTTGAAACAACCCTCATCAATTTTTCTTTGTCAGAAAGAAGGATGGCAAAAAGTGCCTAGTACAGGATTACCAATACCTGAACAGCCATATGTTGACTGACTCCTACCCCCTCCCTAATGTAAAGACATTACTCAATAAACTCATCAAATCTAAATATTTTGCCAAGTTCAATGTATGATGAGGGTTTACAAATATCAGAATCAAACAAAGCAATGAATGGAAGTCTGCCTTTGTTACTTCAAGAGGGCTTTTCAAGCCCATGGTGATGTTTTTCAGACAGACTAACTCACCACCCACCTTCCAGTGATACATGGATTACACCTTCACTGACATGAGGAAAGCAAAGAAGGCAGTTATTTTCATGGATGACACTGCTATCCATGCAAAAACAAAAGATGAACTCTGAACTTGGATCAGAGAACTCCTCATCATTGTTCAATGTGAAGGCCTTTGCCTCAAGCTGAGCAAGTCCACCTTTGAAACAAAAAAGCTCAACTTCCTTGGCTACATCATATCTGAGGGACACTACAAATCCTCCCCTGTCAAGACCAATGCCATACAGGATTGGCCAACACCCACCACACTCAAACATGTCAGAAGCTTCCTAGGCTTCTGTAATTTCTATCATATGTTTATCACAAATTTCTCACAAATTGCAAGACCCCTCCACAATCTCAGTAAGAAAGGTGTCCCCTTTCACTGGGATCACCCTCAGCAGGCAGCATTCAGTGAGCTAAAGGAATGGCTGATGGCCAAACCAGTGCTCTCCCTGCCTGACTTTACTAAACCCTTTATCATTCACACAGATGTGTCCAAGCTCAGAACAGGTGCCACTCTCTCTCTTAGCACAATGTCAAGGAAGCCCTCCATCCCTGTGCCTTCCTCTCCCAGTCTCTGGTGGGAGCTGAGCAAAATTATCAAGTTTACAACCTCAAACTCTTAGCTGTAATTTGGGTGCTCAAGCATTGGCATCCCTACCTCCTTGCTTCCATGGCACCAATGGTGGTCTATACTGACCACCACAATATCCTGTATTTCTGCCAACCACAAAATCTCACCCCTCACCAAGCCCACTGGTAGGCAAGTCTTCAAGAATACCCACTCTGATTTACTTATCTCCCAGGGCACAAAAATGTTCTACTCAACACTCTTTCCCATATGCCCCACTTTAGCAAAGAAGTCAACCTTCCCCAAACTCTGCTCTCTGCTTCTCTTTTCATTCCTGGGCCAGGAGATGAGGGGGTGGTGTTTCCACTTCTCTTTCCTCTAATTTACCCACTTCTATATCTAACAAACAAAAAACAGACAATTATGCTTTCACCACAATATGCATTCTTTCCAATCCATTAAAAGATATGTAAAATACTAAATGAAACAAACAACAGAAAAAATGAAAAAGGTCTTATATATATACCAGACAATAGAAGAAAGGACATATTGAAAGAGTACCATGAAGGAAGGACAGCCAGACATCCAGGAGTACAAGCCATGATGAAGAAAATGAATTGCCACATCTTTTGGCCTCAAATGCACACTGATATCCATGATTATGTCTGAGGATGCACCATCTGCCAGGCAAATAAGGTCAACACACATCCCACAACCCCACCTCTTGTGCCAATCCCCACTAAAACTGGCCAGCTACCCTTTAAGTCAATCTTGATAGACCTGGTGACCAACCTCCCTTCCACACAAGGGTGTGACTCAGTACTAATGATCATCAACCAGGGCCCCACACAAGTGGTAATGTTCATCCCCACTGAGAAGACTATAGACTCACATAGAATTGCTCAACTTTTCCATACATGTGTCTATCCTAGGTTTGGACTCCCTAACACAGTCATCAGTAACCATGGCCCTCAGTTTGTCTCAGTGTTTACCCAGGATCTCTACCAGTCTTTAGGCATTGAACTCCACACTACAACTGCTTACCAACTGTAGTCCAATGGCCAAGCAGAAAGGCTCAATCAGGAACTTGGCACTTTCTTGCAAATGTTTGCCTCTGCTGACCTAGACAACTGGTTGAAATATCTCCCAGATGTCAGGTTTGTCCACAACTCCTGCATCAGCTCCATCCACAGCAAAATGCTGTTCTCTCTCTTGTATGGCTATGAGCCAACACCTTATCTGGCAGATGTTGCAAATCCCCCATCTCTGGCCACTGATTGCCTCAAGCTTCTCACCCAAGCCAGAGATAAAGCTACTTTGGCTTATCAGAAAGCTCAAGAAGAAGTTGCCTAGAAATATGCAAATCCCACTTACAAGAAGTTCACCATCAATGACCTGGTATGGCTAGACAGAACTAATCTAAATCTAGTCACCCAATCACAAAAACTCTCTCCATGATGTCTGGGCCCTTTCCAAATTTCAGAAAAATTTTCCCTCATAAACTATCAACTTGAACTCTCACAAGCCTGGAAGATCCATGATGTTTTCCATGCCTCACTTCTTACACCCTATGTCATCACAGAGATTAATGACTCCACAGCCCCACCACCTTCACCTGACCTAGTCAATGGAGTCAACAAATGGAAAGTGGAGCAAATCATAAAGCACTCCATCATGAAGTGGACTGGCAAGTACTGATATCAGGTCAAGTGGAGAGGCTACCCACATTCAGAGAATACATGAGAACCAGATGAGAATTTAAGGAACACCAAAGAACTCCTCCACACTTATCAGACCACCCACCATATTCCTCTCACCAAGTTCCAATGAGCTCTGGATACCTCACACCACCAAATCCTTTCAATTATGACCCAATCTCCTACTCCCTGTTGCCCACACTCACCAATATCTCAGTGGAGTCCCTCCACTGAGGACCCCAACCTGTTTCAAACACTGCTAGGGCCTGTTTGCTATTTATCCCCTCCACTGTCATCAAAGGGAAGTCTCACACAAACCCTTCAACATTCACCACTCCCTGACAACTCACTTCCAGCCAAGACTTCCTCTAAGCCCACTCCCTCAAATGCCACCAAGTCCCTTCATCCAAAACCAACAGTCTTCTGCAAGGGAAATGACCTGGCAGCACCCTCACTTCCCCACTCTTTGTGACCACCCACCATCATTGTTATGGACAATGACCCCATACTGGATATCACCACCACAACAGTTACTCCCCTATCAAACTTCATCTCTTCTGCAAGCTCACCATCTATCAACAAATTTGTTAGTTACAGCTGGATCCTTGTAGGCTATCCAACATGGGAAGCTGCTGGATGGAACCATGGACCAGACAACAACTGCCTATGGGTGTTGTCTTCAGTCTTCCACAACACTGAAAATATAGAGAAGCATCTTACCAAGCTCATGGATACAGCAGATAGTAGCTGGGAGGAGACTACAGCACTTAGAGTTGACAAGACAATGAGAAGTTCAGTAATTGAGGCAATGAGTACTCAGTCTGCCATTGTGTTGATTATGCATGTCAATTTTGGCATTCAGCTAATCCATTCCTTTCTGTCATTTTTTTCCAGATGAACTGTCCCCCTGGTCTCTACCAATTTTGATCACCACTGTCAGGGACTGGCTCATCTAAGCATGATGCATTCATCTGCTCTCAAAGGAAAGAAGATGAAACACTCATCCCCACTTGACACCCCTCTTTCCAACCTCATGCTTCACCCAGGAACAGCTGCACAAGTTGCAGTCATATGCACATGGTGGGATGTCTCAGGCCTGGAAGGTCCTAGGACTGATGAGAATGCAGCCTCTTCCTCCTCACCCTCCTTCTTTCAGCTGGCCTACAGTTTTTCCAGCACCATTCATGACACCACTGGAAGCTCCATCAGCTACTGGCTCCCATTCCTAATGAAGCTCTGCAATCTCCCCCTTTCCAAAAATGTCCCCAACTCACTCAGGTGCACCCTGTCCTTTTTGAAGGACACTTTCCTTCCTGTGCTGCATACTATGACTCTCAAGGTTTTGCTCTGTGAGTGCACCATGGTCCCTGCCAATCACCCCCTCAGGCCTTTTGCCTGCTACTGTTGCCACTATCTTGATCACTGGTCTACTGCCCATGACTCCTCTCATCCCCATTGGTCCCTCTTGGACTGAGGGCCCACACCTCCTGAGCTTAGTGACTATTATCAACAGTGACTACATTCCTCAAAGAGACTTGAGGGCAAAACCAGGGGGATAATGTTATGCTTTTCCTGAATTCTTTCCATTCTATTATGTAACATCTATACAGACTCTTTAAGGACATTCCATAGGTTTCCTTTACCACTCCACTATGACAATGTCATCTAGGGGCTGTACTATTACATCTATACTCCACTAGCAATGCTATGGAGCTTCTCTACAGTGACCCCCTGCATTCTTTCTTATCTACCCCACACATTGTACTACAAGTATGTACTTGTGATGGGGCTTACTCCCCATCTAAATTCTACCTTGTTCCTCATCAAAAGAAGTGTTGACTATGAGAAGTATTCTTCTCATCTTCTAAGTTCCTCTTCAAGAACTAGGATCTGTATCACTCTGCAACATAACTCTGAAGTTGTCTTTAGAGACTTCATTATCATTTAGCATAGAAGGTTTCCACCATTGCCATCAGATGCTGGCATAACAGTTTATATCTGTCAAAAAAACCACCTGTGGCCAAGTACTATACAAAGTTGACTCATCTGAAATAGAAGACTGGCTGTGCTCACCACATGGTGCTAATGCCTTCACCTCAAAGTTTGAATCTAATGTGATACTAGTGACCAAACCTTTCCCAATTTTAGTAGAGTTTGTCCCTGTCTATCTCAATGCTAATGACCTCTCTGCCCTCAGAGAGATTGAACATAAAAACACCATCTCAACAGATGCCATTAAGTCAGCTAGATGGATAAAACCCATTGAATATAGATCTCTACTTCAATGAAAAGCACACCTAACCCTAGAAATACTCAAACCTGGTGATGCAAACCAAGCAATCAAACATGGCTTGATCATCCTTGGACTACACTGTCCCATCTGCAAGCTACTCCCAGAATCCACCCAATGCATGAAATGTCAGTTTTTCAAAGGGTCACACTTTGCAAAGAAATGCAAAGAATTGGATGACACCTGCAGCACCTATGCAGGAAACCACAGAACCAAAGAGTGCAAAGACACCTGCCAAGACCAATGCTACTGCACCAATTGCAAAGAAGCTGAACATGCAGCCTGGAATCATGAATGCCTTGTATATCTTAAAAAGGTCAGATGATACCACTTGCACATTGCTGATACAAACTACAGATTCTACCCAAAAAGAGAAGATCCCACCACCTGAGAACTGGAAGCTAACTCTGCCCAATAGTAAACCCCTACAGGCCAATACAAGGAAAACCACCAAGACCCCCAACCAGACAACTATGACAAAGAAGAATGATACACAGCTGGCCACAAACAGAATCAATCAATCACCCCACATAGGCCATAAGCCATTCCCATGGGCCTCTCATACAGCTCACAAACTCAGCTCCTGGACATGTGGACCCACTTAGATAATCAAACAACTCTCAACTCTTGACCCTGCACCCACCCTATTCCACCTAATAACAATTGGAAACATATCAAATGGGACAACTTCAGAATGACCCTCAATGAAAACTTACAAGCTCTAGGCCTGGCACATCCCATACTAGACAGGGAGGATTTTCTTATCACATTTAATCTACCAACTGCTACAATCCAAAGTGCAATCAACCAACACATCCCAGTAACTAAACCACCCCTATATGTTAAACAGTGATGGACCAGTGAACTAGCACAGCTCTGCAAACAAAAGTGTTGACTAAAGTCAAAATCCTACTGTCTGTGTGCCCAACACCTCCACCCAGTTCATGAAAAAGCCAAGAAGACAGCAAATGAATATGTCACCAATATCAAAAAGCAAAGAAAAAACACTGGGAAGACTGGCTAGAAGACATCAATGCTGACAACATATGGACTGTACACAAGTATGCAGGTGGCACCCCCACAGATGGCAGAAGCATTTGTATATCCTCACTCAAGACACAAGAAAGCAGCCAACTGAAAGAACTAAGTAACAATGAAAAAAAGAGCAAACCTTTTTATAAGATCTTTTTCCCATCCCTCCTGCTGACCCATGTGCTAACTCACCCACAGACTACCCTAACTCCAAATGTGAATCCACCCCCATCACAGACAGCCAATTTCACACAGCAATTAAATGACTCTTCCTGTTCAAAGCCCCAGGTCCCAATGGTATTTGCAACATAACCTTCATCAAATGCACTGACCTACTTGTACCATGGATGGGCAGCTTGTTATGAGCAACTTTCCCCCTCAGCATCTTTCCTAATGAGTGGCTAACTTCTAAAACAGTTGTTATCCAGAAACCTGGCCATTTCAACTACAGTGCTACAAAGCATACTGCTCAATAGCCCTGCTAGACACAATGTCCAAGATCCTCTTTGCATGTGTAGCAGAGGACCTAACCTGGATCATGTTAATTGTGGTGCTTGTTCATCAACATTCACTCATTTCTCCGTTTTCATTCCTTTATTGATTTATAGTTGATCTCAACTTAATCTTATCAGGCCTTTACAGTTTTTTGTTAATTGTGGTGCTTGTTCACCAACATTCACTCATTTCTCCGCTTTTCATTCCTTTACTGATTTATAGTTGATGTTACCTTAATGTTTCAGGCCTTTACAGTTTTTCCCTTTTGGACATTCCTTCTCACATTTTGTTGTGATTTGTTTACACCATTTGCGGACTTATAATGTTGTGTGCTCAGTGTTTTACTCCTTAGTCACTTACACTGAGCACGAGGTCTGTATCACATTCATTACCATCAATATAGTCACTTACACTGAGCACAAGTGGGAACTTCTGAGGTTCTCTGCATAGGCAACTTAATATTTTTTCCCTTTTGGATATTCCTTCTCACATTTTGTTGTGATTTGTTTACACCATTTGCGGACTTATAATATTGTGTGCTCAGTGTTTCACTCCTTAGTCACTTACACTGAGCACAAGTGGGAACTTGTGAGGTTCTTTGCACAGGCAACTTAATAGATCACAAACAAACACAAACTACTATCTTCCACCCACTTTGGGGAACTCTCAGGTTGAGCTTGCCAAAACAGCTGCTGCAGATAAACTCATTGGATTCCTTGGAGAAAGGATAAAGTGTTGAGGAGACCCAACAAAATTCTTCAAGTAAACTGCAAGCCATCATTAGGTTGCATCCCTTCCTTGGCTATTGCAAGGTTATAGATGTTGATCTAGGTGATGAGCTCAGGGCTCATAATCTGAAGCAAAGTAGCATTAGTTGGGAGACTGGAATGTGGTTCTGATAGGCTGTAGGGCTCTAGCCTGTACTACTTTTACTACACAGCAGAAGTTCTGAGGTAAGAACCTTTAAGACTTACTTCAGTGTATACTTGGGGTAACTTTCTAGTTGGGTAATATTTCTTGAACTTGAGTTTGAACTGTTCTGTTGAGAACTGTTACTATTTGAGGACCAGTGGGTCCTGTATATATGTGTGTCAGACATGGTCTGTATGCAGGTACATGAGTTTTGTTCAACTTGTGGGTTGAACAACATATGGTAGGTATGAGTTGCCATATAAGTGTCTCTTCAGTATCATACTGAGTAATCATAGAATGTGATGGAAACTCATGGAATAATGATATCATAAGTGTCTGGAACACTTCCATATAAGTAAAAGACTGTAGAAAATATAAGAAGGTTGTGGAACAACACTGGTAGTGTTCTATAGCTGGTCATAGAATCACATGCAATGGTGAACCAATGCAAGTGTATTTTGTCAGTGATGTCACACATGACAAATTTCCTGGAGCAGAATAGTGAGCATCTTTTATGTAAGACCAGCACTTAACTCTATTTGCTCAACACAGCTTATCAAGCTGAAGCAGGGTTCCCATCAATGTGTTGATGATTTCCTCATGAATTTTGAGGTGTTGAAGATGCAGTCAGGCTGCAGAGACTTGCATGCCCCAGACCTGCTTGAGACAGCCATGTCTTGAAAGCTTCTTGAGCAGGTGTACTTACAGGCAAAGCTACATGCTACTTATGTATACTATTAAGTTGCCTGTGCAGAGAACCACACAAGATCCCACTTGTGCTCAATGTAAGTGACTAAGATTGATGCTAAGTAATGTGATACAGACCTTGTGCTAAGTGTAAGTGACTAAGGAGTGAAACACTGAGCACACAACATTATAAGTCCATTAAGATACACCTCAGAGATCACTCTGGTGCCCAGTGTCAGAGACTAAGTTCAAGGAGATACTACAGAATACAGACCTGGTGCCCAGTGTCAGAGACTAAGGAGAAGAGACGCTGGGCACGAAAATTTTAACTCTACAAACAGTCCAAACAGAAGAAAACAATGTAAGACAAAAGCCACAAGATATGTAATAAATCCTTGAAAGAAAATAGCTGATCAAGTAAGCTAGAAAGTGTCAAATAACATAATCTGAGGTGCACAAACACCAATATCAACACTCCCCCCTGATTGTGCATCTCTGCAAATCATTAACTCCTCCCACACCCACTAAGTCCAACCATCTCACAGAAATCCCTCACCTTGGGTGTAGTCAATGGTTTGGTGAGTAGATCAGCAACTTGTTCAATTGTGGGGACAAAGACAGGCATTATAGCCTGTTCATGTACTGCATCTTGAAGCCAATAGTAGCACAGGTCCAGTTGCTTCATCCTGCCATGATGTTCTGGGTTGTTGGCAACAGAAATCGCAGATTGGTTGTCAAGGAGTAGAGTGGAGGCACCAGAGAGAGGAATACACATTTCATGCATCAGGTTTCACATCCATTTGATCTCCTTGCCTGTTGATATTGGTGTTTGTGCACCACAGATTGTGTTATTTGACGCTTTCTAGCTTACTTGATCAGCTATTTCCTTTCAAGGATTGATTACATATCTTGTGGCTTTTGTCTTACATTGTTTTCTTCTGTTTGGACTGTTTGTAGAGTTAAAATTTTCGTGCCTAGTGTCTCTTCTCCTTAGTCTCTGACACTGGGCACCAGGTCTGTATTCTGTAGTACCTCCTTGAATTTAGTCTCTGACACTGGGCACCAGAGTGATCTCTGAGGTGTATCTTAACGGGAACTCGTCTGCTTGCTTCACAAGGTTATCTATGGCAGCAAACAAGGTGGAAATCGCTGGAACAAGAAGATGCGCTCTGTACTCGAGTCCCTTGACTTCAAACAGACCTATTCTGATGCCAGCATCTATATCTACTCCAAGGATGGTGTCACCATCATTCTCCCTGTGTTTGTGGATGACATGACCCTTGCATCGTGCTCCAAAGCTGCTATTGACTCCTTTATCACTAAGTTCAGCCAGCACTTCAAAATCCGGGATCTTGGCCCTACCACTCAGCTCCTAGGCATTAAGATTCACAGGAATCGCTCCAAACGCTCCATTTCGCTCTCACAGCGCTCCTACTGCTTGGACATCTTGGCCAGGTTTGGGATGACTGACTGTAAGCCTATATCCACTCCCATGGAACCAGGACTGCGCTTGTCACGCCCCCAATGCCCTCAGAATGCTCAGGAAGCTGAAATCATGCGCAACACTCCTTATCTCTCTGCTGTAGGTGCTCTTATGTATCTAGCCACAACCACCAGGCCAGACATCGCCTATACTGTTGGTGTCCTTGCCAGATTCAACTGCAATCCTGGCTGGGCTCATTGGCTTGCTGTCAAACACCTGATGCGCTACCTCAAGGGCACTCTGGACTACTCTATCACTTATGCTCCTGACCCAACTCATCCTGAACTGTTCCACACATTCTCTGATGCAGACCATGGTGGCTGCAAGGATACTGGATGGTCTACTGGTGGATATGTGGTCAAGATGGGCACTGGTGCGATCTCTTGGTGTTCTAAGCTGCAATCTGTTGTTGCCTTGTCTACCACTGAAGCAGAGTACATGGCAGCTGTGCAGGCAGGAAAGGAAATCAAGTGGATGCGCAACTTGCTACAGGAAATCGGCCTAGCTGTGTCTGGTCCCTCCACACTATATCTTGACAACCAATCTGCAATTTCCGTGGCCAAAAACCCAAAACACCATGGCAGGATGAAGCAGCTTGATCTGTGCTATTTCTGGCTTAGAGATGCGGTTGAGGACAAGGTAATATCACCTGTATTTGTCCCAACCAACCAACAGGCAGCAGATCTACTCACCAAAGCGCTTTCCACTCCCAAAGTGAAAGAGTTCTGCACTATGCTAGGACTTGGGACATCAGGGGGGAGTTTATGAGCTCAGAGGTGCACAATCAGGGTGAAGTGTTAATTGTGGTGCTTGTTCACCAACATTCACTCATTTCTTCGCTTTTCATTGCTTTGCTGATTTACAGTTGATGTTACCTTAATCTTATCAGGCCTTTACAGTTTTTTCCCTTTTGGATATTCCTTCTCACATTTTGTGGTGATTTGTTTACATCATTTGCGGACTTATAATGTTGTGTGCTCAGTGTCTTTCTCCTTAGTCACTTACACTGAGCACAAGGTCTGTATCACATTCATTACCATCAATACAGTCACTTACACTGAGCACAAGTGGGAACTTGTGAGGTTCTCTGCACAGGCAACTTAATAGATGAGGAGAGGAGTTGCTCTATAAAATCCATGAATATGGAATTTCAAGACTTCTCCAGGATGAGAAGTTGCTTAAGCAACCCATAGAGGCAATGGTGCAGTGTCTTAGACTGGGCACAGGCTGTACATGACTGGATGTAATTTTTGATGAACATCCTGAGGCCTGGCCAGGTGTATATTCATGACATATTAACTTAAGAGTCCAGTTTTGTCCAAAGTGCTCAGAAAGAGGGTGGTTGTGCTTGCAGCATAGTACCTGGAGACATAGGTCATCTAAGTCTGGTACATAGATTTGACCATCTGAGCATAGTAATCCAGACTTGTCTACTGACCACCTGGGATCAGATGTATCAGAGAGCCAGACTTGTGCAATTGGGTCAGATGTGAGGGCAGATAGCATGTCATTATGGAGTTTCTCAACATTCATGATTTCAACTGCACAAAGGACTGGAAGCTTGAGGTAGGTAGCACAAAGTGAGGCAGAGAGTTGTTCTTGGGTGAACACCAGCCTGAGGTTCTGTGGGTTAACCTGAGTGTAGCTGCTATCCCCCTTTTTGGGGTAGACATCCCAACATCTAGTGAGTGCATCTGGCTTGGTGTCAAGTTTCCTGGGCAGAAATGAATGATCATGTTGAATTGAGACAGAAATTCTGACCAGCAGGCTTGTTGCCTAGTCAAAACTTTAGATGTAGAGAAATATTCCAGATTTTTGTGGGTGGTGACAATGTCAACCAGAGTGGCAGAGCCTTCCAGGTAATGATGCCATGTCCAGAATGCCTCAAAGATAGCAAGCAATTCCTTATCATGGGTGTTGTAATTTAACTCCAGGGCTGTGAGGGTGCAAGAGTAGAATGCTACAGGGTAGATCTGACTGTCATCACAAGTAATAGAGAGTATACTGGCAATGGCGTAATTAGAGGCATCAGTCTCAACTCTGATAGGGGGTCCCAGAGTAAAGTGTGTGAGGATAGGAGCAGTGGTGAAGGCCTGTTTGAGGTTATTGAAGGATCAATAACACTCCATGGAAAAGTTCCAAGGAGCATCTTTTTGTGTCAACTGAGTGAGGGGCATTACAATGTCAGAGTAATTGAATATAAACTGGTGATAGAAGTTGGCGAAGCCCAGGAAAGACTAGATATCCTTCACCTTGCAAGGTTTAGGTCAGTCAACAATTGTTTGAATTTTGTCCAGGGACATTGTTAAACCTTCTGGGGAGAGGCAATA